>OX155894.1:77058862-77691911 GCA_944588485.1 Phosphuga atrata
TACAAACATAGAACGTATAGGATCCGCTAACGCAGCAGTTATTTTTTATTTGAAATATTTGCTCCAAGAAAATCGATTGCAGAACTTTCGGCAGTTTTCCGTTTCGCCCTCGAATATTTGGAAGGAACAGAGTTGGAAAATCGGTTTTCTGGGGTTCGTAGAAATTTTCTTTTGAAATGTTTGGAAACTTTTCTTGGAAAAACCAAAATCCTTGGTTTTGTGGAAATATTGGAATTTTCCCAAGATTTTCTGGAAAACTGCTACTTGGGCTTTGGATAAGACAATGGGGAATTGAAATTTGAAGATTTTTCTTATTTCTCGGAAAAATATTTACCAACAGTTTGGAGATGGAACAATCAACATTAGAAGATATGCAAATTAGGCGGGCTGTTCGTCAAGGTTGCGTCTTGTCTCCACTCCTGTTTATTCTGTACTCGGAAACTATATTTAGAGAAGCACTGGATGAGTCGAGGGCGGAATCAAGATCAATGGAACCCCAATAAACAATATCAGGTACGCCGATGATACGGCTATAATAGCCAACGATGTACAAGAACTACAAAGTATCAAAGATTCCGTAATTCACTATAGCGAGATGTTTGGATTGCATCAATGTTTCCAAGACCAAATTATTGGTCTTTTCTAAGACTCCAATAAATGCACACCTGCGTGTCAAGGGACAAACAATCGAACAAGGGACCTCAATAAAATATCTGGGAGCTAACATCAATAGTCAGTGCGACCCGAAAAGAGAAATACTTTCAAGGATTTAGCAAGCGAGAAAAATCTTCATGAATATGAAATCATTGTACAAGGTTTCCCTTGTAGATCAGCAAGAAGACGCAAGAACTCGTGGCTTGAACATTTGAGGAGATGGTTGGACCGCTCGTGCTGCAGCTGCCAGAGCTAAAATTGCCATTTTGGATAAGAAGAAATTTAAAGTTGAGTGGACCGAGAATTTTCCGTTTATTCAAAACTTGAATGGACTTCCAACATGTCTTATTTGTAAGGAGAAATTCGCGCATAACAAGAAGTCAAATTTAGAGAGACACTTTACAAGGAAGCACGCGTCATTTAGCAATAAATATCCTGCCGGTGATGCAAGCAAGAAAGCAATTGAGGAACTTGAGAAGAGTCAAGAGTCGTCAACTTCTAACTGGATGCAATCTTCCAGCAATATTAATATGGCAAGTTTTGTTTTTAGCCAAGAGATTGCTAAAAGAGGAAAACCGTACACAGACGGCGAATAAATAAAAAATTGTTTTATAAATGCATCCGAAGAGCTATTTCGAGATTTTAAGAACAAAGCAGATATTCTGAAAAGAATTAAAGAATTACCATTGTCTAGCAAAACCATTAAAGATAAAACAATTAAAATGTGTTCGAATATAACCACCCAGCATATCGAAGATCTGAAATTGGTTTCGGCTTTATCAATAGCAGTTGACGAGTCTAGTGACATAAATGGTAGAGCGCAAGTTTTACTTTTGTAAGATTTATGCCTCATTCAGGCAATAAAGAAGAACTTTTAGGATTATTGCCACTCAAAGGTCAGACGCGTGGAGAGGATATCGCAAATGCTGTAATTGAGTGTATGGATAAACATCATATTCCCCTTGATAAATTGTGTCGATTTCAACAGATAGGGCTAAAAGTATGACCGGTGTAAAAAAAGGGTTTGTTGCTATTTTGAAAAAAAAATTAATCACGAGTTTCCTATTGTATCATTCACCAAGAAGCGCTTTGTGCGCAAACATTTCCGGATGAGATTTGTTATGTAATATTAAAGAGATTGGGTTAGATCAAAAGGAACATAGATTAGTAGATTCTACATTCTATATAACGAACATAAGATGTCATTGAAAAATTTGAAGTTTTCCCTTGTTTTTGGACCAGTGGAGTTTTTACAAGATTTTCAGAAACTTGTGAGACTGCAAAAGTTGTTAGGAGATTGCAGTTTTCCCTAGATTTTCGGAAAAATCGATACTTGGAATTTGGACCAGACAAGGGGAGCTAAAGAAATTGTAGGAAAATTAAATCCTGATTTGTGGAAAACTACAGTTAGGACTTTGGATCGAACGGGGAGCTGAAAAAATTACCCAAAAATTTCGCCTCCTCCCTATTGTTCCTTAGACGAAAAACCAAAAAGAAAATGCATTTTGGAAACTGCCCATAATTAGATTTTAGATTTCGATCCCGACCAAACAAAATAAATCTCCCGGAAAGGTCGTTGGGAAAAGAACTCTTGGTAAAACTAGTCTTGAATCGATTGGCAAGGACTAGAAGTCCCTATGGTGAGCCGTTCAAAAGTTAGGACAGCGTGAAATTAGTAGGACATGTACAGCGAAAAAACATATAAAACTTGTTTATTTGTAACTTTAGAGCTATATAAACTGGATAACCGTTTTCAGCACTTCAATTTCCCTCGGGTAATCAAAAAAAAATCACGAAAAAAATTTGCAAAAAAAATTTCGGCAAAAATATTTTTTTATGATTTCATCATTTCGTTCGAAAAATACATGCTTTTTCGGTTTTTTTAGAATTTTTAGAAAACGGTAGAGAACAGTGAAATCATTTTGGGCACACAGAAACTACACGACAAGACGAACAAGTCGATGTGTAAATTGTTCGGAAATATTCAATAATTCGTAGATAAATTTCAAACTGAAATATACCCGATTCTGGATTTACTAAGTAGATATCTCGGAAATGGTTGCAGATAATTAAAAACGAATTGCGGCATCGTTTTCAGAAGGTCATTTTCCTATGGATACACTTAGACTGTCCGCGGGAATTTCACGACTTTCCAAGATCTCCGCTAGAGCGCCGAAATTTCATAAAAATTTCTTCAATTTTTGCAGGCGAAAGTGAACCGAAAGAGCTAGCGAAATATAATTTGCATATCTGTAATCAGCAGCAAAAATTCTTTCAGAAACGTTTTTACATTATGCTGTGACTCAGAAAATAAAGATTTTGAAAAAATCTATTTTCTCGCATTTCGTCTCCGCGGTCTAAACTTCCCGAGTCGATGGTATTTCTTAACTGAAAGCTTCCCAGGGAATATTATATACGTTCTCCGACTAATTTTGGGACGCTGAATCGATTGGTGAAGACTAGAAGTCTCTGTGGTGAGCGGTTCAAAGTTATAACAGCGTCAAATCAGTAGGAAATGTGTGATTGTGTACAGCGAAAAAATATATACAATTTGTTTATTAGTAACTTTTAGAGCGAAATAAACTGGAAAACCGTTTTCGACACTTCGATTTCCTTCGTGTAACCAAAAAAAAAATCACCAAAAATATTTGCAAAAAAAATTTCGAAAAAAATTTTCCATCGAAGACGTATGACGATATGACGATATGAAGACTGTGGTGAACAGTTCAAAAGTTATGACAGCGTGAAATCAGTCGGAAATGCGAGATGGTGTACAGCGAAAAAATATATAAAACTTGTTTATTTGTAACTTTAGAGCGAAATAGACTGAAAAATCGTTTACAGCACTGCGATTTCCTTCGGTTAATCAAAGGTATATTCAAACTTTTTATATTAATTCGTGAGAAAAGTCGAATCTCGGCGATGTCAAAAAGATCATTAATGTAAAAATGTCTTAACAAAAGTTGCATAATAAGAAAGATATTATTGTTTGTGTTAAGAAAGATATTACTGTACTGGAATTTCTTGCTTGTTTCTTTTAAGTGGTGAAACTCGACTAATCCATGAATTGCCATAATTTACAAGGTATTAAGGTCCATTCCCATATGCACGACACTCAGCTACGCGACGTCATGCGACATCGCCTGTCAAATAATGATTACATTGTTTTAAATGGGCACGTCGCGTACCCATAGTGAGAACGTGCCCATTTAAAACAATGTAATCATTATTTGACAGGCGATGTCGCGTGACGTCGCGTAGCTGAGTGTCGCGTATATGAGAATCGGCCTTTAATCTTGATGTCGAATTGTCGTCGCGGTTACGAAGAAGATCTAAATCAAGGATTTCGTTGGTGTATACTGTTGTCTTCATAACGACCCATAAATAGAAATCAAGGGGGTTAAGGTTGGTTGACCGAGGAGGTCAAAACGAACACCTCGACCAATCCACTTATTTTCAAACACATTATCTAAATGTTGACAAACCAAACGATTAAAATGCGGAGTACATTCAAATGAACTTCTTCCAATAGTTCTATCACGTGATTTTGCAAAAAGATGAGATAATAATTTGCAGTCAATCGATTTGGCAACACCATGTTCCAATAAGTGGACAACAATGGTCAACGAACAGTTGACCAGTATTATCGAAAATCTGGAAAATAATTGCTGGAAATAATTACGACCAACTTCTTCTTCTTCAGCCTTTAAACGTCCACTGCTGAACATAGGCCTCCTCCATCTTTTTCCAGGTCGATCTGTTTTGAGCGGTGTGCAGTTCTTCCCGGCTAGCAGCTGTAGGTCATCTCGCCTGGGGTCTACCAACACTACTTTTTGTCCCTCTGGGTCTCCACTGCATTATTTTCTTGGTCCGTTTCAGATCATCTAGGACAACATGACCTGCATATCGCTACCTTAATCTTGCAATTCGTTCTATGACATTCGATACTTCAGTGCGTTTGCGAATTTCCGTTTTGCGTATTTTATCTCTCAGGCTGATACCCAGAATCGCTCGCTCTATTGCTCTCTGGCAGACTCTTAAACGGCTTATGCGGTTGACCGTGAGAATGGTGGTCTCTAGGCCATAATGCATCGGGGAGAATGCACACATCGTCCACTTTTCTCTTGAGGCAGATTGGGACTTTACGGTCTCTGAGAATATGGTTTAGTTTTCCCAAGGCAGCCCAAGTCAAGCCGATCGCCTTGTGACTTCCGCTGTTTGGTTGTCCCTGCCCAATTTAAAATTATGTCCCAGATAGATGTACTGCTCCACAGTTTCCAAGTGGTGGTTATCTAATGTTATTGGAACATTTTCATGAGAGAGGATTTTGGGCTTCTTGAAGTTCATCTGCAGGCCAACATCTTCTGAAGCTTACTTAAGTTCGTTTATCATTTCCTCCAGTTCGTTTATATCTTGGCTCATAATTACAATGTCGGCTGCGAAACGTAAATGATTCAGGTAATTTCCGTCTATACACACACCTTTTTGTTCCCATCTCAGGGTTTTGAATATGTCTTGTAGTGCCAGAGTGAAAAGTTTTGGGGAAATCGTGTCAACCAGCCGCACGCCTCTTTGGAAGTTAATTTTTTCGGTTCGTAAATCTTCCTTGATGTTAACTTGGAACGTTGCATTTTTATAAATATGATCGATTAAGTCCGAGTATCTAGAATCGATTCTTGCCCTGTTCATGGCATCCAGCACTGCCCATATCTCAATAGAGTCGAAGGCCTTTTTATAGTCAACGAATGCCATATGTAGAGGCACGTTATATTCCGTGCATTTCTTTATTAGTGTGCTGACTGCTTGGATATGGTCTTCCTAAAACCGGCCTGCTCTATAGGTTGGTAGAAGTCGAATTTTCTGTCCAGGCGATTTGTTAGTATCTTCGTCAGCAGTTTGTACAATGTAGTTAGTAAGCTGATTGGACGGTAATTTTCGACGTTTGTAGGGTCACCTTTCTTAAATAGAAGTATTACCTCGGCATTTTACCACATTTTAGGGATTTTGCCCTCTTCAAGACATTTGTTCAGCAATATAAGAATTGATTTTTCCAGCTTTTAGCATTTCGTTACGCGGTCCTCTCCAGGTGTTTTGTGATTTTTCATCGAGTTTAGCGCTGCTCTGAGCTCAGGGCCATCTACTTCGGGAATTTCTTCTGAGCCCAAGTTTAAGATGGTCGGTTTTTGTTTTATTTGGTTTGGCTGCTGGACTGACTGGCTGTACAGGATCTGGTAGAAGTCCTGTATCACAGTCACTATGTCTGTTTTGTCTGTAACTATGTCTCCCAGATTGTTCTTGGGAATTGTACAGATTGGCCATCTTTCCTTTGGCTCTCTTTGAGCGTAGTACTTTCATGTTCAAATTATCTTCGATGGCATCGAGAATCTGTTGTGTGTTGTGCGCCCGAATATCCCTTCGTATCGCTGTTTTTACTTGCTTGTTCAATGTTTTATATTGTGGTGAGTCCTTGTGTGTGTTCCGACGCTCCTTTACGACGAACAACATGTGGATTTTCTACAGCAGCGTTTCTCAAAGTGGGCGATATCGCCCCCCAGTGGGCGATGACGTCGTTTTGGGGGTCGCTAGGTAACCAGGGGGCGATATAGGGGGCGGTAGGTAGCCAGGGGGGCGATATAGGGGGTGGTTGGTATTACGAGTTATTCAATGTATTTCTGTTTATTTAAAAAAAACAAAAACGTTCGACAAAATTGTTCCGTGTTCAGTATTATACGCGGGGTCATCCACTCTTGCAATACATGTTAATATTTAGATGCATTACTGCACATTACTTGCATTCCTTGGCAGTACGTAAGTATTACACTACATTACACAAAGTACTCTTGGATTCCTTGAATTACCGTTGCATTCCCTGAATTATGTTCACAATATATTCGCATTACGTCCGTATTACGTCCTCACTACAGTAACAGTATCAGCTCTACAATCAACCAGATATTGTGAGTTTCATCAAGGTGGCAAGATTGAGATGGCTCGGACACATGCAGAGAATGGGTGATCATAGGGTTCCGAAAAAGTTGTTCAATGGCCAACCAGAGGGAAGGAGAAGGGCCGGAAGGCCAAGAGGGAGATGGAAGGATGCGGTAACAACTGACCTACAAAAACTTCAAGTACGGGACTGGAGAACGTTGGCGAGTGATAGGTCCGCTTGGAGAAACATGCTGAAGGAGGCCCAGACCGGCAATCGGTTGTAGTGCCAATAAGAAGAAGAACAGTAACAGTGACAGTGAGCTTATACTAAACTCTTACTGGGGAAGCTCTGAGAGAAGCTCCCGAGGAAGCTCTTAAAGACAATGGTAATTGTGCCGCAAAAAATATATTTCTTCAGAAACAGGAAACGATGTAAAGTAATAAATAATGTTGACGTTACGCAATATAAAATAACTGACTTTTTCAAACTTGTGAAACAGTACAAAGCGCAATTAAAAAAAAAACCTTAGACCTTGCAGAATTTCAGCTAATCTAAATATCGTTGGTGACACACAAATATTCAAATCATTTAGCAAAGAAAATATCACAGGATTTTTTGAAATGTTGAAGCACTCCGCCACAAGAAACTGAACGGAAAAATCAAAAGCAGAAAATCGATATCAGGATCAACTGAAAAAAATTGCTTTGTACTAGAGATGAGCATGGGATCACATCGACTTATCCGATCCCATGTGGATGTCCCGTGGGATGGCATGAGTGGTATGAACGTCACGTGGGATGTGATGGGATGGACGACAGTTTTGTATGGTACGGAGTGGGACGAGCTTTGATAATCTTGTAAATCGAGTTTACGTGCATAATTAATTGCTTATCGTGCCAATACGCAAATCTTCCATAATATGTCCAGCCCAGGAGATTTCTGTGATAATGATGTTGTTCCTGAAAAGTCTTTCACGACGATCCGATTGTGACGAAAAAGGATTACTCATTCTCAGGTAAAGAAATTAGGGAAACATTAAATTCGAACGAATTAAGAGAGTCTGAACCGAAGAGAAAGTTTGCTGTAGGCATGGTAAAATGGGATGAATGGGAAGGGCCGTGCGATCGGGATGGGATGGGACGGGACGAAAATTTTAAGTTTATGGGATGGGACAGTGGGACGAAAATGTGATGGGATGGGACAGTCACAGGAATCCGTCCCACGAGCTGGGATTTCGAACGAGAAACTTGTCCCTTGCTCATTTCTACTTTGCACCATTTCATTACTGCTGGACAATTGGCATATGAAACTTTGATGGCAAATATGAACTTATACAATTTATGCAGAACTATGGGCAATTTTTCAAAAACAATCCTAAAATCAATCCTAATAAGTTGGTTTTTCAGTGCTAAATCTGGCAGACTATCTTCAGATAGAATTCATAGGGTAAAAGGAATTAGATCTCTGAAAGAAAATGAAAAGGTGAATTATGATCCAGAAGCAATTTGTACTTCTGAAGACAGTTACACGAATAAAAGTGACAGTGAATTAGAAAACGCACTAGACAATAGACAATATTTAATGAGGATGCCACGAACGTGATGTCTTATTACTAGCACTTTTATCTTTATAGGTAGTAACAACACACGGTATAGAAAATAAACGTATAGTCCTGCTATAGTATGACTATAGCTGTGTGGCTGCTTCGTATAGTTCAACTATATGAATAGTTTTGGACTACGCGAAACGGTCACACAGTTATAGTTAAACTATAGCAGGACTATACGCTAGTTTTCTATACCGTGTGTACGTAGATTAACGTTCAGGGCATTAGAAGAAATTATTTACAATTCCCATCCTTTACGTGACATTACTTTGCAGTACCTAAGAATTTCAAAAATTATCTGACTTATTACGCATTATGCTTGTGATTTCTTCCAGTACTTCGCATTACCAAAGAATTAGGATAATTAGGTGACATTATTACGCATTACGCTAGTAATTTCCTCGAGCACCTTGAATTACCAAAAAATCAGGATAATTGCGAATGCATATGCAATATTTCGGCGAGTGGATGACCCCTCGGTATTATACAACCGGCCACGCTCGTCTGCTATTCGCTGCTGGTCGAGTATCGATAATCGCACGCACAGATACACTAGAGATGAGCATGGGACGAGTTTCTCGTTGCAGATCCCATCCCATGGGACGGATTCCTGTCACTGTCCCATCCCAAGACATTTTCGTTTCACTGTC
Source organism: Phosphuga atrata (assembly GCA_944588485.1). Taxonomy (NCBI): domain Eukaryota; kingdom Metazoa; phylum Arthropoda; class Insecta; order Coleoptera; family Silphidae; genus Phosphuga; species Phosphuga atrata. Next base: position 77,067,702 of record OX155894.1, read on the forward strand.
CCATCCCACAAACCTAAAATTTTCGTCCCATCCCATCCCATCCCGGTTGCGTGACCCGTCCCATTCATCCCATTTTTTCTTTTCGGTTCAAACTTTCTTAACGATAATTCGTTAAAATTTATATTTTGCGTAATTACTTTAGCTGACAGTAAATATCCTTTTCGTAATCCTTTTTCGTCGCAAACGGATCGTAAGACGGAACTACCTTGTTATCACAGAAATTTCCTGGGCTGTATATATTATGGAAACAGTGCGTATTGGCACGATAAGCAATTAATTATGCACGAACTAGATTTACTAGATTATCAGAACTTGTTCCACTTCGTCCCATAGAAATTTGGCTTCTTCCCATCCCATCACACGCAATGTTCATACCACTCATCTCATCCCATGGGACAATGGGATGGGATGGGTCGATGGGATCTCATGCTCATCTCTAACACACACAGCCAGCGTTAATAACTCTACCAACTTTTCGGTAGATCTACCACCTTTTAGCGTCTGGCCCAAATCCACTACCCTGAAAAAATATCTACCTTGAAACTATTCTGAAAGTTTCTGAAAAAAAAAAAATTATTATTTTATTTCTGTAAAAATTATTGGAAATGTGAATTGAAAATTGGAATATTGGAATGCTTTCTTTTTCTTTTGAATTTTTCTTTCTACGGGGATCCCCGCATGTCAATTTTTATTTGAAATATTACTAATCACAATTATTGTTGCTAATTATTTAAGAATTCATTTATTATTAATCTAAATAGATTGTCAGACCTAAACTTACAACTTATTTCGCATTATATATTTTTTAATTGATTTTCAGTGATGATGTTACAAGAAATTTTATTTTCAACTTTGCGTTTTTCAAATTTTCGTTGTTTTATAGTAAAATTTCGTGATTTGGGGGGGCGTTATTAACTTTAGCATATCACAGGTGGGCGATGAGACAAATAAGTTTGAGAAACACTGTTCTACAGCACACATATTACTATTATGACTGTTATTTATGTTACATGTAAACGTTGCTACATCAGTCGCCAATACAATGGAAGAAAAATTTGGAATTTCAGCATGCTCTTGTAGAAACCATCGGCAAAATTGTAAACCTAAAGGATGATCTTCAAGTTGTAAAGACTGTACTTGAAAAGGATACAATTGACTCTCGTGTAGTATCCGCCACACAATTCGATTTGAGACATCCACTTTGCGAGATATTTATCGAGTACTACTAGAAAGATCTACTTCGTCAAGGTTGAAGATTTCTTCTTCGACATCCAAAATTTGTTGGTGTTGGCCAGGTCCACCATCCCTACTTCCACGTGTTTGTGGTCAACCAGTTTCTCTTACACGGTTTAATCGAGCGGATCTACTTCGACAAGATTTAAGATTTCTTCTTCGACATCCAAAATTCGTTGGTGTCGGCCAGGTCCACCATCCCTACCTCCACGTGTTTGTGGTCAACCAGTTTCTCTGGCACGGTTTAATTGAGCGGTGTTTTTTTGTGAAATAGGTTTGTTGGTATGTTAGGAAACCGCTCAGCAGTTAGGAAACCGCTCAAAATTATTTCAAATCACAGAGTGATTATTAAAGGGTTATTTCAAATAACAGTGCAGTAAGACTGTTGAAATAGTTTGACAGATGGGGAAGTTGCCATCATCAGCCTACATAGTAAACACCCGCAAACACCCGTAAATACCCTGTATATATAATATATGTTTTGCTAATTCAGACTTTTGTAACTATTTTTTTATATGCAGACGAACTTTCCTAAGTGGAATTACCATAGTTAAAAAAAATGGAGTTATAGAAAATTTGACTTAGACTAGAGAAATGTGTATTTTGATCATCCGGTAAATTTTCTTCGTCAAGTAATTTTATTGATGAGTTATGATTTCTCCTAAATATAGGCAAATATTCTTCATAAACAAATTACGATTTTCGTAGATTGATGCACGAAGGAGAAATAAATTCAATATGGCGTAGACTTAGAGTGCGTTTGATTAAAATCGTCTAGAGCAGTGATTCTCAACCACTGCGCCACGGCACGTTTAGGTGCCGCCAAATTCTTGATGTGTGCCATAAAATTTTAGAAGTGCAAACAATAAAAATTATTTGGTATGTACCTTGATACAGCATGCTTGTACAGTTTTACTACAAATCTGGGGTGTGGTAAAGAATACGGGTTTTTTGAAACTTGGTGTTGCGGACTTTTTACCTGGTGTAACTGTTGCTAAATGTCTTTGAAACTCTTTAAAAACTCTTTTTTCTATAAAAAATAATAAACGTGGCAACGTCAGCCAAGTTCTGTGTGCCTCTACCGTCTGTTACGTTGAAAATGTCAATTTTTGGGATAACAAAAACTCCAATATTTGTTGAACCCGGCAACGTAGAAGCTTCATTTTTCTTTCCGATCTTAGAGAGTGCCAAAGTCGATTAACAACCGTTACACCAGGTAAAAAGTCCGCAACAATATGTTCCAAAAGAACCTGTATTCCTTACCAAACCCCAAATCTAGATTAAACCCCGACAAAACTGTTTACTAGCAGAGTTTTCGGCTAAAACGTAGCTCGATGCAGGTAAGCCGTGGCAGAAATGTTAAGATCCAACAATGTTATTTTTATTTATTTGCGCCTTAAAACTATCTTCTTGTTTAGAGTATTTCTAAAAGTAGGTAAATAATAATTACATCAATATTATCTTAAACCGGCCAGTAGATTCCCAACATCTGGTCGGTAGGGTAGTGCGTATTTGTTGAATGTGTTTGGAGCTGTTTATGGCCGCTACACATCTGAAAGACCATTTGTAATCACCAATCCTTTGTAAATACGCTTCGGCAGATGTTTACGATCGCTAATGGTTTTTGGATGCTTGATGGTCGTAAACAATTGAAAATACAATGCAATGTTTAAGGTTCCTTAGAATAAATATTTAAATTTTGGGTAGTTTTAAGATTAGCCATAGAAATTACCACGTGCACTTCGGATTGGAATTCTTCTTGGTTCAGTGGGGGCAGGCAAATGGGAGGTGGGATTTAGCTTTCCTGTTTGTAACAATATCTAATCACACCCAGTTCAGTTGTAACACTCTTGCCACAAACACACCAAGAAGATTCTAAACTCCGACAGTGCACGTCGTCACAAGTGTAAAAATATAGTTAAATAAAAAAAAAATAGACAGTCAGGCACTGCCGACTGAAGTGAAAACTTTTGAAAAAAAACAGCTTTAAAACTGGTTTTGAGGATTTATCAGTATGTTAATTAATCAAATTTGGTACATAGTTTGTTGGTATTGTTTTATGTAATTCTGGAACATAACTGAAGGAGAATGACTTTCATCATGTTTGTTTGATTCTGTGTTGATAGGTCAGCAAAATGAAATTGGTTGACTGAAATCTTTGAAATGAAAACCTGAAATTGGTTTACTGGATATACCTATGGCACATTTCTTGTTGATGGGTCTGCAATTTGTGAGTTATGGAAATTTTGACTTTTAGAAACATGCCTTATAACTAGAGGTCGGAACTTTAGGTTTTTGCCTATTTTTTTATTTATAGGCAGATGGAAAAGATAAGCAAATAAATCCGTTTTACATGATTCTCTATCGTTTTACGCTAGTTAAAAAAAACCTATTTTGCCTATTTTGCTGTTTTATATTTATACTGCCTAAAAGATACCTAATGAGCTCTTATAGCGCCTATTTGTGACCTAAAATAGTGAAAAATTGTTTATTCATAAATTCTTAGTTTGTATGAAATTACGGAACGCATTCTTTTTATCTACGCATTAGCAGCTGGTACCACTTGGCATTGGCAAACGTGTTCTTCTCGTGTTTGTGAATCCTAAGTTTACAATGTTGTAATAAAAACCAGAACTGGACATCTGTGCCATTAGCGCGCATTCCAAAACGTGCCCTTTGTCCCACGTTTTGGATAAATGCCACCCGAACCAATTATCACAAGATGGAATACTTGGCTAGAAGCGGCATTTTATTACTGCAACAATTTTGATGCTGTGAAAAAGGTTTAATTTTCTGTGTTCCCATTTTGCCAACCAAACTTTTTATTTTCTTAGGTTGTAATGGAATTTTACTGTAGCAGTAGTGCAGAGTCTATACGCAAGGCATAACATTGTTTTAAAAATACAGACATTAAAAATTCTTTGGCATATATTTCATCCAATTTTCACATTTTACCAGAAACAATTACAAAATTGGAAAAAACTGGAACCCCATTAACAGAGTGTATCATTGGTAGACAATGTATTAAAACATTTGAAAACGGGACCAGGCAAAAATGCACGAAGTGCATTTTTAAAACTTGAGGCTGTTTTAGAAAAAAATCCGGACTTTTCTATTTCACGGAATGTAGGAAAAATTTTAAGTGGCGAAAATGTTGAGCTTCCTGAAAACATAAAGCCAGAAACAGCGGTAATGTTGAAGTGTGCACCGGTAACGGCATGCGGTGTTGAACGTTCTTTTTCCGCATATAAAATGGTTTTATCTGACAGAAGGCACAGCCTTACACCAGGCAATTTAGAAAAAAATATGGTAGTTTATTGCAACAGCAAACATGACACCGAAACAAACAATAATAATTAAAAAATGTTTTTTTACTTTTGTTTACATTTTATAAGTATTGTTTTTTTAATTTCTTTTGTTGCAATTCATGTTGCAATTCATTCAAATTCATTTTGTGCAATATATAGATGAGCAAAGCACATAAAGGTTTCAATAAAATACTTTTGAACTTTGCATTTTTTTATAAATTTTAATAAAAAATATATAAAATTTTCAGCGAACATTTTTGTAAACCTACATATCTTTCTTATCTTTATAGAACCTATTAAAAACCTATTTTGTGTTTTTTGACAAACTAATAACCTACCTACCTATTCTAACAATTTTTAATGCCTGAAGTTCCGACCTTTACTTATAACTGCTTTTGAAGATTTATCTGTATGTAAATTAATTTTTGTATGGAATATTCTTCACGACGTTTAATTTTTCCTCCTTCTCAGCTGTGATTCTTCGATGTTTAGAAATTTCTGAATTGCAAGAGTTTTCTTCTTATTCTTATCTCTATATCGCTGACTATTAATTTTATATTGGAGTTTCCTTCCTTTGGAAATCACACGAGTACATTTGGTTGCCTAAAACTTTGATGAATCTGATTCGTGATTTACCATGAATTCTTCGATACAATCCAGTAATCTGAACATTCCAATAGTCCGGCACTAGTATATCTACTAGTACATTCAATAAAAGTACTTACTCTTGTACTGCACACTGATTATAGGGGTTGATATTTCCTTAGAGGCGCTGCGTTCTGTCAACACTGTCAAAAACTTGCCAATAATCCGGCACTAGTACATCTACTATTACATTCGGTAAAAGTACTTACTCTTGTACTGCACACCAATTCTACGGGTTGGTATTTCCTTATAAACGCTACGTTCTGTCAACACTGCCAAAAACTTTGACTATTATGTTTGACGTTCATAGCCAACTTTATACAAATGCGGATAGATGCGTTCTTTTGAACACATTTTTTTGAGATTATTTTGAGTAATAGAATTTTTTTCTATAGAACGCAGCTATTGATGACGATGACGCAAATGTATGATTTTACCCTCTACCCAAATGTCATTCAGCGCGGCTATAGAAGTTTTCACTTCAATCAATACATGTTTATCGAGGCGTGCAAGTTTTATTTGCTCAAACATATAATTTCCAGTGCCGATCAAATCTATACAATATATCGCGCGGTGGCACGACCTCTCGATCCAAAATAAGAAAAAATAATTCAAATAATTTACCTTGCGACTTGCACCTAACCTAACCTTACATGCGCTATAATCCGAGTTTTCTATTTAATCAATTTTGCTTTATAAAGTCATATTTAATTCCTTGCTTACTGATCAATAAACCCGTGATTTATTCACTAGTGCAATAAAAATCTGCATGGCAACGCATTAAAATAACTCACTTACGGGCTCCGTAAACATAATCTTAAATATTGGCTGAAGTTCTTTTTTGATCGCCAATCGCACAACATATTATACCTACATTTTTTGTATAAATCTATTGATTTTTCCCGGAGTAATCTTCCGCGTCACCATCTAACAATAATTCTTCGGATGTATCCAGTTATGATAAAACACAAATTAATTAAACACAATAAATACACTAAACAAAATTCTGACGCAGGAATCAACAATTTTATCGTGGCCATGACAACACCACAATCATGGCCAACTTTTCTATAGATTCTTTCTTGTTTAAAAAAAAGCAAAAGTTTGTATTTCACTTGCGGATAAAATTAAGGTTTAACTCGCGAATTTAAATTGAAAGTATCAATCAGCTCGTTAAACCTTAATTCTATACCCTTGTGTAATAAATATGTAGATGTTTATGCTCATTTTATTGTTAGTGTGCCGCCAAATTTTTGATGTTGTTCAAAGTGTACCGCCAAATTTTGATGTTGTTCAAAGTGTACCGCATGAGAAAAAAGATTGAGAATCACTGGTCTAGAGTCTAGATGAATTACAAAATATTATTCGATTAATTCACCTGGACGGTTTCAATTAAAACTTTGTTATGGCGAAGGAGCGGCGCAGGGCGAGGACGCAAGGAGGTTTTTAGACCGTTACGGGATTCGTTGCTAAATCTCACTCGGAAATATGTTCAATATTAATTGGTGAATTTACGCTCGCGTATAAAACCGGGAATAATTAATGAACGCTGTGGAAATGGACAACATTCCCAATGCTATTCATAATGCACGTAGTAATATATTTTACTTAACTAACGGGATATTAGTTAGTTTGCTTTTACTAGGTTTATTTTTGTTACTCTAAACTCCGTATAAAATTTCAAAATGTTAAGGAGATAAATGAGATAAATGTTAAGGATAAGTTAAAGATAAGGATAATGTTTGGATAAGTTCGATTTCTTTGGCTGTTTCAACGATATTTACATAAGTTCAGGAAAATATACTTTACGGATCTGTTTGTAGATATCCGCTGCAAAACTACTTTTTACTACAATTGTGATTTACGAATTCCGTTCCTGATTTTCTCAACTTTGACAAAACAAACTACATCTTTGGGGTAATGTAACGTAATAAAAATAATACAGCTGCATATGAAGCCGTACAAGGAACAAGTGAGCTGTAATTTATGTTCTTGGAAGTTTATAAGGACTAACAGAGCTATAATTCATGTTTACTTTTAAAATGAAATAAATCTTAATATTTTATATTTAAAGAATAGTATATTATTTTATGAGGAGCTTAGAAAAGTGTCACTTTCTGTGATAAATCCGTCAGCGGTGACTACTCATGAGATACTAAAATGCATTATTTTTCTTTATACTTACATTCTTTATATACTTTACATTCATTTGGAATAACAATTTTAGCAGTAAAAAACATTAAATAAACCGTAAACAAATTTTTCCATTTAATATTTATATTTCCATTAATTTTTTCCTTCTGGAAAACCTGGAAAAAATCATTCCTTTTGGATAAATTCATGTGATAAACAAAAAAAATTATTCAACTTTTATTCTTTGTTCAATAATTCCTACATTAAAATTAAAAAGTCCGACACACCACTTCAGTGTTTCCTTTTAAAGTTTTATTTTGAATTCATATTCGAAGATGCACAAGTTTTCTCTTGGGATATTTAAATATTTAATTGTTTTAGCCTTAACTATATGAAACGACATGTTAAATTATTTGAATAAAGCTAATTTTGTGATTTGTTTCATGTGATGGTCTATTTGACTATAGTTTCAAAAACGCAGTGTCATCTTCAGAATAATCTTCATCTCCAGACTCTTCATCTTCATCGTCAGAAAAAGTTTGTAGTTATTCTGAAGATGCTACTGTATTGGTGAAACTATAGTCAAATAAACAATCGCATGAAACAAATCACAAAATTAGTTTTATTCAAATAATATTGAATGATCAAACGATCAAGCAAAAGTTCGATCGTGATTATACGAAACGTCTCGTTCGAATATGATTTGTAGTATGCTCGTCATTGCTTACATTTCACACTTTTTAGAGTTTGAAATTTGGCGCCTAGGCTAGTGTGGACTAGCCGGCCCGGACCTGTACAGTCATATTTTTAGAGATTTTTGTAGTTGAGTTTTCCCTGCAAGATGATCTAGGGTATGTTTATTAACGGCTACATGTAGGGAGGGAGATTGATCATCTTCGAACAAGACGTTTCGTATAATCACGATCGAACTTCGGCGGGCTCGTTTGATCGTTCAATTATACTACACGTCAAGTTCTCTATGATTTGTAGACTTTTAGCGTATAGGAAAACTCATTCTTTTATCATGTTACATGACTGGAAGCCATAAAGAAAAGAGTTACCGTGCGTTAGATAATACAGATTTTGCGAACATATCGTTATTATCTTGGATCGGGCGATTGTAAAGTTTTGCGAAGGTCTGTGACCGTCGAGGCCAACCAGCAGTACGTCTGGTTGTGTATATATCAACTTCCAAAACCAGCCACTGATACTGCAGCATATTTTGTACTATGTGCTGTGAAGTGATTTGTATCAATGCCTGCTTTAGACAGCAAGGATTTTTCCCAGTGACCAATCGTTTGAGAAGTTACGTTTTTGTATGGCTTGATGTTTGATATGAGTAATTTGTTGTTTTGCTCATTTCTTAGGTTTTTTTGTCTTATTCAAGTTGTGAATTACAGCTGTAGCGGCACATAGGCCAGGTTGTTCGTTATACAAAAGGTACTATAAGCTCTGACTTATTTCTTCCTGGCTTGGACATTTTTATCAGGTTATCTGGTATTTTTATTGTTATTTTCTATTTATCCATGGATATGTTTTTTATATTAATTAGTGCTATAGTTTGCTTTGCTGTAGATAAAATAAGCATCGTTGATACTTTTCCTGCTGCACCCTTTAGCTGCTTTTAGCTGATTTAATCAGGCCAAGTCATTCAAAACTGGTGTCCCCTGTACTTGTATATTTAAACCTTGTAGTCGTTCCTCAAACATTCCACTGAGGAATCGGCACAGCAGTTTATCCTTACCGAGATCTTGAGTAGAGATGAGTGATATAGCTGATCTGTTGCAGTTCAAAGTCCCATAGCTTGCTCCGGCTTCGAACGGAGCTAACTAAACGTCTAACTTTCCGTTAGAAAACGTATTATAATATATTTACTCTAATTGCGTTAAATATTGGAATATTTTTTGATGTAGAAAATTTCCGGCATAGCTTTAAGGTATTGTTTGAGTTTTGATGGTGTTATGGCCTTGATCATGATTTCTGTAGATGCTTCATTTATTCCTTTACTTAGGACCGCTTTGTGGACAAGTTACCTGCAACCAATGAAAGTTTGTGTGCCAGTGCATGTATTTCTTGCTTGGAAGGAGACAATAATACATTTTTGTGAGGTTTTAACTAAACGCTGTTCGGTAAGTAGTGTTTTAAAGAGCGGGTTCCAGGGCTGGGTTGACCACAATGGTACCACGATTGATCCCTCAGCTTTATCGGTTATTACTTTTCGCGAGTTCTAAGGGTAAGTGCGAAAGGAGGAAAAAACATAGATTTTTCATTGGTTCACATAATAGTAAATACATCTACTGTCATCACGTTTGGATTTGGGAAGCGAGAACAAAATCTAGGGCATTTTCGATTCAACCTTGATGTAAAAAAGGTCAATTGAGAAAATTACAAACTTGATTGATTTTTTCAAATGACTTTACATAGCTCCCATTCAGTATCTATATTAGTGATTCTCGATGCTAAACCAGCCTCTTTATTCATAACTGAGGGGATGTATGACTTGTAAATCCAGATTTTTCTCCTCTCGCACCATTGCCAGACCTCTATTGCTAATGCATTTAAGTGCGGATATTGAATGCCGCCTGTCCTTTTGATATAAGAAATTGCAGACGTATTATCAATTCTTAAGAGAATTTTGCCCTCTCATACTTTGTCCGGGAAACATCTTAGACCAAAGAACGCTGCTAGCTAATACTTAGTTAATAGTAATAATTCAATATACTTAGTAAATAGTTTATGATAAATTTTCTTTCCTCTTTCGTCCAGAAACCATGAGCGTTTACGTCATTACAGTGTGCACTCCACCCGGTCAGAGATGCATCTGAAGATATCTAAAGTTTAAACTGAAGTGTTCTATTTAGGTTAGAACCTGTTGGTGTATTTATTTTACACCACCAATACAGTTCTTCCATTATTAGTTTATTGACATAATTTCTACTGTCGTAGTCGTTGTCACTTAAAATTAAGGCTAGTTATTTTTGCCTTTCTAGTCTTTTACAGTAGATTGATCCATATGCCACCCCTGGGCAAGCTGCCGTCTGTCAACACAAGTCTAAAATCTACTGATATTATAATAAAAGCAAAGCATTTGCATATCTGACTTGGTGTTTGTGAACTTTTTTGGTGGTTTATGACAAGGCCCAATTGTTCCAACATGTTTTTCACCAAATTTGATGAATTTTTACAGGATTCATGCGAATTTCCCACAATTAATAGATCATCAGGGTAAATAATTGATAAAGTACCTAGTTGTCTGTATAAACAAAAGAACTTGTGCATAAACCAAGGGGAAGGCATAAAAAAACTGAAGAGCTGCCTCTTAAATTAAAATTTTTAAAATAGGAATGTAGTAAATATCTTTTAGATCTATCGAACACTCTTATGCTCGAATAGATATCAAGTGTTTGGTGGACTAAATATCTTCCATTTTTAAAATGGATAGTATCGATAAATGTGTTCTCTTTAGTTAGATCTTTTTTTTTTTTAATTAATAATAAATCTACTGGAGCCATCTGGCTTGTCAAGTAAGAACAAAGAGGAAATGAATTCATTATCATCATTTTGACAAGGCTCTATTACATTTCTAGCTAAGAGCTTATTTATTTCATGCCTACTTTTTATAATACCATTTTAAGCCCAATTTTGGTTGTTAGTGGTTTTGTTTGATATGGATTTCTCTGGACGGTATTTTATAACCCTTCAGACAATCTAGGGCTTATTTATCCTAGGTAATTTATTCCTAGTTTTGCGTAAAGTATTTTAGACTGCCTGCTGACTCATCTACTTCCTTAGGGGCTGCTGGTGATTTGATGACTGACTCGATGCTTCTGTCGTATTGTACCTCTTTCATTGAGGTTTTGTTTTTATTGGAATTTCCTTTTTAAAGTCAGAATGCTCTCCTAGCATTAGTTGCTTCTACGTCTTCAGTAAGAGCTATTTCTTGCTTTTGGGAAGAAATTTATCGGAATTTTATCCAGATTTTCTTCTAAACAATGAAATTGTTTTATAATATAGACCTTTATTGTAAGTATTTTTGTAACTTCGTCTAATGGACAGTTTGTCGTATGGACTGTTAGTCGTATGAACAGTCTGTCGTTTGAACAGTTTGTCGTATTGACAGTTTGTCATATGGGCAATTTTTCGTATAAATAGTTTGTCGTATAGACAGCTATTTGTACATGTTATTTCTGTACAACGACATACTTAAGTGTGAATGAATCACCACACTTAAAGATTCTTTATGTAAGCATCTCATATGGAGGTTAAATACTTTTATGTGATACTGGTTTCATATGGAAACTCATACATCTTTTTTGTTGTACAACCAGTTTGTTGTATAAACTGTTTGTCATAGACAGTTTAGCGAATGGACAGTCTGTCATATAGACAGTTTTTGTGCATGTTGTTTTTGTACAAGAAAAAACATACTTAAGTGTGAATGAATCACCACACTTAAGCATTTTTCAAGTAAGTGTCCCGTATAGAGGCTAAATACTCTTTATGTGATACTGGTTTCATATGGAAACTCATATATCTTTTTTGTTCTACAGACAGTTTGTCATATAGACAGTTTTTGTACAAAAAACATACTTAACTGTGAATGAATCACCACACTTAAGCATTTTTTAAGTAAATGTCTCGTATAGAGACTAAATACTCTTTATGTGATACTGGTTTCATATGGAAACTCATATATCTTTTTTGTTCCACAGACAGTTTGTCGTATGGACAGTTTGTCGTATAGACAGTTTGTCATATAGACAGTTTTTGTACAAAAACATACTTAAGTGTGATTGAACACTTAAGCATTTTTTGAGTAAATGTCTCGTATGGAGACTAAATACTTTTTATGTGTGTGATACTGGTTTCGTGTAGAAACTTATATATCATTGTTATACAGACAGTTTGTTGTATAAACAGTTTGTCACCTGGACAATTTGTCGTATAGACAGTTTTTGTACATGTTGTTTTCGTGCAAAAACATAGTTAAGTGTGAATGAATGAACACACAAACATTTGTTAAGTAAGTGTCTCGTATGGAGACTAAATACTTTTATTTATGTGATATAGGTTTCGTGTGGAAACTCAAATATCTTTGTTATGCAGACAGTTTGTCGTATAAACAGTTTGTTGTATAGACAGTTTGTCGTCTGGACAATTTGTCATATAGACAGTTTTTGTACAAGTTGTTTTTATGCAAAAACACACTTAAATGTGTTTGAATCAACACACTTAAGCATTTTTTAAGTAATTGTCTCGTACGGAGGCTAAATCCTTTTTTGTTATAATGTTTCGTACGGAAACTCACATATCTTTTTTGTAATAGAGACAGTTTGTCGTGTGGACAGTCTATCATGTAAACAGTTTGTCATATAGACCGTTTCTCTTTTGTATGGACAGTTTGTTATATAGACAGTTTTTTGTACATGTTGCTTTTCTACAAAGAAAAAATAAAAAACATATTTAAGTGTGAATGAATCCACACTTAATCATTTTTGAATTGTCTCGTAAGGAGGCTAAATACTTTTTATGTGATACCTGCATTTCCATTCTGATTTTTATCAGTGGTTTTTATTTAATTCTGCCAGTTTACAAATGATGTTTTTGAGGTTATCAATCCGTTTTCCAATTTTTTCCAGCCTTCCATCCGTTTTTTGTTTCTTCCTATCTCTTTTCGTGATCGTGAACATGATTTTCTCTTCTTCTTATCTCCTGACATTTAAACCTTCTATTCTTATTTAGATTTGGTAGTCTAGGTAGGCTAGTCCACACTAGCCTAGGCGCCAAATTTCAAAATCTAAAAGGTGTGAAATGTAAGCAATGACGAGCATACTACAAATCATCGAGAACGAGACGTTTCGTATAATTAAAATATATTCAATATTCTTATATTGTTATAAACAAATTATTAACAACTTGCTAAAAATTACAATGGTATGACACATATAAGGCCGAACAAGAGTAAAATTTGTAATTAAATTCTTTATAACAAATTCATTGCACATTGATGTCATAAAATTCGATTTGCATAATATTTTCCACATCCGTTTGAAATTATCGCAATGGACTTACGCCACTTCAAACACGCTATCTCGGTAAAACGCATTTTATTATAGGAGAAAATGCAATTTGTATTTGCGAACGGAGTTAAAAATAAATATGCGCTTTCAAAATGATATTTTAGCGAGAACTTTTTTGCGGATTTCGGTGACAGTATGAAGCTTGAATATTCATAAATTAATTTGAATTATAAAATATTACTGAAGGGAAAGATTGCAGGGTTGTTGGCTTTATTTCCTCCATTTAAATTTTAAACTAGGTGGTCGCAAACATTCCTCGTCTTGTTGATACAATTTTATCATAAGTCAAGATTTGCGGAGATAAAATATTTGCAAGAATATTGCATAGTGGTTAGTTAACTAGATGCAATTACAGCTTGAACGTTATTAGTATTTGATCTATTAATTATTGTAATTCTTCTAGAAGCAACTTGACATACAAGACTTAACATATAAGATTAAACATACAAGCAATGGTGTGCTGGAGCGGTTTCGCATGGTCTCGCGCGAGCTCATTGTTAAACTTTGTTTAAATTGGCAAGCCCATAGGTAATATGTTTATAAATTTGCGAGTCCTTTGTTATTTTTTTTTTATAAATCAGCTCTTCACAGTTTCCACTATGCCAATCTATGTATGTACAGTGCGTTTGAAAAAGAACTCCCCAGTTTTATTGTGTCATAGAAACTGTTCAAAATAATACACACTACTCTAGTTTGTTGTGCTTGATTCATCAACTGTCCAAGTTTTGCTCCCATGCAGCTGGCACGCCTACTTGACCGTGAGACGGCACCAGGGCTCAGTTCAGTTAATGCAGTTCAAAGAATATAGGCTAAGATAACCTAACCTATCCTCTTTGATTCAGTTGAGGCGTGCAGTGCAGTGCCCTAGCTACTCCGCAACGAAACTTGAAAGTACTCTCTTTTGTTGTATGTACTAGTTAATGTAGTTTTTCATTATATTTCAACATTAAATTTATACTTAAAACTAGGGAGTTCTTCCTCAAACTCACTGTACATACAATGTATAATTAAAACATAGACAAAGCTTTGTTATCGTTTTTATTTAAGAATTTATATTTTGTGTTTATACTTTCATATAAACTAACCATAATTTACCATCCTTTCTCATAGAAAAACGTAATATAACTTGCTGACATACATAGGTGGACAAGGAACAAGCAAATAAGAGCAGAAAGGTCTTTATTGGTCGTATCTAGGCGTTTAGCCAATATGTATCTGGAGTCAATAAGTGCCAGACCTTGAAATTAAAAAAAATCGCTCCCCTCCCCCAGGTCGCGGTCATCGAGCCCATTGTTAACAGTTTCCCAGCACACCACTGCATACAAGTATAAAGAGTCAACAGTATACATACAAGACTAGCCACGCAGTATTACTCTTATAAGACTAAATAGACAAGACTACATCAACTAGTGTAAAGACACAAGACTAGATAGAGAAGGCTAAATAGAGAAGACTACATAGAGAAGACTAGATAGAGAAATTTAGATAGAGAAGATTAGACAGACAAGACTAGACAGACAAGACTATGCATATAAGATTAAGCAGAAAAGACTAGGAAGACAAGACTAGTCATACAAGACTAGGTAGACAAAACTAGCCAGCCGCGACTAGATACATAAAACTAGATAAGCAAGACTAGACAGATAATACAGACAGAGTAAAAAAACAGACTAAATATATTTGATATAAAATGTAGACTCATTCCTGTATGCATATAGACTTCAACTATCTACTATCTCTGTAGAGTTATCTATCTATAAATAATATTATTTATATACATTTTATTTATCTATATACGATTTTATTTATCTATATATTATATTATTTATCTATAAGTTTTAAATATTTGTTCACTTCTCTAGATAATGATAGAGTATATCTAGGAAACTAGTTTGAATCCTGAAAAACGTTTCCGACAAAAGTTATAGATAATTTAGTTATCTATCGGGTAATATCTAATTTATTTGCAGTGTGTATCTAGTTTTAAAATTACCGATATTTTAACAAATTTTTACACGAACGAATTTTATAATTAAATTAATTTGAAGTTTGCTAGATAATATATAGTTAACTAACGGAAATCTAGAAAAACAATTAATTCAAAATTGATAGATTATTAAGTAATCTACCAGATAATATATTATCTGGTTCCTAATTATATTTAGAATTCTAGTTAATTGGAGTTTCCTAAAAATCAACGAAATAAACATTTTTCCACTTGTCTTGATATTGATTGACTTTATCTAGGAAACTAGTTTGAACCTAGTCAAACATTTTACACAAAAGTCATAGATAATTTAGTTATCTACTAGGAAATATCTATTTTATTACAACGTTTCTCTAGTTTTGAAATTATATATACAGTATAATCTCGATAATCCGACACATATGGTACCAGACAACCGCCGAATTATCAGAAAGAATGTTGCGAGCGACTGCCGGATTACTGGACGTGTCGTCCGATTAACCAACGGCCAAATTACCGAGATTATACTGTACTTGAAAAATAGAAAGCTAACCTGAATGATACTACTTGAAGCAGGGATCAACACATAGACCAATGTTCCGTCCATTTTTTCCATACAAATTTCGCAAACAAAATATATTTGACTTCTATGTTTGGTAGAGGAAGAATTACGTCACCGAATACTCTTATTACTTCTCTTAAGGTAATGATTTTCTTTTGGTGATTTCTTTTTAAGTGAAAAAACATCTGCAGTGCTTTCTCTGAGCTCGAAGTAACTATTTCTTGGGTTTGGGTTATTGTAAATATAAATATTATTCCATAGACAAATATATATTTTTCCAAACTCGAAATTTACAATGAAATTAATTTGAACTGTGGTTTATAATATATAGTGAACAAAAAGAAATCTAGAAAAACATCTTAAACAAAATGTATAGAAAATTAAGCTATCTACCAGATGATATATCATATATTTCCTCTTTATTTCTAGAATTCTAGTTAATGAAGGTGAAATCTAGGTGCTGCTACGTAGCGCATTATATCAAGAATCTAAAACTGACACAAAACATTGCATAAATCAATCGTCAGAGGAAATCGCAATAGAAAAAGGCCACTTCGGGGCCAACTGACTAGAGATTGTGTGTAGAGTTGTGAAGAAGGATCTGCTGGCCTGCAATTCTTCGGACACTGAGATAGTTTTACCTATCTCGGGATTTTGTTGCTTCTGTGGATCATTGTGGATTATTGATTGGTTGCTTGTTGATCTGGTATTCGTAAGGCACAAAGTTTATTAAATGGAAAGTACTAGACTGAATAAAGTATATATATTTATAACTAAATATTATATTACATTAAGCCTAAAACTAAGACAAGTTAACAATACTTAACAACCTACTTAAATTAGACCGGGTTGAGATATTTATATTATCCCGGTGGTGGTGGTTTGTGCATACCCCTTAATTAAATATGAGGATGCTCCTCCTACTTGCCTCCTCCTCCCCTATGCGACTTTAGCGTCGTTTGAGCTTAGGACGTAAGTCGTAGCGCATATATAATATATTTACACAAATAACTAAAAAGTTTCCCAAAGACACTAACAATCTGGTCTACATGATTATTTTGATGGGGACGTTCTTATGTTTTAAGTGTCTCTCCGAGAATTTCATTTCGGATAATAAAAAATATCCGTGGGAGATATAAATTCATGCACGTGATTATCATCTAAAAGACTTAAAATCTTTTAAGCGTGGGACCGAGGTTTGGAATGTCCCTAAAATCACTGCTTATAAATATATAAAATCATTGAAAGGGGTTTTATTACGACGGGTGGATGTCGTAATGGTAATTAACTATAAGAATTATTGGCTATCGCATGATAACCGTGGGACCAAGGGAGCGTAAAGGAATGTTCCTACACACGTGGGTCGGTATGTTTTTATTACAACATGTCGGACCGAATCTTAGAATTTGTCATCTAAACATCGAAGGTATATCTAGACAAAAAAGTGCTTACCTTTCGAAACTTGCAAGCGACCAAAGGATAGATGTTATTGCAATAAAGAAGACACACACAAGAGACGCGGACCTTTTGGATAAAAGAGGACAGATACCGGAGAATTATCTAGTAGCATCGATAAATAACCGCGTGCATGGCATTGCAACGTACACTAAGGCTACCATAGATAACATAGACATAGTACAAAGAGCCGACGACTAATGGAATATATGTAACTAAAGTTTATAAGCCTCCAAACGCTACTTGGTCAAGTCCGCCAATCCCTGTATGGCAATTCCCCAATGTGTACGTTGTAGACTTCAACAGCCGTAATGAATTGTGGGGATACAGGTATAGCGATAGAAACGGGGAGGTGATAGCTGATTGGAGAGCTGCAAATGATTTGAGACTAATCTATTGTGCAAAGACAGTGGTACTTTCCACTCAGCTAGGTGGCAAAGGCAATACTCTTCAGATCTGTGTGTTCTATCCGGTGTCTCAAGGTCCGGTTCTGATATAGTTGAAAGTACTGTTTTGGAAGATTTCCCCCATAGCCAACATCGGCCAGTTGTGATTGAATATGGACTGAAAATACCTGTCATCAGATCGGTGGCAAAGCCTCGCTGGAATTTCACCAAAGCGAACTGGGAGAGCTATGCAAAAGACCTTGATTACATTGTTCAGCTTATAACGGAAACTACCGACATGTATGATAGATTCGCCAAAGCTATTATCTCAGTTGCCCGTAAACACATCCCGAGAGGTTACCAGAGCGAATACATTCCTGGCTGGTCAAGGAAGTGCGACGAACTCTACTCCAACTATAAAAGGGACCCGAACATTGAAACCCCTGATGCACAGTAACCGAAAGAAGAAACTGGGAGGAGAAAACCGCTAACATGGGCTTTACGCATTACAGTAGGAAGGCGTGGACATTAATAAGGAAACTTGGCTCAGCACCTACCTCTAGGAAACCCACTGCTCCTGTACCCCCCGATGAAGTTGCAAAAAGGCTATTGCTAGTCTCGAAGGTACCTGTTCGTAGAGGTCAAGTGAAAGAAATACGACCGAATGAGTCCTATTCATCTAACTTCACATACAGTGAACTATTGGATGCACGTGGCTACCTGAAACTAAATAAAGCAGCTGACACTGATCAAATCTTACCAGAGTTCTTCCCAAAGAATGCAGGAGACTCAACTAAAAGATGGCTACAATAACATCATGCACACAGGGATTATTCCTAAGACACTAAAAAAGGCAACAGTGGTGGCTATTGTAAAACCTGACAAGGATGGTACAGACCCATCACACTACAGACCGATTTCGCTGCTCTGTATGACTTACAAGCTTCTGGAGCGCCGGATGAAAAAGGTTCTGGATAGTGAGTTCCCAATAGAACAGGCGGTGTTTAGACTCAACCGAGGTTGCTGTCAACAAGTGTAGGCACTCACTTCGCACATAGAGGCAGATTTTCAACGTAAAATGAAATATGCAGCGACGTTCGTAGACCTTTCAGGGGCATACGATACGGTTTGGCGCCATGAACTGCTCCTAGAGTTTGGCAAGGCTACCGCGTGTCTAAAACTGCTAAAACTACTAGAGAATATGCTAGCTAATCGACGTTATAAGGTATTGATGGGCAACAGAAAAATCAGATGGCGCACACTAAACGACGGGTTGCCAAAATGCTCAGTCTTTGCACCTACACTTTTTAACCTGTATGTAAAGGCCAGTCCAGACGCTACGTTTTGCACAACCTTTCGTCTGCACTATTCAACACGTTGCAGATAAAACGTTGCGTGTAGATAGGAAAAGTGCGCAGTTTTGAAAACGGCGCGAAGACGGTTACGCAGCGATGCTCAGTTATAGAGCATAGATATCCATTACCTGTGCAGACAAAAGTCGGCGCATATAGACGGTAGCTCCGTTTTCCGATTCATTTTGTTCAAAAATCACCAGACTAGTACCTCTTCCATGACGATTTCACTAAAACTGTGCGAAATATACAGATATATCTGTATCGTATAGACGCTCTAAAAATTGCAACGTTTTCAGTCTGTCTTAAAACTACTCAAACAAAAGGTTGTGCAAAACGTATCGTCTGGGCCGGCCTTAAATGATATCCCCGAGACAACTGCATTGAAGTTCCAATACGCCGATGACATTGCACTCGTATACCAACACACACACTGTCTGCGAGAAAGCGTTAACTGAAGATCTTCAGAGTTTAGGAGCATATTTAGCGAAATGAAGGTTGAAACCTAACCCATGTAAGACAGAAGTGGCGCTATTCCACTTAAATAACGGCATGGCTGACTTGACGATTAACGTGGAATTTGATGGGACACTCATCAACAACCGAAGCCCCAAATATTTAGGTGTTACACTCGACCGCACATTTACTTACAGAAAACAGCAGGAGAATACAGCGGCAAAGTTATGATCCATAAGTTGGCTGGGTCCGAATGGGGATTTAATGCCCAAACGCTGCGTATCGCCTCACTGGGGCTTGTATACTCATCTGCAGAATATTGTGCATCTATCTGGAGTCGCAGTGCACACACTCGGAAGATCGATGTTCAGCTAAACTGTACTATGAGACACATTACTGGCGTCCTAAAACCCACGCCGACAGAATGGCTCCCTGTTCAATCCAACATTGCACCGCCAGAGCTAAGGAGACACGCTGCCACGGGGCCAAGGGAATATAAAAAGGCCATGGGAAACGAATCCTTCCTAAACCGTATTCTACAGGAGGTAAACAAACCTGACAGGTTAAGGTCAAGAAATCCATTTTTAAAGAAGAAAGAGAACTACTTGACGGTAATTTCTGCATCGATACGTCGGGGAGGCGCAATTGAGATAGGGCACATAACAACCAACTGATATCCGACCCGACCCGAAGTCGAGCGGCTTCATGTTGAAACGACGCGAATGGAGAATCATTAACCGAATTCGAACAGGGGTAGGCAGATGTGCCCAACTGGTGCACCGCTGGGGTATACGATCCGACACAATATGCGACTGTGGAGCGGCTGAAGAAACAATAGCTCACATAATATTTCACTTTCACAACAATAGTTCACTTTCGGCATTGGCCAATTATCGGAATTGACTCCAGAAGCAATATGTTGATCAAGTTGGACATAGATTTGTGACGGTGCTAAATTTAATATATTAACTAGTAAGTTTTAACCCTACAGTGCGCAATTTTTTCTTTAAAAGCGAAAAAATTAAAATAGCTTGGAAATATATGAAGAAAATAGGAAAAAATATTTAAAAAAATCATTTTTAATTTTAAAGTTTATTTAAACAAAAAAAACATATGATTCATATATGCATCAGTGCGCATTAGTCACCCTTATATCTATTTATATTAAAACCTATATTATATGAAATTAGTTCGTGTGAAAGTACGTAAAACAGTTCTTATCTTTATTAAAACACAAAGCTGTGTCACATTTGCTGCATATTACGTATGTTTGAGCCGAACATCCTGGTAACTTGCATCGGATTCTTGTTTTATTCCATACTGGAAAATGATTTTGACGATCAAGTCTTGCATCTTTGGGTGGCACAGGAGTTGCATTTGGTCTTTTTCGTTTATTCTCTATGCTTCGTTCAACTTCAGTTGGTCGGCCTCGTTTAGGGGTGGTTCATGTCCCAATATTGCACAACGTGATGGCCAATTCAATTCGAAAATCGGCCAAGGGTTTTATTGTCTCATCTTTGGTATATTTGCAATAAAGCAACCACGCGTTGATAATCGTGATATCAAGTAAATGATAATACAATCTCATGTACCACTTTCGCGATCGCATCTTTATTTTGTATCTCCCAATTATACTGTCTAGCAGGTCTACTCCTCCCATGTGGCGATTGTATTGTGTAATAATAGCAGGGCAAGGTATCTCTATTTTTTCTTTTTTTTTCGATCGTACCTACTTACCATCGTTACAGGTTCTGTGCCAATAAATGATGACGGAAGAGTAACAGTTTTATTGTCCTTCCAATAAACATTGCTGATGGATGTTCCTTTGTAATCAGCCACAAATTCACCTGATTATTCCCGTTTCATCTTATTGCAATCCTTCTCCAAGAGAATGAATACCAAGTTGTGCTAAGTAACTTATTACCGGAATTGAAGTGTAGTAGTTATCAAAATATAGTTTATGGAATTTGTTGCGTGGAATTTCGCGAGACAATCGCACAATAATATTACTGCTCGCTCCTAAGTCTGGTTCATTTGGTAGTCGCTTATTTGGGTGGTTTTCTGTGCCAGTATAAATTTCAAATTTGTAACAAAATCCTGAAACCCCACTTAGAATAAAAAGTTTGTATACCCATTTGTGTGGTTTCAATGGTAAATATTGTTTCATGTGATGTCGTGCCTTTGTGGCACAAATTTGTTTATCAATTGATAACATTTCATCCATGGGAATTGTCAAAATTTTTTGTGAAATTGAATCGATGACTTGAGACCAGTCATCTTTGACCAGTCATCATTTATGTAGCTTATCATCGGTAATAATCGTGTTATCATTGAAATGTAAATTGCTTCAGATTCTTTCAAATTGTTTTTGACTCATTGCGCTGCGTACAATATCTATTCCAATGTGTTTGTTCCAGTATTTACGAAAGTTAGATATGCATGAAACTGAAGACAAAGTACATATGCCTAAATATCTCATAAGATCATACTTTGTCAAATGAAAAGGTTTCGCTGGATTTTTCGAAACACTATATTTGATAGTTTCCTCCACAATTCCATCAATGAGATTGTCTTCAAAAAAATATTTAAAAAACTGATAAGTCGAGTCCAAGGTCGTTACATCAGCCGGAATTGTGCTCTGCCCAGTAAATGTAGATGGAATATTCACAAGTTTTGTCTTTCTCCATAGCAAATTGTTCGATTCTTTAGGAAGAAATGACTGAATTACCTTTGGAAACGTTTGAGTTCTTGAAGAATCCAATACCGGCACAGTTACCGTGTTGATTTTTGACTCGGATGCAGTCGAGTTATCTTCAATGGTGCCTGCTTCAACCGTCAGTATAATTTCGCGGATGTTTGGATCTTCAAAATACTTATCCAACAATTTTTCTGAATGTGGTTGAACTTCTACAAGATCTTCATCACTTTCCACTTCCAGTTCATCTTCACTCTGCGTAGGTATATTTTCAATAAAATTGAATAGTTTGTCGGGATCCATATTTTCCAAGTCTACCTGGTCCATTCCATTTTTTTAAAATAAAGGCATCTACAATAAATTGATATGCAAAACATCATATATTGGTATTTCTATACTAGAAACCATGTTGGATAGTAAATTACATATTATGTACCAGTACGCGCGATGATTCATATATGAATCGACTATTATATTTCATATAAAAATATTATTAGGATGAAACCGGGTATATATTTTCTTTTTTCTGATACCTAAGATATATCAAAAACAATTTCAAGCGTACCTTGCATTTATTATTGCGTAATAAACTTACGTAATAAACTTGAACAATTGTGACGTGCGTGCAATACTGAAAACGTTTACAAAACTCGTTGTTTTTTGAGGTTAGACAGTCTAGTGTGCTAGAGTAACCGAAACTATACACAGAATAGGGTTAGTTCATATAAAGGCCGCTGCATGTTTCCGTATTCTAGAGAATATTAAGCATTTACTAACGATTTACTTGGTTGATGCAAATATGCATCAGTGCGCACTGTAGGATTAAGGAATGTTTATACCATACGCTAATAATAATACTTCTATGTAGTATTCATACTTAGGTAACAATCGACGTTTGAATATTGGCTATGAATATACATACCATCGACTCAGATTTGTAAAAGGCAACGATTTAAATATTTTTTAACATGTCTTGAAATTGATAGACTATATCTAGGAACTAGGATTGAATCTATAAAATCATTTCAGACAGAAGCTATAGATAATTTATTTATCTATCAAGTGATATTTATTTTATTTGCAGTGTTTATCTAGTTTTGAAATTATCTATACTTTTCCAAACTTTTATTTTTTACAAGGCCGATTTTTAGGATTAAATTTATTCAAAGATTCCTAGATAATATATAGTTAACTAACAGGAATCTAGAAAAATATCTCAAATAAAACTTATAGATAATTTAGAGGTCTACTCGTTAATATATCACCTATTTCCTGATTATATCTAGCATTCTAGTTACTTGGAATTTTGTAAAATTCAACGAATAAACTATTTCTTCAAATGTCTTGAAACTGATAGACTGTATCTAGGAAACTAGACCAAATCTCGGAAAATATTTCCAACAAAAGTTTTAGATAATTTAATTGTTTATCAGATAATGTTTACGTATTAACAGTCGCAACCATCCTATTCAGATAATGTTTACTTTATTTGATGATGAAACACGATGAGGAGACAATTTAATTTTTCAAATTAGTTCTATAGAATTCTGTTCAAAACTTTTCTGCTGTCATCTAAAACGAATTAACAATGGAAATGTTTATAAAAAATCGTTACATATGAAAAACTCAGACATTATATAAATTTCTTTATGTAGTGGGTAACGAGGGTTGGGAGTGAAGCAAAAACTAGTTCATTCAGTGGAACTTGAGGCCTGAATTCATGTTGATGCAGAAAACTTTTTGTACATTTGTTATCGTTAGTATTCAAAGCTTGCCATTAAAGGAAAAAAAAACTTGTCTGGGCTAGTTAGAGATTGTTCCGAACAGACTGGAGAGTATATTTTTAGAATAATATTTAAAAAATATTTAAAAAAATAAGTAACGAGTATGTGCCGAGAAAGGCGCAAATGGGTTCGGTGCGCAAAACAAAGGAAACATAGTATTTAATATATTGCATTTATTGTTAGTCAGAGCGTCTCAGAGAAAATTAGAGGCCCGGGGCAATTGATGTAAATGTAAATTGAAAAGTAAAAACTTTGGGGAAGAAAAAATTATAGTTTACTGTCAATTTTGTTTGAGAGTAAGAATGTAAACAAACCAGTGGCTGAAAAACTTTCGAGACAAGGATGTATAGACTTCGTGGCCGACATGTTTGTATTTTTATCGCGTTTTGTTAATTAGTTGGTCAAGTTAATTCGTCCTACAGAAAATTACTTAAGACAAAATATCGCGCAGCAGCGCGAACTCTCGATCCGATAAGAGACATTTTTACCACTATTCTACAAATTTACTGCGCATGCGCTAATTTACTTTCTAAAACTGACACCAAGGGCCCGGTATAGTACACATTTACCACTTACGTTACGTACTTCGTACTTATATAATAATACACTTCTAATTACACGAAAAAGTAAGATATCTCACATTTCACTGACACAATTCTTCACGGACAAAATTCACAGCTTATGCTCTGCATTGTTGTTCTCGTAAAAATACGAGCACGAGAGAGCGTGCTATTTGATTTTGCTAACTTGGAATTTTGGAAAGTGCGGCCCCTTAAATTATGAGACCCATGGCAACTGCCCATTCTGCCCCCCACCCTTCTGAAAGGCCCTGGATTTAGTGTAATTTAACTTCTTACATTCAATTTTTTAATTTTATGTCATTATTGAGTTACGGGGAGGCACAAGTTAGACATTTACTACAGGCGCTTCAGGCTACCCTTCTTATGTTAGTAATATGACAAATATGCATGATATTAGATTGGATAGATGTGAATATTTATTCACATATTATGGGTAGTACATATATGGGTACATATATGGGTACCATTACAAACACAGTGAAAGTAATGCTGGCCAATTCCTTGATCTTCCCAATTGCTATTTACTCCGCTGAAACATGGACACTAAAGAAAACAGATCGAAAAAGAATTGAAGCCTTCGAATTATGTGTATAGACGAATCCTAAGAGTGTCATGAGTAGAACACAGAACAAACGCCTCTGTTCTAGAAGAACTAAAAATCAAAAAGCGTCTACTAAACCAAATCAATAGAGCATATCTCAGTTACTTTGGCCATATAGCTAGAAGAACAGGTGAGATGGAAAACCTCTTGATGGAGGGAAAAGTTGAGGGAAAAAGACCTAGAGGACCGGTTCCAATGAGATGGACCGACAGATTAAAAGAAATGACGGGACACTCAATGCACGAAGCAATACATCTAGCACAAAATAGAAACGCATGGAAACAAAAAATTCAAACACATACCGAAAATAGTATCACTACGCCCTACAGAGGGTAGAAGGACTGAGAAGAAGAATATATGGGTACATATACGTAGTCTGTTAGAAAAGTATCCGACCTTTAGCCGGTAAAAAAATGCCATACCTGGAGCGTTGGAAACCTAATCACTCTCAAAGTAGTCTCCTTGGGACTTCGCACACTTCGCCCAGCGGTGCCGCCATTGTTGGAAGCATTCCGAAAAACCTTCTTTCGGAATTGACTTTAGCTCGGCTGTCGTTGCAGCTACAATGTCCTCTCTGGTCTGAAATCGCGTTCCTTTCAATGGCCTCTTGACTTTAGGGAATAGCCAGAAATCGCAGGGGGCGATATCAGGAGAGTAAGGAGCCGGTCGAATCAGAGGAATCTGTTTTTTCGCCAAACATTGAGAACCAAGTGCGAAGAATGGGTTACTGGGGTTACTTTTGATTACGATTAGCCCGGAAATTAGGTTATTACTATATAATTACTAGAAAATATCAATGTATCCTAAAAAAAGTATGCATGTTTTGATATGCATATGAGGTAACATTTTTCTACAATTATTTTCAACAAAAACACAAATATTTATTGAACCAAGCAATGTAGAAGCTTCATTTTTGCTTTGCGACCTTAGTTAAAACGTGCCAAGGACGATTAACAACAGTTACATCTGGTAAAAAGTCAAGAAACCTTGGCAAAGTCAACAAACCAAAGTTTCATTGAAGGGCCGTATTCTGCATTTTAGCCGCAAAAATGCATATCTAATAGACCTTTTCATAGTTGAACTTTTTTGTGCGCATGCGTCAATTTCCGCCATGTTATTGACGTATAACTATATATGAGCCCAAAACTTTCATATTCCCGCCTTTCAAATTTGACGAATGCACTTAACTAACCGTAAAAAGGTCTATTGTTCTTGTAAGTTGAGTGGTAATATTCTTGTAAGTTGAGTGGTGCTGATTATATTTTAATATTATTATATTAAGATTATAATATAATCACATTTTTGAACACAAATAGTAGGAACTACACAACGGTGATAAATAATATCATTATTTAAAGACTGATGATATCGTCTGTCCAAATGCAAACTATCGAAAATAAAAAAATATTAAAGATAAAAACACATATTGTTTTCAGTTGCAAAAATGTCTTGCGAACATTGTGGCTTGTTTGGAACATGTCATTTTGAACATTGGAACATGTCGTTCCACAGCGATCCGTCTTGGGGCCATTTCTATGGAATATCATATATGATACGATGACTACTCAATCTAGAACTACCGGAGGGTTCAAGTATTGTGGGTTTTTAAAACAAAAACACTCGAACTAATGTTAAACGAGACTGTGAGAAGGGCAAGCAGGTGGTTTAAGGACAACGGATTGCATTAGCGATAATCAAGACCGAGGCGGTGCTCATTACAAGGAAGCGAAAATTCGTACCACCAATACGCGGAAACAAAATTGCATGGAGTAGATCAGTAAGGTACCTGGGAGTGCAAATTGACGACCGATTAAAGTATACTGAACACATAGCCAAGACCACTGAAAAGGCTCTGACAACAGCTACATCAATGTCACGATTGATGCCCAACATCGGTGGCGCCAAGGAGATTAAAAGGAGGCTCCTTCATTCAACACTCAAAATTACTATATGGTGAGGAGATATGGACTGATGCTATGCAGTGGACGACGATGAGAATAAAATGATTGCAGTTCAAAGGATATGTGCGATACGCGTCATCTGCGCATATAAAACGATTTCTGTTGGAGCTGCCTTGGTGTTAGCTAGCATTCCGCCGATTGACCTATTGGTCCGGGAGAGAGAAGAAATATATAGGGAGTGTAGACTGGACAAAAGCAAAACAAGATAGCTGATAGCAAAAACTGCGGCAGGGAAAAAAACTAATGGACAGATGGCAGGCAAGATGGGAATCGGACACAGTGGGGCGTTGGAAAAAACCAACCGTGAGAGAGTGGTGTGAAATAGGACATGGTCAAATGTGCTATGACCTGACACAAGCCTTTTCCGGACACGGCGGTTTCATGGCATACCTAGAGAGGTTCAAGAAAAGGGAGAAAGCGAACTGCTTGCTGTGTGGTCACAGGCATGATGACGCATATCATACAATTTTCGAATGCCCAAACAATGAAAATGAAAGAATCCAGCTTGAATTAGGAGTTAGACTGGATGTAGAAGGACTGGTTCCTGCAATGCTGTAAAGCGAGCAAAATTGGTCTCAGGTGAAAACTTACAATACGAGGTATTATGGAAAAGAAAAGAGAAGCGGAGAAATTAAATGAAACACAGGAAGACCAGCCTCTGAACCCCTAATCTCGCGAGAGTACAGGGGACGTAGGAAAACGGCTAGACACCACCCCGAAGTAATACAAAAGCAGTTCCAGGGTGGCGATCTGAAGTTTCAGGGGGGGGGCACTTTTTGGTAGCGTACTACCACTACGTCCCCCAACAAACAAACAAAAAAAAGGTAGACAAGACTAGGCAGACAAGATTAGGCAAACAAGACTATATAGCCAAGACTAGATAAATAAAATTAGATAAACAAGAGTAGATATACAATAAAGACCAAACAAGATATAAAAGGCAACGTAGAAAATATTTGTTACAAAATAAGGAAGGGAGGTATGAAACAGGATGAAGGAGACAAGAAGGAGAAATCAGTTCTATAGAATTAATGTTACATAACAGCGATCTAGGGTAGAAAACAAATGTATTAAAAATGTTTTAATTAAAAAGTTTCACCATTGTGTAGTTTTAGAACGTAGCAAAATATTTTTTGTTATTTCAATCGTTTCTAATGAGAAATATAGCCCGCTTCGATTTACACAGTGCTCAATTTACACGGTTTCGCTTCAAAACTGTTTATTTTAGCAGCTCATTTAATAAACGTGCCAACTTCAATACACTTATAATTTTCTGCAAACTTTTATAAGTAGAAAAATTAATTAATCTTCCACGGAAAATAATAATTCTTACAATGCAATTTGCTATTAATATCGACACAAACCAGTACATTAAATTGTTCTAATTTCTATAACATTTATTTTATATGTAACACTGAAAATTTGTCGAAGGGATTCTTGTTAACTTTGGAAACAGAAAAATGGTTTTGTTTTCGTAGTTTAATGATATCTCCTAGGTAGGTGTATTCGGGTACGTTTTCTATTATCTGGTTATCTAAGGTAATTTGGATGTGGTTTCTGCTAATAATTTTTTTATTACTCATGCGGGATAAGTACTATCTTGGCGCCCGTTTTTTTAGTGCGACAAATGGTTGTTTTTGTCAATACAATTATTACCACATAACCCACGCAAAAATTTAATAAAAATCGCTAAGTTACATTAAGAAACAACTGAATTGAACAGTTGAATAAATTTGAAACAATTGAATAAATAAAACACCATCAAAACCTCAACATTAAAAAGTGACGTGAAAGTGACAAAATTAAAATTAAAGAAGACGCTTTAAAATGAGTATAAATGGCGGTACCGGAGACTGATGAAAATTCTTATGACGAATCCACACTATCCGAGAGAATGAAAAAAGCAAATTCTTCAATTTTTTTTGGATGGCACCTGTACCCCAAACTTCTAAGATACGTCCCCTCGCATGAGTAATAAAAAATATTATCTGCAACTCGTGCTGTATTATCAATTGCCCTCTCGAGCAAATGAGCCAATTTCGCTCTCGTGAGCAATTGACAACTTACCGCCCTTATTGTGCATTATACTATTTCCCAATTTAATTTTTAGTCCGATCCTTCTTGATGCTTGGTGGAGTTGGAAAATCATGTCTGTTAATGCGTTCATCTTGTCGCTGATCAGAACAATGCGCGATGTCGTCTGCAAAGCGTAGGTGATTAAGGCTTGTCGCACACTGGATCCGCTCCGCTCAGCTCACATCATCATCACATATCATCACACATCATCACATCCGATCAGGTCCGCTACTCTCAGCTGCGTCATTTTTCCACATATTGAGCATCTATTGAAGCTACTTCACTTTTCAATACACTCAATATGTGCTGCTATCCTGGTTGCATAAATGCCTTAGCGCATATATGAAATCGTTCGTGTTTAGTTTTTGTGTCTGCGTGAACCATCCGCCAGCATCCGACCTCCGGCCTAGTATTCTTCACAAACCGAGGATAAGGAGCGGAACGGAGCCAAGCTGAGCTGAGCGGACGCAGTATGTGCGATTGTATATAAACACACGGGCTTTATATTTTTCTGGACTGAAAGGCTGAGCTGAGCGGAGACGAACGGACCCAGTGTGCGACAAGCTTTATTAGGCGAGTTCCGTCGATGTTGGTGCCCCTTTCTTGCCACGATAGGTTTTTAAAAACTTCTTCTTAGTGCCGTGGTAAATAATTTGGGTGTAATAACGTCATTAATAAGAATATTTGAGTCATTGCTTTAATATTTGTTAATTCGTTCTTGTTATTAATTTGAAAAAAAACGGATTAGATTTGATAGGTTTCTAATTTGTTTTATAAAACTTGTCTTATAAGTAAAAAATTTAATTAATCTTCAAGGTACAACATTTAATTCTTACGATGTAATTTGCTATTGATTATAAAACCCCCCTCCAAAATATGCAAAATATAACATAAATATTATATTGAAATCAGGAGGGGCGAGTAGAGATGACTATCTTCAAGAGAGCATGGTGAATGTGGATTTTAAGAACCCTTGTGTATCAGTTTTAGAGAGTAAATTGGTGCATTTCTGCAAAACCCCCGAAATATTTTCACCGCAAACACACACCGCACGCCCACCCTCCAAAACTAAAGCTAAGAAATAATGATATAATATCGTAAATCACTTTGAGACAGAAGCAATATATATTTAAAATGTTGTTCAACGAGAGAGTGAGTAATAAATTTCGTTCGTTTTTTTCCTTCTCGATTCTCGCAAATCCGATTGTCCCAAACAAATAAGAAAAGCGTTGTTTGCAGCGAAGAAAAATAACGCTTCTGTCAACAGTCAACAACAAGTCCGTCTCGAACAGAAGCAACTAAGAAATAAACGAATCCTGCTCGCACAAAATAACTGTATGAATGTTATTGGCATTTGTAGTGTTGATAACAATAACACAGATTTTGATTAAATTTTCTTTGTCTCAAAATGTTCGAAAATAACTCGAACACTAGAAGAAATATTGAAAAATGTTTCGAATAAAACTTGAAGAGAATTAAATTCTCTAGAAGGAACGTTGATGCTTAATGTCATTTTAGTGTGTCAAATTGTACTAACCATCTTTGAACAAAAGTATCTTACTCTGCTTCAGTTTTGCACTTTTTTTACCACAAAGATCGAAAATAACTACAGAATTCAACGAAATTTAAAAAAATATTTCAAATAAAACTTGAAATAAATCAAGTTTTCCATAAGAATACTTAGTAATTAGTGTTGTTTTTATGTGTCGAATTTGTAATAATCAACCTTAAGCAACGTTAAAACATAATTTTTTATTACCCATGCGCGAAAAGTACTTCTTGATGTACGTTTTTTAATACGAGAAATACCACCTCTCGTTGTATTTCCAAATAACCTGGGTAACGCACGCAATTATTCAATATCGCTAGCTTACATTAAAAAAAGATATAAATAAAAATAAAATAAACACAATCAAGACCTTGATTTTAAGAAAGTGACGTGAAAGTTACGTGTAATAAAAATGGCGATTGTTAAGTTGTAAGCAACAATCGAAAGTATGTAAGAGATGTAAATAATATATGCCAATAAAGGTTTGTACATAATATTATTTATCTAAAAAAAAAAAAAATTATTTTTGCCTCTTAGACAGCACGATCAGTATAAAGTAAAGAAACAAAAATATATAGTGAAAAATATATGTGAGAAGAACTCGGAAACTAAGCGAGATTTTGAAAAACGTTTACTGCAATATAATTTTTAGCTAAAAATCTAACCAAATCCTAATTTTTATAAAAAAAATCTTACCTTGTATACATCCAGCTGACCGCAATACCTATCGAACTGATTGTAAAGATTCTGCAGCATATTGATCACCATCATAGGCGTCGCAGTGGAGCAAATCGAGGTAAAACCGACGATATCGCTGAACAGCATCGTTACATCCTCATGCGTCTTCGCTTCAATAGTTTCCCCTGCAAAACAAGATTATACATTAGTATGGAAATCAGACGTCGCCAGAATTGAACTTTAACACAACACCATTATTAAATCCACCTCTAGATGCCCGTGTTAATGTATTATTGGATTTAATTAACAATTCTCACAGTAAGAGTCAAGTTTCTTGTTCATGTTGGCAAACCATTGTTAAACTGCTTCTACGATTCTCGAAGCTATGTGGATAATATCAAATTTTTAATTTTTTTTTACGATATCATAACATCTTATAATAAATTATATGGATAATTGTAGATAGTATAGTTTCCTTATTAAGGCAAGCAAATTTAAGTCAAACAACACAATCTTATATGAAATAGAAATATATGCTAATGCATATTTATAAGCTTGTAATTTAATAATTAAACTACTTATTAGTGGTGATATATAAAAAAATAGTCAAATGTTTTGGTATTTATGAAAAAATAGGAGAAAATGCTATGTGAATTTTCATATTAAAAGAAAAGAATTAAGGAAAGTATGTTCTTTAATTCACAAATTGACAAATAACATAACTATTAGTACGGTGTGGCTCCTGCATTTTATTGCTAAGAGAGACCACGAGGTCACAAGAAATGACATAGCTTGATAAATGAAAATAATACATTCGTCGCCATCCATTCGGTCTCTCTTACAATTAGCAGTAAAATGCAGGAGCCACACCGTGCTAATAATTATGTTATTTGTCAATTTGTGAATTAAAAAACATAGTTTCCTTGTTTAAACCAATGTTTAGATATTGGTTTAAAATTTATATATTTTTATCATTTTTCTTATTTTGAAAGGGATTTATTATACGTCGCGTTCAGAAAAAAAAATTCTTACCTAGCCAAAGTCTTTTCGCAATGTCAGGTGGAAAAATTAGATGTAGTAAGCTGACGTTTTTCTCGCGTTCTTTGTCGACGGCTCGGTTTCCTTCTTCTATAGAGCTTTTCAGTTTATCCATTCTCCTCCTCAGACCGTCCTGCAAAAAAAAAGGTTTTCTCTTTGTTAAGCTAGTTCGGACTTCCTAGAAAATTATATTGGCGAAAATTGGTTGTCCCGCACAGACACGCGCGATTTACCGATAAGAATGCGGACGGATATCCTACGCACAGGCGAAAATGGGACAATAAAAGGGTGAACACAGTGGTCAGATTATTTTGAAAATTGATCTAAATTGCCGTAGCGACTTTATTCTCAAAATGTTTTCAATATATTGAATAGGAAATTAAACATCATTGTAATATATCTAAAGATGTGATTTATAGATAAATATTTAATTATCTGAATTATTACTAAGCATTTAATAATTAAAATAATTGTAACAGTAAAGCCTAGTTCGCACTAGGCTAGTAATTTAGTAGAGTAGCGAGTAATTTAGTAGCTAAACTACTCGCTACTGCACAGAAATCGTTCGCATTACGGTCCAGTACAGTACACAAAGTGTTTTGTAAGATGGACTGGCTGCAACGCAATAGAGTGAATGAACTAATATATTCATTGCATTTTCTAAATCCAATCAGGTCCATTATTTCATTTGTTTGTTGTTATAATGCGGGGACTTAATATTCTACAAGCATTCATGTTTGACGTATTTGGAAACAAAGTTGTTTTTTCGGTCCAGCGTAACGACATTTTTGCGGCCATAAATGAACTCGACTAATCTACAGGTTCGGACTTGCTTAGCCGGTGAACCAGTGCGCACGGACGCGTGGTGGGAGGCGCTACTCGCCCGATAAAATATAGTAAAATGAATCGACTCGACTTAATCATTCACTAAACTAGTTGACTAATTTTTTGTGGTTCACACAAATTTAGCCACTAAATTACTCGCTACTCTACTAAATTACTAGCCTAGTGCGAACTAGGCTTTAGAATTAATAGACTTTTCACGGTTAGTTAAGCGCATGCGCGTACGCCTTGTTTAAAATGCGGGAATATGAAAGTTTCGGGCATATTTTCACTGGTTATACGTTAAAAAAGTGTCCAAAAACATGGCGGAAATTGACGCATGCGCACGAAAAAAAATTCAACTATGAAAAGGCCTATTGCTTAATTTTAGTCTAATTTATCTAGTCTTGTTTGTTGCATCAGCGTGTTTCTTTACTTTTATTTGATAGCCTTGTTTAAATTTTCTGGAAATTTTCGGTCTTATCTGCTTCGTCATTTGTTGCGTCTCTAGTTGGTGCTGCTTTATCGTTCTGATCTCCATGTATTTTGATATGCCTTGACCTAGTAAGATCACATAAGAACAAGTTTTCCATATCTTATCTTATCCATTAAATCTGATCCATTTCAAACTATTTTTTGAATGAAACCTTGATTAAATTCTCATAAAAATTCGGCGTTAATTGGTACATAGAGGTAAACAGGATTAGCGCTACTGCATAAACGTTTCTCGCGCAGTTTTTAATTTAGTTCTCTTTTAGATCGCATTGGAAAAACAATTTGAAATTAATTTGCTGCAGGACAAAAATCAGTCAATGCACTCCATTGTGCAGTTTTGTCGAATTCGATTCGTGCTTAATTGCTTCATGAATATTGAACCACTTTGGCAATTACGAATTTAAATCCCGTTATATACTTCTAACAAAGAAACAGTTGCAGTTTGTATTATTTTTTATTAAATGGGGGAAGATTTAAGGTAGATTCCCATATGCGCGACACTCAACTACGCGACGTTGTCCGACATCGCCTGTCAAATAATTATTACATTGTTTTAAATGAACACGTAGCGTAGCTGTCGCTTAGCCACCGTGAGAACGTGCCCATTTAAAACAATGTAATGTATGACACGCGATGTCGCGTGACGTCGCGTAGCTGAGTGTCGCGTATATGAGAATCGGCCTTAAAGGTCTCTGCCCACTACAACGTATCATACTATGACCGTACTAGGAACGTGTCGGGTAAAGAAATATTCTTTGTATTGAAAAGTATGAGACTATGCCCACTAGACCGTTCCGTCACCGACCAGTACTTTTCATACTTCTCAATACAAAGAATATGTAAGTGTCGGGTATAATATATAAAGTGTCGGGTAAAAAACCGACACGTTTCTAGTACGGTCATAGTATGATACGTTGTAGTGGGCAGAGACCTTAAAGCGAAAATTTGTAATAGAACTGTTAGTTAAGCGCATGCGCGTCGTAATGTTTAAAAATGTCAATTTGATTTTCATAGAATTTATGTTACGTTAGAATTCTGTTTAGAGAGCCTAATTTTAGTAGTCTAGTTTATTTGTAAATTATCCTGTAATGGGAATGTAAATTGCAAGAGTGTACAATATCAATAACAATGTAATGTTCGAACAAAATAATTTTCGATTCAACACACCGACCGTACCGGTTTGAAAGAAATCCAAATATTCCTTGTTCACAAACAAATTATATTTGCTATTAATTTATTAAATGTGTTACTTAATTTAAATGTCACTGATTTTCATTAGGCAAACTTTGGCAAACCAATTACTTGGTTAATAATATAAACACTACAGTTTTTGCCGCGAGCAGTAACCGCTATAACCGCGAAACCGCTCGATAAACATACAGCTAAACATACGCTATGGGAAAAATCAGTCGCGGGAAAAAATGAATTCTAGGTCTAACGGCCTAGGTCTAATGAATTACAATTTAAACTTTGTCATATTTACATTTTATTTCTATAAATCAAAGGCTTTGTGATTGTAAGTTAAACATAATTTAAATTATACATTTAATTTATTAATTAAATATACAATTTAAATCGAGGCTATTTTGGGTACTGCAAGTAATTTTTAAATTTTACGAGAGCTGGTTATTTGCCATCTGCTCAACCTTATCACTGTCAGGAGAAAAAGTGAAAAATTTAAAACGCACCTACAGTCGCCCCGCCTCCTGCGGGGTGGACCTTTATGAAGCACGTCTAAAAAAACCTAATTTTTGCTCATTTCACCGGAAAAAATCAAAGCATTTAAAAATGAGTTTAAAACATTTAAGCGCAGTTTTAACTTTACTTTAGTGAAAATTCTTTCGTTCCACAAGTATGCGCGTGAGGTTGCCTAAGCTCTCGGAGAGTACGGCACATTAAGAAGATACTTAAGGTATCTTAACTAATTTTACAAATGAAAACTTAAGATTATATATAGTAACGTATATTGATAATCTGTGGTTAAATGCGTTTTTTACTTTTTTTTAGTTGGGAATACCGATAATTGAGAGGATATAATGTATTTCTAATGAAATTTGGGATAATAGGGGGTTAATGCGGGAATTTTTGATAAAACTTTATTTTTACAAATTTGCTTATATTTTTTTAACGGGAAAAGATAGCAATTTTTTTTCTTTACAAAATTTGTTCAGGAAAACTAGCTTTTTTTCAAATATGCAAAAAAATAGGTATGGTTCTGGGAAAACAAAATTCGATGACGTCATTACTCCCGTTTCCAAATATGGAAAAACATGTAAATTTGGTTTAAAATAGTCCTTACTCAATCCCATTTAAGAACCTTAAGTTCAGATTTTTTCTGTCGTTCCTCGTTTTCTTATAATAGAGCTGTGACATCGATTTTTGCTCACCCTGCACAGGCACGTAAATTCTCGTGTAAAAGTTAGTTTAATCGCTTTTCATCGAATTCGAGGTGCATCTTTGAGGATAAAATTTCCATTTTTGAAGTTGGCATACCAATCACGTGCGATTCTTTCAGAAATGAAATCCTCTCCATACATATCACAATGTCGCGAGCAGCTTTTGCGGCCTCATTTATTAAAAGCATTTATTAAAAGCACAGAAAGGAGGTGTCGAAATTTTTCTAAATTTGACATACCGTGTTCATGATTAGAAAATTATCATAAATTAACTAGAAAAAAAAACAACGATTCCAGTAAATAACAAATACATTTAGTGTTTGTGAATATATTTAAATAAAGCTTCCTTAACAATTTTTTTTAACTCGAGTCTATTTGTGAACTGTGTAATTTCTTACGATAAACATTGTGGCGATGCAATAAATTCTGAGCAGAGAACAATTGAATTTCATTATTCTACAAGTTTTCGCGTAAGTGCAGAAGAAGTTTTCATTGTGGTTTAAATTCCGCTGCACAGAAAATTTAATTATCCTATCAGAACTAAACTTTATTAACAAGATAAAATGAAGAATGTTTTCTAAGTGTTTGTAGTGTTGCTATAAATTGTTCCAATATATAATTAAACAGTAATTACTCTGTCTTTTTATAAATTGCATTTTGGGCAATAGGTTTTTGAGTAGCGTGTGTTATTAACTGAGCAATGAAAGGTTTGTCTAACGTTACAAGCCTATGTTTTATGTTAAAAAAACTTTAAAATATTTACAATTTTCATAATACCCAATCGTTACGTAGCTCTATTAATTACAGATTGTTTATTTGGAGAAAAGTAGACTTACATGTAGAATAATTTAAGAACTAAAAATGTCTAAAAATGTACACAGTTCTCAATTAACACTTTGGTGAAAATTTCCAAATTATCGAAAATTAACGGAATTGTATAGCTACAGCCTGTATATATTTAATTGTATAACTATAACAGAGCGTTGTTCAATTGTTTCGCGATCCAAGTGTACTACTTTTGTTGCAAAAATTAGAATATTTTGTGCACGTCAATTATTGTTTTAGAGAAGTGAATATATTATTATGAGTGAGCTAATACTTGAGCTAGTGATACAATTATTTATTGTTAATTAATGAAAAGGATGTTTCCCACCATTACTATGTGGCAATTCATACTTACTCGGAATTGAAAAAATCACTAATTGCTAAGCCGTATAAAAATTAAGCCGCAATCCATCAGTTAATCTCCTTAACGAGCAAGCCAACCTAATCTTTTCACCACTTATTAATCTAACGCAATCATCTTCAGTTGAGTCGCAAACTACCGACAGCAAATACTCAAGTCCCCAACTACCCCACCACAACGCTTGGTATAAATTCAATCTCATCAATTTGTAATCCACTTGAAAATGACCTTCAACAGTCGAAACTCGAGTTGTGTAAGGTGTGTAATGACATCACAAGTTATGTTGTAAAAACAGTGAATTTTCATCAATTAGAATCCTCATTCTTAATTAAGTTTAAAATTAATTATTTGAAAACTTAGTAATGAATATTGGATTAAATTTTAGCTTATACCACCCTGTATTTTTGTTTAACTTTTGTAACACTGACGGCGCCACCTTTTGTATCCGGCCAGTCAATGTGTTTTTAAGTCTAACTGTACAACGAGTTAATTTTAAGTTTTTGGTTAATAAATTCTTTTTACTTTTGTTACAATTAGAAATCTTGTTTATTATTAAATAACCTCAATAGGTTATGGGAATTTGTGAAGAATATGGGAATGGCCATTTTTTTTGGAGTTGGCGGATTTTTACCTTGAATAACTGTTACTAATCGTCCTCCGTAGTGTATTTGCAAACTTAGAGAGCCAAAACGAAGCTTCTACGTCGATTTATTAAAAAAATATACGGGTTTTTATGAAAAAAATGACATTTTTTTGACGCAACAGTTAATATTTTCCTTCACTACCTAACCTCTCTAATTACTTGTCAAACAAAAAGTGCAGGAGAAGCCCAACCGACGTTGCCAATTTTATCTTTTTATTTTACCTTGTTCTGGTAAACATTCAATATACAATTTCTTCACATGCACTTACAACAACATTGAAATATAAATTTAATTTTTAATTCTAATTTCATTCTAATTGGTTTAACTCAGGTTAACTCAATACTTCTTGCAACTTTATCTTATTTTAGACCATATAGGCGCAGCAGTGCGTTTAAATTTATGGCCCTTGACGGTATTATTAAAAAAATAGGTACCGAAGGAGACACAGACCACATTGGACCGAGAGTTCGCGCTGCCGCGCGTATATTGTCTTGATTTATCTTCCCGCTTCGCGGCGGACAACCTAATCTAACCAAGGTAAAACCACCGGTCGTTGCCACTTTGTTCTACATTGGACCGAGAGTACCATAAAAGTTTGGATCTACGAAGTTAAAGTTTAAACCACATGCGTGCGGCAGCGCGAACTCTCGATCAAACCACATGCGCGCTGCGCGCGCATGTGATCGAGAGTTCGCGCTGCCGCGCGTATGTTGTCTTGATTTATCTTCCCGCTTCGCGGCGGACAACCTAATCTAACCAAGGTGAAACCACCGGTCGTTGCAACTTTGTCGTGCGGCAGCGCGAACTCTCGATCAAACCACATGCGAGCTGCGCGCGCATGTGATCGAGAGTTCGCGCTGCCGCGCGTATGTTGTCTTGATTTATCTTCCCGCTTCGCGGCGGACAACCTAATCTAACCAAGGTGAAACCACCGGTCGTTGCAACTTTGTCGTGCGGCAGCGCGAACTCTCGATCAAACCACATGCGCGCTGCGCGCGCATGTGATCGAGAGTTCGCGCTGCCGCGCGTATGTTGTCTTGATTTATCTTCCCGCTTCGCGGCGGACAACCTAATCTAACCAAGGTGAAACCACCGGTCGTTGCAACTTTGTCGTGCGGCAGCGCGAACTCTCGATCAAACCACATGCGCGCTGCGCGCGCATGTGATCGAGAGTTCGCGCTGCCGCGCGTATGTTGTCTTGATTTATCTTCCCGCTTCGCGGCGGACAACCTAATCTAACCAAGGTGAAACCAAGGGTGCTTGCCACTTTGTCCTATATTGGACCGAGAGTTCGCGCTGCCGCGCGTATATTGTCTTGATTTATCTTCCCGCTTCGCGGCGGACAACCTAATCTAACCAAGGTAAAACCACCGGTCGTTGCCACTTTGTTCTACATTGGACCGAGAGCACCATAAAAGTTTGGATCTACGAAGTTAAAGTTTAAACCACATGCGTGCGGCAGCGCGAACTCTCGATCAAACCACATGCGCGCTGCGCGCGCATGTGATCGAGAGTTTGCGCTGCCGTGCTATATGCGGTCTTGATCTATTCTCTCTCGGACAACCTAATCTAATTTATACCCATGGTAATTTCATACCCATGGAGGAAGATAACGGGAAATCACCTCCATTATACTTCCCAAGAGAACCACATGATGACGACATTCAAGTCATTATCGTGGTCGCAAACATTCATTAGTGAATATGCATAAGAATAAGAAGAATACATAGAAGATTAACATGACCCCTGCGCAAGAATTAAAATAAAATTAAATATATTTAATACATATAATACTTAAATTGTAGCGACACAGAAAAAAAGTATAATCTCTGCAAAAGAATTGAACTTGGCAACAGCGTATCTGCTGTATAATCATATTTTCTGTCAAATAACCGGACAGAAGTTGCAGTTATATTTGTTGTTGTATAAAAAAATGTCAGTTTTTTGGATTACAAAAGCCCGTATATTTCTTGAACCAGCCGACGTAGAAGATTCATTTTTACTTTCCACGTTTAGAAATACAGTTTGGAAGACGATTAGCAACAGTTAGTGAAGGTAACTCCACCATTCCCATATTCTTCATAATAGCCAGGTTATGGGCCCGGGACAACGTGAATGAACAGTTGTTGTTTGGTGATAAACAAAGAGCATAGAAAACAGTAGACAATTAGTTTTTGTAGAAACGCGTGCTGTAAAATGGAGGTTGGAAAGTCAATGAACCTAGAAAAATTCGATGGAATGATTTTTAAACAATGGAAATTCCAAATAAAATGTGCCCTCCGCGCCAAAGGATTAGATATCAACACGCCAAAACCAGAAGGAAATGCGACTCAATGGAATAAAGATGATGGAATGGTAATGTTTATATTAACATCCGCTATGGATTTAAATCAAATAGCACTCATCGAAAATTGTGAATCAGCGCTTGAGCTGATGACCAAACTTGAGTCCATTTATGAACAAAAATCCAAGATGACTAAAATGATGATACATGAGCGTTTTTATCAATATAAAATGTCACCGGCAGATAGCATTGCTCAGCATATAGCTAAAGTAGAAAGTTTGGCTAAGCAACTTA
This sequence comes from Phosphuga atrata, assembly GCA_944588485.1. Lineage (NCBI taxonomy): Eukaryota > Metazoa > Arthropoda > Insecta > Coleoptera > Silphidae > Phosphuga > Phosphuga atrata. The sequence goes on from OX155894.1 coordinate 77,108,362, forward strand.
AAGAAAGTGGAGAGGTTATTAGTGATACTGCGATCATAACTAAAATATTGAGTACACTACCTCCCAAATACAGATCTCTACGCCAGGCTAGGATGTCACTTGATTCTCAGAATCAAACTATAGTTAACTTGACACCTCGTTTGTTAGATGAAGAGGCCAGCTTGAATGTTGAAGAAGAGAATGAAACGCTTTTATTAGTGGCAAAGCAAAGTACAAAAAAGAAAACTGTTCCATTAATAAAAACAAACAAAGAATTTAATGAAAAATTAAATGAAAAGTCACATCGCTTTATATGTTACAACTGTGGGAAACGTGGTCATTATGCAAGAGACTGCTGTGCTCCTAAACAAAAACATAAACAACCAGGAGAAAAGAATATGTTAGCTTTCAATGTAGCAGATACAGACTGGAAAAATAATGATGAAGGTTTAAGATGGATATTGGACAGCGGTGCCTCAGCTCACATGTCTTATAAATGTGAAAATTTTGTTGAATTGATGAGTATACGGGATCTCCACTGAAACTTGGAAACCAAGAAGCTGTAGAAGTTATTGGCCAAGGAAATATTTTGATAAACAAGTGTGTCAATGGACAGTGGGAGACAAGTATCCTGAAAAATGTTCTTTATGTACCAAAATTGAGAAGAAACCCTTTTTTCCGGAGTAGTGACAAGACAAGGTTATAATATTGTAAAGAAACATACTGATGCTTTGATTTACAAGGACAATAAATTAGTGCTATGTGCAACCTTACAAAGCAACAATTTATATGAGTTAAATATGAAAACAATTCAAAATCCAGTGTGTAATGTAGTGCAAAAATTGGACCTTAAAACATGGCATGAACGTTTGGGACATTTGAATGTTAAAGAAATTCAGAAAATGTGCAAAAACAATGTGATTACTGGTGTGGACTTATCAGACTGTGACAAGTTTGTATGTGAGGGTTGTGCTTATGGCAAGCATGCTCGACAACCATTCCAAAAATCAAACAGAGAACCACAGCAACCAGGTGATGTTGTATACAGTGATGTTTGTGGACCACTTAGTGTGCTTTCTGTACAAGGTATGAAATATTTTGTTCTTTTTAAAGACGGTGCTACAAGTTTTAGGTATGTGGTACTTTATAAAAATAAATGTGATGTGTTAAACTGTTTTAAAAAATATAACTTGATGATTAAAAACAAGTTTTCACATAGTGTACACATATTACATACAGATAATGGTGGAGAATACACAAGCAAAGACTTTAAAGAGTATCTTGACAGCGAGGGTATTTCTCATGAACCACTGCCCCTTACACACCTGAACAGAATGGCCGGGCAGAAAGAGAAATAAGGACAATTGTTGAAAGTGCTCGATCCATGCTTTATACTCGTAATGTACCACTCAATCTATGGGCAGAAGTGGTCAATTGTGCTGTTTATTTATTAAATCGTACATCCTCAAATCAGACACCAAATATTACACCTATGGAGTTGTGGAGTGGTGCAAAACCTAGTTTAGATCATGTCAGAGTGTTAGGATGTGAAGGCTATGTTCATGTGCCAGATCAGTTGAGAAAGAAGCTTGATTGTAAAAGTCGTAAGATGATGTTAGTTGGATATGATAATACAAACTATAAAATGTATGATTCAACCACAAAAAGAATTACAATATCAATAAATGTTATTTTCAATGAACAGAAAAGTCCAGAATTACAACGGAATGAAGCTCAATTTTTCATATGTGATGATGATGAACAAAATGGTGAAGTGGTGACAGATAACAATGCGATGGATACAAGTGATCAGAATTGGGGAAGTGATGACAACACACATACTGCCATTGATGAAAGTGATGAGACCTATGAACTTTCACAAGAAATTGATCTTACTGATATAGATCATTCAAATATTTACTTTGCGACCGCGAAGAAATAATTTTTCCGAAGCAAATTTAATGGAATTGGATGTACCTGTGACTTATAATGAAGCAATTAATAGCAAGGAATGTAAGTTATGGCTAGAGGCCATAAATGAAGAATTAGAAGCTCATCGTACCAATAACACTTGGAGTTTTGTGGATAATGAAAATCATAGAACTATAACATCCAAATAGGTTTTCAATATTAAAAGAAACCAAGATGGTCAAGTAGAAAGCTATAAAGCTCGACTTTGTGCCCGTGGTTTCACACAAATTGAAGGGATAGATTACAATGAAATTTTTTCATTTACTACAAGATATGAGTCAATAAGAATACTGTTATCTATTTCTGCTGAATATAATTGGCATATACGACAATTAGATGTCAAGACAGCTTTCCTGGAGAATTAGAAGAGGATATTTTTATGGAGATTCCAGATGGAGAAAGCGCCAGAAAATAAAATATGTAAATTGAACAAATCACTGTATGGCCTAAAAGCCCTAAAACAAGCATCTCGTTGCTGGAATAATAAATTTACAAATTTTTTATTGAAATTTGGTTTTGTTCAATCACAGGCAGATAATTGTGTATTTGTAGGTAACTTTAATGGTATTAAAGCCTTGTTAATTTTGTATGTAGATGATGCTTTAATTATGTCTCAATCAAATGCAACATTAGATCAAATTGTAAGTTATTTAAAACAAAGATTTAACATCAAAGAGTTAAATTTAAATCGGTTTGTTGGATTAGAAATTGTAAAAACTGATGATTCAGTGTCTATCAGTCAAAGACATTATATTGAGCAATTATTAAATAGATTTAATTTGAGTACTGCACACCCTTGTAATACACCTGTTGATGTAAATGTTCAGTTAACTAAAAATATTGATAATGAACAGATTAATTTTCCTTATAGGGAAGCCATAGGGTCATTATTGTTTTTATCTACAGCAACAAGATCAGATATCTCATATGGTGTAAATCTATTAAGTAGATATATTAATAATCCAAGTGTACACCATGTTAATCAGTTGAAGAGAATTAGACATCTTATTAAAACTAAAGATTTATGTATAAGGTATCAAGGTCATGAAAGTTTAATTGGATATTCAGATTCAGACTTTGCTGGGGACTTAGATACAAGAAAATCGACCACTGGTTATATTTTTATGTTAAATGGTGGACCTATATCTTGGTCTAGTCAAAAACAATCTTGTATTGCCTTATCAACGACTGAAGCTGAATTTATGGCTGGTTGTGAAACAGCCAAGAATCTTTTATGGTTAAGACAGTTTTTCAAATAAATTAATATCAGCCAAAATTGCACAACTATGTGTATTGATAATCAGAGTGCTATCAAACTAATAAATAATCCTGTTTATCATAAAAAGACAAAACATATTGATGTTAAATTCAATTTTATTAGAGAAAAGGTCAAAGAAAAGTTAATTATTATTAAGTATGTGCAAAGTTCAGATCAACTGGCTGATATTTTAACTAAGGCTCTGCCTACTGCTAAATTCGAACATATTAGAGATGAAATATTGTCAGTTCTGTAAGTTGTTTATTATTATTAAGTTAAGTTTTTGTATTAATGTTGTTTTGCAAAGCATATATTTTTTTGTTGTATAGAATTTAGTGGTATAAAATTTAGTGGGAGTATTGGATTAAATTTTAGCTTAATACCACCCTGTATTTTTGTTTATCTTTTGTACAACTGACGGCGCCACCTTTTGTATCCGGCCAGTCAATGTGTTTTTAAGTCTAACTGTACAACGAGTTAATTTTAAGTTTTTGGTTAATAAATTCTTTTTACTTTTGTTACAATTAGAAATCTTGCTTATTATTAAATAACCTCAATAATGAAAGCTCATTACACGTGAATAAATACGGCAAGTACTGGCAAGACAAATGGACAATATGTGGGAAAATATGTGGCAATTTACAAATGGACATATTGGCATAATGGACCATTTACAAATAGTAATTAAGTTTAAAATAAATTATTTAAAAGACTAGTAAAAAGCTCATTACACAATTTGAACAAAGTGAATAATGTTTATAGCTATTCTCATGATTAATTAACAAAAACATTTTATTATACATTTGATCTAATTTTTATTATATTTCCAGCTACAGGCACTATTCATTTAACGACAACTAGGTCAGTAAGTCAATAGACCTTTTCATAATTGATTTTTTTGTGCACATGCGTCAATTTTCGCCATGTATGTTAGAAAAGTGCCCGAAATTTTTTGACGTATAACCAGTGAAAATAACAAAATGTGGCCGAAACTTTCATATTCCCGCCGTTTAAACATGGCGGACGCGCATGCGCTTAACTAACCGTAAAAAGGTCTATTTGTCGATAATTGGGTTATCGAATAAAAAAAAATTATCGATTTTTTTTATGTATTTTAAAACCTTATTATAAATAATTTGGATGTGCAAAGCGAAAAAGTAAAAAAAAAATTGTTCAATTAATTATAAACCATTTAAAAGTGATAAAATTTTATAAATAATCACGTCACGCCAAACGCGCAATAATTTGTTTGTGAAGTCGAAAGGGTGAAACTTCATTCTTACATTCAAACATATACATTTTTTTTAAAATCGTCGTTTTAGAATTTTTTCGGCGCATTGTTTTAAACCATTGGTTTCGACGTTTAACAATGTGCGTCATTTAAAAAAAATGAGGTCTTTTTAAAGCACACACTCCTACACAATGGTACGAAACAAGCACGATAACTTTTAATATTTGACATGTCTACTACAACTACTGTATCAACAAAGTCAGGAGCGGGTAGAAATTACATTTTACGTCACAACGGTACATTTGTGCGTTTTCGGTACCGAGTTTAAAAATATATTTTCAATTTGTTATAACTTTTTAATTACAACGATAAAAATAAAACAAAAAAGAGTTTTGTCATAAAACTTATATATGAGCTTTCGATTTATGACGAAAAAAAAATTCATTCAAATACCCAATTAACCCTTTCACTGCCATGTCAATTTTAAGGAATAACACACAGCGCCAGTATTTATAAAAATGCCGGTAGTTATGCAATCCCTTTCACATAGATCACTAAATGATCAAAAGCGAAAAAAAAACCGCTTCTCTATAATCCTTTACTCCTCCGTAACTCGACGGCGGCGCAAAGCCGTAGGTTCAAAGAACTGCGTCGAAAAATCGTCCGCCGCGGCAAGTTGAACGCAGACGGCGGCAAACTTGTAGGTGCACTTTTAGAGTACACCCTGCACATTTATGGAGATATTTCTAGATCGGGGGGCCCGACAGAAGTGCCGATCAGTTTTTTAAATTCCCGCATCTATCCTGCGCGATGCGAACCCAAATTTTCGCCAATGACCGTCGAGCTCGCAAATTGTCGGTAAAAGAGGCGGTTGCGGACTGTTTTTCAGCTTTTTGGACGTTTTTCAGCTTATCTACCAGAGGCAATAAGAACACCGTACAGTCTACAATGTACGCCGACGACTTAGCGATATACTCCCAAAACCTAGAACGACTTCAGGAAAGCCTGGACCTCCTCCAGATCTGGTGCACTACGAACAAACTCCACATCAACCACAGCAAGAGCCAGATAGTGAAATTTAGAAGAGGGGGACGACTCGGAAGAACATATAAAGCATACCAATTGGAATTCGTCAACGAATATGAATACCTAGGCGTGACACTATCCACTATATAAAACACATCAACTTAAAACGCCGAAAAATGGCACTTGCAATCGGAGTGCAAAAGCATTTCCAGAAACTGTATATAAATACAGCAAAGGCAATCTATAACATTATGATATGGCCAGCCGCGACCTATGGTTTTAAATCGATGAGCACCCTACAGGCTGCGAACCATATGTTGCTACTGGATAAAATCAAGGCCGGTTTCTTTAAAAAGGTCTTGGACCTACCGATAAATGCATCCAATACGTTTACGTTTCACCTGGCTGACGTCAAAACTATGGGAGAGGAGATACTAAACAACTTTAGAGGTATCACAGAAGAAACGAGGCAAGAATACACAAGGGCGATTGACGAGAAGAATATGAATTTCGTGGTGGAAAGGTACACACCGACGGCCCAGCCTTTGCATGCAACTCGTGGAAAACATCAAACCAACAAGAAAGTTTTAACCTGTTTGACGCTACATGGATACCATCACATAATATGTAAGAAAGACCATTTCCACCCCCCCAGACAAAGACTGCATCTGCCGTCTATGTGGCGAAGTAGCAAGGAGATATCTCACGCTGACCTGCCCAAGAAAGGGAAACCAGTCAATAGCACAGTTTATACGTAGCACTACAACTACCTGACGATTATTATACATCTAAAAATTTTTGTAAAATTAAAATTAATTTAACTTTTTGTCTGTAACGATGGTTACGAAATAAAGATATTACAATAAAAGCAAAAGAGGCGCGGGTGTCCGTCGGCGAATCGAACGCGTGCTGTTTCGAGTCGTTGCGCCCAGAAACGGCAAAATTGTAGCGGTCAAGTTGACCGCTACAATTGACCTGATCTACAGTTGATCTACAGCTGACCTGATCGGCGCCGGTACCAAAATGCACGGCTCGGCGGGGCCCATGTGCTGGTCAACATGGAATTTAAAAAACGCGACATCCTGGTGTCCCAAATCGACATTTAAGTTTTTCTCTGTGCAGAGTAACAGTTATAAGTGGGCGATTTCGCGACGTCCAATTATGGGTGCGGAAAACCAAAATACCATTGACAAGTTGACCCTCTGAAGGGGTGCGGCAGGACGGAAGACGAAACCTGTGGATGCGCAACGTGAAGACGGACATTCGCAGTTAAAGCATCGAATACGCGCGGCTAAACCAGCGAAGATCTGCCGCCTCCGGCGGTATAAAAAAGCCGAATTTGAGCCGAAAAAAACCCACGTGGTGCGGTCTCCCAGGTGAAATTCGCGAAACGCCACACGTCAGTCGTCTCAGAATTGATCGAAATTTGCGATTCCGTCATAACCTGGCGATTCAGGCCGAACGCATGCCCACACAGACCCCAAAAGTTTGCATTACAAAAACTAACACTTTTACGGAGGTCACGGCGAAGGTGCCCGAGGAAAATGAAATTCACGAGAGAATTCCGATAGAAAACTTCGAGACGCGTCCTCCGACACCAGTGTCGTCGCTGCGCGATTTTTGTCGCCGACGTTATTCACATTTTTCTGCGAATGCGGGTAAAATAAAAAAGTAAAAATGTCAAAAAGTGAGGTGACTATCGGATGGACGGCAACGTTCCGGACACAACGGCCCCGGAACCACGTCCGTGCGACAAAAACTGTCCGAGTTATGTGAGAAAAAGTGAAGAACCTAGAAAAATTCGCCCAGTCGCCCTCGGAGACGGCAGGTCGGTGAAATGATTTAAAGAAAAATGCCCGAATCTTTTGCAAATCGGTTGTGAGAGATTTCCAAAATTTGCGTAATCTTTAAGTATTAAAGAAATTAAGTATTAAAAAATACAAAAGAACACGATTTCTCTCCCCCTTTAAGTTCAGTGACGGCTCGTTACTCGTTTAGTAATCCAGCGAAAAGCTAGATGGCGCTTGTAAAAAAAATAAACCCCGGGCTACATCGCCCGGGACGGCGCTGTATAAATTCAGGGCCCCGGGTTACATCTCCTTTATCATCATCATCATCATTGTCTCAGCGACCGTCGCAGCTGCAAGATGACAACGTCTACACCGACAACCCTCAACAAAAGTACCTCGACCCAGCCTACCTGGACAGCCTGGAGGACAGCTACATCGAGAAAATGATTATCTACATCTTGAAAAGAAAAAAGACCACCGAAACCGCCGCCGAAAAGATCACCGTAACCGCCGCCGAAGATTCCACCGAAACCGCCGCCGAAGACTCCACCGAAACCGCCGCCGAAGATTCCACCGAAACCGCCGCCGAAGATTCCACCGAAACCGCCGCCAAAGATTCCACCGAAACCGCCGCCGAATACCCCACTGAAACCGCCGCCGAAAAACCCACCGAAACCGCCGCCACCGAAAAGCCCACTGAAACCGCCGCCAAAAAGACCACCGTAACCACCACCGAAAAGACAACCGTAGCCGCCCCCGGAGAGACAACTGAAGCCGCCCTGGAAAAGACAACTGAAGCCGCCGCCAAAAAGTTAACCGAAGCCTCCCCATGGAAAACCACAGATGCCGCCCCCAAAATTACAACCACCGATGCCGCCCCCAAAAGTACGACCGAAGCCGCCACCAGGAGAAGAACCGAAGCCCCCAAAAGAGCAACTGAAGCCGCGCCATGGAGAAAAGCCACACCGGACACATGCAGCCCCACCGAAAGCCTGATGCGCATCCAGACCAAGAGGAAGAGGAAACTACCAAAACATGTAAAATCAAGAAAGAAAGCCAAAGGACCAAGAATCAACCGACTGAACCAAGAAAACAGTACCCACCCGCAGCCAAGCAGAACCTAGCATAGCCCACCGAAGGAAACCAAGGAGGAAATGAAAAAAAAAACCGAGACAAACAAAAACAGACGACAAAAACAGAAATAACAAAACAACAACTGAAAAACAAAACCAAGGACGGCGGAAGGACGGGCTCACGCCCAAAACCGCCATAGAACAAAGGATCCCATATACATCTCCTGGAATGGCAGTGAAAGGGCTAAGGACCTTTCATTTTTATTTATTTTAAATTGAGATGTACGAAACGAATTAGATAACACAAAAATAAAATTTAATTACAAGCTGAATTAACCAGAATTATTAAGTGAATTAGATATGTATACTTTACTTTATTCTGAAAGAAACAATTCGAAGTCCGTTTAGAAAGAGATTGCTATGGAAAATTTGACCAGAGACCTTGAGTAGTCGTTAAGCAGGTATGTTGTTAAGTGAAGAGTGCCTGCGTTTTATGGAATTCTTTAATATATACTTGAAATCAAACGTGAAATGTAATCGAAAATCAAAAAATGTTATCGAGCTTTTGCTGAAACTAATTAAATTCAACTATTCGTTATACTCGAGGATAGCAGAAGCCGCTATAAAATTCGTCGGGAAGCCGCGAAAAAGTGATTCTGTCAGTGATTTTGTTGTCTTGTGTCGAATTGATTACAAATCTTGACCACAAATCGAGCGGTAGCGCGACCTCTCGCTGTAGTGGCGTTAATACGTAAGTACCCAAATTTTTATTAAAGCCGTTTCCTTTAGAGCAGGGCCTTTTTGGAAGCAAGGGCACAATTTTCATGGCGCAACAATATGTAATGACATCGTATATGTTTATTGTTAAAACTATTTCATTTTGTGATTCTTCATTATACTTTCAAAACATATTTCTATCCGCAAAAACCTCAACTACACCATATCAAATGCTAAATTGGACATACCAATATTTGAAATCAAACGTTGCAATTGCATAAAGATATGTTGTTAAGTGAGGAGTATCTACATTTTATAGTGTTCCTTAACATACACTTGAAATCAACTGTTGCAATTGTATAAATCTTAAAAAAAAAATTTCTTTAAATCTTAAGCATAAAAGACATATTTTATAACAAATTAAGTCCGACTGTAATTTGAAAATTTAATAAAGTAAAATTGCTTTCTACCAAATTTCGTTTACAAATTCATACATGCAAATCAGTTGGTCGTTAGTACGTCGCAGAATAATTGCATTTATAAATGATATAGTGAGGGATACAGTGACCAATGACGCTCGTGTCTGTTTTTGCGTCGAAGCGATTTATCAAATCTCGGGGTATATAATCATATGAAGTCGGATTGTCCATCCATCCATTCAAAGATCCCGGATGAAATATAGCCGGGATAATTTTTCTATTATAAATCATGCATTTCGAGGGGTGGGAAGCAAGTTGTTTCGGGATTATGCGATGTATATAAATAATGTGTGCAACACCGACGTTCGGACAGAAGGAGAAGGGGGAAGGAGAACGAAAATTCTAAATTGTCGCCACAACACGGATTTTCTTGCCGACATTGAGTGATCGTTTGGGGTAGATGCAACTGACAAGCCGCATTACCATAACACTTAAACTAATGTCGTTTTAATTCAACCGCGATATTTTTACGTTGTCCGCTCGAGGGATTTAGATTATTTTTAATTTTAATATATCGTCTACCATACATTACAACTTCTGACATTACACTGGGTTAATTTCACCAAACAGCACCACACGTACAAACTGAAATGGCTATAGTAATTACCATTGGGGAAACCGTTTTTCATGGGCTATATATTTACTATTTGTAACCTAACACAACCAACTTAATAACGTTGCATACAGCTGGAAATTTATTGGTTGAAATAGACGGAAGAAAATTCTTTCTGTGTAAGTACACTGTTGTTGGGATATATTATTTGAGAGTTAATCAGTATATTTTTTTTGTATAAATATTCGATGCGACTGCGCGGTGTGCTGAAATGAAAAAAATGTAAACTAGCTGTTGCTGAAACTAATTAAATTTAACCATTCGTTATACTGGAGGATAGCAAAACCCGCTTTAAAATTCGTCGGGAAGCCGCAAAAAGTTCATTGATTTGATTGTTTTGTGTCGAATTGATTACAAATTTTCAATAGCCGTTTCCTTTAGAGCAGGGTCTTTTTGGAAGCAATTAAAATTTCATGAACTCTAAGAAAGCATCAATATGTAATGACATAGATGTTTATTGTTAAAGCTATTTCATTTTGTAATTCTTAATTTCATTTCAAGGCATTTATTGTTCCATAATACAATAGATATACATTATGTTTAATGAACAAAAGGACTCGTTTAGGAATTATAAGATTATAATGTCCTAGTCTTCCACGAGTCCAGAGTGAAGATGAGCATGAGATCCCATCGTCCCATGGGATGGGATGAGAGGTATGAACGTTGCATGGGATGGGATCGGATGGGACAACAAATTTGAATGGGACAGAGTGGGACGAGTTTTGGTAGTCTAGTAAATCTAGTTCTTGCATAATTAATTGCTTTACGTGCCAATACACACATTTTCCATAATATGTCCAGCCCAGGAGATTTCTGGAATAACGATGTACTTAATGACAATGAAGTCTTACGATCCGTTTGCGACGAAAAAGGTTTTCTCACTGCCAGGTCTGCTGTATGGGAAAAATGGGATGAATGAGACACCCCACGCGACCGGGATGGGATGGGATGAATGGGATGGGACGAAAATTTTAGGTTTGTGGGATGGGAGAGTGGGACGAAAATGTGATGTGGATCGAAAATGGATCTGGAACGAGAAACTCGTCCCATGCTCATCTCTAGTCCAGAGTGATCGAAAAAAAGTTATTTTTTTGTGTTCCATTCGTATAATATTAGTTTAATATATACTGGCTTAAAAAACAGAACACCATTTATTGGACGATTTTAATGAAATTTACGATGATCGATGATCAAAAAATCAACTTGTATAACAAAAACACAATTGAATAAAAATTAATAACGTGTTGTGCCTCCACGATTTTCCAAGAACTCATTAACACGTCGAGGCTAGAAATCAGGCTATCAATATCGACTTTGGGTATTTCATTACAAACTTCGTTAGTTTGACGTCTGGGTTCCCTTATATTGTTAGCGGGGTGCCGTAAGTTACTTATTCAAACACCTATCATATCCCAAAAGTTTTCTATCGGCGATAGATCTGGAGAACTAGATGGCAGAGGTAACAAATTGATTTCGGCACTATCAAAAAACTGCCTTATAATGGCCTCACTCGGCCTCACACAACGGCCATTATGAGGCAGTTTTTTGATAGTGCCGAAATCAATTTGTTCCCTCTGCCATCTAGTTCTCCAGATCTATCGCCGATAGAAAAGGTTTGGGATATGATAGGTGTTTGAATAAGTAACTTACGGCACCCCGCTAACAATATAATGGAACCCAGACGTCAATCTTCGTTATCTTGCTGAAAAATGGGGTTCTGCAAGGCATTTACATAGGGCACTTACAGTGGCTGTAAAATGTTGTCAATATACCGAATCGCGTTAAGGCTTCTAAAAAAACTAGAGGAAACCAACTACCATACGCTATCGCCCCCCAAACCGTAACTCCCTGTATAAGGGCCGCATGTCTTTCAAGAGCAAATTGCAAAATTCTGCGTTCACCGCGTCTCATGCTTCTGCGACCATCAAGAGCCCATAAACAAAACCGAAATGCATCGCCGAATCTTGGCTTGATAGACACATTTGTGGACGGTAGGATCTAATACTAAAACTGCGAATTCTTCTGTAAACAGTAGCCGTGGATACTATTTATTACCATTTAGAGCCAACCAATCATTTCCCAAATGCCCGCGACGTTGTAAATCTGCCCCTTAAAGTTGTAAGACAAAGAGCTCGATCTTCACGCTCAGTAGTGCTTCTTCGACGTCCTGATCCAAGTCTACGTCGATTCTTCCCAGCTTCGGACCATCTAGACCAGCAGCGTACTATCACCGGTACACTACGGCCTACCCTTTCAGCAAATAAAGCTTTCCGAAAAAGCCTCTATGGGAATCGACTTTAGCTCGGCTGTCGTTGCAGACATAATGTCCTCTCTTGTCTGAAATCGCGTTCCTTTCAATGGCCTCTTGACTTTGGGGAATAGGCAGAAGTCGCAGGGGCCATATGAAGAGTGTAAGGAGCCTGTCGATCCAGAGGAGTCTGGTTTTTCGCCAAAAAAATGTGAACCAAGTGCGAAGAATGTGCTGGAGCATTGTATTGATGGAGTCGTCAATTTCCTGATGACCACAACTCCAGTCGCTTGCGCCGCAAAGCATCACGCGGGCGACGTAGAACATCCCTCATTTCACTGGTCGTCATTTTACTTGCATTGAAAAACCGACGAGGGCACTACACACTACGTCACTCGAACACTGCTCGACAGCAACTGACGCTATCTACAGGCGGGAAAAAAATCACGCATGCGCACGAAGGTTCAAGGTCGGCTCATGCAAGCGCGCTTGATTCAAGCCCATCAGATTTTCAAAATAAAAAATAAGGTCGGATACCTTTCTAACAGACAACGTACATACTGGCTGAAACGCAGGGGATGTAGTTTCCGATGTGTTCCATCGTTTTCCAGAATGTTTTTACAGCTCGTATTCTGCTTCTGGACTTCAGGTCATGGACGACCAAAATGCATTTATTTTGAACCTTTTGTATGAGATGTTTATTATCGAATCCGATATAACTACCGTAAACTGTGTCTGCATAAGTGAAAAGTGAAAGAATGCATCTTTCCACTAGCCTTTTTTTAAGGTGTTTCGTAAGGAAACTCTCAAAGTACAGTAGCTTTAAGCGAAGATAGGCTCTGTTGACCGTTTTCGATAGATAAGATGAGAATCTTAGATCTTCATAAAAATAACACCGATATTCCTTGCCTACCTATTCTTCTGCTACGTATATTTCCATGCTTTCTTTGATTTGTTGACTCTGTCGGCGTAGATTATGACTTACAATTAGAGTTTTTGATGAATTGATGTTTAGTGAGTAGTGTTCAGGAAATAAAATTTAGAACACAAGTCGGCCGCAATGTACTTTTCTGATTGAAATGTATTAGTGGGGGAGAAGGTATATAAAAGTTGGGTGTCATCTGCGTATTGCTGGAATTTGCATCGTTTAACAGAGACTAATAAATATCGTATAAAGGCAAAATAACAGAAGGGAGAGAACTGATCCCTGGGGGACATCCCTAACAATAGAGCCAGGTTCAGATAAACTACCGCCTACTTGCACTATCTGCCGTCTATTTGTTAGGTAACTCCTAAAGAACAGAATGGATTGCTTGGAGAACCCTACATAGTGCAGAATAGATAGTAGCATCTGGTGATTTATGGTATCAAAGGCCTTGCTTTAGCCCAATAGTATAAGTGTTCTAGCTTTATAATTATCAAAGACTCCAGTTACTTTATCCGTAATATTCAGCAAGGTTGTGACACAACTATGATTTCTTCTAAAACCTGACTGCGTAGAAGGGAGCACATTATTATGTTTCATAAATGATAGTATATAATACTATATAATAATAAAGCTGTGAGTCAACGATTTTTTTCTAAAATCTTCGACAAAGCTGGTAGAATGGATATTGTTCGAAGGTGAGACAGATTTTTAGGGTTCAACGCTTTGGCCGTTTGGTATAATTAAAGGTGCTTTCAAAATGTTTGGAAATACAGACATTTTGTCTGTACTTCAAGTCAAAAATCAGACTTGTTCAGTCAGACAGTAATTGACAATATGCCGGATGATAGTCAGAATGATGTTCGGTAGACATAACTTTATCACATATATCCTCATTTAATTATACTTTCAAAACATATTTCTATCCACGAAAACCCAATATCCAGAAAAATATCGACTAGGATCGACTAGGATTCAAGAACATGCATTTACACACAGTGCCGTAACTATAGAGTGGCAGGGCTGGAAAGATGCCACGGGACTCCGGACCGATGGGGCCCCCGACGCCTCGACTCAGAAGTAACCCTTCATTTTTAACAAAATTTAGTGAAAATTATAAATGTAATATAAGTACTAAAAATAAATTGAAGTTCATATATAAATTCAACTAAATTATTTTGATTTAAACGGATTCACGCAAGAAAAGGAACAATTTTAGAATCCATTAGTTGCTTCATTTTTTGTCGCGGTACTTTGGCGCGGCCCCGAATGTCGCTTGGGGAATTCCTGCATTTTGTTAACCTAGGAAGTACTTTTTTCGTAGCGTTGGCGGGATAAGGGTAATTTTAAAGAACTAAATGATCAAGTAAAACTGTTAGTGATCGAAAACGGACTTTATACAACCATGACAAAATTACTGACTAGATATGGACACTTTTAAGTGTAGATATTTTTATGTGAAAGACTTGGCCATTTTTGCCACATGTTATAAGATTATGTGGCTCACTTGCGAACTAGCGTATTGTAAAAACTTTCCTGGCAAATGCCAATAAAGTTGAAGGCCGAGATACTTTACTTTATGGGGTGTAGGTTTATTAGCTAGTAAACCAGCTGTGTGTCATCGTATTTATTAGTAGGTAAATAACAACTAAATTCACAACACGTGGTTTTAACTCGCTGCCTAGTTGGTTACTGAGCGGGTTGAAAGTTTCGTGTCAACATCAATGTCGTATTATCTGACGCATAGTCTGTCGCCCGCTTCTAAACACGCCGGCTAGTAGCTAGTAAACTCGCTTAATATCATCTATCCATTAGTGTGGTAATATATTTGCTTATTACAAGATTATAGCGGCAACGAGCCGTTCCATTTTTATTTCTTAGTTTACGAGGGCATTACAATAATTACCCAAATATTTTCGGACAATTTCCGAAAACATTTTATTAGGGTCGGTAATGTAATCCTAGAGCAGATTAAGAAATATTTGAATTTTTAGTTTTACGTGGGCATTACAATAATTACCCAAATATTTTCGGACAATTTCCGAAAATATATTATTAGGGTCAATGGTGTAATCGACAAGATGTTTTTCCAGAGAATCGGTAATCGTCAAAACAACAAATTGTCGAATATATAAAAATAATCACACCCAGATGAGGGACCAGTTACCTGGACATAATATAAATACCTGGACCCCCGAATAAACAGACAGTCAAGTAGGTCAGGCACAACCAACCATATAGGCCAGTTCAGTCCAGCCAGTGGACACACCAGTCCAGATAGTGGACTCAGTCACACCGGTCCAGCCAGTGGACCCAGTCAACCACACTCAGTTAGAAGTTCACACAATCAGCGAGTGACACTAGTTCAGTTCAGTCCACCAGTTCAACAAGACTGAGCCAGTTCAACCAGACCAGTCGAGTCCAGCTCCACTCATTACCTCAACAGTGTTTGTATCTCTTGTACATTTGTACACACATATATATATATATATATATATATATATATATATATATATATAGCCCATGTAAATAAATTCCTCTGCAAACCGTGAATGATTTCTACGAAATTTTATTTCGTACAGAAAAGTAAATAATGAATTACGTAGCAATGCAAATTAGTATAAACAGTAACGTTTGATTGAATAATGGTCGTACAATAATGAATATAATAAGAAATTATTTTAGAACATACGTTATATTTATAGAATGGCAGTAAACACGATTATGGAAATTCATGTTCTACTATTTCAAATTGAAATATCAAGAGTTGAAAGTTTTCTTGAGCAGGGTTTGTTTTTAAATAGGATTTGAATGCCAGGTTGGAAGAAGTTTAAGTACGGTCCAGTGGACCCTTGAAAAGTATTACTGAAAATCCGCTCGGCATCGACGCGGTCCATGCAAAGCAGCTTTATATACTCTAAATGTAAAATAATGCGCGTTCATTACAATATATTTAGTAGACTATAGCAAATAGATGTTAATGATACAGTGAAAATTTTGATATAGTTACCTTGGCTGAAAACAAAGGTTTAAAAAAAGTTGGCTTTATTAAATATTGGGTACTTACGTATTAACCACATCACCACCATCACCACAGAAATTGCATGCACATTGAAGTGAAAAGTCATAGGCCTTGCAAAAAATAATTTGAATCTATTTTGTAACTGGTTTATTATATTTATATTTTTTTATTGTTATAACTAGAAAAAGTAATATTTTTTCTTATTTCAGGGAAATATTTTGGTTATTCTAATAAAAAATTGACATTTTCAACACAATAACTGACGTGTATGATTGGTCACATAACTAAGAATGTAGATACAACTGGGTAAGCGTTGCCAAATTTTGACAACATATAAATTATTTAAATTTTTCTGCGTCACATGTTTGTGTAAAATATATACAAAATTGGCTTCCAGAAATTTTTTGTCTATTCTGAATATTCAGAATATTTTAAGAGATCCCAACTAAACAATTCAAAAATTTGTTGAATGGAAATTGATACCAGCCGAGAACCAGTATGTGTGTCAAAAATGTGGGATCGGTATTTTAACCCTGAGTCGGGATATTTATAGATTATTTTTGTATTATCATATGTTTAGTGGCTTATAATATATTCTTCTATTTTGATTCGAAAAAATAGAGTAAATTTTACGTAAAGTTAACCCAGTATGTAGTAAATCGGAAAAATCGATTTTTCGCGCATGCGCAATGACATCAACATGATATAAAAAACATAGATGTAGTGAAAATAAATTTTCTGGTGGGATATTTTATTTATGGGTTCGTGCTGCCGTATGTAGTTTTGATTTATCTGCACGCTTCGCGGCGGGCAATCTGATCTAACCTAGATTAAACCAACGGTCCTTGCCACATTGTCCTATATTGGATCGAGAGTTCGCGCTGCCGCGCATATGTGGTCTTGATTTATCAGCCCGCTTCGCGCTGAGCAACCTAATCTAACCTGGGTTAAACCAATGTTCCTTGCCACATTGTCCTATATTGGAGCGAGAGTTCGCGCTGCCTCGCGTACGTGGTCTTGATTTATCTGCCCGCTTCGCGGCGAGCAACCTAATCTAACCTAGGTTAAACCAACAATCCTTTTCGCATTGTCCTATATTGGATCGACATCACAGCATCACTTCAAGTTGTGGGCTGCTGTTTTACATATTTACTCCGTTTATTTCCTTTTGCCATTAATTCCCTCTCGTCTTTCTCCTTCTGTTGCATTATCTCCTTGATGATGCTGCCGACGTCATTCCACCTGTCCTCGCTTTCCAGAATCAATTCGGTTAGCGCCCGGGTCTTGGGTCTTCCCTTGTCCTATATTGGATCGAGAGTTCGCGCTACCTAGCGTACGTGGTCTTGATTTATTTGCCCGCTTCGCGGCGGGCAACCTAATCTAACCTAGGTTAAACCAACAGTCCTTGCCACATTGTCCTATATTGGATCGAGATCACAGCATCACTTCAAGTTGTGGGCTCCAGTTTTACATATTTACTCCGTTTATTTCCTTTTGCCATTCCCTCTCGTCTTTCTCCTTCTGTTGCATTATCTCCTTGTTGATGCCGCCGACGTCATTCCACCTGTCCTCACTTTCCAGCATCAACTCGGTTAGCGCCCGGGGATCCAGTGCCCCGCGCCTTAACACTTCAAGCTTGGCCCTCTGTCCTGCCCACTTGTCGCAGGTGAACAACGTATGCTCGGCCGTCTCCGGTTCCATGTTGCAGTACGGGCAGTTCTCCGTGGTCATCTTGCTATTCTTTTTCACCTTCATGGTCTTCAGCACCATTGTCAGGTGGTAGCACAGCTGCCCATGATTACTTTCTAGCCAGGGCTTAACGTCTGGTATCAGCCTGTAGATCCATTTAGTCCTATTCTTTTCCCATGACTCTTTCCACTTTTGTATAGTTATCCGCCTTTCTTCTTCTTTCATCACCCTTGTTTCATTAGCTTCCTTGCCGTGTGTGCGCTCCGCAATTCTGGCTCTTTCTTCTGCCAGAAGCTCCATTGGGATCAGCCTTACCAGTACCCGCACCGCATCAGTCCCGACCGTTCTATACGCGCAGACTACCCTTATGGCGACCTTTTTTCCGATGCTATTTCCAGTTGCTTTGCGCTCATTCAGTCTTGGATCGTGGCTACTGTCGCGTTGGTTTTTTCTACTAACTCCTCCTCTCACTTTGCTTTGACCATTAGGGCCAGATCGTACGCATAGGCGACGGCTTCCGTGCCGTCCGGTAAGGCCACATTCAAGACTCCGTCGTACAGAAGGTTCCACAAAAGCGGTCCCAAAATGGACCCTTGGAGGTACCCTGGCCGTTACTTCTATATCTTCCTGCCCCTCCATCGACAGTCGCCTGTCGCAGAAATAACTCATTGTCAGGCCGAACAGGTATTCGGGCATCTTCCTGCGATTCAACTCCTCGACTATATTCCTCCACGGTGCCGAATTGAATGCATTCTTCACGTCTATCGTCATCGACAAACCTAATCTACCCTGGGTTAAATTAACGGTCCTTGCCATATTGTCCTATCCGCTTCGCATGTCTTCACATCAATCAATTTATTATATCTCACATCATAAAGTTATGAAGTACAAGTCTGTAGTTTAAAAATTTAACTTAATATTGATTTATCTGCCTTGATCTTTAAGATAAAAATTGAAGAATTATTGGAAGCCACTAAACATATGATAATAAAAAAAAATAAGTAATAAATATCCCGACTCAGGGTTAAATACCGTTCCCACATTTTTCACACATATGCCCCTTGCCCGGTATCAAATTCCAACTAATTATTGAATTGTTTAGTCGAGATCTCTTAAAAAATTCTGAATATTCAGAATAGACAAATGATTTCTGGAAGCTAATTTTGTATATACTTTACACAAAGATGTGACGCAGAAAAATTTAAATAATATGTTGTCAAAATTAAATTTGGCAACGTTGACCCAGTTGTATCTACACTTTTAGTTATGTGACCAGTCATACACGTCAGTTATTGTGTTGAAAATGTCAATTTTCTTATTACAAAAACCCAAATATTTCTCCGAAATAAGAAAAAATGTTACACTTTCTAGTTATATAACAAAACATTTAGAAAATATATTCAATTTATTTTTTACAAGGCCTATGCCTTTCCACTACAATGTGCATGCAATTTCTGTGGTGGTGGGTTAATACGTAAGTACCAAATGTTGATTAAGTATATAATATAAGATGAGAAGTCAAAATTAAAAAATATGATTTTAAATAAAATTGAAGGGTTACATAAATTTTTCTTATCAAAAGTTTTATTGTCAAAACTTTTTCTGTTTTTTTTGCTAAGGAGGAGAATATCGTTAATAGGAAGGCAGACACTATCTGACCACTCAAAAATTACATTGATCAACTTGATATCGAACGACTTTGTCAATGCCAAATATTTGAACATTGTTACTCTCATCTAAACATTCCTCGGCGTGTTCCATAGGGTTTTTGTATATAGTAGAATTCAATCATGTACGTATGATGTTTGCATAGTTTGGAACGTATGATGACCTTGTCTGGTCTTGCCTAGTGTTGCTTTGTTTTGTCTGGTCTTGTGTAGTCATATCTGCTCTTGTATAGTTTTGCTGGTCTTGTCTGGTCCTGTCTAGTGTTGCTTTGTTTTGTATGGTCTTGTCTAGTCTTGTATGGTCTTCTCTAATCTGGTCTTGTCTTTTTTTCGGGGAGGGGAAATGCATGCATGCACGCAAGGAGCCTCCGGGCTCCGTGAAATGTGGGGCTTTCTGACCGAGGTATTAATAACTAGCATACGCACTAAAATCCCTCCTCTTTGGATCTACTTGGTATCGTTCTTCACATTCTTCAAGTGGTCCCACTTCTTCCACAACCTTATTTCGTCTTCTGCTTTTTTTTGTCCTAATGGGCGGTATGAATGCATGTACGGTTTCCCATTCCTTCTGATTGGAGAGCATAACATTCACAATATTTTCTGGCGTTATGTAACCCACCGTAAGTTCTGGCGGAAGTCGTTCATGTTCCCACCGATTGCACTTTTGTGTGCTCGGCATCGTCATCTTTCGGGCAGTACATGCATCTTCCAGAGTCACGGCGGCCTATACGCTTCAGGTACGTCATGAAGGAAACGTGCCCTGTTAGGCATTGAGTCAAAAATTAGACCGTCTGTCTCTTATTTTATAAGTCTTATAAGTCTTCTAGTCCATGGGCCTTTGGTTGCTAAGTTCCATTGAGTCTGCCATTTATCAAGGGTCCTCTCTTTTTGTGCCAATGTGTCATTTTGTGTAGTGAAAAAGTTTTGTCTTTCCTCTAGTACTAGATGTATGGGTATTACCTTTGCCACAACCATCCACACCAGGGCCTCATCCGATACGGTCCTGTAGGCACTAGCTATTCTAAGGGCTATGCTTCTTTGCACAGATGTGCAGCTACGATTAGTGAATCACACCATAGCACCGCCATATACAGAGTGCGTCTCTTCTATACTCTTGGACCTTTAACGTTGCGCATTAGGACACTTAAAGCTATTGTAACTTTGTTAGCTTTCTGGGCGATTTTCTCAATGTGGGCTTTAAAGGATAGTTTTTTCCCGATCTTAACCCCTAGATCAGGGATGGATAACCTTTATGAGTAGTGAGTAAAACTTTGATCATTATATTTTTCGTACTAGCTCGTGGGTCACCACGTCAGTGGCATCATTTGGAAAAGAGGAGGGAGGTCAAAGACTACTTTTTTGTTTTCCCTTTTAAAGGCTTTTACAAAATTCAAGATTCATACCTCCTTTCGCTTTACATCATTTATTCCATCTCCCTATCGCCCCTTGCCACATCATCCGCGAACGCCAGAGTAGGGAAAAGTAGTATGTTCTAGATCCACCGCCACCTTATGGGGATTACATGTAAATCTAGCACGATGCCCGTTATGGAGATTTACATGTAAATCTAGCACGATGCCCCTTATGGAGATTTACATGTAAATCAAGCAAGAAGCCCCTTATGGGGGAATCCTATACAAAATAGTTCTGAACGTGTCCGAGCGAGTATGTCTAGATGGCGCCGCAATTTATCAGTAGTTCTGAACGCGGCCGAGCGTAGATGTGTAGATGGCGTTAGGATATATTCAAAAATGCGCGGTGAGGAGGGCCGTTCATTCCCGACTTGCCTGTAAACGCATGGAAATCTAATTAATTTCTCGGAAATTTATCTGCGTCTAGTCTGGTGCTGATAACAATTTGTTTGTCTCAACCTGTCTGTGGACACGCGCAATATCACCGAACTTCTAACGGATTTTTTGCTTATCTGCTGTACGCGAGAGCGTGGGGCTAATAAATTATGTCGGTTTGATCAATTTCTTAGAAATTCATCTGCGTGTTTATTTTAATAAGCATATTAAAATTTGAATTTATTGTTCGGCTTGTCAATTAGACCTGACCGAATGTCTGCCGTAGATAACAACTCTGTTATATTATCAGCGGTGTGCGAGCGAAGAAATAATCATCTCGTCGTGATAAAAAATATTTATGTGATGGTTGTTTAAACCCTTTTTTCAACTGAATAGAATTTTATGAAACACAGGGTAATCAATATCTTGGAAATAATCTGATCTTGGTCTTGGTCTGCCGTCGATAGCAAACCCCGTATCTTATCAGCTACATACAAGCGTGGAACCAATAAATTATGCCGGTCTAATTAATTTCTCGGAAATTTATCTGCGTCTAGTCTGCTGCTGATAACAATTTGAATTTCTTAGAAATTGTGCGTTTATTGTATAATAAGCATATTCAAATTTTGATTTACTGTCCGGTTTGTCGATTAGGAGGAAAGTGGATTAAAGCTGATTAAGGCTGAATAAAGCTGATTGAAAGCTGTTTAAAGCTGATTGAAAGCTGTTTAAAGCTGATTGAAAGCTGTTTAAAGCTGATTGAAACCTGTTTAACGCTGATTGAAAACTGATAGAAAGCTATCGACGGCAGACAATCGGTCACGTCTAACGGTAAATCAAAATAAAAACGCAGATTATTTCCAAGAAATTGATTACCCTGTGTTTCATAAAATTCGATTCAGTTGAAAAAAAGGTTTAAACAACCATCACATAAATATTTTTTAACACGACGAGATGATTATTTCTTCGCTCGCACACCGCTGATAACATAACAGGGTTGTTACCTACGGCAGACATTCGGTCAGGTCTAACGGTAAATCAAAATAAAAACGCAGATTATTTCCAAGAAATTGATTACCCTGTGTTTCATAAAATTAGATTCAGTTGAAAAAAAAGTTTAAACAACCATCACATAAATATTTTTTAATACGACGAGATGATTATTTCTTCGCTCGCACACCGCTGATAACATAACAGGGTTGTTACCTACGGCAGACATTCGGTCAGGTCTAATCGACAAGCCGAAGGGTAAATCAAAATTTTAATATGCTTATTAAAATAAACACGCAGATGAATTTCTAAGAAATTGATTAGACCTACATAATTTATTAGCCCCACGCTCTCGCGTAAAGCAGATAAGCAAAAAATCCGTTAGAAGTTCGGTCATATTGCGCGTGTCCACAGACAGGTTGAGACAAACAAATTGTTATCAGCACCAGACTAGACGCAGATACATTTCCGAGAAATTAATTAGATTGCCATGCGTTCACAAGCAAGTCGAGAATGAACGGCCATCCTCACTGCGAATTTTTGAATATATCCTAACGCCATCTACACATCTAAGCTCGGCTGCGTTCAAAACTACTGATAAATCGCGGCGCATTCTACACATACTCGCTCGGACACGTTCAGAACTATTTTGTATAGGATTCCCCCATAAGGGGCTTCGTGCTAGATTTACATGTAAATCTCCATAAGGGGCATCGTGCTAGATTTACATGTAATTTTCCCCATAAGGGGCTAGATTTACATGTAATCCCCATAAGGTGACGCTGGATCTAGAACACACTACTTTTCCCTACTCGCCAGACCCCATACTTTCTCTCAACCTATCAATATTGCTCCCTCTTATAAATTCTTTCGATATCTGCCACATATATCGTACTCAAATCATTCAAAATTGCTGCATACAACTTGGTTAGTACTTGGTAGTACTTTGGTTTTCTCTCTTTTTTTGTAAGTCGTTCATATTACCTTCTGCCCAGTCTGCCGAAAGATAGTTCAATTTGTCTTTCTGACAAATTTCCAGTTTCTCTGATCACTTAATTAAATAATCTAGCAAAAGGAATATCATCTACTTCTGTAAAATGGTAAATTAAAAATAATGTCTTCAGATAATAAGTACAGCTTAAGCATGTAAAATTAAACTCTTTGAAACTTCTTTCCAAGACACTGCTGCCGATAAGCTAGAATGATAAGATTGGGATGGTTGAGAACCACCAATGAAAAACTATTTAACATATGTACATTGTATTTATAAGGAGGATAAGTGACGTATCTTCCTTTCGTCACGCACCCACGGTAGTAAAACCACCTATCCGATGCTAGTTAAGAAGTTGGGGCATCCCCCATAAAGTCTGGACATCTATTAACAAAGTGTATAATATGCTATATACATATATATATATATATATATATATATATATATATATATATATTATAAAAGCTGTTTAAAGCAATGTTTTCAAACTGAGACAAACTAAATAATTATGAATTATTACAATATTAATGTTTGCGTGAATATTTCTTTAAGAATTATTAAAATATTAATGCCTGGGTGAGACGATAAAAAGTTTTTCTAATCTGCAAAAGACAATATCTTTGAGCACTCCATCAGAAAATTGTATTTATATTTCGTCCGCTTCAAATATTTATCCAGCCAAACGACCAAATTTAATTACACTCCCGACGTCCTAGTCCATAACCGTAAAAATGCCTTGTGTAATCGTAAATTTAATCTCGCCGCCCTCATTAATCCGTCTCCTCCCAATCTCGATACAAAACGCAGGACGAACTCTCTAAATAAATCACCGCCCTAATGGATACACACTTTCTACCCCCGAGAACAAATTGAACACAGAAAAGAAAATAGAGTAAAGCGATAATTTTTACCTGAGCTCGGGCCTGCTCTCCCACGAGAATAACATCTCTTGTGGCATCGTGGAGCGGAATATCGGATATAAAGAGACCACTTCCGGTAAGTCCTTCGAGTCCATCAAGAAACGGAGATCCTATGAAAAGCACTGAATCGGATTCGGGACAATAAACCATTTGACCCTTAAGTTCCAATCCCTGAAAGAAAAAAATAGAACCCATTTGCATTAAAAAACACGAAACGCTTTTAAATCCTGACATTAATTACGATAAACTGCCGCGAGGACATTTTAATTTTCCGTTGGAAAATTTAATTCTGGATATGGTGCAGACGTATGGAGATAAATCGCCTGGACTTTCTCCCAAGAGTTACGCCACGTAGTTTGAGTTACGAGCTTTTTATTCAGCATTAGCATTAATTTTTTTCTGCCGCTAAAAAATCACGTCAGCCCGCAATTGCGCGTTCTTGTCTTGTCTAAGTTATTACAACTATTTATATTCCAGGTTGAGCGTGTGTGCAGAACGTGTGTAAACCGAAAAGGTCATAATGAATATTTATTTGTCCGAAAGCTCCCGCTGGAATTATTTTCCTATCAAACTACGTTTGTGACACAGAGGAAAACTAACGTCCAGCATGAATATGTATTACTGGATTAAATAAACAGTTATGGGATTAAAGCAGCAAATTAGAAACTTTAATTTACGAAACTATCTTTAATTTCCATACAAAAACACAATTCTGTTGTATGTTATATTCAGGGTGTCTGAAAATCCGCATATTTTCAAAACTGTGGTTTTCCGTTTTTGAAAACATAAGAAGGCGTTTTCGCTTTCGCGTTCGGCTTTTAAGAACCTTTAGTAATGGTGTGTGATATACGAAGGATGATAGAACTAGATATGTTGAATATATATTTTTAAATATAATTGGAGCAATTTTGGTTTAATTCAAAATTTCTAAACATTTTAAAGTATATTAGTAACGAGAGTTGTAAGAATCATATTACGTCCGAGCGGAACAGTTACGCACTACCTGCGTAGCGGAGAGTGCGTAATTCCGCGAGTACTTAATTGCCTCACAACTCGAGTTATGTACTATACTTTATCTACGACCACACTAATTTGTTTCTGTTTAATAAGAAAAATATGTTCGATGTAACAAATGCATTTCTTTGAGGTTATGTTTATTTAATTATCATTATAATAAACAAATAGTTGTATTTTCATATATAACTGTTACTCGACATTATTTAACTTGAAAGAAATGAAAAGAAATACATTCTTGATGGTTATTTACTTTATTATTTAGTACTTATTTATGGTTTTCGTTTGATTTAAACGTGAAAAAACGAAATGAATGACAGCTTCTATGTGAATACGTTAAGCGCGGGTAAACGGAGTCATCGGGTTCGTTCCTTCCAGTGCGTGGGGTTCGACTAGGGAGCCTCGAGGGGCTAAGCGATCACAATATATTGTGTAAAGGATGTCCTTCGAGGGCGGGACAACGCAGGAGAGACGTACGCAGTGTCCTATCCTCTGACGTACAAAGGTTTCTTAGTGCTGACGTACGCAGGCCGGTGCCGATGTACGTAAGTGTCCTAAGTACAGACGAACTAGGTGTCCTAAGTGCGCTCGACCGCGACCAGTCAAAGGTTACCCTCGTAAAAAGGTTAACACTGGAACTGCGGGGAGTCGGAGCCCCACCGGCCTGTCTACCGGTGTCCACTCAATGGAGACGGACTCGCAGTCCGTCGGGCCAAGATAGGGGAAAAAAGGTTTCGCATGCGCTCATACGACCTTAAGACGGGGGCGGCAGCAGGCGTTACTGTTGTCGACCTGTCCCACCGCCCGTTCCGATTAAAGCCGGGGAACATCCCGTGGATAGGCCTCCGGGCTACCGAGCCCCGGTTGAAGCTGGCGGCCCCCATTGCAGGGAACATCAGCAAGAATGGAGTTCATAGCGACAGGTGACCGAGTCCCCTCAAAGATAGCGCAAAAGCATTTCCGGCGAGTTCGGAGTAACGCGCTCGGGCTGTGTAAGGGAAAATCCCCGGGGCTTCATGGCATCAGTTCTGAGGTAGGCACTCAGTGACCTCTTCCTCGTCTCCAACAGGGGGAAGTTGGGAGTTCCTGCGGGTTCCCCGAGAGTGACTGATGGCGAACTTTTTGGCTTTCCTAATTGATTTCCTTTTGGCGATGCTTTTGGCATATTTTGGGGGACTTCGGTCGAAGAGGGACGATTGGTAAACCTTTGGGTTTTCCTTTTTGATTTCCTTTTAGCGATCCTTTTGGCTTCTTCTTGGGGGACCTTGCCGGTCCCCCAAACCCCCGGCACTGTCGTAACTATGACTCTCTTAAGGTAGCCAAATGCTTCGTCATCTAATTAGTGACGCGCATGAATGGATTAACGAGATTCCCACTGTCCCTATCTACTATCTAGCGAAACCACTGCCAAGGGAACGGGCTTGGGAAAATTAGCGGGGAAAGTAGACCCTGTTGAGCTTGGCTCTAGTCTGGCACTATAAGGAGACATGAGATAAGTGGGAGGCTTTACGGCTGCCGGTGAAATACCACTACTTTCAGCGTTTCCTTACTTACTCGGTGAAGCGGAACGCGTGCGCCGATCGCCTTGCGCGGCGGCTGTCACGGTGTTCTCGAGCCAAGCGTGCAGTGGCGCGAGGCGGTCGTGGCATTCCTGCGTCACGGCCGTCCGAGCGTCGACATATGCTCCCGCGTGATCCGATTCGAGGACACTGCCAGGCGGGGACTTTGACTGGGGCGGTACATCTGTCAAATAATAACGCAGGTGTTCTAAGGCCAGCTCAGCGAGGACAGAAACCTCGCGTAGAGCAAAAGCTTCATACTTCATTTCAGAATGCATAATTAACTTCATAATCCTCGAAAAAAATATGAGCTGAAAGATGATGGCCCCATGCAGCGATACATTCATGAAGTCGATTTCTAAAGTTTTCTGTAGCATTTTGGCAAATCGCAGCGATTACTTCCCGAATTCGATCCTTTTCACAGTTCTTCCACAGTGTGAGGCCGATGTTTATAAACATTTACCTTGAGGTAACACAACAGGAAGAAGCCGAAAATGCCTAAATTATGTGAGAGTGCTGGCCAATCCACTTCACCCCTCAAAGAAATTAGGCGCGCAGGGAACATCTGTCGCAGTTTCTAAGTCTTCTTCTCGTTTATTCTTCCTATTCGGGCCGCTTGTGTTAGTCTAATTGGTTTTTAGCCTCTATCAAAAGGAGGGCGAGGGGCATCTGGGTAGAGACCGCGCTAAATTAGAAAAAATCACGCCGCGATATGAGACATCAGGAAGTGTAGTTTGAGAGCTCGGCGAGTCCGCGACATTTTTCGTGCGTCTGACCTCAGCCGACATGTTGGCCACGCTCTAGTTTGGTAGTTAATTTGGCGTCAATTCTTATCGGGTGGTTCGATCATTGCATGGAAGGCAGAATCGGCTTTTCTCCCGTCCGGAACAATTTGTTTTAAAGGTTTCCATCCTTTTATTTACCTGCTCATATTATTTCTTCCTATTATCTCCCTTAAATAGACGACGGAATGACGTTCCACGGAGCGGGTCAGATACGGTTGCAGCCTGACGGTATGAAATATAAAAGTTTTGGACACATTTTGTTATTTTCACTGGTTACGTCAAAAAAATTCAGGCACTTTCGTGACGTACATGGCGAAAATTGACGCATGCGCACAAAAAAAATCAACTAGGAAAAGATCTATTGTAGAGGGTACTTGAAACAAAATACTTAATCTTCTTCTTCTTCTGAGAGTTCTTTTATATTAAGCAAACTCGTATTTCAAAGAATTAGAAGAGCGTCTTGTTTGCATATAAGTATTTTTGTAACGCAAAAACAGAGGGGCAGTTTGAGGGGCTAATAAAAACGGGGTTTTATTTCATTCGGTACAACAGCAAGATGATAGCCCCCAGTAGCGATACATTCATGAAGTCGATTTTTAAAGTTTTCTGTAGTATTTTGGCATATCCCGACGCAGCGATTACTTCCCGAATTCGATCCTTGAGTTCTTCCACGGTGTGAGGCCGACGTTTAAAAACATTTTCCTTGAGGTAACCCCACAGGAAGAACTCGAAAATACCTAAATTATGTGAGTGTGCTTCTAACCAATCCACCTCACCCCTTAGAGAAACTAGGCGCGCGGAGAACATCTGTCGCAGTTTCTCTTTCTTTTTCTCGTTTATTTATTCCTGTTCGGGCCACTTTTGTTAGTCTAATTGGTTTTCGGCCTCTATCCAAAGGAGGGCGAGGGGCACCTGTTGATCTGGGTCGAGACCGCGCTAATTTAGCAAAAAATCACGCAGCGATACGAGACATCGGGAAGTGTGTTTTGAGAGCTCGGCGAGTCCGCGACATTTGTCGTGCGTCTGACCTCAGCCGACATGTTGGCCACGCTCGCGTTTGTTAGTTAATTTGACGTCAATCCTCATCGGGTAGTTCGAACACCGCATGGAAGGCAGCATCGGCTTTTCTCCCGGCCGGAACAATTTGTTTTAAAGGTTTCCATCCTTGTTCATATTGTTTTTTCTTATTTCCTCCCTTAAATAGGCGACGGAAGGACGTTCCACGGAGCGGGTCAGAGACGGTTGCAGCCTGACGGTATGAAATATTAAAGTTTCGGGCACATTTTGTTATTTTTGACATACATGGCGAAAATTGATGCATGCGCACAAAAAAAAATCAACTAGGCAAAGATCTATTGTAGAGGGTGCTTGAAACAAAATATTTAATCTTCTTCATCTTCCGAGAGTTCTTTTATATTTAGCAAACTCGTACTTCAAAGAATTAGAAGAGCTACTTGTTTGCATATAAGTATTTTTGTATAATATAGGGTGCGCAAAAACAGAGGGGCAGTTTGAGGGGCCATTAAAAACGGGGTTTTATTTCATTCGGTACATCAGGAAGATGATGGCCGATGGTCGATTGTTAAAGTTTTCGGCAGCATTTTGGCATAGCGATTTCTTCGCGAATTCGATCCTTGAGTTCTTCTACTGTGCGAGGCCGACGTTTATCAACATTTTCCTTCAGGTAACCCCGCAGGAAGAATTCGAAAATGCCTAAATTATGCGAGAGTGCGAGCCAATCCACCTCACCTCTCAGAGAAACTAGGCGCGCGGGGAACATATGTCGCAGTTTCTCTTTTTTTTCTAGAAGAATAAACCTTCCTCTCGCAGTACTGTTGAAACCAACTTTCAGCCAGGGCGGTTTCCTCCGTTAGTTCTTTTAATTGAGGCCTATGGAAACATAACGCTTAGAGGAGACAAGTCCGGTCCGTCCATTCTCTTCAAATAAATAAGGCCCAATTACCCCAAATTTAGAAATTGCACACCACACGATCACTTTCAACACGATCACTGTCCGTCAAAACTGCACTATTTGTTTTGACGCACCCTATACTTCTTGCATAGCTTTTTGAACTTCGTCTTGCAAGGAATAGTTTGAATCGGTCCCTTCTTCTAATTCTGGTGAATTTGTCTGAATGTTCGGCATCTACTTCAACATTATAGCTGTCTAGATAAAGTCGTTCAAAAACATTTTTGGCCAATACTATTTTTGGCCAACACACTTTGTTGGAACTTTCGAAGGATCTAATAAACATCTAGTCGATTCTGTTAATTCCAGATTTTCACAGATATTCTTTCAACGTTCCAAGTTATTTTTAAAGCTTTGCTTATATCAGTTACAATCCTATTACACCTTGTGCAAATATTTTTGAATCAACAAGGCTTAAAATCCGTTTAAAATACTTCGCGCGACATCGCTTGTCAGGTAATGATTAAATTGTTTTAAATGGGCACGTTGTCACTATGGCTACGCGATAGTTGCTACAATAGATGGCAATGTTGCTGCAATACATGTTTAAAAGGCGGGAATATAAAAGTTTCGGGCACATTTTGTTATTTTCATTGGTTATACGTCAAATTTTCAGGCACTTTTTGACGTATAACCAATGAAAATAACAAAATGTGCCCGAAACTTTTATATTCCCGCCATTTAAAAATGTATTGCAGCAATGGCGTATCCGCACAAACAAAAATTAACTATTTAAAGTTCTATTCGCTATGTCGCGCTGTCGCTGAGATTATATCGTGAGAATTCTTTTAAGTTTTGTCGCTCGACGTCGCATGACGTTTGACCAGTTTGCGTGTGATTTTAATGACGCATTGTCTCAAAAACGGCGTTTATAAAAATGAATGGAATGAACGACGAAAAAGCATAGGAAATGATCGCCCTTGTGGCTGATTCTGTTGAACTGCTTCACTGACAAAATAAAAATTACAGTAATCAACAATGGAAAGATCTAATTTGGAAAGAAATTTCTTTAAAATAAAAGAATTAGTAGAATTTCAATTCATCCTCTTGCAATTGTTTAAAGAGAGTATGGTATTTCTCCTTCCACTAGCCTTGTTCTTAAGATCTGATGCATTCCATATTTTCTTTTCCTCTTCATTTCTTTTAATTTCTCATTTTCATAACACATGATTACGACAAAAAAATCTTCATCGGAACTTGACATTTTGAAAATATAACTTAACAAGAAATGTAGAGAAACAACAGATTTGACACTTGCAACAAAGAATCGCGTAGCTGAGTATCGCATATAGGAGAATCGGCTTTAATGCTGCTACGGCTACGCTTACCGGAGATAAATTTTCTTTTAAATTACATATCAATTACAAAACAACGCCATGCGGGCAACGATGTTACAAAGTTCACGCGGGCATGGAGTGTGAAGGTAAGCGGGTATAAGAATGGAAAATCAGACAATCCCTTACAGATGCGGATGTTTATTTTCTTCCCGTACAGAAACTTTTCTTTCCCTACATATTTTTAAATGAAATTGAAAACCGTGGTTCCTTTTGACGGTTATGCGGTATCGATTTTTGCACAGAAAACGCGGTTTTGCGGATATTTCCGAACCAGAAACCCTAGTTATATTATAAGAGTGAATTAAACTGATTGTATGTAGCATGTAAGGTAAATATTGCTGGTTGACTAGCTAGTTAATACTTAATATATAATAATATGAGAAAATAAAGATTATTAGTTGATTGGAATTGAATTGATTCTAGACGGATTGAACTAATTTTCAAAATTTCTAGCAATATTCGAAAAACAATTTCAGAAAAAAATAATTAAATTTCTAATTTATGTTTGGATATAATTATATATGTTACGGTAAAAGTACAAAATCGGCAAATTTAGAGTCTGTTAGAAAAGTATCCGACCTTATTTTTTATTATGAAAACCTGATGGATTTCAATCAAGCGCGCTTGCATGAGCCGACCTTGTACCTTTGTGCGCATGCGTGATTTTTTTTCCGCCTGTAGATAGCGTCAGTTGCTGTCGAGCAGTGTTCGAGTGACGTAGTGTGTAGTGCTCTCGTCTTTTTTTCAATGCAAGTAAATTGACGGAACGACTTGAATAGCGCAACTGCATCAAATTTTACTAGAAACTGGGCGAAAACCAGGTGAGAACTATTCGGACGATTCAGACAGCTTTCGGAGACGATTCTATGGGCATCACACAGATTAAGAAGTGGTACAACCGGTTTAAAAACGGTTGCAAATCGTAGGAAAGCGAGCCAGGCTCTGGTCGGCCATCAACATGCCGAAATGACCATGTCATTGCCAAAGTGAACGCTGTGGTGATGCGAGACCGTCGTGTGACTATCGGAGAAATTGCGACTGGAGTTGTGGTCATCAGGAAATTGGCGACTCCATCACGATAATGTTCTAGCACATTCTTCGCACTTGGTTCACAATTTTTTGGCGAAAAACCAGACTCCTCTGGTTCGACAGGCTCCTTACTCTCCTGATATGCCCCCCTTGCGATTCCTGGCTATTGCCCAAAGTCAAGAGGCCTTTGATAGGAACGCGATTTCAGACGAAATTCCTTAAGAGGCTTTTTCGGAATGCTTCCAACAATGGCGGCACCGCTGGGAGAAGTGTGTGGAGTTCCAAGGAGACTACTTTGGGGGTGATGTCTTTGAGGGTGAGGGTGAGGTTTCCAACGCTCCAGGTATATCAGTTTTTAAAGGTCGGATACTTTTCTAACAGACCACGTATGTGTACATATTACGGCAAATTTGTACATTTTCCGAACTACATACTTTTACCGTAACATATACATTGAATATAATCGGGAGAATTAAATTTTTCCAGCAGAAACTTCAATTTATGATCATAATTCAAACTGTTGTTAGCTGCACCGCACGAAAATAAGGTTTCTTAGTTTTACAAGAAACAAATAATTATATTATTTATCTTTTGTTGAGTTTGAAGATTTTGATAATATGGTTTTTCCCAAAAACTATCAATACCTGGTTCAACTATAAATAGAATAATCATAAATGCGATAATATCAGCTTGCTGTAAAAAACACACTGGGTAAGTCGTATTTCATTTGATTTCTAGTTATAATTTGTTGTTAATGATAAAGCCATACTGATGAAGTCAATAAGCAGAAACGCGTATATGGATGTTTATTAGTTAATAGACAATTATTGTTTGTACTTGATCTGGATATTGTTTTTTTTTTTTTGGGAAAATCACAGGGTTATGTAGAACCCAAGAACTTTGTTAATGTAATTTAATGTCAGTCGTGGTGTTTGCTAGTGAAGTAGTTGTTTTTAAGAAAGTTTGTTCTAGAAAGATTAGTTATACAAATGCTGTCAACTTTGTTGGCGATATGTATACAATAATTTCCCAGAAATTATAATCTTTGCAGAAAAAATAATTATATGTTTAATGAACCATTGATTGAATAAGTTTTTAATATAATTATAATATTTCAATATCAATATTAAAGTTGTATTTGAATTTTGGAAATATGTATTTCACTGGTCCTCCGATCGTCAGGTTGAGCGTGAGGCTAACCACCCTACCTTGCCATAAAAAACAAAAATTAAGAAAGCAAACAACACGCTTTTGATTGGTCCAAGGAGAAGATAGGAAGAAAATATAGTTGATATAGTTAAGACCTGAGAGCAATGAGAGTACATAATTACGCCGCACTAGCCACGGACCGGAAAATAGGGCAGGTCAAGACCGACACAGGGTTGTACCGCCACAGGAAGAAGAAGAAGTATTTTACTTTGACTAAGTATATGCAACAATATTATAGACGTAAGAAGCCTGAGAGGAATAGACGGAGACACAGATCATTACTTAGTCAGAGCAAAAGTCAAGTCCAGAATATCTAGCCACAAATACAATAAAACAACAATAAACCCACAATGGAACATGGACGAAATACACAATGCAGAGAAACAACAAAACTATAGAGAACAACTTGAACAAACCTTGAACTCTGAAAGAGAAGACAATGATATAGAACAGCTATGGGAAGCGACTGCCGAAATAATAACCAAGACAGCTGACAAGATCTTTGGAAGGAGTAAGCAGAAGAGGGCAAAAACATGGTATGACGAGGAATGTCGGAAACAACTGGAAAAAAGACAAACAGTAAGAAAGACTTGGATACAACTGCAAACAGACCAAAGTAAAAAGGAATATGACAACTGTCGAAAAGAAACAAGAAAAATAATACGCACAAAGAAAAGAAACTACGAACAACAAAAATATGAAACTATGGAGAGAGACCGGCCCAAACCAGGCTCCAGAGAATTCTACAAAGCAATTTCCTCTGAGAAAAGAGGGCATAGAGCCAATTCCATCCACACACTGAGAGACAACCAAGGCCGTATGATAATCAACGGAAAAGTATTTTAGAGACCTTCTAAACATCATACAGGAAGAACGGCACAAAGAAGAGATCTATATCACAGCGGACATGCCCGTCAAAAATCCTTCCTTTGAAGAAACCCAAAAGGCCATAAATAAGCTGAAAAATCACAAAGCGCCGGGTACGGACGAGATACCAGCAGAACTTCTGAAATATGGGGGAGACGCACTATGGTTAGAAGAAAGGATACCAGCACGATGGAAGGAAAACATAATAGTGCCCATCCACAAAAAAGGGGACAAAACAAAATGCGCGAATTATAGAGGAATCTCACTCCTAAACACGGCATATAAAACCCTCTCAAACATCATTCTTAGTAGACTAATCCCTTATGCTGAAAATGTCCTAGGCGAATATCAAGCCGGGTTTAGGGCAAACAGATCAACAATAGATCAACTATTCGCGCTGAGACAACTTCTAGAAAAGGGATGGGGGTATAACAAACCCATACACAATCTTTTCATAGACTTTCGACAGGCATATGATAGCGTAGAAAGAAGCCAAGTATGGAATGCCATGGCGGAGTTCTCAATACCAAAGAAACTCATTCGGATGACCAAAGTCTGTATGGAGGGTGGAATATCTAAAGTACGTGTAAATAATAAACTGTCTGACAGCTTTGAAATCAACAGTGGACTTAAACAGGGTGATGCGTTATCTCCACTACTATTCAACCTTGTAATAGAGAAAGCCATGAGGTCGGCCGAAATAAAAACAGAATTGCTATCGGGTCAAGGTCCCAAAGTGTTACTCGCATATGCAGATGACATAGATCTCGTTGGAGACTCCATTCTATCCACGAAAGACATTTTCAACAAGGTGGAAGGAGCAACAAGTGAAGTAGGGCTGAAGATTAATGAAGAGAAAACGAAATATATGTGTATAAATAGAACGACACGAAGAGACAGAATAGGACAAAATATGACGATCAACACCTTTAATTTCGAAAGAGTACAACGTTTTAAGTATCTGGGGGCCGTAATCACAGCGGACAACGATGTTACCGAAGAAATAAAAGACAGAATCCAATCTGCAAACCGCTGTCTATTTGCACTGAATAGGCTCATAAAATCAAAAAATCTCACAAGAAGTTCAAAGATCAAAATCTATAAATCCATCGTCAGACCTGTAATAACATACGGATGCGAAACGTGGACAATGACCAAAGCAAACGAAGAACTGAGCTTTTCTTCGTTTG
The DNA here is from genome assembly GCA_944588485.1 of Phosphuga atrata. Lineage (NCBI taxonomy): Eukaryota > Metazoa > Arthropoda > Insecta > Coleoptera > Silphidae > Phosphuga > Phosphuga atrata. Next base: position 77,143,697 of record OX155894.1, read on the forward strand.
CTTTGAACGAAAAATACTTAGAAAAATTTTCGGACCTCACCATGACATCACCACAGACCAGTATAAGATCAGAACCAATATCGAATTAAAAGCACTCTACAACGACACCGATATTGTCCAAGAAATTAAATCACAGCGACTAAGATGGGCCGGTCACGTGCACAGACTGCATAACGAAAGACTTGTAAAACTGGTATGGGAGGAGATTCCCACAGGCAAGAGACCGCTCGGACGTCCCAGAATGCGATGGAGAGATAACATCCAAGCAGATCTCCGGAAAATGAACATTCCATTTGACCCTAGGTTGATGGAAGACCGAACAAATTGGAAAAAAGTTGTACAGTCAGCTAAGACCCACCCAGGGTTGTAGCGCTACGTGATGATGATGAAGTATATGCAAAATTGATATTTCTAAATGAGACGCGTACCAGAATTAATAAGCGAAAACGTAACTAAATTTTATATATCCGTTCATTTAGGTTACACGATAACGACAGAATAAAAATCGAATAAGTTTTATTAAACAATGTTTTAGTCCTTTTTATAATTTGACCTTAAATTAATTTTCCTCTTGCTTAATCTAGTCTCAATGGAGAAATCCTATATCAACTTCCTACATAGTTCCAGCTTAAAAAGGAACTGCTTTATTGGTGATTGCTTCATTTCGTATGTAAACAGTATGGACGCAGATTATAATACTCGCTAATATTTGCACTACAGAATTTTATTAACATCGCATCGAACTGAAATTGGTTACGAGGATCGGTTGGTTCTCTATAATCATCTTTACCCGTTAATTGGAAACCGGTTTTGGAACATTTTGTTATCTTAAAATTCAACTAACGTTTACAGATTCATAAAATTTAAAAGTATCAAAAGGATATGGCTGGCTGGAAAAATAAATAATTCCTCCCTCAGTTCATAGCACAGTAAAGGGAGAAAATCAGTAAGTCAATATTTTCTACTTTTGATTTATTTATATCACTGGAATGAGACAAATTAGTTTAATTTTGTTAAATAATCACGATAATTGCACAAAATTGATAAATATTACTTATGAAAATTACTTACTGCTTTTGCGACTTCTCATGATTGTGAAAATCAGTACCGGTTTTAGTATAGAAGAAAGCCGTAAATAAGAAATTAATGCTTTCAATATATTCACTAATAAAGCACAATAGATCAAGTTGGTCGCAGTGCAGAAAAACTTTGCAGCCAAACGACCCCCACACAAATATTCACTAATAAGATAGTAGGATAAGTGTATAAGATTCATTCATGTTGAGACGCAAAAAAAACTTTATACTTTGACCTTTCAAAAGCACTTTCTCAGATTTACTGCCTTTCTGAATTGGAGGGCCGGAATATGTTCCTTGTATGATTACTAGGGACGGTAAGTACTAAGAGTGTTCATATCAACGATTTTAATTGCTTTCTATTGATAGATTAAAACCCATTCCATCTATGCAAATAAGTTCTGATTTGTAATGGCAGCTTATTATATTGTAACATATAACAAGTCTGCTCAACCTTTTTGCATTTTCAAGCTGAAAATGGAAGCAGGAGGAAACTAACGATCTACTCAAAATCACACCGCGATCGACTGGCTGGGCAGCGCCGACATATAAGAAGTGCATATAGTGAGTGTTTTTATTCTTCTTTGGTCGTTTCTTATGTATATGTCGCGGAGTCTCTTGAAACTGTATTCACAACGTTTGATATACGTGGTCTGTTAGAAAAGTATCCGACCTTTATCCAATAAAAAAAACTGGCATACCTGGAGCGTCAAATCACCCTCAAAGTAGTCTCCTTGGGACTCCACACACTTCTCCCAATGGTGCCGCCATTGTTGGAAGCATTACGAAAAAGCCTTTTTCGGAATCGACTTTAGCTCGGCTGTCGTTGCAGCCGTAATGTCCTCTCTTGTCTGAAATCGCGTTCCTTGCAATGGCCTCTTGACTTTGGGGAATAGCCACAAGTCGCAGGGGGCCATATCAGGAGAGTAAGGAGCCTGTGGAAACAGAGGAGTCTGGTTTTTGGCCAAAAAATTGTGAACCAAGTGCGAATAATGTGCTGGAGCATTGTAGTGATGGAGTCGCCAATTTGCTGATGACCACAACTCCAGTCGCAATTTCTCGGATAGTCACACGATGGTCCCGCATCACCACATCGTTCACTTTGGCAATGATATGGTCATTTCGGCATATTGATGGCCGACCAGAGCGTGGCTCGCTTTCTACCGATGTGCGACCGTCTTTAAACCGGTTGTATCACTCCTTAATCTGCGTGATGCCCATAGCATCGTCACCGAAAGCCGTCTGAATCTTCCGAATGGTTTCCACCCGGTTGTCGCCCAGTTTCTGGCAAAATTTGATGCAGTAGCGCTCGTTCCGTCATTTTACTTGCATTGAAAAACTGACGAGAGCACTACACACTACGTCACTCGAACACTGATCGACAGCAACTGACGGTATCCACATGCGGAAAAAAATTACGCATGCGCGCGAAGGTACAAGGTCGGCTCTAGCAAGCGCGCTTGATTCTAATCCATCAGGTTTTCAAAATAAAAAATAAGGTCGGATACTTTTCTAACAGACCACGTATTTTGACGTGGAGCTTCAGGAGATAATAATATTCCAAAACTTTAGAATCCGTCGAACTGAGAGTAGTTCATGAAACGATTCTCGTTAATCGTTATATTTTCGTTTCTCTGGTAACAGTGTGCTAATCATAAAATAGAACAAGCTTGAAACTTATCAGGTAAAATAAATGCAGGTGCGCTGAATTCAGTGGTGTTAGTTGTTGTTTAGGTTGTCATTTAATCGAGTTTTGTGGAAATTTAAAAGAATGTAGCCCGGAACTTCCACCATATTGTTATGACCATTTCTCTTGCAAAATTGCAAAAAAAAAAATCAAAATTGTATTTTTTCATCTAAATTGATCATTCCTGAGATAGTTTTTGGTTGGTGTATTTTATCCTAGCAATGAATATCCAAGAAGAAAAATTAATTAAATACTGAAATATTACAGCAAAAACCCATTTTCAATGTCTCCATTAAATGACCTAACATCAAAAACGACTAATTCCATTGAATTCAGCGCATCTGAATTTACTTTACCGATGAGTTGCAAACTTGTTCCATTTTTCTACTAGCACAGTGAATTTACCAGTCTAACGAAAATAATGGTTTATCCTTCGCATTAAGCTGAAGTGGATGTAGTAAATAAATGACCTGATAAGTTCTCAGATTGTTCCAAAAAATTGTCAATTTTGTGGACAATTATAATTTAAAAAAAAAATAGTCCTGACCGTCCTCATATTGTAATGATTCTATTTCTCTTGCAAACAAATTGAAAATTTGTATTTTTTTTTTCAACTAAATCGATCATTCCTATCATAACTTTTTTGGTTTTTGGTTGGTGTATTTTATACAAACAATGAATATCAATTTTTTTCAAAAAATCTTTCAAAAAATCAAAATTTTTTCAATCAAATTTTTACAAGAAAAATTAATTAAATACTGAAAATATTGCAGCTAAAACCAATTTTTAATTTGGAATAACTCGATTAACACGTTAAGCACCTGTGTACAAGAAAAAATTCGGGTCCGAATCGGACCGGGAGTCAATTTTAAGCGTACATAGACGAAATGGTTTAAAGAACATTTTCAATTAAAATTTTGTAGCGGCAACGAGCCGTTCCATTTTTATTTCTTAGTTTACGAGGGCATTATAATAATTACCAAAATATTTTCGAACAATTTCCGAAAATATTTGATTAGGGTCGGCAATGTAATCCTCGAGCAGATTAAGAAATATTTGTACTTTCACTTTTACGAGGGCATTGCGGCGATTACCCAAATATTTTCAAACGAATTTCCGAAAATATTTTATTAGGGTCAATGGTGTAATCCCCGTGGAAATTACGACTATATTTTTTCCCGAGAATCGGTAATCACCAAAGCGACAAATAGCCGAAAATAGAAAAATAATTACCCCCAGATGAGGGACCAGTATACCTGGAGATAATATAAATACCTGGACCCCCGAATAAACAAGAACGTTCGATCCTGACGGTTCACCGGAACAGTTCAGTCGACAAGTTCACCCAGTTCACCCGAGCCGCAGTCACGCCAACACATTTATAGTAAGTTGCAGCTTGACGAATCCGTTGTTATAGTGTTATTTAGAGTTATTTAATTATTGTAAATATTGCCTCTTATCACAAAACGTGAGTGATAAATTTATTTTTACCCTTATCACCCACAATTTAATTATTAAATATTTTATTTTAGATTTGTAGACAAGACAAAAATGAGACGCAGGGTCTGTGTCACGCGGTCCAATAAAGTGTATATGCAATTATTAGACCGCGTATCGCAGTTATGGTCTCACGGTTCAACTTACTAAAGAAATTTTGAAGAGACAAATGCATCTTGTGGGTACAATAAGGTCTAACAGAAAATTGAATTGTACTGAAGTAATAAAGCAAAAATTGAAAAAAAGAAATAATTGCTTGTCTGAATAACGATGGAATAGTAATAATAAAATGGCATGATGAAAGAGAAATTCCAATGCTAACAACCAAACATCCTGATGAAACTACAACAGTTCTACGATGGGAAGGGGAAGTTGAAAATCCTAAGGCATATGTGGATTACAACGAATGTAAATCTTTCAGATCAGATGAAATCACATTCTCAATACCTACGGAGAGGAAACAAATGGTATAGGAAGTTGGCAATGGAATTTCTCTTTGGATCCGCTTTGTGTTCGCGGCAATTTTAAAAAATCTATATTTTAATTCGAAATTTAAATCGATTTCGTCAGATGTGTCGACCTGGGCCGAAATCTCGCGATTATTTAGTCACGCCGCAAATTTAATATTTCCGGTAGTATGCTTCGGGCGAAAGGACACGGGTTGGAGCGCGAAACCAGGGCGATCGACACGTGCACGCAGCTAAATTTAATAGTTTCTAGTTAACAAGGGGGTGTAATCACGAGCCAAAGGTCTGCAGCGACCACAAACGTCTGGAAGACAACAATTTTAAGGGAATCCCTCCACCTACTATCCTTATTTCCTCCCTTGAAATAGGCACCGGAAGGACGGTCTACACGGGGCGGAGACGCGAGCAACCCTAAAAGATAAGTGATGTGACCAGCCCGTTTAAAATTAACAAAATTTGATATTAGTGAGATACGGTCCAAACAGAATGAATTGTACTATTTGCAAAAAGTCTTTTCGAATTTGATATTAATAAATGGCAGATTTCTAATAATCGATGATCACAAGAAGCGACTACTTTATACTGGGTCTGAACAACATAGGGCCACCACTAGCCCGGAATTTTGAAATGAACCCAGAATAGGTATTATGCTATATATTGCATCCGAATATTAATTTAGAGGGGTACTTCTACAGGCTATATGTTTTAAAAATTGTTTGTTTCATTTACCATTCGGAAATCGTTCATAATAACTACTCTTTTTACCTATTTGGTACAATTTATTTTTACTGCCCGCGCTGGTTTTCATAAAGTAATATAGCCCTTATCTCATTTTGACTCATTCTTTTTGCCCTTATCTCATTTTGATCTGATTTATCAACAGTTAAATGACCTGAAATGAATTATCTTAATGTTATCAATAGAATAACTTAATATTTTATTGTACTAAAAACTAAATCACTATAAATGAATGCTTTTAAAAACTCACTTTCTTATTACCTATAATATAAATAATTGTAATTATTGATAGAAATATTTTAAAATGATTAAATATATTTACATGCAACTATCAATTCCTGGAAGCTTAAACACTAAGAATTAGATTAGGGAGTAAAATATGGCATTCATTACGCGGAGCTATACATTAGTTATTCCACAGGGTTAACATTGAGTAATTGTCAACGGATAAACTTTACTAGTTATTAATCAAATAATAAAATCGACTGAAATTGATACCCCAATTTATCACAACCAAGTTGACGTGCCAAGTTATATTCTAGAAAAGTTTCATATAAACTATATTTTATAAATTGCAATAATTTTGGCGATATACACAGGTTTGGTATGTTTTTGGGAAATATATACGCAGCTGGAACTTTTTGTTCTGACGAAATTTCCACTGTAGCCGCAACCAGCCGTTCCATTTTTATTTCTTAGTTTACGAGGGCATTACAATAATTAGCCAAATATTTTCGGACAATTTCCGAAAATATTTTTTTAGGGACGGTAATGTTTTCCTCGAGGAGATAATGAACTATTTCTATTTTTAGTTTTAGAAGGGCATTACGGTGATTACCCAAATACTTTCGGACGAATTTGCGAAAATATTTTATTAGGGTCAATGGTGTAATCTCCGGGCAAATTGCGACAAGATGTTTTCCCCGAGAATCGGTAATCGCCAAAACAACAATTTGCCGAATATAGAAAAATAATCACCCCCAGATGAGGGACCAGTATACCTGGACATAATATAAATACCTGAACCCCCGAACAAACATAACAGTCAAGTTCGACGGTCAGGCGCAACCGGTTAGCAAGTCGACTCCAGTTCAGGCTAGCCAGTGGACTCAGAGACACCAGTCCAGCCAGTGGACTCAGTCACACCGGTCCAGCCAGTGGACCGAGTCAACCAGACTCAGCTAGAAGTTCACACAGTAAACGAGTAACTCTAGTTCAGTTCAACGAGTAACTCTAGTTCAGACTCAGCCAGCAGCCAGTTCAACCAGACTCAACCAGCAGTCAGTCAACTAGACCAGTCGAGTCCAGTTCAGAGAGTCCAGCTCCACTCATTCCCTCAACAGTGTTTGTATCTCTTGTAAATGTGTATATATATATATATATATATATATATATATATATATATATATATGTATATATATATATATATATATATATATATATATATATAATTGAATTGAAAAATTCACTTTGTTTTTTACCACACTTATATTATTTAATAATGTTATATAACTTATTATTCACAGTTATATAAATTTCTACACATATCACGACTCGAGTTTCGACGTTTGACGGTCATTTTCAAGTGTCTTAACAAATTGATGAGGTTGAATATATACCCTTATAGTTTTGGTGGGGTGGGGGGGCGGTGTTTGTCCGAAGATGAGGACTTATCTGTTTGAGATTGGGTGAGATTAAAAAGTTGGGAAAAGATTAGGTCAGTTTGCTCGTTTAGAAAATTAACGGAGGGATTACGGGTTTTTTTTTAATATTCTAATGACTCTAGGAGATTTAGTTTCGGGCCTTTGTTGCAATTATGCAAGATTTTTAGATTATCTATTTCTGGGAATTTATGATTGCATTCGGGACAATGGTTTGAAAAAGAACTAGTGTCTTTTTTCAGACGAAAAGCGCGAGAATGTTCTGAAAACCGTGTTGAAAAACTTCGTCCTGTCTGCCCTATGTACACGCTATTGCATTCGGAACAATGAATTTCGTATACGCCGGATTTTTTAATGGGATCGATTTTGTCTTTGGCATTAAACAATATGTTGTACAACTTAGAGGAGGGTTTAAATGCTACTTGAAAATTTTGCTTTCGAAGGACATTTGCGATGTGTTCGCTTGTTTTGCCAAAATATGTCAGGGAGATGAAAGTTTTGTCTGAATTTGAGGTTTTTGGATAAATTTGGGCCATTGCGAATTGGGTTCGTTTATTATTGATAATGTTTTGGATCAGTTTTGTTGGGAAACCATTCTCTGTAGCGATTGAAATGATGTACTTAATTCTTTGATTCTCTTTTCTGTGGAACGGGGGATTGAAAAGGGTAGATGTATCATTGAATGATAGGCCGCTAATTTGTGTGTTATCGGGTGAAATGATGAATACGGGATTGTAGAGTTAACATTGGTGGGTTTTCTGTATATATCAAATTCTATTTTGTTGTTTTTGTGAATCAGAGTAAGGTCTAAGAAGTTTATTTTGTTGTCTGTTTCTACCTCGATGGTGAATTTAATTTTGGGATGAACGTTGTTTATTAGGTTGAGAAATTGGTCTAGTTGACGTGTTAAAAACACGCTATTACGTCATCGACATATCTATACCAAAATGAAATATGTTTTTTGGAGAAATCTAGTTTGAAGATTTTTTCTTCGATAGTTGACATGAATAGATCGGCTAAAAGGGGACTTAATGGCGATCCCATTGCTAGACCTGATGTTTGCTGATAGTAAGTGTTATTAAATTTGAAGTAATTTTGATTAGCACATGTTTCCAGGGCTTCATAAAGTTCAGATTTTATAAGATGATGACAATTAGCTTTATCAATTAAATTTTGTATGATTTCGAGACACTCTTTAGTAGGTATATTAGAAAACATACTACAAACGTCAAAAGATACGAGTTTGGAGTTTATTGGGGTTTTTATTTGTTTGAGGAGTTCCGAAAGGGCGAGTGAATTTTTTACAGAATATTTTTTGAAAAGAGTATTCAGTTTAATTGCCAAAACTCTTGCTACACTGTTAATATAGGAGACAACTGGTCTAAAGGGAGAATCGGGCTTGTGAGTTTTAATGAAACCATAGAGTCTGGGAGCTGTTTGATTCTGATTTATGATTTTAAATTTCTCAAATTCGGAGAACAAAGTTGTAATATTTTTTAAGAGACTTCTAATTTGAAATTGGAATTTTTGTGTAGGATCCTTTTTCAAGGGAGTTAGTTTTTCTGTTGAAATGAAAGAGTTCATTTTATTAATGTACTGTTCTCTTTCCAGGACGACTATCGAATTGGATTTATCGGCTTTTGTAAGGACTAAAGAATTGGACTCAATTTTTGTTTTTATCGATTTGATCACTGCGGAGTCTGTGGTAGAATTACGGGCGTACGATTTTATATGATCGGCTATTTTGGCTCGGGGTATAAGAGGTTCTTGCACTTTTTTTAGCGCGATTTCTGACTCTACAATTATTGTGGATTTATCGGATTTGTTATTGATGAATGGGGTGTAGTTGGGGTTTTGGGAAAGAAAAGATTGTTCAATAGGACATCTTCGGACAAACACCGCCCCCCCCCCCACCCTGCCAAAACTATAAGGGTTTTGAACCTCATCAATTTGTTAAGTCACTTGAAAGTGACCGTCAAACGTCGAAACTCGAGTCGTGATATGTGTAGAAATTTATATAACTGTGAATAATAAGTTATATAACAGTTTTACTAAATAAAAGTGTGGTAAAAAACAAAGTGAATTTTTCAACTCAATGTAAGTATGGATTACCACGTAGTAACTGTCGCAACCATCCTATTCATGTATATATATCGTCCATGTAAATAAATTCCTCTGCAAACCGTGAGTGATATACTATTCCACGACGTCTCATCACCCACACCACTAATTTAGGGTGCACCATCTCAAACAGGTATGTAAAACAATTGAATAACTTTCAATAGGTCAATTTTCTATATAATACAGTTTTTTTTTATTCATAAAGCTCACGCTTTTACAATGTATTTCGACTAGTTCCCAAAAACAATATCAGCCAAGTGATCACCCTTATCGGTGAAACACATCGCATTTTCCATCACATTGGTTAGCGTCTAAGGCGAGATAGTTGCCATTTCGGCTCGGATATTGTCTTCTATGGTCCTCGGCCGGTTGACATAAATCTTGTTTTCCAAAATTCCCCACACGAAGCAGTCCGGTGGCGTCAAATCCCGAGATATTGGTGGTAGGGTTTCTGGTTCGGATATATCCGAACCGCAAAACCGCGGTTTTCTGTGCAAAAACCGAAACCGCATGCATAACCGTCGTAAAAAAACGCGGTTTTCGGTTTTATTTAAAGATAAATAAAAATAAAGTAGATTAGATTACTGCTCTTTCAAACACTGCAATCTGTTGTTGCAAAAATGGCAACCATCGATGGTATATGTGTTCGAGCAATTTCGAAATCTGCATTTATTCGGAAAGCAATAGCTGACCGGTTTCCCAACCAAATCTTGCCTAAATGTACTTCAGGTGTTATGACCTTTATTCAAAAGGAATACGAAGAAAGAAAGAAGAAAAAAGAAGAAACTAGAATTTAAAGTTTCAAGAATTAGTGGACTAGTTTGAGACGCCAAAGATACTTAAACATTAATATTCACGGAGAAAACAATTTGTATTGCAATTTAGGCTTTGTGCCAAATGAAGGAACTTGTTCTGCAAATAATATCGTAATAAGTGTGGAAAAACATTTAGATTCATTTAGTATCAGTTTCAGAACGTCGCGACGCTCTTGTCAAAAATATCGCAATACGGTTTTTGGTCGTGCTTTACCACAAGCTTTCCCTTCACTAAAACATCAAATTTGTTTCGCTATCTGCAAAATTGCGACGACTACAGCGGAAAAATCACCGCGAGTTCCCGAAATTCCCGAAAATGCGGCGACGTCGCGACACCGTTATCAAAGATTTTGCAACGCGGTTTTCACTATCGCTTCCTGGCAAACTTTCCCTTCAACAAAACATCGTACTAAAAGTGGTACAGATTGTCCCGATGAAGCAAAAATTTGCATTAAGCATACAATTCATCTCGCTGTGTGCGACACTTTTTACAAGAAATCATCTAAAGTAGGAAACAGCTGCAGCAGTGAAGATTAAATAAAATAAAATTAATTAGTTCTGATATAAGCAAAGCTTCAATGAAAAATATCATAGAACGTTTGAAGACCCGTGAAAATTTGGAATTATCAGAATTGGCTAGATGCTTAGTAGATCCTTCGAAAGTTCCAACAAAGTCTGTTTTAATTTTGGCGGAAAATCTTTTTGAACAACTTTATCCAGACAGCAATAAGGTTGAAGTCGAGGATGAATGTTCGGCAAATTCAGAAGAATTAGTAGAAGTGTCCAATCCAAATTATTCCTAGCAAGACGAAGTACAAAAAGCTATTCAAGAAGAATTAAATAAAAATAATTATATGCAAAAAAATCGCTATTATAATTCTATGAAAAAGAAGTTTGCTAAATATAAAAGAACTTCTGAGAGAACAAAAAGATTAAATATTTTGTTTCTCTCTACAATTACTCACAAGTACTCTCAAGTACTCTCTACAATTACTCTCTAAGTACTCTCACAAGTACTCTCTACAATTACAGCTACATCCACCTACTCCGAAAGATCATTTTCGCTACTTTTGTACAAAACTAAGATCTCGTTTAAATATCAGGCACTACTACCAAAAGTTCTTAAAAACCGAACCCGAAACCGAAACCGCGGTTTTTAATTTTCAAAAACCGAAAACCGCGGTTTTTAAAAAGTGTGGATATTCAGAAACCCTAGTGGCCAGTCAATATCGCCTTTTTTTCCACACGTCCCGGGCAAAAATTTCCGATGCAAAAAGTCCATTTTTGATCGCGCAGTGTGGAATGTCTTGTTGAAATCAGAAGTCTTCTAGACCTAACAAACGAATTTGCTATAACAAAGTGTGCCAACATCCACCGATATCGGTCGCCATTGATTGTTTCACAAGCTTTGAAGAAAAGCGGACCAATGACGGTTTTGGAGCACACACCGGCTTCAACAGATACTTTTTGATCGTGTAATGATGTTTCAATAAAAAGGCGCATAATGCTTGCCAATCGCTGTTATTTTAGGCTGTCAAAATACTTACGTAAATTGAGCCTTTCGAGAAGTTCAAAGATCAGAATCTATAATCCACCGGAGAGGTGTACCTATGCAGGCTTGCCTGCGCAGGTAGACCCGAGCGTGTGTGGGAATAGACCTGGGCAGTTTCTTGCGTACGGTTGACCAGCGCATGCAAACCTGCACATGTAACCTCTTCGGTAGACCGTAGCGTGTATGGCGGGCATAAGATGTTAATTGTACCAGTTGTACCAATCTATGACTCGAAAACCTGGACCCTAACAAAAGCAGATGAGACGTTACTATCAACATTTGAACGAAAAATCCTGAGAAAAATTTATGATGCTGTCCAAGAGGATTACGTTTGGAGAAGAAGATATAATTTTGACCTTTATAACTTACACAGAGGGTCAGGAAACAGAGACATAATAACAACAATCAAGATTGACAGGTTAAGATGTGCAGGACATGTAGCATGCTATGACAACAACGTGCCAACGCGAAGAAGGCCATACCAACCGGCAGTAGAGGCAGAGGGAGACTAAGGTTGAGATGGAAAGACGGCGTTTCTGAAGATACCAGAAAAATTGGTGCAGCTGACTGGAAGGTCCGTGCCAGAGACCGGAAACGATGGCGGACGAGGCTGGAGAAAGTCGAGGCCCTGTAGGGCTGTACCACTACTGATGATGATGATGAATGATGTTTCATCAATTATGTGCGGATTATCGATGCCTCAAAAGCGACAATTTTTTGTGTGAAATGAGCCTTGTCGGTCATTTGAATAACGTTGTAAGTCTAATTCAAGCGACTTATTCGTTTCTAACAATCTTTTAGTAAACTGCACTATGCATGGAAACATGTGCAGATCTTCAAAATACTCCGCAAAGTGGTTGCACTAATGTTTAATTTTAGAGCTCAGAGACATTCGGATTTGCGGCAACACTTTTCCTAACAGCTTCAATGTTTTCGATAGAACGACGTGGATGCAGTTGAGTTTTTTTACGGTTACGATACCTACAGACCCGAAATTTGAAATGAAATTTCGCTTCTGGGCGCAGGACAAGTACGATACGCACGGCGAGTTAAAATAATTGAAAGTTTATTTTCAATGTAAAGTGCCACTATTCCGGTGCGATCTATGGGTGTACGTGGTCTGTTAGAAAAGTATCCGACCCTTTGCCGGTAAAAAAAATGGCATAACTGGAGCGTTGGAACCTAATCACCCTCTAAGTAGTTTGCTTGGGACTACACACACTTCTCCCAGCGGTGCCGCCATTGTTGGAAGCATTCCGAAAAAGCCTCTTTCGGAATCGACTTTAGCTCGGCTGTCGTTGCAGTCATAATGTCCTCTCTTGTCTGAAATCGCGTTCCTTTTAATGGCCTCTTGACTGGGGAATAGCCAGAAGTCGCAGGGGCCCATATCAGGAGAGTAAGGAGCCTTTCGAACCAGAGGAGTCTGTTTTTTCGCCAGAAAATTGTGAACCAAGTGCGAAGAATGTGCTGGAGCATTGTCGTGATAGAGTCGCCAATTTTCTGATGACCTCAACTCCAGTCGCTTGCGCCGTACAGCATCATTTAGGCGAGGTAGGACATCCCTATAGTACCCTTTGGTGATTGTTTCACCCTGTGGTGTGTACTCGTGGTGAACCATTCCGCGGAACTCAAAGAAAGCAGTCAGTATCACTTTGACATTGCATCACGTTGCATCGACGTTGGAATGCTTCCACTGTGACGACTGGAATTTGGTTTCCGGGTCGTACCCGTACACCCAGGATTTGTCACCAATGATTATGGTGTTCATGAAGTCGGGGTCACTGTTCATGGAGTCCAGTATGTCCTGTGAGACTTCAACACGAACCCACTTTTGCTCCGCCGTCAGCAGCTTCGGCACGAATTTCGCCGACACTCTCTTCATGGTGAAATCTTCGGTAACAATGGAATGCGCCGAAAAAGTGCTGATGCCCACCTCTTTTTCTCGGCAATGCCCACCGCAATTTCTCGGATTGTCACACGACGGTCCCGCATCACGACAGCGTTCACTTTGGCAATGACATGGTCATTTCGGCATGTTGATGGCCGACCAGAGCGTGGCTCGCTTTCCAACGATCTTTAGACCGTCTTTAAACCGGTTGTACCGCTCCTTAATCTGTGTGATGCCCATAGCATCGTCACCGAAAGCCGTCTGAATCTTCCGAATGGTTTCCACCTGGTTGTCGCCCAGTTTCTGGCAATAAATTTTCCAGTCGTTCCGTCATTTTACTTGCATTGAAAAACTGACTAGAGCACTACACACTACGTCACTCGAACACTGCTCGACAGCAACTGACGCTATTTACAGGCGGGAAAAAAATCACGCATGCGCATGAAGGTTCAAGGTCGGCTCATGCAAGCGCGCTTGATTTCAATCCATCAGGTTTTCAAAATAAAAAATAAAGTCGGATACTTTTCTAACACACCACGTATAACGATGTATGGCTAAAATTGTATTGCAGAGAACTCCCCAAAACGCGTTGGAATACGCAGATCGGTTGACACCTGACAAATATATTTAATTGTTTCACTGACCAAACTGAGATTGCACTTCCTATACTAATACTACAGTTTTAATATTCTTGTTCAAATAATAATTATAATTTATAAACACGTAATAATTTACTACGTATGTTCCAATATTGATTATTATGCCATAGTTTGAGTTCAAATGTTAAGTTGTGATATATGTTCAATATGTATGTTCAACATTTCGATATCATTTAAAAAAAATAACCCTTCATCCACCGAGGGAATAATCGCGATTAATAAACAGGTAATGCGAAATCGCGAACTGTACAAATTTCATGTCAATCTACATCACAGTGAAAATAAATGCTACATCATTCATGTATGAAAACAAATTGACGATATACAAATGCAAACAATAATTGAAGCCCAAAATTTAGACCCATACGTGATGAGAACGGGAAGTTAACCCTTTGCACTCGTATCTTTATAAAACAAGTATCCACACGTATTTATTTGAATTTGTGTTATACAAGTACTAGTCATATTGCCACTACGGCGACATAAGTGTTTAAAGGGTTAAATCCCTGTACTCTAATTGCCGTTGAAGTTTTGGAACTATCTTCGGTCTAAACGCCTTATAATTTGCAAAAAAAATATTTTAATTACCGCCTTTGCTGTTCATATTCCATTAAACATATTGATTTTATATAAACGTATATATGGCCTAGGAAATTCTACCCTTAATTAATTTACTTAATTATCTGCGATGCTAAGTAACTTTGCTAACTTATTTACACATCTCTCTCATAAATTTACTACACAAAATCTAAATTAATTCAATGTTCGAGTAACAAACTAATAAAATCGTTTCCAATGAGATTAGAACTTGTACGAAACATAATTCAATTATTAATTAAAATATTTTCGTTTTGTCAGTTCAAATAAATAGATAAAATAGAGAATATTTCAGATACACAAACGTATTTAATTATTACGAGAATATTCAGAATGAAATATTTACACATAAAACTGGTTACGATCTCTCATAAATAATAAATTTCATTGAAATGTAAATTATTATTGTCTTTTAATAGTACATCAAAGTTTTCGCTCAATTCAAAATTCATTTTAATATTATACAAACTTTTCATATATGTTTATACAGTAAGTAAATGGATAATTCAAAAGATTAATGGATGTATTTTAAAAATAAATTGAATAATTTGCAAACGAAGTCTTTCAAATTCGCTATAATTCAATCATTCGATTTATAGGGAAACTTTGTAGGGAGCTAAATCATCTTGTAATTTTCTTTTAAACCCTGCTGAAAAACTCGCAATGAATTTAAATTATAACTCTTTATCCAAATGTATTCTCACTTTTTGATCATTTAATTTGAAATTTGCAAAGCATTCATTTATCTTTATTGCGATTTACAAATGCATTTCATGTAGATGTTTCAATTCAAAACCTGCTATAGCTCAATTGGTAGAGCGGCGGACTGTAAATGACTCAATTCTTAAAGACACTCTTAAAGAAGCCTAAGATTTAAATCCTAGTCGATTATATTTATAAGTACATAACAAGATACTTAAATTACAAACAATATATTATTAAAACCTTAATTATTAACTTAAAAAAGTTGGGACAGAATAAATAGGTCGCCGTCTTTGTGAACTTACGGAAGGCCTATGACTCCATTGACCGAAAAACCTTGTTGGCAATTCTCGAGGAATTTAAAGTGGACAACAAGACGAGGAATCTAATTCAACAGACGATTAGCAAAACTTTCTCCAAAATAAAGTTCCGGGGGGAGTTGTCAGAACCTTTCAAAATCAAAACTGGCCCATGACAAAGCGACGGGCTATCACCAATATTACTCAACTGCCTTTTAGAAAAAGTTATTCGAGAATGGACGAAGGGAATTTCGGATAAAGAGGCTTTTAGGTTAGGGAGAGGTAAAGAAAGTATAAGAACGGATTGTTTGGCATTCGCCGATGATGTTGTGATACTCACTACCGGTGTTGAAACAGCGATAAAAAGAACTGAAGAACTCCAGATGATAGCCAAGAAGACTCGGCTTCAAATTTCTTTTGAGAAGACTGTCTTCATGACCAACATCAAAGACACTCCTCTCCACTTGGAGTTGAGAGAAGCCAAGATAAAGCGAGTTAAGTGTTTAAAGTACTTGGGAGAAAAATTACAAGACAATGGGTCGGATGTGTTTGGACCGTGTCTCACGAAAATCAAATTTTCCAGTTTTAAACAGGGCTAGTCTAATCACTTACCTGTTAGGGCTGCTCGCGTCTGCGCCACGTGTGATAGTCTTTCCGGCGCCTTTTTCAAGGGAGGAAATGGGAATAGTAAGTGGAGGGATTCCCTTAAAATTGTTGTCTTCCAGACGTTGGATGCCGGTTCAGCCCTTTGGGCTCGTAATTACACCCCTGGTTAATTTGACTTAAAACGAGAAACTTAAAGATGCGTGCACGTGTCGGTCGAGCTTCGGTCGCGCTTCGATTCTTGTCTCTACGCTTCACGCACTCGAAGCATACTCCCCGAATAATATATAAATTCGCGAAGTAAATTGATAAGTAAATCTCGCGATTTCGGCCCAGGTCGATACACCTTTCCCCTTGTGTTAATCGGTGCCGAAATCGATTCAAATGTAGAATTGAAAATACAGATTTATTAAAATTGGCGCGAACAGATGCCATCAAAGAGCGGGCGAGAAGATTGCAAATGGCTTATCAACTTACGAAGGATATATACAACAAAAAGGGTCCATCCTTTGGGGCTAAATTCCGGCACCTAGATGCTGTTGTCAGAGATGAATGTCTGAATGCAGCAGAAACACTAGACATCATTGGGAAGTGCGGCGTCGAACACATCCGGAGGAGAGAAAGGAAAATGCTCCGAAAAATCCTAGGGCCAAATATCAAGGATGGAGAGAAGAGACTAAAACCTAACAAAGAACTATACCTGAAGACAGAAGTCACTGTAACCCTAATAAGAAAAAGGAGATTAAAGTTTTATGGGCACTTGATGAGGATGAACAGTACGAGACTGACGAAGAGGATTTTTGAGTTCTTTAGGAAGAGGTAGACGGAGCCGAAATGGTGTTCGTGAAGTGATATTCGACTTGGATCGGATGGGGGTGAAAAAAGAAGACATAATGGACAGAGAGAGATTTAGGCGACTAATTAAAGAGTTTACAGGTTTCCAAGAGACAGGGGAAATGTCAGTTAGAAAAGGAAGATCGTACATGGAGGAACGGAAGAAGGAAGTGGGAGAGAGGACGAAGAGATATTGGCAGAGAGTGAGGACAAAAAAATAATTTAAAAACTGTCAAACGTGGTCCATAGTTGGCCGTAACGAAAAAAAGAAAAACCTGACGTAAATGATTTATTTATTTCTAATAGGTATTATGTGAACTATTGGGGGGAAGGGCGAAGGTAGGATAATAAATACCAGCCCAAATGTCAACATCACCTGCTCGTGTGACGACCTTGGTCATCCGGTCCACCCTGCTAGATAACCAACGAGGCTCCGAAGACCGAGTGATTGCCTGGATAAGCAATCCTCCACAAACAGGCCGGTGGGGCACTCTTTTGTCTTGGAGTTGAGAAATCGTCTCCGAAGGCGGAGGAATCAGAAAATGATCAACGGCATAAGGATGTGGTAGGCAAATGAGAATCCAACACATTAAAGACTCATTTAGAGTTTTTCCTAGTATTATCATCAGGGCTATGACCATAACTCATGACAAAATTTCAAATGTCCGGATATAGTCCCTCATTCGTATCTCCGGAAGGGAATGTTTTGAGAGATAGTAAAAAATGATGGTACAAACAGGAAAAGCTAGAAACCATGATATTTGGTATATGGAATTTGCAAACACTGGCACAGCCTGGAAAGCTACAAAACACAATTCAAGAATTTGAAAAACACAAATTTGCTATCTTTTCCCGTTAAAAAATTATAAGCCAATTTGTAAATATAAAGTATTATCAAAAATTTCCGCATTAACCCCCTATTATCCCTAATTCCATTAGAAATACATTAGAATTACCGGTATTCCCAACTAACAAAAAAAAAAAAAAACGCATTTAACCACAGATTGTCAATATACGTTAGTATATATAATCTTAAGTTTTCATTTGTAAAATCAATCATCTTCTTAAGGTGCCGTACTCTCCGAGAGCTCAGGCAACCTCTCGCGCATACTTGTGCAACGAATCATCCACTATTATACGCAGGAGCGGATGTGCAATATCTTAGCGGCCCGGAAAATTATATTTGTCGGCCCTTTTTTAATTACCGGATATGGCTAAAATATACAATTACAGGGTGATACGCATTTTTCCTTTAAAATTAAATAGAGCATAGGTTTATTACAGATTTTTGAATCAGATTACATTTACTATCAAAAAAAATATTCTTTTAGTTAAAAATGCCGGACTCCCGGTCAAGTGCATACCTAGAAACATACAACACAATAAAAGTAAATCAAAGTTTAAGGTCTTTTTATTCCAAGTGTAGAAATTAGGTTTGTTATAAACGATTAAAGAACTTACAACTTCATAAAAATTCTTTAAACACATGAATTTAAAAAAAAAATAATAAAAACTTTACTCTCTTAACAATGTATTTAATAACTTGCTTTGCTGCATAAGCATATCCATCATGTTATCAGATTCAATATTATATAAAATATAATTTTCGATAGCCATTAACATAAAAGCATCCAAATTATTATTCGACATTGAATTCCGCAATCTATTTTTAATGTAATTTAACTTGGAAAAACTTCTTTCATATTGCACTTGATTTATTGATTACGTTAATAAATATTTTTAAGCATTTCCTAGTGCATATTATGCCTCACTGTACATATTGTACGTTTGAATGACAGAATAACAGCAAAAATTGCACATTTAAGACAAGATTTACATTTTTAAAATCAAAATAACCATCTCTTTCAAAATCATCGTTGTCTTCTTCATCAGTTTCATCTATATCTATAACTGTAAGATAACTTTGAAATTGTTGATTACTCTCCGCATTTGATGTATTCGAAACTTTTATCCCAATTTCTCGCGAAACTAACTAATTCTTCTTCCAGATTTACTTTTATAATATTTGGGTAATAGTTTTCTAGCAGTTCACACGATTTTTTTAAAGCTATTTGATGGTAGTTCTTGTTTAACTTCATCAAAATTTGTTGGAGACAATAAGACAATATCCTTATAAAATTCACCATTATTCTTATATCTACATTATATAGAATGTATAATTCTATAATCTAAAATTCCATTATGGGTTACAACCTAATAGTTTTTTCGGGTATTTTTTATGGGATCATCTTCCGCCAATTCTGCTGCCATTTTGTTTCGTTTTTTTTATTCTCTTTACGGGAAAGGAAATTGGTATGTCGGTGTCGATTTCTTCACGGCTGTTAATTTCATCTTGTGCCCATGCGATGAACGTTTGCTAAAATGT
Source organism: Phosphuga atrata (assembly GCA_944588485.1). NCBI lineage: Eukaryota > Metazoa > Arthropoda > Insecta > Coleoptera > Silphidae > Phosphuga > Phosphuga atrata. The sequence continues at coordinate 77,163,279 of OX155894.1, forward strand.
TTTAATATCACTCATTTCACGACTTACGGACTTTAATTGTGCTGTAAAATTCATAATCATTTCGTGGCATCTTAGCAAGTCTAATCCTCAAGTTTGTAAATATTTCGAGACAGGACCAATAATTGAATATAATTTTGTAAAAATTTGAGCCGTCACTAGCATTTTATAGTCTCTAAATTGTGTAAGCATGGTAGAGGCTTTCACCCGGACATCTGGTGGCATGTTTTTAGACAATTTTATATCGTGTAATGCTAATAATACATTGATGTAAATACGTCGATAATGGATAAACCTAAGCCGGTTCTTTATTTTCGGTGTTCAAGCAGGGCCCTCTTTCCCACTGGGCATTCGGGGCACGTGCCCAGGGCCCCGCAATCGTAGGGGCCCCCTAGTTCTCGCCAGATCACCAAATAATAAACGATACTTATTACCGAAAAACATATTTAATTGGGAAAAATCAAGCGATAATGAATCACACTACAAGGACCTATCTCCTAAAGGACCAAGGACCTAAGAACAAGACGTAGAAGCTCACGCCAAATTTTTTTTGACGGCTCTGCGTCAGACCTACTGAAATTCCAATTGAAAAGAGAAATTTAATGTCTAAACGTTTCTTCCTATAATTGATACGCTGAGCGTTCAGCTAAAACAGCGGTTAAGTTCTTATAAGAACATTAGTTAACGTTTTGGTTTATTTTTCGCTTGAAAACTCTGAATTCCGAGGAGTTGAGACAAAGAATTTGCTGAAATCTATGAACGAGAAAGAGTTGGAAATAGAATGTCTGCATTTAACAGAATACTTGGAAATATATTGAAAATGAAGAAACTAATAGTATATTGGAAATATATCATCTTTTGAAAGAAAACAAAATTGAAGATACATTTCCAAATGTAGAAATCGCATTCAGATTTTTTTTAAGCATGATGGTAAATAACTGCAGTGGGAAACGTTCCTTCTCCAAATTGAATAAAATTAAAAAATAGTCAGTTTGTCGCTGATGTCCATTCCGAATGTTACATGAATTGCCCAGTCAATAGACCGAGGTGTTAAAGAGGCCATGAAGAGACTTTAAAGGAAAGACCTTATACTCCAATTGTTAGGAGAATATGAGTTCATGGGTTTTGGAAAAGTCTGCACTTAAAAGAAGCAATTTTTGTCGTAGCTCTGGTCTCCAATAGTGCGAACGAAAAGAACATGGAAAAGGCATCTGATAAAATAATGGCATTAGAAGACACTGAAATTGAGAGAGAGGATGAATTGATTGATCAACAACTATTATTATTATTTGGCTTTGAAATTGTTCTTTTCCTTCCCTTCGCTGGTGCTACAGTCTCAACCAGGACCTGGACACAAGTATAGTTTGAAATATATTGAGACACAAATTTTTTTAGGCAGTTACCAAAATTTGAACAGACAAGCAATTGCAAGAATTTTCAAAATATTTGATTTGGTTTTGAATTTGTGGACAGACAAATTTTCTTTTATGGGGGCAGTGGAGGAACTTTATTTTTTGGCGCTTCCGAAGAATTTTCCAAAATTTGGATTTGTCTGTCTGTGACAAAACCAGTTTAAGTTCTTCCAAAATATTTTTGAATTTGCCGTGAAAAACTTTCGTGTCCTAATTATGGTGCCTTGAAGAACCAGGACAAAATTTTGAAAATTCTGTTCGTTTTATATTACTCTGCATTAATTCTGCATATTACTCTGGGACATTAAACAACACTTTCCAGCATGGTATTGGCTATATAGTGCACAAACAAATGGTTACGTGTGTTACCAACTTTGTGCCAATATCAGAAAGGATGGCGCTTCTACAAATTAATGCAAGGCCCGTGAATGTCATTCTCATTCAAATTTATGCTTCTACTACAGACTACAGCAACGAAGACGTAGACCAGTTCTATAAGAAAATATCATTAAGACCTTGCCACAACATGATATAAACATTATTATGGTTGATTTCAACGCCAAGCTTGGAAAGAGAAGAACTGGAAAACATATTAGAGACTATGGACTAGGCGAGAGAAATGAGCGTGGTGACTACATGCGCAGCGGAACATGATCTGATTGTAACCAATACTTTCTTTCAACACCATCCTATAAGATTGTACACGTGGAAGTTGAATGATGGAAAAACTAAGAATCAAATAGACTTCGTACTCATTAATAAGAGATTTAGAAACAGCATCATAAATATAAAATCCTATCCAGGAGCGGATGTACGATCGGATCATAACCCGGTGATAGGAAAAATGGGAATCAGGCTGAAGAGAGTAGAGAAAAAACATGTAGGGATATATGATTTCAGAAGACTAAAAGATACAGCAACAAACAAGTTGGTAAAAAGTGAACTTTTGACAGAGACGGAAGAGCAGGAAAACGATGGAGATGTGGAGGAATACCTTAAAGTGCTTCGAAAGAGTATACATAAAGTCAAAGAAAAGTACTTAAAGCCTAGCAAACAGATGAAGAAATCTTGGATGAGAGACGAGATCCTGGAACTGATGGAAAGAAGGAGATTCTTTAAAAATAAAACGAGAGAATACATGAACATACAGCGAGAAATAAGGGCAAAATGCAAGAGAAACTGGAAAAATATGTGGAAATCGAAGAATGTCAGGCCAATTTTAACAGCTTTAATCTGCACAAGAAGGTAAAGGAAATGGCGGGAACAATTAAGAGAAGGACAGTTAATGTAATTTAAGATAACCAAGACTAAATTATAGTAAAGAAGTCGGAAGTTAAACAAACCTGGGAGTAATACATTAAAAACCTGTTTCATGAAGTGAGAACGGTGCCACCCAATATTGATAAAACAGATGGTCCCTCAATCTTAGAAGGAGAAGTACAGGCAGCTTTGAAAAATGGTAAAGAGCAAAAGGCCTTGGGTCCCGATGGAATTCCAGCTGAAATATTAAAGTTGATCGAGGGGAAGCATCTAAGGAGGTTTACAAAAGTGCTCAATGTGATCTATGATACGGGCGTCATACCTATGGAATGGCTGAAATCTGAATTTGTTACCCTCCCCAAAAAGCCTAATGCTAGGAAATGTAGCAAGTTTCGTACAAAAAGCTTGATGAGTCATCTACTAAAGATATTCCTAAAGATAAATCACAGTAGAATATTTAAACTATGTGAGGAACAGATATCGGAGATCCAATTCAGCTTTAGAAGTGCTGTAGGGACTAGAGAGGTTCTATTTTCTATCCAAGTGTTGTTTCAGCGATGCAGGGATGTAAACTGCAATGTGTACGCATGCTTCGTGGATTATAAGAAGGCGTTTGATCAAGTGCGACACATGAAAATGATTGAAGTTCTGCAAAAAGCTGGCCTGGATGCGAAGGACCTCAAAATCATCAGAAGGAATATCATCAGATGAAATCAAAAGGCTTGTGTCAGGGTAGACAGAGAGATAACGGAAGAGATACAAATATTACGTGGTGTAAGGCAGGGATGCATACTATCTCCTGTAATTTTCAATCTGTACTCGGAATACATCTTCAGAGAAGCCCTGCAAGATATTGATGCTGGAATCCTGCTAAATGGAGAACGATTGAATAACAGAAGGTATGCAGATGATGTCGTTATATTTGCAGATAACCTAGCGTCCATACAACTCCTAATGGACAGTGTTACATCATACAGTCGACCATATGGTTTGGAAATAAACACCAACAAGACAAAGTTCATGATAATCAGAAAAGACCAAAACACCCGCGGTATTTTATTGGTAGACGGAACTCCTTTAGAAAAAGTTAACAAATACACATATTTGGGCACGAACATAAATGATAACTGGGACCATTCTGTGGAGATCAGAACGCGTATTGAAAAAGCCAGAACAGCATTTATCAGGATGAAGAAAGTCTTTACCAGCCACGACTTACAGCTGTAACTAAAATTTGCCTACAGCGATGCTACATGTTTTCGATCCTTTTTTATGGGGTCGAATCGACGCTTACGGAGGTCTCCTCCAAAAAACTTTAGGCATTTGAATTTTGGCTGTACCGAAGAATCCAAGGAATTATTAATTGGACAGAGAGAATAACCAATACGGAGGTGCTGAGAAGGATGGGAAAGCAAAAAGAAGTCCTGAATACAGTTAAGACTCGAAAGCTACAACATCTGGGACATATAATGCGTAACGAGAGCCGATATGTCCTTTTGCAGAAGTTCCTCCAAGGCAAGGTATATGGAGCTAGAAGAGTGGGCAGAAGGAGAATATCGTGGTTGAAAAATTTAAGAACGTGGTTCAAGTAATCAACCACTCGGCTTAACAAAGTTCGAATAGCCAACATGATAAACATCCGGAAAACATCAACAAGCCAACATCCAGAACGGATAGGCACTCTTAGAAGATTATGTGAACATTTTATTGAACAATTCTGTGTGGATGTAGTCCATCTTGTTATAATGATTCGGGTAAATTAAAACAGGTATTTGGACAATTATTGAATGGTAGTTTATTAAAATTACGCCTTAGGCGTAAATAAACTATACCTGGTTCAATTTACCAGAATCATTTTATTGAACCTTATAGTGCTATAAATAGCATCAATAATCATCAATATTTCACATTTCATGGATTATAAATGTTAACAGAAATGAAGGGATAATTTAATATATCTAAGTGATTATAATTTAGTAGGCGATATTAAAATCAACGACTACAGTGCTTTGTCCAATTAACAGCATATGCCGGCTGAACAAATTTAATAAGTTTTAGCGAAGTGCTGAATTGAAATAACATTAACCTATATGTCAGACAAAAAGGGAATGAACATTATTGTTAGTTATTGTATAGTTATTGTAATGAATATTAAAATATACACAAAATAAAATGTAATTATTACATTTATTCAAAATATTGGATATTAAATAAATATTAATGTTTTTAAATCGAATGGGATTTGTATAAAATTCAATATATAGAGAGAACATAATTTTATATTATATTAACTCATATCTTTTGTTTTGAAATTATATAAATTTATTTTATAATGGAGAGCATTTATCAAATATATTTCAAAATAAATATTAATTCCGTTCATATAACTATAATACAACATAATCCTATTAAATTATAAAGCGAGCGGCGAAACAATATTTAAATTCAAATGCATTGATATATTTGAACGAGGTTTAGTGGTCTGCCACATGACAACAAAATTGGGAAGCCAAAATATTTAAGGTAATGTCGACATTGACCTACAACAGAAACCTTAGCAATAAAATACAATAAAAAATTGATGGACTTTTTATAAAGCAAATCAAAAATAATATATATGGTCTTCTAATAAGAGGTTTCATTTTGATTTGTAAAAAAAAACGACTATTTTTAAGCGAAACCAAGTTCGGCATGAGTGGTGTAGTGGTCTCATGTTATAGCGCTAACTAACAAGTCTGGAGGTCCCGAGTTCTATCCCGTCTCGATCGCATTTGCACCAGAAGACAAATGTGTAATTAATTAGCGCAATTTATAATAACATCTAGGTTTCTGGGCCTATAAGTGAAAAATGTGGGCAAAATACAATAGGCCACTAGGCCGCAGTGTTTAAAGGGTTAATATCCGGTATCCACATTGGACCAAACTTAAAAAAAAAGCGAAACCATCGGATATCTAATTAATTGTATACAGGAAGGTATGCCATTAATAATGTAAAACAATATTAGCCAAATGACCGGCACGGCTACGCTTGCAGGACCAATTCGCAAATTTGCGGCTATATGTTCTTGATAACTTATAACACAAATTCCTTCTTTGAGGTCTTGAATCGATTGTGGTCCATTAGCATAGACCTTATGTTTCACGTAGCCCCAAAGAACAAAGTCTAGTAAAATTGATGGACGTTAAATCACAAGATCTCGATGGCCAATTGTGATCGCCTCTTCGAGAAATCACACGGTCAGGAAACTTCAGGAAACGGTAAGGCAAAATAGCGATGGTATCATTACACGTGTGTGCGACACGTGTAGCGCCGTCTTCTTGAAAATAAACGTGGTCCACATCAATATCTTCCAATTCCGGCTATAAAAAATCATTAATCATTAATGTGGTGTGTGTTCGTACACGTCTGGTAGACGGTTGAGGTCGTTACCGCAGACGTTGTTTTGTTGTTGCAGGCGTCCTGGTAGACGGTTGAAAACGTCATCGTACACGTTGTTTATTGCGTGCATCCTCGTAGACGGTTGAAGGCGTTATCATAGACGTGGTTTTTTGTGGCAGGTTTATTGCATGGCGTCTTCGTGGACGTCGTTTGCTGATATAACTTGGAGAAACCCCCACTCGACTGAGTGGACCTGGTGGTTGGTTGCGTCTCACTGTCGAACTGAACTGGAGTCGACTTGCTGAATGGTTGCGCCTCGGTTGAACTGGTGTCACTCGCTGGACCGGTGCGTCTGAGTCCACTGGCTGGACTGACTGACTCGTTGGTTGGTTGCGCCTGACTGTTGAACTGAACTGAGGTCGACTTGCTGACTGGTTGCGCCTGACTGTCTTGTTTATTCGGGGTTCCAGGTATTTATATTATGTCCAGATATACTGGTCCCTCATCTGGGGGTGACTATTTTTCTATATTCGTCAATTTGTTGTTTTGGCGATTACCGATTCTCGGGAAAAATATCTTGCCGTAATTTCCCCGGGGATTACACCATTGACCCTAATAAAATATTTTCGGAAATTCGTCCGAAAATATTTGGGTATTCTCCGTAATGCCCTCGTAAACTAAGGAATAAAAATGGAACGGCTCGTTGCCGCTACAAATCATTGTTCGATAGTGCAATCCATTCACCGTAACAATTGCTCCAGCTTCATTTTTGAAAAAGTAAGGTCCAATGACACCCCAGACCAAAAACCGCACCAAACAGTAACACGTTGAGGATGGAGAAGCTTTTCAACAATAATTCTTGGGTTTTACGAGCCCGAAATGCGACAATTCTGCGTGTTAACGTAGCCTCCGAGGTGAAAATGGGCCTCATCATTCAAAATGATTTTCCGATGAAATTCCGGATCAGTTTCAAGGGCCTATCATCAAAGACACGACGTTGTTGATGGTCGGCAGCCGTGAGTTCTTGTGTTAATTGAACTTTAAAAGCCTTAAGACCCAATTCTCTATGCAAAATACGATGTTACGTCGTTTGTGGGATTCGCAATTCCAAAGATCGACGAGAAATGGATAAACCGGGGTTTTCCTCAACACTATAGGCTAGTACAGAATTTTTCTCCGTTGTTCTTGCACGAGGTCCACGAGTTCGGTTCTTCACATCACTAACTTGCCCCAACAGCTCAAACTTTTCCACCAGTTTCACAATTGCTGGCCGAGAAGGTACTTCACGACGACCTAAAAATGCTTTAGTTTTGCGAACTGTGACCGCGAAATTTTCACCATTTTAGTAATAAATTTTAATAATTTCAGTGCGTTGTTGAAGCGTGTATCGTTCCTTTTTTTTTAGTGGTGTAGTTGCACTTGTCATCTGTACCGTAACCCGTAACAGAAAATCAGGTGGTACACCAATTACTCTTGAACGAGAAAATCACAAAAAATAAAGCAACGACCAAAAGACTGAAGTGTGGAGAGAAAGACAAGGAATCAGAACAGGGAATTTTGAAAGAAGGTTTCTCAGAACCTGAACTTCAAGAAGCTATCGATGAATTTAAAAGCCGCTGGACTGGATCACATCTCATCTCATCTGGATCATATATTCTGAACAAATTATGAATTTTGGACGACAAACCAAAAAAATGAATCATAGATCTGTTCAATGGTATCTTACTTACGCAGTTGATACCCAAAATTTTGAGAAGAACTAAAATTATTGCACTATGGAATACTTCCTATATACCAGGAAGTCCCCAGATGACCCAAACAATTTTCGCCCAATTTCCCTGCTCTGTCACCTCTATAAACTCTTCGAGAGTCTGATACTCAATCTACTAAAAGTCTATATTGCTGAAAACGTTATTAAAATAATGGAAATAGCAGGTGGCAAAATGACAAAGTTCACTATGAAGTGTCATATTACGAACGAACGCGAGTGATCCTACGCTTCGGAATGATCTGAAAAATGAGGTAAAAATTGAACAATACCCACAATTGTTGAATGTTATGTGGCTTTCAAAACTGATGTTTTTTACATACATATGCCAAAATTTCAGTGAATTGAATGTAAAGCCTCAAGGCACAAATAAAACAATTATCCTCATTACGCCAAACTGCGTGTTTTCAGCAACGATATTATAACAAAATACTACAAGTATTTCCAAAACCTGAAGGAAAATATCAACGATTTAGATGTACATAAGAAACTAGGCAAAGAAAAAGTTTTTGAGGAATTTATTTCTGCAATTGATTCTTCAATAGAAGAACTTTCAGCGAGATTTTGTCAATTCAAAGAATTATAGGAAACACTCAAGTTTATTATGTATCCGATGTGACTTCATTTGAAAAACTGAACTAGTCATAATTCGATTGGTTGGAAATTGAAGAATTAGAAATGCAGCTGATTGATTTCCAGTCTAGTTCAATATGGATTAAAAAAATTATTGAAACAAGGAAAGAGTTGGAATTACATTGAAACAGAAAGATTGACAAGCAATATGAGTACAAATACCAGTAACAACATTTTTGAAACATGGAATTCGTCTTCGACACTTTTAACTGGCTCCTGCTATTTTAACCACATTTTCTTCTATCTGTGCCTACAAGTCCGAGATGAATAACATTAAAGACTCGCTTTGAAACCATTAGACAAATTACTCCAGTTCAGCATGCAGTCTGCTAAAAATAACATCACTGTCAAGTCAAAATTATTTGACGGCACATCTATGGCCTCATTAAACATTTATTTGGAAAAAATGACACATTGGTACATAAAGGTTCGCCACCCCTGCCCTAGAAAGATCCCTTAATTATAAAAAGCACTGCGAAAATGTATAATCAAAAATTAATGCAAGGAACAGTTTACTTAGACAACTTAACTTATAGGATCAAACTGGGGAGCAAATTCCCATACCGACAGAGTGTCTGCGTGAGCACTATGCTTCTCCGTAGGAGAGTATGCAAGCCCTGTGTGGTGACGCGATGACACGATGTGTGGTGACTGTGTGGTGACCACCCACGCGAAAAATGTTGACGTGGCACTGAATGAATCCTGCCGTTTGATAATTGGGTGCCTAAAGAGCACACGTTTACGCAAAGTCTTCCCAATCGCAGGTATCGCACCTCCAAACATTCGACGAATAATTAATGCAGACTTGCAGATCCAAACTCGAAAATAACAGACGACATATCCTACACGACAAGGACACAAATAGCAAGCCCGAATGGATTGCTGGAAACTAACCGTAGGCCATATTGAAGATGATCAGATTTCACTTTTTCACTTTTCATTTGATATTAATATTATTGTTTTTGTTATTAGTATTAGTCTTCCTCCGGTTGACTAGCAGTTTCAGACTTATTCTCATCTTCAATCTCCTCGTTATAATTGACATTAATTGTCATATCTCTTCGTTATCATTGACATTCATTTCAGGGTCATATGCATTGTCCTCATGAACATCTGAAGGATATGATGATGCATTGAGTTATGCATTTCCATTGCATTGACCACAAGCTAAAGAAAATTGCATCCCTAACTTACGGCATTCACAACGCGAACCACAACTATTCTTGCACTTGCAAAATATTGAAGTGAGTAGTTCATCTGGTGCAGGTGGTAAAAGTGTTGTTACCGGAGTTAGGCTTTCATTTTGAAGTACCCAACCCCATTCCTGGGAATGTAAATCATTGCCTAACTAAGTTTGAATTTGGTAGTAGACAGTTTGGCATCCAGGATTACACCTAGATACTTGACTTCATCACTCACCTTTAGATGCTCGTTATAGAAAATTGGCGGCTTTAGCCCATCCGTTTTTCTCATTCTAGTGAATGGTACTAGAGATTTTTGGGGATTGACCAGAAGGTCGACCCCCCGGAAACAACTCTCTACCTCGTTCAGTGCTTCTTGCATAAGCGCTGCTATTATAGAAGGAAATTAACCCCTGATGAGGATGACTATATCATCCGCATAGCCTTGGGTGTAAAATCCTTTAAAGCAGGCTATCAACAACCATGTCCCAAAGAAGTGGAGATAGAACCCCACCCTGAGGACATCACTTGATGACAGCTACCCGCATTGTGTCACCCACTACTGTAGCCTCAACATTTCTACCCTGTAGCATGGACTTAATCCATTTGATTGATGTTTTATTTGCACCATGGCTGCGGGCTGCATTTGCTATACTGTCGAAGGAGGTGTTGTCAAACGCACCTTCGATATCAAGGAAGGCACCAAGCGCCAATTCCTTGTTTTCTAGTGTGTTATCTATTCTAACCACTAATTGGTGTAGAGCATATTCCCATGATTTTCCTGGTTGATAGGCATGCCGATTAGAGTGTAGGGGCCTGTCTAACAAGCAGGTCTCTCTCAGATGCTTTTCAACCAGTTTTTCTAACGTTTTCAATAGAAAGGAGGTTAGGCTTATTGGTATATACGCTTTAGCCTGGGTGTAATCTAGACGCCCGGCTTTTTGTATAAATACCACTTTTACTTGCCTCCAGGGAGTTGGCACATATTCTGATGCCAGACTTGCCCTGTATAGCTTGTTTAGTATAGGTACCAGCGTTTCCCTGCCTTGCCACAGAAGGGCGGGGAAGACACCGTCCGGGCCATCTGCTTTGTATGGGCCAAAGGTATTTATGGCCCATTCAATTCTTTCCAATGTGACAACCCTCTTGGAAACCTGCCAGTCACACCTCGTCTCTCTTGTTTCAGAGCGTACGGCATTACAGTCAGGATTATCCATTGTTGGGTCGATCACATAGGAACCTGGGAAGTGAGCTTGGAGTAAAACTTCCATAGTTGAAATACTTGAGCCAGACGATCCAAATGAGATAATATTTCTAATGTTGTGATGACTCTACATTTTTCCTTTCCAAAAAAGAGCAGTCGTCGTGTCACAACTTCTGAATGCGTGTTAGAATAAAATATGTTCTCTACAACGGGGTTCTCTACAAAGTTTTGATAAATATCAAAACTTTTATTATAGTTGTGTTTCAACGTTGCCTTCTTTTTAGTAATTTTTGCAAATATTTTTAAAATAAATTTCTGGTTCATATGATTTAGTACGTAAAGTTAAAATTACTAATAAATCTATGTCCTCACCTATGATGACAGCAGTTCTTTGTTGTTCTGATCTTAGTTTCGACAATAAGGACATTAGCATCGTCTCTGGATACTTTCGTAGCGATCTTAGCAATTTTGAATCTCTCAACGAGCATGTCGATTAGGTTATCTTTATTAAGTCGCTTTGATAAAAAAATTGGCTTTTGGCTGATGGAACTACCAACGTTTCAACAAAAGGAACTTCATACGACTTTGAAAGAGCACCTGTTCTCCTTAGTTGTTAAATTAATATTTTTATAATTGTCTGAGTGTACATAAAATACGACTACAATATTAGATATAGAAACATAATGTGTTTGTAAGTATTTAATATATTTATCTAAAATACCAGAGAAAGGATCTTCTTTAGTTCATACGACGCGGTGCAGTATGTATGTAATATTACCATAAAATTGGTACCATACCATACTCTGATATAAAGATGATTTCGTGGTTTTTCTCATGCCATTGTTATCAAATAAAGATGTCAGATACGCGCTGAGTTCATTTTGAAGATATTCTTGAAGGTTACTTTAGGTATAATACTTTGGGATTCAGGATTAAGGCCGAGTGGTCCACACTCTACGCCCTCTATCTCAAAAACATCTTGACATACAAAAAAAGCTTTCAGATGAAATTTGTTGAAAATTTAATTCTCTACTACTTTTATAATAAATGCAGATACGATTACGGCAGAAAAAACGAGATATTCTCAAAAAACTGATTTTTGCAACCTTTGACCTTGAATATCTAAGGACGCTCACATGTTGGCATATGTGACTTTTGAGACAACATTTGTAATGGTAAAATAAAGGTCTATACAAAAATTCAGCTTCTTTAGCTAGATTCCGAGATTGACCCTTTATTTGACTCAGATGACTGAATTAGTTCATATTCCAGAAAGTTGGCGTAGTAAAAACTATGCGTTTTCATTTTTGGAAGTTGTGAATACTGTTGAAAAAATTGAAATATTAAATGAAATTAAAATGGCACGTTTTCATACATTAATTGTTGATGAAAGCACAGAAATTTCAACAAGCAAATGTTTAATTTTATATCTTCAGTTTAGAAAATCTGATCAATATAAAACTGTTTTCGGTGGGATAAAACATTGAATTTAAAATAAATTTAGAACTTTTGTCTGCAATTTTAGAAGAATTCAGTGCTTTATGACAAATTTTTCAACGCCGTGAATTAACACCCACAGATGCTATACAATTTGCTCATGCAAGAATTAATAAAATCAAGGAAAATTATCTTGGAAACATGGCATGGTGCAATAAAATAAGCGTGCTTTTAAAGAAGGCTAATGATTTAAATATAGCTATAAAAACAGATGATATGTTTCCTACGTATGAAGTAGAAGATTGGCTATCATTTCATGGATGGATGACCATATTTTAATGATGGTCTAGAATTCTAGAAAAATGAAACAAAGAAATAGATTGCATGAAAACTCTATGCTGATATGCTGATAAGAGTAAAACCATATATGAATGACGGAAACAATGTAACTTTAAGTAAAGTCTATACAGAGTGGTTAAAGCCAAAAGACAGGAGAGACAGGTGTAAAAATAAGAGCCATTAAAAAATATATAATCCATAATTCTAAAATTGTTCAATAATAAGTAATTGTGAATTGTTCTTGTTTGTTTGTTTTGCAAATGTGTTAATTGAAAAAATTAGACCAGTCAACCTAAGTATTAAATTTTCTTATTTTCCATTTGAATGGAAATGGGAAGCCACAGTAATCAGCTAAATTCTGTATTCACGAGCTAATGATTTAACTTGATTTTAGAGTAGTTTTTGCATGTCAATGAGTATAAGTCGGTACAAAATTTAGCTGAATATTATTTATTTTTATTGCATTTTTTTTATTATATGCGCTTTTTTAATTGCCGCACACATTATTTTTATTTTCAAAAAAATTGCAAGTCACAAAAAAATAGAGGGAACACTGCTCATGAAAACTGTTAAAATGGCGGGCTATTGAACATGAAACCTCAAATTGACCTTATTTTAGAAGAAATGACAAATTAACTTTGACAAATTAATTTTAGTGCCGTGCGAAAAAGAGGTGGTTATGTGAAGATAACTGGCCGAATTTTACGATTTTACTTGGTAAAAGGCTCATAAAATTCAAACGAAAACCAATATTTACGTAATTCAAAAAGAAGTGTATTAAGGACAAAACAGAGAATAAAATAGTGACACTAATTTCTCTATATTCATGAAAAATTACATAAATAACAAAGGTAAAAAAAAATTTGAGTTCTCTGTTTCAAAACGTAATTGCACATAGGAAAAGTCATCTTTTTATCATAAAAAGATGACGATTTGGGTTACGATGACGGTCCAAATATATCCGCGACGCCGCCGGTCGCTCGTGTTGAATTTATACCGTATCGCTCTCGCGTATAAATAAGCAGTCTCAACGCGTATAAATAAGCAACATCAACTGGCATAGAATATAAAGGTAAGTTAAACCGAAAAATTGTTTATTTTAATTATCTTAAATGAAATTAGACATATATAACGTATTATAAATTTATTTTGAGATAGAGATCTCTCGCAGAGCGAATAGTAAAGTGCTACAAGTTGCGGGCCGATATATCGGCTCTAGCACTATTCGCCAGTGCAGCGTGGGCCGATATATCGGCTTCCGGCATTAAAAGGGTAAAAATTAGAATATACGTAATGCACAGAGAGAAACGATATATTTATTGCATACTTCGAAAATAGCGGGGTGCACCGTCCACGTGGTCCTTCAGAGACATAGAATATATTTATTGTATACTTTATAAGATAGCCCTTTGTGGCTATAGTCCACGAGGTTCCTCTGCCCGTGCAAATATATATTTAGTGTGTTCTGTACGAAATTTTTATTGAAAATAAAATAATTTAATCGGTGGTTTTATTTTGAAATTTTAATGTTTTCGAGTAAATTTAATGGCAGGAAGGGCAGAAGGACCTTGTGGTCGATAGCCCTTTGTATAATGCATAAAGTATACAATAAATATATTCTCTCTCTCTCTCTTTAAGGGCAGGAATTGTAGTATGAGGACGGAATTTCAATGCATACGAATCTGTAACACAGTTGCATTTGTGCGGTCGCTTGACCAACTAGTAAGGATAATCAGCCAAATGGCGCACCTGGGTGGAATCTCAATTCCGTTTCACTGGAAATGGGGTTTTAGACATGCCCATCGAGAACATTAAAGTCTCATATAGGCGGAATATAAAGATTTCATGCATTGCTGAGCGGTATAATAAAATTTAAATTTAATTTACTAGTGTCGAAATTATAAATATTTTCATTATATAAAAAAGTTCATTAAATAATAATGTTCATTATATCGTACATATAATATACGTACATATAATAATGTTCATTATATAATAAGTGGAAATAAATTTAATTTTAGTTTAAAATTAATTATTTTATCCCTCTCACCTCTGAGCATAAATAATATTCCAGAAATAGGATAAACCTTATTAAAGTATTGATTATTTTATTTTAAGGTTTTGTTTATTTTACCTTAAGGTTTTGTTAATTTGTTGATAAATAATCATTATAAATAAAAATAAAACAGCATATTTAATCTTGTCTAAAAATATTGCTTCCCAGTTTCCACCAATTTGATTGAGTCTTCAACTTGAGTTAAAAATTTCAAATCTCTTCAAATCTTAACCAACACAGTTAAAAAGTTTTTAAAATTTTAAATCTTATAAACTTTTTTCCAATTATGGTCAAATAGTATATTAAAGTACGAGTTCAGTAAGCGCGATTTTACAGCACACGTTCAAGTTTGGAAAACGCCGAGCGTAGCGAGGAGTTTTCTAATGGACAAGTGCTGAAAAACGCCTTACCAACGAGTTTTTTATATTATTTTTTCTATTTTGCGACCTTTTATGCCATTTCTAAATAAAAAAAATCGCCTGTATACATTGAGAAAATTCTATCGCACTCGGCGAGCCATAACCACACGCATATGAGTGCTGTTATGAGTCCATTACAGACTCAAAATAAAAAAACTTATTAACAGTCTTGTCGTTGAATATTGACCGGTCTTCTTTAAACTTGTCCGCTCTATTATTATCTTGTACGGACTTGTTTAGTATTGTACAGTATTCTCCAATTTTGCCTGATTTTGTCTGGTCTTGTCGTGTCCAGTCTAGTTTTTTAGTTCTGTCTTGTCCTGGTGATAATAGACAGCTACCTAGCTGAAAGAGAGATCGTCGTCAAATCAGACAATGACTGCACTACAAAGGAGATCCTCAGTGTAGTGCCGCAGGCATCAGTGATGAGCCCGACACTACGGAACATAGTGTACGACGGAGTACTCAAACTAGAGCTGCCTGAAGGCGTAGAGTCCGTCGGCTTTGCAGACGATCTCGCACTTGTAGTACGAGACAAAAACGGGCAGGGTCTAATGAGGAAGGCCAATAAAGCGTGTTGTCTACCCTTTTTTATGGGATCGAATCGTGGACGCTTACGGAGGCCTCCCCCAAAAAACATTTGAAATGTGGCGGTACCGAAGAATCCAACGAATACCTTGGACAGAGAGAATAACCAATACTGAGAAGGAAGGGAAAGGAAAAAGGAGTCCTGAAAACAGTTAAGACTCGAAAGCTTCAATATCTGGGACATATAATGCGTAACGAGAGCCGATATGTCCTTTTGCAGGAGATCCTCCAAGGCAAGGTATATGGAGCTAGAGGAGTTGGCAGAAGGAGAATATCGTGGTTGAAAAATTTAATAATGTGGTTAAATCAATCAACCACTCAGCTATTCCGCGCTGCTGTTAACAAAGTTCAAATAACCAACATGTTAGCCTACATCCGGATCGGATAGGCACTCTAAGAAGAAGAAGAATAAAGCGATGCTCTTAATTGACTTGTGGATGGACAACAAAATGCTCAAGCTGGCTCTGGAAAAAACGGAAGCGGTCCTATTAACGGTAAAGTGGAAAATTCGAGAAATCCAATTTAAGCTGAGGGACACTGTCATCACACCAATGAGTGCCATAAGATACTTAGGGGTTGCAATTGATAAAAATCTATCATTTGGGGAGCACGCTAAAAAAGCAGCCGATAAAGCCCAAAAAACCCTATGCGCGATGAAAAGGCTAATGCCTACCGTCGGAGGACCTAGAATCAGCAAAAGAAAACTGCTGTGCTCGGTGGCGCACTCGGCAATGTTATAAACTGCCCTAGTGTAGGCAAGAGGCATGAACGTTAAAATCACCAAGCACAAGCTGGGAGCGGTCCAGAGAACGTTCAGAATTCGAGCCAGCAGTGCCTACAGGGCCGTGTCAAGAGATGCGTTACTGGTAATTGCGGGCATGCCGCCAATAGAGCTAGTCATAGAGACTCAGTTGCAGTAGTCAACAAAAAGAAATAAAAAAGACGGCAAGAAGAGACCTACTCCGGACATGGCAGAAGCACTGGGAAGCAAGCACCAACGGACAGTGGATGATAACACCTGATAAACGACCTAGAAAAATGGATCACCAGGAAGCACGGAGTAGTAAATTACCACCTCACACAGGCACTCAGTAGCCATGGGTGTTTCCGGGACTATCTCCAGAAAATAGGCAGGGCCTCTGACAGTCTGTGCGAGTACTGCGACTAGGAAGACAGTGTGGCACACACAATATACTCGTAATATAAGTGGAACTCCGAGAGGAGTACCCTACCAAAATAAATCGAACCGCGAACGACAGTACCAAGGGCGTACCCAGGATCTGAACTAGGATCATAAATCAGCTCATATTTGTTTCGAAGATTATGAAATGAATTATGCATTATGAAATGAAGTCTCTGAAAATGAAAATCTGTCGTACAATTTCAGAACTGCTTGGCCGCGCTCTTTGCACCCGAAGACACCAGCGTGAGGTTTTAATAATGTTATAGGTATTTCTGTGCAGCGGGGTGGCTCCTAGGGGGGGGGGCAGCTGCCCCTCCTGCCCCTTGCTGGGTACGCCCTTGGACAGTACCCTACATGCTGCAGTCTAAAGACAACTGGGAAAACGTCCAAAACATTATACGTAATATAATTACCTATAAGGAACAAGACGAGAAAACCAGGCAGCAAATAGACCTTTTCATAGTTTTTTGTGCGCATGTGTTAATTTCCGCCATGTTATACGTCAAAAATTGCTAGAAGTTTTTGACGTATAACTAAATATTTGCCGGAAACTTTCATATTCCCGCCTTTCAAACTTGGCGGATGCGCTTGCGCTTAACTAACTGTAAAAAGGTCTATAATAAAAGAACGACAAAACCCGACAAAACTCCTAGTCAGCTTAGCAGGATGGGGGAAGTAAGGTAAGTTCTTAAATATATTAATACACCAGCATCCTAGTCATGCGAGGAGCAGTAACAGGATGCCAGGGTGTGCGGGGGAGCCACTTGTCAAGTTAACCCAGCTGAGCTTGCTACGCCCCCTATAAAAAAAGTCCTGTCTTGTCCAGTTCTATCTGTTTACCTGGTCTTGTCGTTTCCTAACATATTTTGTTATTTGTTTTTGTCTTTGGTTTGGTCTTGTCTTCTCCAGTCATATCTGGTTATCTGGTTTTCTCTTGTCCAGTCATATCTGGTTTTCTGCTCAGATCTATTCTGTTCTAAAAAAAATCCAATATTTTATTATAAATAATAATAATCCTTTTGAGATCAAGACATGCATCCACCAAGTTGATGGACTCTCACCGCTCCTCTTCAACTTAGTGCTGGATAAAGTCATCAAGGAATGGGAGAAGGAGCTGAAAATACAAGGCCACTGCAATCCAGTTCGACTTGGACAAACTTAAGGACAAACTAGAGGTCGGCTGTCTAACCTTAGCGGAGGATCTGGCACTACTCACATACAATGAAACCACGGAAATCAAACAGGTAGAAGTACTCATAGGGTGCGCAAAAAAGTAGGGCTACAGATTTGCTTTAAAAAAACTGAGTTCCTCTGCACAAGAGTAAATATGAACACAAAATATGGCAAGATCAAGAGGTTTTTTTTAATACACTTTAAGTACCTAGGAGAAGTGATCGTACCAACAGGAAAAGAGAAAATCGCGCAAAACACTAAGTTATTGAAAATGAAGAGAGCCTTATACAAAACACAGGGTATCTCCAATAAGAAATATCTGTCCAAAATTCGTCACTACAACACAGTAATCAAACCTGAGGTGCTATACGCCAGTAAAACACTGATGTTACACACGAAGACCGACCTTGAGAACATCCACACCCAGGAAAGAAAAATCATTAGGAAAATTATTGGACCAAAACTTACAGACGAAGGCTATAGGCTTCACTCCAGGAGCACCCCAGAGAAGTTCTACAACATCGCAGCTGACATTAGAAAGAGGCGGCTAAAACTTTATGGACACATCAGCAGACTCCGTAGAGCAGACCCACCAACAGAATCCTCAGGTACATCCAAGGCCTCAAGACCGCTACACTCTGGATGACACATGTCAAAATTGATCTGGAAAGAGCACAGATAGACTCAGCGGATATCATAGACAAAGGCGTATTTAGGCACAAGGTACAGAAATGATGTCAGAGAAAATAGCACCTAAAGCCCAAAAGCTAAAATGGACTGAAGAAAGGAAGAGAGCCTTTAATGAAAGAATGCAAGAGTGCTGGAAGTACATGAAGAACAAGTAGTCATTAATGTATCGCCTGGTCTGATAAAAGGCTTATAACTTGTGTAATAATAATAATTATTATTATTATTATTGTAACATAAAAATGAAACAAAGGGCGAAACGCTCAATTTACAAATTAAAACATTAAAGGAACAATTAAAGATTAAGGAAAGGCAAATTATGAGAAAGATGTTAGGGCCCTGAATTAAAAATGGCATACACTATCCCAAACCCAATTTTGAAATAGATTTCTAAACGTACCGATACCATGAGAATGGGACGAATTCAATTTTTGGGTCATTTGGAAAGAATGAATCATACAAGACTTACTTATTGAATCCACAAATTTCTACAGAACAAAAGTACAAGACCAAAGTGGTACAAACAAGTGGAGATGGGTCGCCAGATCTGATGAATAGAAATGTGATCAGGAATATTCACACTAGAGGATTTGAGGGAGATCAGAAGAAACCAACAAGACGTGCATGGTCGGAGGAAAACTACAACAATCCTTGCATATGAAGAGCTATTGGGCAAGGAGGAAGGCTCAACATACGTTGATTCCGCGTGATCCTAAATGACCCATCCGCGAGAAGAAGAAAACATAAAGGGCTATCGACATCGATGTACTTCTGCCATTTTATTATGCTTATGTTATGTAATTTAATTTTGATTAACCTATTCCAATTTACTATCTAAAGCTATTTAAAGCTAAGTAAATTTGTTATGCTACAAATTATTGATTATTAATGGCGATGTAATTTGTTATTAAGCCAAGTTGAATAATCAATGTTGAATAATCGAAGGGATTCGTCATCAGAATCGGTTAAAATGCAGCCATTTAGGATTATCGTGTCTCATATAACGAGCAATTAGTCCAGTAAGGAACTTTAATATATATGACTCGTAGTTTCCTGCCCGTTGGATAAATATGTGTCCGTCCCATAGTGCACACAATTTGCCAACAGTTCTGACCTAAATATACGGAAAACTTCTTAAACAGACGCTAACTAAATTCTATTGATGGATGTCATCTATGTCATAAATCTAAAACTCTATATTGTAATACATAGTTGTTCGGGCCACTTTTGTAGGTCTAATTGGTTTTCGGCCTCTATCCAAAGGAGGGCGACAGGTTCCCCGACCTGAGTCGAGACCGCGTTAATTTAGCCGGAAAATCACGCCGCGATATGTGATATCGGGCAGTGTGTTTTGAGAGTTCGGAGAGTCCGCGATATTTCACCATGCGTCTGACTTCAGCCGACATGTTGGCCACGCTTGCGTTAGTTAATTTTATGTCTATCTATCTCCGGTGGTTCAATCACTGCATGGAAGGAAGACTCGGCTTTTCTCCCATCCGGAAAAATTTGATGTAAGGGTTTGAATATTTGTATTTTCCTGCTCATATTATTTCTTCCCTGAAATAGGCGACGGAAGGACGTTCCACGGAGTGCTATACGCCAGTGAAACACAAAATTCTCCCGATTCATTACGATTTGATATACACTCGCCAAATTTATCGTTAAATGCAGTCCATTCATGGACAATATGCGTTTGTATGAAACGGTCAGCAACCTGTTCCACGAATGCGTAATATTGCAATCGGCAATGCTTTTAATTTCTGCGCATGCGACGGACAGTTTGCTGACCATTTTGACTGCTGTTGGAACAAACGTATTAGCTAGAAAAATTCATTACGCATACATTTACAACAAATGCATAATTTTGAAATAGATTTATAAATTTAATATTTCTTTAGGTATGGAATTATGCATTTGTTGAACTCTAGTTATAGCAAGCGGCTTCGCCTGCGTGAGTTTAGTATTTACATTTTTTGTCCAAACCCAATGACTATGAGTAGGAATTGTTTTAACATCCTGAGCAATTATTTATTGCATTTATCATTTATTATATAAGTCATATCTGTGTTGTGCCATCAATATGCTATTTATTGACATGACTTCACTATTAGATGTGCAAAAAGAGTGCCAATGTGTACAATAAAATGTTTTGAAAACTACTGACGTCGGCTAAGCTTATCATATATTTATTATCTGTGAATAATATGAAGAATAATATGTAAGATTTGAACTTGTTAAGAAAGCCGGATCCGGTCTAAACTCTATCCATAAAGGTGAATAGATATAGTTTATATCACTCAAATTAATTTAGTGTAGTCTAGTAGTAGTCTACAAACTTGGTCTTCAAGGTTTCATAGCTTAAGCGGCTTTGATATATGCAACTTGATGTTTATGATTTAATTTACGATTTATAGTCCGGTCATTTTAGACAATTGAAATAAAGAAAATTCCGACAGAGCCAAATCTTCGTAGAGACTTTAGGTTTACCACAAGGAATAAAGTGTCAAAAGTCCCCATCAGTCCCATGTGAGATTAGGGACTTATTCGGGGCCCAAGGTCAAAATTTTAGGTTTTTTGGATTTTACTCGAAAACGGTAAGTTTTATCAAAAAAGTACCTCAGAGCAAAGTTGTAGATCTTAAAAATGATTTTAAATTAATTAAATTAAATTCTCTATAAAAATGGTCCCTTTGATTTTTTCTCTAAGACCCACTATTTCCCAGATATTGCGCTTGTAAGAATCATGTTCTACATAGTATGCACACATATGCCACGTATATACATATTTAGGTACTCAAGCAAGCAAAAATGCCTACTCGTGTCTCTTTTATGTATACATTATACTATTCTAAGAAAATTTACTCTAAAATGACCGCCGGTCCCTTACCCTTAATCAACAACATTTTTTTGCAAACATTAATAATAAATCTCGTTTTATTTCTATGTTGAGTAACAAATTAACAGCTGAAAATATTACCGTGAAACAAGCTCCGAATGACGCCGATGTCCTCATAATTGAAACAGCAATAGAACAATTTAATGCAAGAAATACAACTATTGTAGTGGGTGAAGATGTTGATTTATTAGTACTACTCACTGCAAGGACTCCATCTGATAAAATTATTTACTTTTTAAAACCTGGGAAGGCGCAGCAACGGACAGAAATATATTCTTCTAAAAGTTTATCAGCTTATCCAAAATGCCAAAACTTTATTTTATTTTTACATGCGATAACCGGATGCGATACTACGTCAGCAATGTTTAGAAGGGGCAAAAATTCAGTATTAAAATTATTTGAAAAAAATGATTTGATTGACTGCGCAAAAGTATTTACAGAAATTAATTCTTCACCTCAAATACTAATTACTAAAGGAATTCGGTTTCTTCTTGCGGTTTATGGAGCTCCAAAAAAAATTGATTGCATAGATACGTACAGATATTTAACATTTGTAAAAAATACACGAAACAAAAAGCAAGTACAGCTATCTTGTCTTCCTCCAACATCGGCATCTGCTAGTCAACATTTGTTTCGAGTATACTATCAAGTTCAGACATGGCAAGGCAATGTACTGAACCCTGAAGACTGGGGTTGGAAATTGATAAATAATACTTTGGAACCGATTCGAACTTTACTGCCCCCTGCTAGAGAAAAACTTCTTAACACTATTTTTTGCAATTGCAAGAAAGGTTGTAGTGCCAAATGTGGCTGTAAAAAAGTAGGGTTGTAGTGTTCTCCAGCGTGTACCAATTGCCAAGGTGTCTCTTGTTCAAATGTTCAATTAAATACAAGAGAGGAAGATTCATGTGATTTTGATGAAGAGACAACTGATTCATCTTCATTTGAACAATTTCTAAGCGTTCATCAACAGGAAGGAGAAGAAGAAGAACAAGAAAAAATTGAAGAAAACATGTATGTTGAAGTTGAATATGAAGAGTATGAGTCAGATTAAAGTAATAAAAAAAAGTTAGAACGACAGTTAAACTCAGTAACCCATATCAATAATCTTCATACTATTAAATAATTATTGTTCCTGAAAATAACGTCATAAAGGTTCGTGGAATAGGCCTACCGGGGATACCACGCTAAAAAAAACGCGCCGAGTACACTACCTCACAGGTGGTGTGGAAATGTGTGCATATTATGTAGAACGTGATTCTTACAAGCGCAATATCTGGGAAATAGTGGGTGTTAGAGAAAAAATCATAGGGACCATTTTTATAGAGAATTTTTAATAAGATCTACAACTTTGCTCTGAGGTACTTTTTCGATAAAACTTACCGTTTTCGAGAAAAATCCAAAAAACCTAAAATTTTGACCTTGGGCCCCGAGTAAGTCCCTAAGCTCACATGGGACTGATGGGGACTTTTGACACTTTATTCCTTGTGGTAAACCTAAGGTCTCTACGAAGATTTGGCTCTGTCGGAATTTTTTGTATGTCTAAAATGACCGGACTATTAAAGTTAATCCTTTTTTATTGAGCAATTTTGTTTGGACAGTTAGACACAGTTAGACACGACAGAAAAAGCGTGACGTTCACCGAATTTCAGCGGGGATATAGCGTTCCACTTTGGCAGCGGTTAAACCCAAATAAACCTTATATTTCAATTTTTTTATGAGAATATCCTAATGAATTTTATTTCCGCCCCGGAGATATATAACACGTTCTACTTTAACTTAAACTTCTGAAACTCTTCCGTTCAATTAAACCGCAAACTCGCCGCACGATTTACACAGGCACTTACCTCCCCCGGAAACGGATCTGCAGCTCCGGGCGGTTTCCGGATGGCCAGAACGAACGGCGTGTTGGCGCGCTTGACGATCTCGGCGAAGGACAGAGTCAGAGGTCTGGGTCGATGGAACTCGAAATAAGTGCTGATTGCAGTCCCGCAAGTTTTGAGCATACACCCGAAGAGACGCATAAAGCCAGAACCGAGCTGGACGAGTTCGAGGCGACGGTCGAACACCAAGTGCCATGGGAACGCTTTGCAAAAAGTCGCAACTCCCATCCGGAGGACTGCCGACGTGTCTGGGGGTTGTTCTATACATGTCTCTTCTTCTGCGTTTGGAATTATTTTATATCTGTAAGAAGAGTGATAACAGCGTATTATAATATGTAGAAAATATAAAAAATACAGACTCAATTTATTTTTAAAATATAATAAGAGCTATCCACCTATAAACATGAGCAAATAGAATTGGTAAAACCATCCTACGTTATAGATAATCATACAAGCTTAAAACAAACGGAACACAGCCTGAATATATAAATATATTCAACCTTTCCGGAGCTCTATAACAATTACTGAGTCTTTTTAGGACTACCAAAAATCAGTAATTGTTATAAAGCTCCGGAAAGGTTAAATATGTTTATATATTCAGGCCGTGTTCCGATTGTTTTAAGTTTGTTAAAATGGGCAAAAGTTGACTAAAACATAAATTGCCTTCTTATAGTACGAAAATTAAAATATAGTGACATTGCCCTTCTATATAACATTTTGAATGCCCGTATTTACTTATCTTGCCAATTGATCAATCTTAATTTGTGAGCTCCAACTATAGTGAATAGATTAAACTATGTTTTAAGTTTGAAGGAAATAGATTCGGCCATCCTTATTAAAATACACCCACCCCTCGTTTTAACTTCCCTCTATTTTACACGGTTTTTACACAAAAATGTAAATAGAAAAATAAATTGTATTTAATTTAAATTAAAAAATACTATTTATTCTTTAATATAAATCTTTTTAATTAAACCGTGCAAAAGCTAGAAAGTGCTACAAAGGAACCGTATAAAACGAGGGGTAGCTTTATTGCTTTTGGATAATTGATTACTCAATTTTATTGCTACAAAAAATGTATATGTAATGCAAATGTATTTTTATTCGAATTTTTGTTATTGATAGACAAGTGTTGTTATCATGTCGAGAATTTTTAAAGAGAACTTAACTCTAACTAAAAAATCAATTATAGTATGAATATTCTCTGCTCATAAATATAGACATGGTATGTGATATAGAAAAGCTTTAATAACTTCCTCAAAACTTTGTACTTGCGTGTAGCAAACTAAATAAGATAATATAATAATTTAAAAGCCAATCAATATTTAATATATTTTATGGTAAGTTAAGTATTCCTCCATCCAATTACCAAGAAATACATTAGATATTCCGATAAAGTTATTAATGTCTCTCTAGGAGTCAAAGGTTGTAGCAAGCTTTCATTGATGTGCGAACGCTAATTAAATACACGTCTAAAACTTACGTGAAGTGTCTGGCATCGTGTGAACTCTGCGCGACAGAAACGTCAATTAGCGTGTCGTACAAGATCGTGCCGAGGGCCTTCAAGCTTCCGACTAACAGATACGCGACGGCCGATCGTTCGGTGGTGAAGTCTAGTTGGAGATCGAGGCCGATGCTGGTGCACACGAAAGCCGCCTCGCGCTCGCTTTCGTCTTCCGTGTCCTGGTGTTGTAGGACGTCGTGCACTCCGTCGAGAGTTGCGAGAAATTCCCGAAAATCACCGCCCAGGCAGCCGAAAGCTCGCTCGAACTTTTCACCGCACGACGTACGAATTAATTCCACCCCGAGTTTCTCGAAAAATGCTTTCTCCTCATAATCTGCAAACAAAGAAAATTCCATAATTCAATTACAAACATCTTGTTTGCTTTGTTTTTAATATAAACAACACTTAAGTTGTAAATTTATTATCTAATACGTTGCCTGTTAGTCTCCTACATTAAAATGTCTGTATTTTATTTAATCCTTGTAGTCTTCACTTCCTAGACCTCCCTCTTGACTCTTGTCTGTCCAATCTAGGCTGTCCAGTATTATCTGCCCAGTCTTGTCTGTTCAGTCTTGTCTGTCTAATCTTGTTGGTTCGGTCCTGTCTTCAGGTTGTTCATCCTATTGGTTCAGCCTTGTCTGTCAAGTCTTGTCTGTCCAGTCTAGTCTGTCCAGTCTTATATGTTCAGCTCGTATTATGAAATGAAAAGATTCATCAATAAAAACGAATTGCACAGTTACGCAATTTCAAATAGAAATATGTTTGAATAATTCAACAGAAAATTAGAATTTAAAAGTATGAAAGATAAAATTCTTACCGCTATTGACAATAAAATCTTGAATATCTTCCAAATAGGCATAATGTGGACAAATCGAAACGTCTTTAGGCAATCCGGCTCTGAAAAAAAGAAGAACAGCTTAGAAGAATTAGGACACAAAAAGCGGTATGCTAATAAGTGTTACGGGCGGCATTCGAAAGGAAACATCCACTCGTCGAGAATTTAAAAATATTTAAATTATAAATATAGTGGTACTGTCTGCATGTAGGAGTTGTTTCCAAACTTCCACCAAACCGTACTAATTACCCTGTTCAATTGAATAAGTTCACGAGAAAAACTTTTTTATAAAACAACCGACAAAGCCATGCGGGGTAAAGTTAAAAAAAAACTTTTTTTATATTTACACGAGTTGGATCTCGAAATGCATATATATTTTTCGGATCCCCCATTATCACCCAAACTGTCAATATTTGATTCCGAAGCCCCGAAGATAAATAATAGGGACAATATGATATTTTTATCGACCCAGAGAACGTTAAATTTTTTTTCATGAAAATGTATTTCCAGCAATAATTTAAATAAATTACATCAAATAGTATTCAAGATGTAATTACTTTATTACGCCTTAAGGCTTGCGAGAATACAGAGCCGCCTGAATAAATTGGGATCCGTTCATCCATCACAATCAAGAATTTCCTTTAAATTTGGAGAAAACAATTTGAAAAGCATTTTGTTTATAAAGGCGGGTGTGGAAAAAAGTTATAAAAGAAAAACAAAGCGTTTCTTGCAAACTGTAATGAACTGGAGGAAATGTATAAACTCTCCACCAGTCGAGTGAAATTGCATGTCTTAATTCATGTTATTTCTTCACCATTTCCGCAAGGTTTATTCCAAACGAACAATTCGTTTTTTAAAAACAAAAGCTTATGTCATTCTCGTTTCTTGAAATGTTATTCTTCTGTTGTTACCGGATTCTGTGTATTATTGCTACCCTAAAATTTCAAGATACTGATATTTTTCTATCTCAAAAATATCTGTGTTGAAATCTAGTTCAGCAGTCATATAGAGCATTTTGTATAGAAAAACAATTAGTGAATATATATATATATATATATATATATATATATATATATATATATATATACATATATATATATATATATATATATATATATATATATATATATATATATATATAAGAATCCTTTTGAAATTGTTGATGCCTGTTCATTGAATGGCAGACTTTGAAATTGTTGATGTCTAGAAAATAGACGTTCACGCAAGCTAAGCGTCGACTCTCAACTGAATGCAATGCAGATCTCAATGGCGTAAGTTGTTCGTTTGCAAGACAAAACTATTCAAGACGTCATATCATGAATGCCTTATTTGCAATTATTGTATTTTATAGTAAGAAAAAATGTTTTCCGGATTAAATATATTAAAGAAAAAAGTTATTAAACTTCTGTAATAATTTAAGACCTTTATTATGTATGTATGAAGCAGAACTACAGAAGAAGTTTGAGGCTAAACAAAACTGGGCAGCGGAAAGTATAGAAGGGAAATGGAGTATGATGAGGGATGTCCAACAAGAAACCGCAGAAGAAGTGTTGGGGATGGAAGACAGGGTTAAAAGGTCAGGATGGTTTGATGAAGATTGTAAAAAGGCAATGACGGAGAGAAATGTGGCAAGGAAGAAAATGCTAAGCAGGTCTACTAGGTATAATACAGAAGAATTCAAGAACAAAAGAAAGGAGGCAGACAAAATCTGTAGAAGAAAGAAACGAGAATCAGAGAAGAAATGGATTACTGAACTAGAGGAAGCACATAACACCCAGGAGGTAAGGAAATTCTATGAAAGAATTCAGGAGCTGAAGAAAGGTTTCCAACCACGTGCCGTGTTCTGCAGAGATAAAGAAGGAAATTTTATAGAAGGAGAAGAACAGATTCTAGACCGGTGGGCTGAGTATTTCAGCGAACTGCTGAATGCAACAATAGAGATTGTAGCATCGGAACAAACGGAAACCGACAATGGCCAGCCGTGGCACAGTGTTAGCCAGGACGAAATGCCTGTACCCACACCTACAATAGAGGAAGTCAGATTGGCAATCAAAATCTTGAAGAATAATAAGGCCCCAGGAAGCGATAACATTTCAGCAGAGATGATTAAGGGTGGGGGTGAACATTTGACACGTCTTGTCCATCAGCTAATCGTTGAAGTATGGGAAAAAGAAGTGATGCCGGAGGAGTGGAACTTGGCCATTATTTGCCCGATTCATAAGAAGAAGGACAAAGCAAAATGCGAAAACTACCGTGGCATAGCTTTACTCAGTGTTGTGTACAAAGTCTTAGCCAAAGTCATTGCTATGAGACTCACTCCTTTTGCAGAAGAGATTCTAGGAGATTATCAGTGTGGTTTTCGACAGGGTAGATCAACAACCGACCATATCTTCACGATAAGGCAAATAATGGAGAAATGCTTCGAGTATATTGTGGATATACATCAGCTCTTTGTGGACACAGGCATATGATAGCGTGAAAAGAAAACAGCTGTATCAGACTCTGATGGATATGGAGTGTCCATATAAGCTAATACGTCTGATACAAATGACCCTCAACAGAACGAAATGCCAAGTTAAAGTAGAAGGAAAACTTACGAAGGAATTTGAAGTCAACCAAGGGTTAAGACAGGGCGATGTATTATCCACACTACTTTTCAACATAGTACTGGAGAGAGTGATGAGAAAAGTGGAGACCAACAACCCAGGTGGTACTCTGTTTAACCGCATGAACCAGAATTTGGCGTATGCGGATGATGTGTGTATGCTGTCTCGAAGATTTAAAGAGCTGGAAGATGGGTTGTGTAGGTTAGAAAAGGAGGCAGACGAATTGGGGCTTCGAGTGAACGGCGCCAAAACACAGTATATCTTCTCTTCCAGGAGAAACAGCGGTGAAAGACAAACTCATAAAGTTGAATGGAGTCAACTATGAGAGTTGTGAGAAGTTTAAGTACTTGAGTGTGTTGGTAACTAATGATAACAGCATAAGTGAAGAAATAAAAGCAAGGATTGCAGCGGGAAACAGAGCATACTGCGCCCTGATTAAGATTCTCAAGTCACGTAGGCTGAGCAGAAAATCGAAGATAACTGTCTATCGAACGGTTATAAGACCGGTGGTAATGTATGGCTCAGAAACATGGACAATGAGGGTGGCAGAAGAGGAATGTCTGAGAAGATGGGAAAAGAAAATATTAAGAAAGATTTTTGGGGCAGTGAATGACGCAGGGCAATGGAGAATACGGAAAAATAGGGAATTGGAGGAACTATACGGTCATGCTGACATAGTTTTGGAAATAAAGAGTAATAGACTAAGATGGTTGGGCCATGTAGAGCGAATGCCAGATGACAGGTCTGCCAAGAAGGTACACAGAGGAAACCCAGGTGGCAGAAGGTGCAAAGGGAGACCACGGAAACGATGGCTGGATGATGTAGAGGATGACTTACGAAAGATTAAAGTCGGAAGATGGAGGAAACGAGCTGAAGATCGCCAGGATTGGGCTACGGTCGTCAAAGAGGCCCTCTATGGGCTGTAGCGCCGAGGAGTAAGTGAGTAAGTAAGTATTATGTATGTATATTTCGTTTCGTAATTTTATGTTCTAACTAAAGTTAAATACTTTGTGACTAAAAGTGTGATTATTGATATGTCTATCCAGATTAGTTCGTTTGTCCACTATCGTATCCACTTTCGTATCAATCGTATCAATTTTGACCTTGTTTTTAGGAATGGAACTAAAATTCCTCAAGCAGATATGTTGTCTCGTTTACCATCTGCACAACGAGTAAATCTATCTCGTACTAAAGATTAGGTTAGAGAGTATCTGCAACTTAACTATTTGTTATAGTTAAATAACAAATATCAAGTCCAAGTGATACACTGCTATGCACCAACTAGCAGCGCAGATGACGAATCTATCGAACAGCTATACGAAGATATCACCAGCGCCAAGAACATGGAAAAAACGTACTACACAGTTATTACCCGAGATTTTAACGCCAAAATAGGCAAAGGACAGTCACAGGATACCGAATACGTAGGAAACCTGAAGACAAGGAATGAAAGAGGAGAAACATAAAGTAACTACCTCAACACCGAAAAACTATTTTGTCTAAACACTATCTTTAAAAAACAAAATCAAAAAAGATGGACCTGGAAGAGCGCAGATGGCCCGGACAAAAAATGAAATAGATTTCATACTTTCTAACAGTAAAAACATATGCAAAGATATCCCAGGATTAAACAGATTTAGTACAGGAAGCGACCACAGATTGGTCCGCGTAAAGATCCTCATAAACATAAAAATTGAAAGAAAGAAGTTGGTACACAAAAAGAAATTTCCAGCAGTCGAATTCCTGACCCTCAACAAAACTGAATACGAAAACGAAATAATAAAGAAAATGAAACGATCATAAAATCTAGAAGAAATGAACATAGATGATATTGCAACAAGTGGGCAATCAATCAGCCACAAGGAAGATCTGTAGCAAGATAAGAAACGAAAAAGAAACTAGACTATCAGTGGAAACAAAACAACTAATAATGAAGAGAAGAGAAACCTCATCCAATTACAACACCATAAACAAAAAAGTAAAAAATAAAATACGCACAGATATCAGAGCTTATAAAACCCAACAAATCATCGAAACCATAGAAGCGAACAAAAACATGAGAGTACTCAAATCAAAACTTTCAAATGGAAAACAAGATAGTGTTAAACTAAAAGACCGCCATGGCAATATAATTACCAACAAAACAGACATCGTCGCAGAAGTCCAAAGATTCTACGCCAGCCTATACACATCGTCCATACCGAACCCAACGAATTCCTCAAAAACTATTACAAATGTAGGATCGGAAAAACTGTCAGAAATAACGACAGCTGAAATTACATATGCGTTACAACAAAAGAAGAACCGGAAGTCCCCAGAAGAGGACCAGATAACAGCAGAAATGCTAAAATCGGGAGGCGGAATACTACTAGAAGCTCTGCGGATACTAACAAATAAATGCTTGATCGAGGTGAAAATACCAAAAAAATGGAAGAACGCAGAGGTCATCATCCTGCACAAAAAAAGGTGACACCACAAACATAGAAAACTACAAGCTCCAATAAGCATGTTATCACACCTATATAAGCTTATGATGCGGATTATCACAAACCGACTCACAAAGAAACTAGATTTCTACCAACCAGTGGAACAGCGGGCTTTCGGATAGGTCTCGGCACAGCAGACCACCTACAAACAATCCGAACACTTATCGAAAAGACAACAGGATATATCCCAATAAATATAGCGTTCATAGACTACCACAAAGCGTTCGACAGTGTCGAGACTTGGGCCTTCCTGTCGGCAATGAACGACGCAAGAATAGACTCGAGATATACTCTAATGGAGGACATTTACAAAGAGGCCACCTTTCACGTAAAAATAAAAAACGACGACCTACACACGGGGAAAATAAATCTCAACAAAGGGGTACGGGAAGGGGACCCGATCTCCACCAAATTATTTACCGCAGCCATAGAAAAAGTTTTCAAACAACTAAATTCGGACGAGAAAGGCATGAAGATCGACGGGACATATCTAAGTCACTTAAGATTTGCGGACGACATAATTCTAACAAGCACTAATATCGAAGAATTAAAAACAATGGTAGAAGAACTAAACAACCTGTCCAAGCAAATAGGGTTAAAAATGAATCTAAACAATACAAAAAGTAGAACTAGTAGCTCTCAGGAGATGTCGATTGATAACATCATTATAGGAAAAATAGAGCATTATACATATCTGGGGCATACAATTAAAATTGGCAAAGAAAATCAAACTGCCGAAATCAAACGCAGAATCCAACTGACATGGGCCGCCTTTGGAAAGCTCAGCCATATACCAAAAAACCAAGACGTCTCAATTTACCTAAAACGTAAGATTTACAACAGCTGCATCCTCCCAGTTACCACCTATGGCCTGGAAACGATGGCTAACACTAAAAAATCAGCAGTAAAACTTTTGGAGATAGAGACTATGGAGACTTAATAGATGTCATGGAGAGAACAGCGGATCTCAAATGGCAATGGACAGGACACGTGGCGAGAAAGAATACAGGAGGATGGAGCCACAATATTACCTTCTGGATACCCCGGGAAACAAAAAGAAGCACAGGAAGACCCCACATGAGATGAATCGATGACATAAAAACGATAGCAAGAAAACAGTGGATGAGAACAGCAAATGACAAAAAAGCATGGAAAAAAATGAAAGAGACCTATATCCAACAATGGAAGTATGAAGTAAATATACCTGACTTTGATTTTATCTATTTAACAGATCTTTCGTTTTTACAAAAACAGATAATACAGCTATAATAACAGACGTATAGTATACATTGTCACGGTTTAGAATAGCCATATAGAAGGTTCGATAGGTCATTGTTGCGATTTGGGCATATTGAAACACTCTTCAACAGGAAACGTACGTGACGAATTGACACTATGTCCGATTCCTTCTATCCCTGCAGGATAGAATGTGATATTTTCCAGCGGGTAGGTTACAGAGGCAGCATATGCAGACTTAATCTGCTTGGTGATATTGTCGGTTGACGCATAGCTGGTGAAAGCCGTGCCAGGTGGTGCGAGATAATATGTGATTAGTTTCTCTTGTTTCAGATTTTCACACAGATTCTTCTGATCCTCTCACAAATCCTGCTGCAAAGTGCGACGATCCTCAATACCCGTAGTAAGTCGAGTAGTAACACTCGACATAATAAACATGAAAGAAGAGGAGCGTCTGGTCGCTCAGCATCGCGACGCAACAACTACTTGATAACGAATTAGCCGAATTTTATCTATTTAAGTCAGGGATTCCCAAAGCTTTTCATGGGCGGGCCAATTTGGTATTTCTCAAATTTCTGGAGGGCCAAAAACTTATTACCTTGTAATTTCAAATTTAAGTCATTCATAGCACCAATTACGTCTACTAGAAATGTCAAGTCGTAGAACCAGTTAATATTTTGCAATGAGGTAACGGTTTTTTCCAATTAAAAACTTTGTCATTTCTTTTCTTAAACCAAAAAACCCTTTTTATGTTTGTCCTCTTAAAAGCCATCAACTTTTGAAAAATATATAACGTCTCCAAATGGAGACTCAGATTCTTCTTAGAGAGTTTTAAATTGGCGGTGATTGACAGCATGTTTTTTGATAAAATTAACAGTATTAATAACATCATTCATAACAATATTCATTTTTAGCACTTGAGCTATAGAATATTCCTGGTGAATATTACAATGATAATGATGTAATTTATCTGAGGTCCTCGCGAAGTAAGGCGAGAGTGTAGATAGATGCCTCCTTCGTCTAGTTCCTCGCCTCGAACAATTTCGGCGAGGATCCTCGCCGAAGTTACTCCGCGAGAGTGTGGAGCGGGCATTACAGTTCGTGGACTAGGTAAATACATCATAACTAAAATCGGTATTTACATAATATTATATTATTACCGATTTACAATACCAATAAATTACATCATTGTTACATCATTTTCAACTTGTTTTTTTTTTAAATATTTAACCCTTATAGTAGTTACTCCTACCAAATTGTTTCAATTAATATTGTTCGAATCAAAAGCATGCTCCACCGCGGAAAATATATCAGATCCCCTTGTACGGAATTTTTAAGCTTCCCATTGACAATAACTCTTAAAAATCATAAAATTTCAGTCAACTCCACGAATAAATATTAAGAGTTGTGCCGAATCGCATATATCGGTACTTTGGTCCAAAGCAATGGAAAAAGCAGTAAACGATTTTGAAATTTCTTGTTGTAAAACATCCTCATCAGTATCTTCTATTTTACGGCAAGTGGTCATTTTCGAGCAACAAATATCATTGAATAGAGACTTTTTATCTGGGCACACTATGTCAACAACATTTAACATACAATTTTAAAAAATATCTCCATCTATAAATGGTTTACTATGTTTGGCAATTTCTTGTGCAATAACACAGCTAGCCAAAACGGAGTATTCATTTTGTTTAACCAGATTTTTCAACATCAATTTCTGACCACTAAAGGACTTTCTTAGTTCGTACTGTCGTTCCGTATCTGTGGGAAACACTTTATTACCGTTATGAAAAATTGCACCCACATTTTATTGTATTTTATTCGTAATATTTTATTATCTATTTTACTGTTTATTTATTTTTTATTATTTTAATAAAAATATAAATCATGGCATCTACAACGCGGGCCACATTCACAAGATTCGCGGGCCGCACTTTGGGAATCCCTGATTTAATTGATATAGTAAGGGTATTAAATTGTTATTTACAGCGCCGTCTAATCCAGAGTCCAATGGAATTTCCGAAAGGTCGGTTCAATCGTTAAAAAAGTTGTTAGTAAAATCGTTGTTATTATAAAGTGGAGAACACCTTACCATAGAGCAGCGTTTTACAGATTGCCTGTTCAGTTACAGATCAACGCCATCGTTAGTAACAAGGTAACGCTTATAGCTAGTCCTATTGTTCCGTTTTCTGAAATTTAATAACATACACATAAAGATCTCCATCTTTGTAGGGTCAAAGAATTAGTTTGAAAGGGTTGACACTCCGTTTCCAACGAAATATGTTGTTAAACGTCATCATAAATTCTTACAGTGCGCGATAGAAGTTTTGTTTGTTTGGTAATAGAGTGGTTGTTCCACGTTCTTTACAAGATAGAGTACTTAAGTTGTTACATTATGGACATGCAGAACAAAATTATAAGCTAGGTCATATGTTTGGTGGGTAAATTTAAATCACAATATCGAGAGGGTAATAAATAAATGTTGTAATATCTGTAATATCTCAATAATGAGAGTAATATCTCAATGCAATTAGGCAGTCATGGCACATCGATGGTATTTCTTAACCGAAAGCTTCCTAGGGAACATTATAACGGAAACGGTAGTAGATAATTAAAAATCGATAATTAAAATTAAAAATAACGGATTGCGGCATCGTTTTCAGAAGGTCATTTTCCTGTTGATACACTAAGATAGTTCGAGGAAAATTTACGACTTTCCGAGATCTCTACTCGAGCGCCGAAATTTCTGCGCCGAAACAACCGGAAAGAGTGATTTTTTGTGAACGGAAAGAGCAAGCGAAATATAATTTGCATATTTGTAGTCAGCAGCAAAAATGTTTTCAGGAACGTTTTTAAATTTTGCTGTAACTAAAAAAATAACGATTGTGACAAAATCGATTTTCTCGCATTTCGTCGTTTCCGCGGTCTAGACTCCCCGTGTCGATGGTACTTCTTAACTGAAAGCTTCCTAAGGAATATTAAATACGTTTTTCGACTAATTTTGGGACGCTGAATCGACTTCCTTTTGCAAAGGAAACCTTGGGAACGAGTCGATTTAGATTTCTTGGATTGGCGTGGAAATCGTTATTTAATTATGTGTGATGTTTACTTAAAATGGGTAGTGATTTGTAATGTCGTCGTCCAATTTTTCCGATTCAACATGTAATTTAGATGTTATGTCGCGTTTTGCATATCTTTGTTCTATTGTTTGCGATAATGATCCTGCATTTTCGATGTTCAAATTTACAGAGATTTTTTTTTAAGAGAGGATATTGAATTGTTACTTACAGTGCCGTAATCCTAAGGAGGAGTTGTTGAAGAAAGTGGAGAACACCTTACTATTCAAAAACGTCTTACAGATTCAGTAGAAATGTTCTTTAGAAATTTTAGGCTTGTTTGTTGTCTTATGTTCCTCGTAACCCTTTTGTTATAAAAAGAATTCAAACGTCATATTAGGGATGGGTTGTTTTTGACGAAGGAACTTAGTCTCGTTTTTCCTAAGACATTTAAAAAGTCAATTAAAATCGTTAAGAGCAGTCATATAACTGGAAGTGAGCTCAGTGACGTATTTAGTAAAGTTGTCCGAAGGAGGAGATATAAGCCGATTTTAACCAAATGAAGTTTAGTTTAGTTTAGCAAATGAAGTTCCTTTAATCCGTTGAAGACCGCATGCCCAGCGATGGGTCACTCCGCTACAGGGCCTCGACTTTCTACAGCCTCGTCCGCCATCCTTTCCGGTCTCTGGCACGGACCTTCCAGTCAGCTGCACCAATTTTTCTGGCATCCTCAGAAACGCCATCTTTCCATCTCAGCCTTCTCCCTCTGCCTCTACTGCCGGTTGGTATGGCCTCAAAGTTTCTTCGCGTTGGCACGTTGTCAACCGTTTGTTTCTTCGCGTTGGCAAAAACCTGCCAATCTTGATTGTTGTTATTATGTCTCTGTTTCCTGACCCTCTGTATAAGTTATAAAGCTCAAAATTATATCTTCTTCTCCAGACGTTATCCTCCTGGATAGCACCATAAATCTTTCTTAGAATTTTTCGTTCAAATGTTGATAGTAACGTCTCATCTGATTTTGTTAGGGTCCAGGTTTCCGAGGCATAGATTAAAACCGCTACAACATTACCGTCCCTTTAATGTTTTACTTGGGGATTGCTTGTACACGATGGTAGGCATGATTTAAATACAATTTATGTACAATTGTCGATTCGGCGAATCCTCGAAGAGATACTGTATATAGCGGAATTACTTAAGTATGACTTTCTATTTTTTTTTAATTAAAAAAAAAATTCAAACTGAAAATTTTTCACTAAAACTAGTAAAAGACATCGAGACTTCCTCAAAAGCATTGAAATTTCTTCGCGCGATTATGACTAGAAAATTTATTGTCAGAATGTAAACTGCATCCATTTTATTTGCTTTTACTCTACCTTTATGTGGAATTCTACAGTCTGTAAATTTTGATCTATTTATAGCTGTTGAATATGTGGATACTGTTATAAGTCAAATGAAGAAAATGAGGCTTGATATTATATGTGCTTAGTAATATTTTTTATTATAAAGTCGAAACACCTATGAAGTTTTTAGATGAGCAAGAATGCATTAAAATTCCCCGAATTGTTTCACGACAATGAATAATTCGGTCTATGTCCTATGAGGTATGTGTAACACCAGCGTGGGGTTACATATACCTCACATGTGGGACTACATAGACCTCACACCCAGCGAAGGGTTACCTAGACCTCGTACGTGGGGCTACACACTCTCATATGTGAAAAACCGGAATTTGGTTATAAATCCAATTTGGTTTTGGTTATAATGTCATAGCAGCCACCGCAAAGGAATATTTTCGTATTACAATTCCTTTTTTGATGATTTCATAGAACAATTAACTGAAAGATTTGCAAATCATAAGAAATCACTTTCTTCATTAAGTATATGTTGAATTACCAATTATGTGCGTTTCACACTAGGGGAAGGCTGAAGACTTTGCTTTATACAACCAATTTTTGGACCTTCATGAGTTGTATGCAGAGTTACAGTTATGGAAACAAACATGGTCTGAGTTTTCTGAAGTTGACAGACAAAAAATGCTATTGATTCATTATCAGCATGTTACCAATGTATTTTACCCAACATACACACTCTTTAAAAACCATTGGAACATTACCTATATCAAGAGATTCGTCGGAAAGATCATTTTCAACGTTGAGACATTTAAAAGATTAATTGC
This sequence comes from Phosphuga atrata, assembly GCA_944588485.1. NCBI lineage: Eukaryota > Metazoa > Arthropoda > Insecta > Coleoptera > Silphidae > Phosphuga > Phosphuga atrata. The sequence continues at coordinate 77,200,675 of OX155894.1, forward strand.
ATAATTCAACCGGCCAAGAGCGGCTAACAGGTCTTGCCCTTGCATAGCGTGCAAAGGAATATTAACATCCGTATTAAAGAGGTGTTCAATAGTTTTTCTAGAGAGAAGCAATGAAATTTATTAATATGAGTTATTATTATCAAAATTATTTTTCAAAACTTGTATGTTAAATGTGTTTATGTCAAACCTGTTGCATTAAAAAATATTCCAAAATGTTATGCATATCTTTTTTTGAACCTTTACAAAATTTTAATTTTTTTACAGGTCGCACCCCCCGCCAGGCCGAAACTTTTTTTCAGATACGGCCCTGGCTATGATGAATCTATAATTGTCATTGCTTGCACAAGAAGTTCTTTGAATTTGGTAAGTGGCACAGCCGTATTCTGCGCACAATGGGTTTGTTCACCATTCTACCTTGCACAATGTTACATACGTTTTGTACCTTTTTTTCTCACATATACTTTTGTGCCGCGCAGTTAGCGGAAAAAATAAAGGCAACATTGCCCACAAATCGTCACAGCAACATAAAAATTGAGGAATGTACAAAACAAAGAATGACTCACCAGGGAGCATGTGGTCCACGAGAGTAAATTTATCTTTTGGAACTGGGTGACCGGATGAACACATTGATTTTAATAAATCTAGGGGTTAAATAATGTCTACTTCAATTTATTGCACACAAAAAAATTATTATATGAAATTCACAAACAAAACAAAAATGCCGGTCTATATGCGAGACATACGATTTTGCAGTGCGGTCTTCAACGTGTTAAAGATGTTAATACGAGTGTTCCAAGTGGTCCAAGTTGTGGATTTTAATTTTTATAGAACGGCAGACACATTTGACTGGCCGCTACCGCATAGAGCTTCAAATGGTCCATCTTGCCACAGTAATCTCAACTAGTAACCGACCGAAGGTTCAGTTTCGGTTTCGGCATCAGTTTCGGTTTCGGTCGCACCGAAACTGCGTTCGTAAATTATCGCGAGTCGTTCGGCCGACTGTGTCATCCGATGAGTTCGCCAGTCGGTCTGGCGTGATTGTGTTGTGAGTCTATGTGTTATTTTCCATGCATACTGATTAGATATCGGACGGGTAGTACAGATTGGCGGCAAATTTACAATTTCAAAATCGATTAAAAACGAAACGCCTGTAAGTAACACCTATAACGCCTATGACAACTTACACTATATTATATTGTTTTGGGCAAAAATGTGTCACAAAGCAAAAAAAAAAACAGTTTTGGCAGTTTTTTTAAAAAAGCACTACCGGTGCATCTAAAGCCGTATGCAAAATTTGTAAAAAATCATATTCATTAGGAAGCCACGAACCGAGAAAACAAACATTGGAACATGGATTAAAGCAACATCTATCAAAGTTTCATGATGTAGAATATAGGCAGATATTAAAACGACAGTCCGAAATAAACGAATTAAAAGAAGCTAAATTAAAGCGAACGCGTTCAAATATCTCAATGGAGGTATTGAGTACTAACCAACCGAATCTTGTTCAGTTAACGATTCAGAGTTTGACCTCAACACCTAAACTTGTACAATGGACTGATGATAATGAACAAGAAGGATTGAGAAAGCAATAATGGACCTCATAATTGTGGACATTCTTCCGTATACTTTAGTGGAAGGCGAAGCCTGCGGTTCAGAAATGAAATCTGAAAAATATTTTAGATCACTGATGCCGAAAACACATGAGAAAGTGAAGTCTAAAGTAAGAAAGTTGATGGCAAGTGGCGAGTGGGTCAGTGTTACAACTCATATCTTGAGCAATGCGTGTAAAACATGTTCACTTCTTACTGTTAGTTTTACATCTCACTTTATCGTAAACGAACAACGCCCTAAAAATTATATTGGGAGCATGCGTGCTGGAACAAGACCATACCAGTAATTACATTGAGCAAAAGTTTACAAAGATGGTGAATGAATGGAGTTTAAATTGCAAGATTTTTTTGGTCTTACGTGACAATGCAGCAAACATGGTTTGCGCCATGCGTGGTCTCTATGAATCTATAGGTTGTATGGCACACACGCTGCAGTTGGTAATAAAACAGGCACTATTTTCAGACGATAACACCAAAGATTTATTAAAAAAATGCAGAAAAATCATAGGCAATTTCAACCAGTGAGCAAGCAACCAGAAAATTGACAGAATGTCAAAAACATTGCGGACTGCCAGAAAATGTTTTAGTACAAGATATTGATGTGAGGTGGAACAGCACATATTTGATGTTACAAAGGCTTGTAGAGCAAAAGAATGCAGTCAGTTTGTACAGCGTTAAATATGGAAAAATTGATACACTAGTTTCTAATGAATGGGATACCATAAAGAAGCTCACAGTCGTTTTGATATTCTTTTATGAGACCACGATTGATTTGTCATTGGATAATGCATGCATCCCAATAAAAATACCTTTAATATCAGTATTAATAACTCGTAAACTACTAGTTCGATCCGAAAATGAGATATGAAAAACTCGCTGTATGAGTCTTTGAACATCAAATTCTCTTTTATAAAAGGATACCATACATTGATGGCTGCGAAATTACTGGACCCAAGATATAAATCGAAATATATCAATTCCGATGAAGTGGATGTTGCAATGACAGAAATAATATATTTTTTGGCGGAGCCTGTACCATCAGGCAGCGGAGAAAATGTTCCCTAAGATTCTACAGAACTGATGTTGCCAGCTTCCTACATACAGCAAGTAAAGGAAAGTCTTTGGGATACACACGATGACGATAATATTTCTAACAATATGGAGATAACTGAATCTGAACATCAAAAAATTGTTTTGAAAGAAAAAAATCAGTCTTACCTGGCGGATCCATTATTGCAACGTAATGCCGACATATATTGTTAATAATTATTATTATTGGAACAGTATACATTATTGTTATTGGAACAACAGTCCATATCCTATCCTGAGAAAAGCGATCTTAAAGTATATTTCTGCTCCGCTCACTAGTGTTCCAAGCGAGCAGCTTTTTAGAGCCGCTGGATAAATATACGCAGTTCGTCGGAGCAACCTGCTTGGTGAAAACGTTTCGGTTTCGGTAGAAAGTCCTGTTTCGGTCGGACAATAGTCTCAACCATCCTGAAGTAAAAACTCGTTCGGGTAGAATAGAACCTTTGTCATATTCGTTGTTCTAAATATTGTTTTATAAATTTGAAATATTGAGTTAATTTATTGTGTGTCTATGTTTATTACATTATTTTTATTTTATTATTTTAGAATTGGTGAAACCATCCAACGTTATAGATAATCATATAAACTTAAAACAAACGGAACACAGCCTGGATATATAAATATATTCAGCCTTTCCGGAGCTCTATAACAATTATTGAGTCTTTTTAGGACTACCTTGGTAGTCTTATAACAATTATTGAGTCTTTTTAAGACTACCTTGGTAGTCCTAAAAAGACTCAATAATTGTTATAGAGCTCCGGAAAGGCTGAATATATTTATATATTAAGATTATATATATATATATATATATATATATATATATTTATATATTAAGATTATATATAATTAAGAGTTGTAATTGTAATTCTTTTTAAGTTTTTGTAAGCGGGCGGAAGTGTAGTGTACTGAAAACTTTTATTGCTGTTCGTTTGTCCTCCTCCAGAGCACAGAGTCATTAGTGATAAGAGTCTAGTCAACTAGTCACAGACGACACTTGGGTCCCTCTGCTCTCAGCCATCAAGATGCAAAGACGTCCTACTCACAAGTCTATATTCGGTTTTAATATACGCTGTTCACACGTAATAGTTATCATTTAAATACCTCTTCACTGGTTACAGACTTGTTCACCTCAATACTAACTTATTAAACTGATATGCAAAGAGAAAATAAACCGGGTTAAATTGTTGATTATTACATGTATTCTAATTGTGCGAGAGAATAATTAATTGTGATAATTGAGCGAATTATTAATTGTACCATTTCGTGGGTACGAGAGTTTCGCGAGTGCAAAAGGGGTTTGTCAGTAAACGAGAAAATTTAAAATTAAAATTTCACGACCAATTTAACTTCACTTCCAACATCCATTGATTCTCTTTAATTTACTTCCAAAATGTAATAATTTTTTTCCAAACAATTTTTTGAAAAATTTCCAAATAACTTTAAATTTTATAATTTCATCCTTAACCATGTTATAAAATGATTCATGAATATTTTCAGCGGATTTCTACTAGTTTAATAATAAAGCAAATTGACTTAACCCTTCAACCCTAACCGTAATCAAACCCTCGCTTGAACATTTTTTATTCAAAGCTTTCAGTTCTGAAAGCTTTCACGCTCTGAAATTCAAAACAATTTCCAAGAATTTATTATCACATATCCTTGTTTTGTTTGCTGTATTTACAAAATTACACGCTTTATCGTAATTTCATCACATCTTCCTTTTATCATCACATTTTACGAGTTAATCTCGCTCTTATCGGCGGATAGTGCGAGAAATAATTGTTACGACTGCAATAATGGTTACGAGAAAAGGAGGTTTTTAAAATTTATTGCAAGGAAATGAGCTTCCATAAACCAGCTTTTGGGGAAAATAGGTGAAATATTGAAATAATTACAGTCTCACCGTTCCTGCTAATATTATATTTACGCATAAGGTATTATAAATCAAAGGAAGGTTATGAATTATGTTAATTCACATATACAAGAACATTAGTTACCAGGACAAGATTAAACAAACAAACATTAGATAAATTAATTATAAACATTTTAAAAGATTTAGTAGAACTAAGAAAATGCAAGCTGTTGATGTATCTGTACATTGCATAAACTAAACAATAAATGATATACGGATGCAACTAAAGAGACTAGGTATTACAGTCACTCTTATATTGCTTAAATATATTTGACGAGTTCATGTAAAAACCGAGTTAAGTGCCAATGAGAAGTTGAGCTGTACATATACGTTACATAAACTAAAAAATATATGGATGCAACGAAAGAGGCTAGATCTTCCATTTACTTTTATATTGCTTATCTATATTTGAGGAGTTGAAGTGAAAACGGAGTTAAGTGCCAAAAGTCCATTTCGTTTTTTCTTACAAAATGCCCCAAGCCCAGAAAATCGTAACCTGAAAACCAAGATGTCTTCAAATGCACAGGAAGGTAGCTGAAAAAAAGTCGAAGATATAAGGTGTTGAGTTTCGATCAAATGTGTTATTTAAATAAAAACGATTTCCTAAAAAGTTTTGATTTGGAATTTCTTTTTAATTTCTCATTTCATAATTTATATACATATACCAGGGCTTCTTAAACTTTTTTCATTCACGACCCCATTTCTGATTGTTCTAAAATTGTATTTCTCATAAAAACAGCATTTTTTCAATAAATGTAATTAATGTAAAAAATGTTAAAGATGAAAAAGTAATTTCACATAAATATGTAGTGTTGAATGGGAGAAGAACATTTAATACTATATCAGAGATTGTGGGAAATTCAGTTCTAGTTCGAATACAGACTAATTAATTATACCTATATAATTTTAGGTTTGAGACACTCCAATGCTCAGCAAATTCCTCTTGAGCTTTATATGGCAGGTGATCAATCTTACCCAATCAAAAATGGTTTTTGAAACCAAGATGACTTTTCAAAATCAATGTTTGATATAAAATATTTACGAAACTCTGTTTCTAGCGCGTTTAAGTTACCCATAATAATTTTTGCGATAAAAGTTTTACTATGATTTTTCTCGGATATAAAATTGTCGATACTCGAAAACATTCCAAACGAAGTCTTTTCTACCCTACTTTTCCAAATGTTCCTCTTGATGTTGATCTTTTTAATAAAACTTTCAATTTTATTATTCGAAATAAATATACATATTACAATTTTTTCCTTGAAGATACAAGTTGAGGTCGTTTAATTCCTCAAAATATCTGAGAGATAACACAGCTTGGAAAGCCATAGGTTACTTTGAAAAAAAGTAGCAAAATCACATTTCGGTTCCGTCAAAAATATTTTAATTTCTTCCGTTAATAACAATAATCTTTTTAAATTTTGACCTCTTGATATCAATCTTACTTCTTGCATGTATTAATAAATTTGTATAGTGGGAACCCGTATCCTTGAGATACTGAGATTTGAAAATAAGCGGCTGTTAAGAGCATGGTTCTTAATAAAATTTATAATCTTAACATAATCCTGAAGAACATCGTTCAATTCTGGTCCTTTTTTTTTTTCTACGAGGACCTCCCGATTAGGGTTTCTGGTTCGGATATATCCGAACCGCAAAACCGCGGTTTTCTGTCCAAAAACCGAAACCGCATAACCGTCATAAAAATCTGCGGTTTTCGGTTTTACCTAAAGATAAATAAGAATAAAATACATTATTATTCATATACAGAATTAGTACTCTTTCAAACATTGCAAACTGTTGTTGCAAAAATGACCATCGATATATCCTTCGTTATATAACCATCGAATATGTTGTTCGAGCAATTTCAGAATCTGCATTTAATCGGAAAGCAATAGCTGGCCGATTTACCCACCAAATCTTGCCAAAATGATCTTCAGGTGTTATGATCTTAATTCAAAAGGATTTTTAAGTTCCAAGAATTAAAAGCAAATGTACAAAAAAATTAGTACTGCGCTAGATGAGTGGACTAGTTTGAGACGTCGAATATACATAAACATTAATATTCATGGAGAAAACAATTTTTATTGCAATTTAGGCTTTCCGCGAAACGAAGGAGCTTGTTCTGCAAATAATATCGTATTAAGTGTTGAAAAACATTTAGATTCATTTAGTATCAGTTTCAGAAATGATATTGTGAGTGACTTGGATTAGAAAGTTGAAGTTCGCGGTGACGTCGCGACGCCGTTGTCAAAAATTTCGAAATGTGGTTTTTAGTCGCTCTTTATCACAAGCTTTCCCCTCACAAAAACATTAATTTTCTTAAAATCTTTCTTTCATAAAATTCTAAAATCTGCAAAATTGCGAAAACTACACCGGAAAATCACTGCGTGTTCACCGAAATTCGACCTAGATGAGCAAGTTGAATTTTGCGACGACGTCGCGCTGCCGCTGTCAAAGATTTTGCAATGCGCTTTACACTACCGCTTCCTGACAAGCTTTCCCTTCCACAAAACGTGAAACTTGTTTCAGTAGCTTGAAAATTACGAAAACTACGGCGGAAAAACCAGTCGCATTAGGAAATTGGACTTTACGTTGGCGTCGCGACGCCGCTGTCAAAGAGTTCGCAACGCGGTTTTCAGTCTCGCTTTCCGACCACGTTTTGCTCTAACAAAACGTCGAACTTGTTGCGGCAGCTGCGAGATTTCGAAAAAACAAATGCAACCAATCCTCGGTAGATCTAACTTTGACGAGCCGTCGCGGCGTTAGTTATCGAGCGATTTCAACACGGTTTTCAATTTCTGGTTGCAAAAACCTCAAAGTTTGGCTGAGTCTGGGATTTATTGTCGTGGGATTATTATTGAGTAAGATACTACACATAATGATGCCCGGGAAATTAAAAAATGGTACAGATTGTTCTGCTGAACCAGAAACTTGCAATATCCATACAATTCATCTCGCTGTGTGCGTGTATTCCTTGCAAGACGAAGTACAAAAAGCTATAAATCGCTATCCTAATTCTATGAAAAAGGAGTTTGCTAAATATAAATGAACTTCTGAGAGAACAAAAAGATTAAATATTTTGTTTCAAGCACTCTCTACAATTAAAGCTACATCCACCTACTCCGAAAGATCATTTTCCTTAAACGGCAACTTTTGTACAAAACTAAGATCTCGTTTAAATATCAGACACTACTACCAAAGATTCTTAAAAACCGAACCCGAAACCGAAACCGCGGTTTTTAATTTTCAAAAACCGAGAACCGCGGTTTTGAAAAAGTGCGGATATTCAGAAACCCTACTCCCGATGAATAAGGCAGTGAAGAAAAGTTATATGATCATAATGAGCAGCTTGAAAAAATGATTTTAAAAAAACCAATGTTTTGGCCCGTCATAGCTTTTGAACTATATGTGCATACTCCATAGCAATTTTTCCTTTCTAACCCTTAAGTTTTTAAAAATTTGTCAACTTTACAATGTAGTTCTTTCCCTCTTTCAAAGGACGAGATAATAACAATACTTCCTCGACGTTTTCTTTATAAACGTACCTGACATACTAACAACTGAGCTAATTTAGTAATATCAGTTGTTTCGTCAAGTGAATCGAAAAATTTGGGCTTTCTTTAATTTTTGTGATAAGTTAATTTCAGAAATTCTATTCGCGACAGTGTCGTTTGATAAAGGATTTTTTTCTAATATCATCGCCATTTTTACGTCCATGTAGTATTTCTACCACAGGTAATACAAGATCTTCTCCAATCGTGAAAGGCTTTTTAGTTTTAGCAATACAGTATGAAACTTATATTTAAAGATTTTAACATTAATTGAGGTTTAAGGATTTTAAGGTCTTTCAAAATATTCTTTCAAATTAGTCTTATTAATTTTGATGGTTTCATACTCTCCGTAAAAAGTAGTAACAAAATAGTACTAGTACAACAATGGAAGTAGTACAGTAAGTAAGTAAAGTAGTACAATGGAACAGAGACAACTGACTACACTGGAAAAGCGAAAAGCCAAGAGTGACGCAAAGTGCAACTCACGAAACCTGTGACACTTTAAATATTTTACATTAAAATCTCGCGACCTCGAGATTTCGCTAAGCGACCCCATTTGGGGTCGCGACCCATAGTTTAAGAAGCCCTGACATATACGTATCCTGAGACTTGATTGCAATGGTAATACATCAGAAAATGTAAATATAAATCGAGAAAACCTCAAAAAATATTGCGATAATTATAGAATAATGAAGATTGTGTAAGCATGTATAAGATTTTTAGATTCTGCGATGCAAGGCGAGATGTCTTTGTTGAAAGTTGATTGCCGTTCTATTGTAGAGCGAAGATTTGGGTCAGCATTGGGATGAATGGCTGTCACCATTCGTCATTCGGATCGTAGAATAGTTCCCCAATTCGACAAACAAAAAAAAAACTTCCAGTGCACAGATAACAGATTATAAATCTTCCACGTACGAAGTAGAAAATATTTTTCTTTGCTATAGCGAGCAGAAATGGAAATGAGACGTAAATACAAATTGGTAACATTTATATTCAATATTTCTGACATTATTAAATTTCGGTTTTATTAAACTTAGATTTAATTTTTACGAAAATATTTTGTTTTCTCGTTTCTGTTTTGAATGTCTTAAAACACTGAAGATTCGAACTGAAAGGAGTAAAGTAAACTCATTTAATTCAATTTAGAAATCCGATTGACTTGTTCTGGGCGACATTGAACTTTCTAAATGAAACAGATTTTCACTCGGATAAAAAGGAAGTTTCCTGCATATCGATGCCGGGAACTGAATTATTAACTTCCGCGACAGATCCTGAATAACAAAAAATATCCGAAGAAATTAAATAAATTACATAATATATTTAATATAAAATTAGTGAATTTCAAAAATAATAATAAGAAAAAAAAATTATTAGAATGTTTATTTGCAAAAAAAAAGCAAAGGAAAAATAATATTTTATCACAATTTTCCTTTTCTTGTTTTAAAGCATATTTTGTAAATACCAAAGAAAGCGTGGTGGAAAAGCCTCAATGAAAATTCATACAAAGTTTTTAGTGTGAGATTTCTAGTGCTTTAATATTTCATAAAGCTAGATATTATATTATTAAATTAAATCCGCGACATTTATTTCCACCAATAATTTATGCTTTATTACCGAATCTAATATAGTGACTGCGCAGAGTTGGAGCATAAAATCTTAATTCACTCCTCGAGAACCAAATTAAAAAAGAACTTTTCAAACTTAATAAAATATAAGTTATAACAAACTATACTATATATCACATAAGTTTGAAGACTTCGAAAACATATGCCTGTATTTACACCAAATGTCGTGATCTATCAATTTCTTGAGGTAATAATTACTAATGAAATATTAGCTGAAAAATAAATGAATTTGTAATATCGTTACAAATCGATTTCCTAAAAGAAGAAAATTCGTAGATATAAAACATAGTTTAAGGGTGAACGTGATATTTTCCGACCTGTCCTTAAAAGCCAATTAATACTCATTTAATATTAAAATACCATTAATATAAGTAATCAATATTTCTTTATTTAAATATTTGATGTGGGAAGTTTTCCAGCATTCCTATACTGAAATTGCATTTGTCGTATTAAATTTTATATAAAAAAAAATGCATAATTATTGTTTTATTAAGCTCATATTCCCCATTGAAAAATCTTGCTAATTACTTTCAAAAACTATTGAAAGATAAGTAAATTAGAACATTCAATGGTTATAAACGGTTTTACGGGTCTGTCTTGAAAATATGCTTGTGTACTTTTTACCTGTTGTAACTGTTGTTAATCGTCTTTTGCACTCTTTAACTAAGCTCCGCAAGCAAAAATGAAGCCTCTACGTTGTTTTTCTTGAATATTTTTTTTGACATTGAATTGAAAAATTCACTTTGTTTTTTACCACACTTATAATATATAAGTGTAATAAGTGTAATAAGTATAATATATAAGTGTGGTAAAAAACAAAGTGAATTTTTCAATTCAATGTAAGTATGGATTACCACGTAGTAACTGTCGCAACCATCCTATTAATTTTTTTTGACATTTTTAAGATTTCAGACAGTATATGTGAACGCAATTATTTGGATGTTGCCACGTTTATTCTTGTTTATATGCCCGTTTATATCAAAGAGTATCCGATCCTCTTTGCTTTTATATGAAAAACATTAACTAAGGCAACATATATATTATTTTATACGTCGGTTTGAAGTTGCATTGATATTTCAACCAGATTTCAACGAAGTAGTAGAGACATTGTAGCTGATGTCTCGTGTGGATTTTATTGGTGTCCTCCATATTTTTTAAATACTGCAGGATCCTGACGAAATGATTAAGAAATTGGTCGAGTGGGGATTGATTCCGGCCGAAGGTTCATATAATTGCCCCAAGTGTAGAAAGGGCCACTTGAAACTGTTTCGGGCTAATTCAAGATTAGTTTTTTTGTATTGGTTTATTAATGCCACCATAACATAAATTGCATGCACATTGTAGTTGAAAGACTTAATCCTTATAATTATTTGTTTCTTTTTTCCAAATATTTAGATTTTTGTAATAAAAAATTACTGACGTTTATGACTGACCGCATAACTTATTTGTCTATTCTGAATATTCAGAATACTTTAAAAGATCCCGACTAAACAATTAGAAAATTAATTGAATGGAAATTGATATCAGTCGAGTTTGTTAAACCAACGGTCCTTGCTTAACCTTGTTTAATGTTTGTTTAATTCATTGCGTTATTCCTTTCTTCTAATTGCATCCTTTCTCCCATTAGTTTGCGTCATGTAATCCCTTTTTGCATAGATTCTTCAAGTTCCCCTTAACCCTGAGCCCTTTGAAAGGGAATTGGATGTCATTTTACAGATCGCTTTCTATAATATCTTACCCATCAATCTTATAGAAAGCTTTTACATTAAAAATTTAGTTAAACATAAACTATCCTTTAATTTTCTTCCTGCATTGAAAACACCCACCGTGTGGGCTCCTCTAAAGTTTGTCGTTCAAGCTTCCATTGATTTAGCATATGTTTTCTCTTCCCATCAATTCTCATCTTACTTTACGACAGGCTCATTATCCCTTGGTTCCTTGGTGAGTACAAAAGATAGCTTGCTTCTATTATCACATGCCGGGGGTTTACTCCCTCTTATTTGATAATTTAGATTCCCTGTATGTTGGCCAAACTGTCAGGGCTTATCACTACGTATAAAAGAACATCTTAACCAGTTCCACAAACATATGAATTCAGGCATTGTAACTTCTCAAACTTCTCTTTCAACTCCCCTTTTAGCAGACCACCATCTAGTTACAGGGCATAGTTCTTCCATCGACAACACCAAACTCCTACATGTTCACCACATATCCTGTAAGCTTAATCACCTATAGGCACTTGAAATTTACAAAGCCTGCTTAAATCGTAAGTTAACCGTCTTGAACGAGATCAAGTTTTGAACTCCTATCATCACAGCCTTATTAAAATTATAAGTTTCATTAACATAGTCTGATTTATTTTTACCTCAGCTTTTAATTATATTTTAATTACCTAATATTTTGTTTTTTTTTTATTGATAGTTTAAACTTTGTAAAGCTTTAGCGGCTTTGGAACTGTTGGTGCAGTATGACAAAAGAGGTGTATTATATAGTCCCACTTTTTGGCTTATATTGGATCGAGAGTTCGCGCTCCCGCGCGTATGTTGTCTTGATTAATCTGTCCGCTTCGGGGCGGACAACCTAATCTAACCGAGGTTAAACCAACGGTGATTGCAACTTTGGTTTATATGTTTTTTTTACACTTTGGTTTTTTTTTAACTTTTGTGAAAGCCTTAAAGTTTTTAAAAAATTAACAATCATTATTTGTAGTTAGGCTACACTGTTTGCATCTAGATTTTCAACAAAATTCCCTACATTTTTACGCTTTATACGCCGCACGTTGGCTTTTATTGTTAAATGCAAACTCTCGATCCAATATACATCAATGTGGCTAGGACCGTTGGTTTAACTCCGGTTAGATTAGGTTGTCCACCGCGAAGCGGACAGATAAATCAAGACAACTTACGCGCGGGAGCGCGAACTCTCGATCCAATATAAGCCAAAGTGTCAATGACCGTTGGTTTAACCCCGGTTAGATTAGGGTGTCCGCCGCGAAGCGGACAGATAAATCAAGACAACATACTTACATATAAACATAACTTACATACAACATACAAATCTCGATCCAAAATAAGCCAGTGGCAATAACCGTTGGTTTAACCCCGGTTAGATTAGGTTGTCCAAGAATTAGAATTTGAACAAAATTTAAATTTATTTTTGTTTTTAGACGAAAGAAGACTTTGGCCAACTTTGTTTTTCTTTTCTTATTTTGAGGAAATCGTATGATGAATAGACAGGACATTATTTGTAAGTTTTTTCTGTTTTTATAAGACGCGCGGGAGCGCGAACTCTCGATCCAATATAAGCCAAAGTTGCAATGACCGTTGGTTTAACCCCGATTAGATTAGGTTGCCCGCCGCGAAGCGGACAGATAATTCAAGGCAACATACGCGCGGGAGCGCGAACTCTAGATCCAATGTAAGCCAATGTGGCAAAAACCGTTAGTTTAACCCGGGTTAGATTAGGTTGTTCGCCGCGAAAGCGGACAGATAAATCAAGACAACATACGCGCGGGAGCGCGAACTATCGATCCAATATAAGCCAAAGTGGCAATGGCCGTTGGTTTAATCCGGGTTAGATTAGGTTGTTCGCCGCGAAGCGGACAGATCAATCAAGACAAAATATGCGCGGGAGCGCGAACTCTCGATCCAATATAAGCCAAAGTTGCAATGACCGTTGGTTTAACCCCGGTTAGATTAGGTTGTCCGCCGCGAAGCCGACAAATAAATCAAGACAACATACGCGCGGGAGCGCGAACTCTCGATCCAATATAAGCCAAAGTGGCAAAGACCGTTGCTTTAACCCCGGTTAGATTAGGTTGCCCGCCGCAAAGCGAACAGATAAGTCAAGACAACATACGCGCGGGAGCGCGAACCCTCGATCCAATATAAGCCAAAGTGGCAATGACCGCTGGTTTAATCCCGGTTAGATTAGGTTGCCCGCCGCGAAGCTGACAGATAAATCAAGACAACATACGCGCGGGAGCGCGAACCCTCTATCCAGTATAAGCCAAAGTTGCAATCACCGTTGTTTTAACCCCAGTTAGATTAGGTTGTCCGCCGCAAATCGGACAGAAAAATCAAGACAACATACGCGCGGGAGCGCGAACTCTCGATCCAATATAAGCCAAAGTGGCAATGACCGTTGGTTTAACCGCGGTTAGATTAGGTTGTGCGCCGCGAAGTGGACAGATAAATGAAGACAACATACGCGCGGGAGCGCGAACTCTCGATCTAATATAAGCCAAAGTTGCAATGACCGTTGGTTTAACCCCGGTTAGATTAGGTTGTACGCCGCGAAGCGGACAGATAAATCAAGACAACATACGCGCGGGAGCGCGAACTCTCGATCCAATATAAGCCAAAGTGGCAATGACCGTTGGTTTAACCGCGGTTAGATTAGGTTGTGCGCCGCGAAGTGGACAGATAAATGAAGACAACATACGCGCGGGAGCGTGAACTCTGAACCTAATCCTAACAACAACCTAATCTAACCGGTGTTAATTCTCGATCCAATATAAGCCAAAGTTGCAATCACCATTGGTTTAACCCCGGTTAGATTAGGTTCTCCGCCGCGAAGCGGACAGATAAATCAAGACAACATACAAATCTCGATACAATATAAGCCAAAGTTGCAATAACCGTTGGTTTAACCGCTGTTAGATTAGGTTTTCCGCCGCTAAATCGAAAGATAAATCAAGATAACATAAATATTAAGACAACCTCATCCAACCGGGGTTAACTCTCGATACATTAGAGGACAACGTTGCAAGGATCGTTGGTTTATCTCTGGTTAGATTAGGTTGCCCACAAATAAATAAAAATAAAAATAAAGATAGATCAAGAAAACATACTTACATATAAACATAACTTACATACAACTCTCGATCCAAAATAAGCCAAAGTGGCAGTAACCGTTGGTTTAACCCCGGTTAGATTAGGTTGCCACTTGAATTTCTACAAAATTTGAATTTATTTCTGTTGTTTTAGACGAAAGAAGACTTGGGCCAACTTTGTTTTTCTTTTCTTATTTTGAGGAAATCGTATGATGAATAGACAGGACATTATTTGTAAGTTTTTTTTAGTTTTTATTTTTTAAATTTCAATTTATTTGTATTTTTAAGATTTCGTTTTTTATTTTTTGAAGAAAATCTGATAATGATTATACTGGCCATTACCTATAAGGTTTTATATGTTTTTTTTTAAATTTCAAAATTTTATTTGTATTTTCCATATATAGGATCTGGCGATTTTTTTTAATTAATTTTATGAAAATCTTATTTTATTTATATTTTTCTCTGGATATATTAAAAGCTTTCCATTTTTTTTTAATTTCGAAACAAATCTGTTGATAATTAGAAAAAATAATCTAGTTATTTGCTTTCGCGTCGACTATCTGTCACGTTGACAATGTTTACAACTATTTCAAGAAAAACACGAATATTTATTGAACCAGATAACTTAGAAGCTTCATTTTTGCTTTCCGACCTTTGCGACCTTTCCGTTAACCCGTGCCAAGGACGATTAATAACAGTTACACCAGGTAAAAAGTCCATAATACTAAATTTCAATAAACCCCTAAACTCCAATTATTCCCATTCAATTTTGTCGCGATAGTTTCATATATCAAGTTGTGTTTAACTAATATGATTATGTCTAACTATTGTCTTTGAAGCAGTATTATAACTAGTACTAAGCGCGGTTAAGTAGCGTAAACCAACGTTGAGGACTTAAGGTCCTTTTAGCACTCTCTTCTTTTAGTCCCGTGCAGATTCCTGCGCAGGCGTTCAGCTTTTTCTTATCATACCTTTCTATTAATTGCAGAATTATGTAGTGTTTAGAAGTCCTTTAACGGATCCCCGTCCATTGACGGACATTTCACAGCAAAGATAATTTTTTTCTGTATATTCCCCTTTTCCCTCCTTCAATTTAACCTTGAAGAATGAGGCGTTGGAAGTGGTAGCGTTCTCCTCGCAGTATGTGTCCGAGATAACCTATTTTTCTTTGCTTGATATTTTCGAAAAGCTCTCGTTCTCTTCGGAGAACGTCCTCATCTCTCACGTGATCGACCCAAGGCACTTTCAACATTCGTCGCAGGATCCATATTTCGAAGGCTTCAATTTTTTTGATGATTGCTACTTTCAACGTCCATGCCTCAACACCGTATAGGAGCACAGGCCAGACATAGCATTTTACTATCTGAGGTTGAAATTAAAGTTCTTGTCTGTAAAAAAATTTCGAAGTCTTAGGAAAGTTGCTCTAGCCTGTTCGATACTGCATCTTATCTCTTGATCCGGATCCCACTTTTGTTAATCATGCATCTTCTTGCATTCTTCTACTTCTTCTTGTTTCGAATAGGCCTACTTTGGACCACGCTTGTTCAACTGTTGGACTTTGATCTTTTCCCAGTATTGTCGCATCTTCTGCCGGTGTAACTCCTTTCTCTCTTCTGTCCAGGGGGTACCTTTCCTTCGGGGTTTTTCCTGAAATCCACGGACTTCCTTCAGGGTGCTTCTCACAGACTGTTTATTTTGGAGATCTGTTGATTTTCTCTTCATTAATATGTATTCGAGTGTGTGGAATATCGTTCCTACTAACAATCATAAACTTGGTTTTGCTAATGTCTATTTTCAAACCTAATCTCTGGCTTTCTTCATTCAACCGATTTAGTAGGCTTTTGAGATCATGTGCACCATCTGCTAATATCACAGTATCATCCGCATATCGGATGTTGTAAATGGGGGTTCCGTTTACTTTAATTCCAAAGGGACTATCTGAGATTGACTCGCAGAATGCTTTTTCTACGTACAGCTTGAATTACATTGGGTATAGATACACCCTTGGCGAACGCCTTTTTAAATCCAAAAACTTCAGTTGTTCCAGCGTTGCTCATTCGAACTTCTGCTTTTTGATACTAATACAGATTACCGATTAACCTTATATCTTTTCCATCCAGTCTCACATCTCTAAGGTATGTTATCAGAAGATTGTGCTTAACGTTGTCAAATGCCTTCACATAGTCAATGAAACACATAAAGTCATCATTTCTTTAATCTTGGCAGTTTTGGATCAATGTTTGGAGACTGGAGGCTTCTCTAGTTCCGAATCCGCTCTTAAATCCGAATTGACTGACTCCACTTACTTCCCTTAAATATTGGGTAAAGCCTTGTGTATAGAACTCGAAGGAAAAGTTTTAGAAACTGGCTCATTAAATTGATGAGATGATAATCTTTACACGAGGTTGCGCTATTCGTTTTTGGTAGTGTGATAAACGTGGAGCGGAGGCAATCATCAGGGAAATATCCAGTGTCATAGATGTTATTGAAGAGTCTTACGATCATTTCAAGATTTTGTTCGTGAATTAAGTGAAACGTTTCCGAGTTCGTATCATCAGGACCCGAAGCATTGTTATTTCTCATTGAATTGATGGCTTGTATGATTACGCTCCATAATACGCTTGGTCCTGATAGAGTGGACATTTCTGTTGTGGGGTTCTCTGGTCTGTCATCGTTGAAAATACTAATTGTATCTTTTCTCCGGATTTGCAACAATTCATCGGCTTCTGTCACTATTTCACTGTGCTCGTTTCTAATAAAATTTAGCGGTCTATTATTGTATAATCCCGCTATTTCTTTGACTTTTTTATGAAGATGAAAACTATCTCCAAGTTTGTTAAGATTTTCAGCCTCTTGATACCCCTCATGTAGCCAATTCTCTTTTGCCACTCTAATTTCATTAGATGCTCTTTGAAGAGCTTTGCCCTCTATCTTCCATTAATTCTAGAATATCTTCAGTCATCCAGTCATTCTAAGTTGCTGGCTTCTTCTTTGACATAAACTTTTCCTTCGTGGTTCTAAAGACTTGATTAAGATCAATCAAATACTTGTCCTTTTAGCTAGTTTCTTCTTAATCAATACTTATCTATAAAGTTTGCTATATCACATTTTTGATAATAAAATGATAATTTTTGATGAAAAAAATGAACCTTAATTATTACTTTAATTCATTTTAACCTTGGTTTAACTTTGATTATTAAGGTTCAGATATTCAGTATTGCCGAATATGTTTAGCGCTACCTAATTATGTCTAATATATTGATCAACAATTTTACGAGAACTTCAAGACTTTATTAAACATGTTTCCGGTTAACAATTTGAGTCAAATATGCAACGTCTTGTGCTACAATTTGTTGCCATTTTAATGGCTTGGTCCCTATTAGCGAGAAACTCTTCTAATCGATTTTCAAAATTGTCTCTTGGTGCCAATCTTAGTGCCAAAATATTGGTGCCAATTTTTTATCACTAAGGACGTTTGGCAATGCAAGAAAAACATAATAATCGCTTAGTTCCAGCGTTCGGACTATATGGTGGATGCATCAAAACTTTCCAATCAAGCTCTCGAAGTTTCTGGCGAGTCACTATAGAAGTGTGTACCCTGGCGTTGTCCTGATGGGTCACAGCATCCCTTCTCTTTCGAATTCGAACCATTATTTCACCTTTTTTCTAAAATAAGCTTCGAACGACCCAGTTGTTATAAACCTGAAATTGTTTGATCGATACTTTACGAGATATCGATCACCACAGTCATCTTCCGAAAAAATAATCGATTTCGTTTTCCCCAATCTGATATTATGCAAATGTAAATTGCTATCAGAAATTAATATAATTATAATCAATTTTTGTCTATGAAGATTATTATGTTTGTGTATAGTAGGGCAACTATACTATAAATAGAGTTTTTCAGGTTCGAGTAGCCGGACTCGGAGAGTCCAAGGGAAAATACCCGGTACTCGATACCCGATCTAAGACTCGACGAGTCCCGGGTTGTGAATGTTCGGCCATGTATGAATTTTTTCAAACATCATCATCATTCTCCTACTGAAGTCGCTTCCTCATTTTCTCTCTTCTATCCCCCAAATACACTCCATTACCTTGTTTGCTTTCCTGGCTAACTCTCATATGCGCTTTATCCGAGACCCTCTCATTCAATGTGTAGCCTAGGTACTTAAACTCTCTTACTCGCACTTCTTCTTCTTCTTCTTTCGAATAGGCCTACTTTAGACCACGCTTGTTCAACTATTGGGCTTTGACCTTTGCCCAGTATTGTCGCATCTTCTGCCGGTACAACTCCTTTCTCTCTTCTGTCCAGGGGGTACCTTTCCTTCGAGGTTTTTCCTGAAATCCACGGACTTCCTTTAGGGTGCGTCTCACAGACTGTCTGTTTTTGAGATCTATTATTCCCAGTTCTTTAATATCCTTCTCGGTCTCTGTGAACCAAGTGCTACGAAGCTTCTTGTTTTGCCAGAAGGTGAACATACGGTTGGATAGTCGGTTTGGAGGCAATCTTGCAATGTGGCCATAGAAAGCTACCCTTCTTCTCCTTGCACACTCAGAGAGCATCTCAATATGTTCGTAGAGCTCAGAGTTATGCCGTCTTCGGAATTCCCCATCTTCCTTTACCGGGCCTAGAATCTTCCTGAGGATTCTCCTCTGTCTGATTTCCAATTTCTCTATTAGACCCCTTCGGTTCAAGGAAAGACACTCCATGACATATAGGGCTTCTGGTAGAAAGACTGAGGAGTAGTGTTTAAGTTTCAGGTTGCGTGACAGGCATTTCTTATTGTAAGTGTTCTTAGTCAGCCGATAGGCTAGTTTTAACTTGCTGACTCTCTTGGATAATGATGCTCTTTCTGATAAGTTGCGTTCAATCCATTCGCCGAGATACTTAAATTTCTCAGTCCTCTTGATGTTTCCCTGTTCTACTAACATCTCTCTGTTTGCTTCTATAATGTTGGTGAAGAATTCTGTTTTCTCCAGTGACACTTGAAGACCCACTTTGGCAGCCTGTTTTCTGAGACAGTTTACCTGCATTGTTGCCATCTCAAGAGATTCAGCAAACAGTGCCATGTCATCTGCAAAAGCCAGGCAATCTACAACCAGTCCATCGTTCTTACGTCCCAGGTAGATACAACTCTGAGCACCCAAATTGTTCAGTTCCTTGCGCCATTCTCTCATAACCTTTTCAAGGACACAGTTGAAGAGAAGTGGGGAAAGTCCATCTCCTTGTCTCACTCCAGTTTTTATTTCGAAGCTTTCTAAAATCTCGCCTCTAAATTTAACCTTGGAATGGGTGTTGGTCAAAGTTTCTAGGATTAGTCTGCGGGTTTTGTTGTCTAGTGCTAGTTCCTGGAGTACTTTGTTAAGCGTTTCTCTATCGATGGAATCGTAGGCCTTCCTAAAATCAACAAAGGTGACGACCACCTTGCGGTTTCTCATCTTGGAGTATGCAAGTACAGTTTTAAGGTTGAGGATCTGTTCAACACAGGATCGGGTCTTCCTAAAGCCCCCCTGGTATTCTCCCAGTTGACTATTCAACTGATTTTCTGCCCTTGTTTGTAACACCTTCGAGATAATCTTGTATGTTACCGGGACGAGAGAAATTCCACGGTAGTTGTTTAGATCCGTAAAATCTTCCTTTTTATGAAGCGGATGGATCAAAGCAGATTTCCAATCGGGTGGTAATTTCTCTGTTTCCCAGATGTACTGGATGATCTCGGTTAGCTTGCGCACGGCATTGTTTCTAGCACCTTTCCACAGTTCAGCAACGATAGAGTCCTCTCCAGCTGCCTTGTTATTCTTAAGAAGTTGAATGATCTGGCCAACTTCTTCCAATGAAGGGGGAAGCGAGTCCCGGGTTTGGTGTGGTTTGTTTATACTCGAAGTATTCGCTGGGTGGGTCACAGTTGAATAGATATTTAAAGTACAGAGCCAAAAGGTGGCAGTTGTGCTTGTCGTTATAAGCCAGTTTGCATTGTGAGTCCCTGAAGTGGAGGCTTGGCGGAGCGTATTTTCTGCGTACCTACTTGAAGGTTCCAAAGAAATCTCTGGAATTATTCTTAGCAAAGCTCTCTTCGATTTGGGTTAGTTGGTTTTGTGTGAAGGTTCGTTTGGTTCCTCGAATTATCTTGGCAGTAACCTTTCTTTGTTCCAAAAATGTATGCCAATTTTCCTTGGTTTTTTAGAATTCCACTTCAGCCAGGCTATCTTTCTTTGGGCTATTGCATTGTCACAGTCTTCAGTCCACCACGGATGCTTCCTTCTTCTAGCGAGAGGGGCGAGTTCATTGGCCGCCTTGACAAGAGTCTCCTTCAGTTGGTCCCAGTTGTTTAGGCCTATGCTGTTCAGTCTCTGACTTAGTTCTTGACTGTTCTTGAGTCGCTCGACGACAAATTTTACCATTTTGGAGGTTCTGTGTAATCTAGTGTTTCTAGGCTGGAGTCTTATTTTGATCTTTGAGAGGTAGTGGTCTGAGTCCAGATTGGCGCTTCTTAGTACCTTCACGTTTTGTATTTCCTTTTGAGATTTGCGTGAAATGGCCACATGATCTATCTGGAATTAACCCAGGTGGGTATTAGGTGAAATCCAAGTCTTCTGCTTCCTTGGCAAGTGTTTGAAGGCTGTAGACTTCATGATCAACCAAAAAGTCCTACACAGATCCACCAATCGTTCTCCGTTGCGGTTGGTTCGCTTATGCGCCGGATAATTGCCTACTATGTTTCTGTATTTTTTCTCTCTTCCCAATTGAGCATTGAAGTCACCAAGCAGTATGACGGTGTGTCTCTCTGGAAGTTTAGAGATAATATCTTTTAAGTCTTCCCAGAATTTATCAGTTCTGTCTGGATTGCGTCTGTTGTCCTGGTTGATTGGGGCATGTACATTGACTATACGGTAGCCCTTGTTTGCGCATTTGAGAGAGAGGATGGATATACGACTACTCGGGGAGGTAAAATCGGTGACTGAATCCAGTATCCTGTGACTGATTATAAATCCTGTACCTAAGTGGGGTACGTTCTTCATTACCCGCTGACCCACTTTTCCTTTGAGGATTCTGTAGCCTTGGGACTCGAAGGCATGTTCGGCCGTAAATCTGGTTTCCTGTACTGCTGTCAGTATTATGTTGTGTCGTGTTAGTGAATCAGTCAAATGTTTAAGTTTTCCCACTTTTAGCAATGAGTTGGCATTAAATGTTGCGAAGAAGCTTTGCCGTCTTGGTCTGAGTTTACGTCCGGTGATTTCAGGATGCTCCGACTCATCCTTAAAGCATGTTGGTGCGGATTCCCCAGAATCCCAAGGTCCGCTAACGTCACCATAGGTGACGGTGGATTGGTTACCACCTGGGGTAGTGCATTTAGCGAGATTTTCCTCCATGCTTAGTTGAAGAATATTCTTCATGGGACAATGGCGCACTATTGTTCCCTATTATAGGGATATATCCTATTCTCTTACTCGCACTAATGTTCCCCCTTCGCACTTCCATTCCAACTCCTCATTCTTCCTCTTTCACTTACTAAACACCATTATTTTTATTTTCTCCACATTCTCTTCTAAGTTTTTCTTCTTCACATACCTCCCTAGGCTTTTCATCATTTCTTTCATCTCCCCCTTCGTTCTTTGCCACCACTACCACATCATCCGCGAGGGCCAAACCCATACTTTCTTACTACCTATCACACAGCCTCCTGCTAGCACCTTCTTACACATTCTTTCTATATCTGCCACATATATCGTAAAAAATATGGGGTTAAGGGGTCAACCTTGTCTTACTCTTACTCTCTTTAAATCTCACTCTCTTATTGTTCTTCCATATAACTTCCATCCTCTCGACCAACCACTTGTCTACTCCGCATTCTCCCATATATTCATTTTCTCTCTATCCATTCAGTCAAACGCCGCCTTGAGAGCTATGAATACATACTAATTCACGTTGACACGCCGGCGCGGTCACGAAATATTAAACATATGGCGTAATATCCAAGTGTCCACGAACGAAACGCACGTTTGGTCCAAGTAGCGGGCAAGCTAGCGACTTGCGCGAGCGTGCCGCTCGCGGCATTATCAAACGCGTCAGATGTTTGTGTGTGTTCACGTCGAACTAGCGGCGGAGCGCGCGATTCACTCGCGACGTCAGGTAAGTTCAAACCAGTATGAACTGGTCGCTAGAAGTTATCATCTTCCACTTTAGGTATGAACTTTCGGTTAAAAATAAAAGATCGTCGTCCATGTTTTCAATCTTTGACAACACGTCACAGCCGCGCAAACGCCTGACGGCCAATGTGAACATGAAACTCGCCACGTATACCGCGCCCGCACCCGCCGCCGCGCCCGCGCGTTCCTACGTGAACAAGCACTAATGCACAGACCCTTGCCTGGCACAAACCCTTGTTTATTGTTGTTAGTAAAACTATGGAAAAATGTAGGTGAAAACCTAATCATCAAAGAAATTTTTGATGAAATCTGACAAACTGAAAAATTTCTTCAAATTAGAAAATAGCGATCATCCATCCAGTATAGAAGAAAGGTAGCAAAACAATTACCGAGGGATATCATTACTCTCGGTAACTTACAAAATTTTGTCCAAGACCATTTTAAACCGTAGGTATCTTCAACTGAATGCGCAGAATGGTGAATGCCAAGGTGGGTTCCGGAAAGGCCGATCGTGTACATAGCAAATCATCAATTTGAAAAAATTAATGTCTCACTTCCTTAAAATGTCAAACAAAAGATTATGTCATCACTTTTGTTGAATTTGCAAAGACTTATGACAGTATTGACCGTGAATCCCTTGTTGCTGCACTCTCAGCATTTGGATTAGATCGCAACACAATATCAATCATCAAAGATTCCCTCTTGAATACAATTTTAAAGGTTAAATTTATGTGAGGACTGAGCGCAGAAATTTCAATTGGTAGTGCGTCAGTAGTGAGGAGTGCGTCAATTAGATAGATTATATCCATTGTTGTTTAATTGTGCGCTTGAAAAAGTCTTCCCAGAATGGAGACGAGCTGGTGCACCATCCCATAGACTAGGACCAAAACTCAAAGAGATAACACTCGACTGCTTGGAATTTGCGGAAGACATGACGTTAATTGCTCCAAACATTTCTGATGCACATCAACAACTTGAGTTACTCTAAGAACGAGCAGCAAAAATCGGCTTACGGATTTCTTTTGATAAAACAAAATTTATGACGGATAATAAAACTGCTTCGAATACACTATACCAGTGGTTCTCAAACTGGGTGCCTGGGGAGCGTATGCCTGGGGTGACGCAGCAATAATAAAGAAATGTAAAAAAAATGTTAAAAGAAAACTACAGAAGGAGGTAACGAATCTGAGTTTCTAATTTAATTGCTGAAATATGGACAACCGGCTAAAATCTGGGTGTTAAAACGGAAAGGTGATGAACTCACTAAAGCTTCTGAAGCGACTGACTCAATGACAACCTGCATCGTCGGAGGAGACGAAATATCCCAGCAGACACCTGCGAAGTTAGATAAGTTTATTCGAATGAAAATTAAAACGCAACTGAAGCTTCATTTATTGTCAGTTCAAACATAGCAAAATTTGGAAAGACCCATACTATTGCCGAGACACTGATTAAACCTTGCGTGTAGGATGTTGTAAGTTGCATATTAGGTCCAAACATGGCCAAGCAGATTGATACTGTGATAAGCAAGCGAATTTACACAAACAGAGTCTATGGAGAACGAGCGTATAAGAAAGTTTAAAAGTATTTTTTTTAGTTTACAGCTTAATGAAAGTACCGATGTTGCGGAAGTTCCTGTTTTTCTTGTGTTTGTAAAGTATCCGTTCGAAATGCAAATAGAACAAGAACTAGTACATATTAATCATTTTTTTGTGGTGGAATAATGGTAAAGATGGAAATTTGTTTGAGGGTGGAATAGTTGTTTGAGGGTAGAATAGCTGTTCAGGGTGGAATAGTTGATGATGGAATAATGTGGAGAATTTAGAAGTGCACGCCACTGGTGACGCTAAAAGAGCCACATGGTTTCATGGCAATCCAAGGATGCTGATATCAAATTTAAAGGTGCGCTTTCATCGCCAACTGCTGCCGCATGTGGTAGACTATGGTGAATTGTAAATGTGCTGATTGTATGAATTTAGATTTGATTGAAAAATGTAAATTGCCACATTGACCTCATTTTGGATCGGAAATTCGCGCGTATGTGATATCTTGATTTATCCGGCGCTTCGCGGTGTGCAACCTAATCTAACCTAGGTTAAACCAACAGTACTTGCCATATTATCCTGTTTTGGATTCGGTTTAGTCACAAAACTAAAAAACCCTTCTTTGAATTTCATTTATTAATTTACATGGGTTTAACTGGAGAACGCGGTTTGAGGTTTGTAAAAAAATAGCAATGTCAATTTCAATAGACATCAACGTATGCGCTATATAGAACTGAAAGATTTTTTTTATGTATCTGTTGCAGTTTTCAAAATATAGTTATTTAAATATCTTACCATCTGGGCGGCTTTGAATTTGAAGAACGGCGCTTGTCGCCAGATCAATTATTTTGGAAAATACATAAAGGAATTTGATCCTTTCTCTACAAATGTGTAAAATTTTATCAATCTAGAAAATATCAAAATATTCAAAAATAGCGAAAAAATGTATTAACCCTTCATAGATTTCAATGAAACTTTCACTGAATATGGATATCCAGCAGAAGTAACCGCTGACCAAATTTGAAAGCTCCGCTCCCCAATGGGGGCAGCGTGGCGAATTATTTTTGCTTCAAAGGTTTCTTGCAAATATCTCGCCAACGCAACGCCTCAAAATAGAAAATTACAACCGGGATCTCCATGTAAGCATTCTTTGCAAATTTTGTAAAATCGTTCGATTTAGTCACAAAATTAAAAAATATTTAATGCAAACATAGAATTGAAAAATTCACTATGTTTTTACCACACTTATAATATGTAAAAATGTTATATAACTTATTATTCACAGTTATATAAATTTCTACATTTACATTCACGATTCAAGACATTTACACTCGAGTTTCGACGTTTGACGGTCATTTTTAAAGTAAGTAATAAGAGTGGTAAAACATAGTGATTTTTTCAATTCAATGTAAGTATGAATTTCCACGTAGTAACTGTCACAACCATTCTATTCATATAAAATGCAAAAATTTTTGCAAGGGGTACCAAACCTTCTGTGAATTTCGATTTTCAATTTACATGGGTTTAAATGTATAACGCGGTAAGAAGTTTGCAAATATATTTATTCTGCAAAAACGGTTCGCTTTGGAAAGATGAACAAACTTTAAAAAGTTGATAAAAAACATCACGTGATAAAAGGACGACCCCAAGGGTGCCGCGAGATTTTTTCAGCTCTACAAGGGTGCCGCGGCAAAAAAAAAGTTTGAGAACCACTGCACTATACTATATACCGAATACACTATACTATACACCGAACAAAATATACGCATTGATAATTGTAAGGTCTCGCGAGTAAAAGACTTCAAGTATTTACGTGAATGGATCATTGAAACTGGCAACGAAAGAAAATCTATAGAAGCAAGACTACAGAAAATGAAAACTGCTTTTAGATTTGACAAAAGAAGTTTATAACAAAAAATGCACCTCTTGGAATTGTAAAATTCAACATTATAAAACAGTAGTCTTACCTACAGCCCTTGCAGCCGAGACACTTAATCTACAACATAAAACACTGAGAAATCAATTGGAAATTAAGGAACGCAAAATCATGCGAAAATTTTTGGGACCAAGAATCAAAGATGGAATTCACCTTCCAAAACTTAATGCTGAAGTCTATTTGAAAATTACTAAAATCACAGATACACTCCGAATGAGAAGGATTCAATTCATGATGGACAGAATGGACCCAACTAGGTTAACACATAAAATCTATACGAAAAATGCAACAAGGTCCAAATGGTACAAACAGGCGGAAAAGGACTAAAGAAAAAGGGCTGAATTAGGTTTTTCCAATCTCAAAGATCGAGAAGAAATTAAGAAAATTACTCATACACGGGGTTTTGAGAGATAATAGAGAAGACCTACCAGACACGTCTAGTCGCAGCAACGAAGACTCGCTCAATCGTTGAATCGCAGGAAGAATTATTGGGCAAACATCAAGGCCAATAATTGTTGATTCTGCGTGGTCCTAGAAGACCCATTCGCGCAGAAGATTATAATATTATTCTCAGATTTGTATCGAAGCAAAGAATAAGTTGGTAAAATATTTCCAATTACAGATCCAAATTTCTGTATATACTCCCGAGTATAAACATATAGAAGTGTAAAGTCAAAATCAGAGTTTGAACTTTAAATATAGGGACAATGAAGGGAAAGAGCAAAGAGATTGTTGACATGATGGATAGAAGGAAGATTTATCTTAATATATTTGTTAAAGTGACATACACGTATTTTTTTGCTCTCCCTCCTAGAGGAGAGTTGACGGCAGGAATGGCATACGGTCACAAAAATTACTGCCAAAACGAAGAATGAATACTTTTCAGAGTAAATGTCCCGAAGTAATAGTCTCTCAATCGGTTCTACGGGGGACACGTGTTGTGTGGAATGCAGAAGATGAGAAAGTAGGAGCGAAGTGTAAAGTCAAAATCAGAGTTGGAACTTGAAATATCAGGACAATGAAGGGAAAGAGCAGAGAGATTGTTGACATGATGGAAAGAAGAAAGGTGAATATCTTGTGCATACAAGAGACTAGGTAGAGGGGTGATAAAGCGAAAGTACTGGCAGGAGTATATAAGTTGTTCTATAGCAGTACGGACAAAGATTCAAGAAATGGAGTCGGGGTTATCATGGATGGGGATCTTAAGGAGGAAGTCTGTGAAGCAGAATTAACGACAGAATCATAAGAGTCAAGCTGGTAGTTGGAGGAGACCTCGTCACAGTTTTGACTGTATATGCACCTCAGACAAGATGTTCAGAGGAAGAGAAGAACCAATTTTGGGAGATCTTAGATGGAGTCACAATGGAAATATATACAACGAAAGGGTGATAATTGGTGGAGATTTAAATGGACATATTGATGAGAGGAGAAGTAGCGAGAGGAGAGTAAGTACATGGTGTATGGAGTTACGGTGAAAGAAATACAAGGGAAAAAGATTGTAGAATATGCAGTGGCCTTCGACTTAACGATTGCCAATACCATCCTCAACCGAATAAGTGAACAACTTATAACTTATAAAAGCGGAGATCATAGTCAGTCAGATTAATTTATGGGAAAAAGACATAATAAAGACATAATAAATGTATCATACAAAGAGAACAAATAATAATGTGGTGGAGACTGAAAGAAGGGCTGCGAGAAGAATTCAAGGAAAAGGTGTTAAGGGACTTGCCGGAGGACGTACATGAGTGGTGCAGTATTAAAAGCAGTGTTATAAAGAAAGCTGGTGGAGACGTGCTAGGTGTAACATCAGGAAAGGGACCGACAGAAGATAAGGAGGCATGATGGTGGTATCAAGAGGTCCAAAAAGAGGTAAAAGTGAAGAAAGTTGCTAAGAAACAATGGGATTTAACAGGAAGACAAGAAGAAAGGGAAGCCTATAAGATTGCAAAGAAGAAGGCAAAACGAGCTGTGGCAAAAGCGAAGACTGAGGCAGTGGAGGAAGCATATGAAGAGCTGGAGAGAAACCAGGATGACAAACAACTAATGAGAATTGCAAAAGCCAGAGATAAAACGTCCAAGGACATAACATCAATGAAGCACATGAAGGATGAGTCAGGTGTAGTGCTACACGATCAAGAGAAAATACTGGAACGATGGCTGGAGTACATGGAAAGACTATTGAATGAAGAAAATCTGAGAGAAAAGTACGAGGATGGAGAGATAAACGAAGGAATGTCCCAAGCTTTAAGTAGGGAAGAAGTAGAATATGCGATAAAGAAAATTAAAAATGGGAAGGCAGTAGGTCCAGACCAAATCCCAACAGAATCCTGGAGAAGCCTGGGGGACAGGGGTATATCCTCTGAAATTTAATGAAAAAGATTTGGAACGGAGAAACAATGCCACATGCGTGGCGAAGTAGTATTCTTGTTCCCATATACAAAGGAAAAGGTGATATCCAAAACTGTGGCAATTATGGAGGTATAAATCTGATGTCTCACACACTAAAGAAGACATGGGAAAGGATCCTTGAGACAAGGTTGCGTCGGGAAACTGAAGTAGGGGAAGAACAGTTTGGATTTATGCCAGGATAATGAATAACTGTCGCAATTTTTGCACTGATTGAGAGACACAGGGAGATTCAGGTTGATTCAAATATCGCCTTCATTGATCTGGAAAAGGCGTATGACAGAATGCCCAAGCAAGAGATATGAAGATGTATGAGAAGTAAAGGTGTACCAGAAAAGTATGTGAGACTGGTGAAAGAAATGTACGAAGGTGTGATGACACAAGTTAAGAGCAGTGTGGGTACAACAACGGAATTCCCAGTAAGAGTAGGGCTATACCAGGGATCTGCTCTCAGCCCATATCTCTTTATCCTGTGTATGGATGTGCTAGTCAAGCATGTGAGGAAAGCAGCGCCATGGAGCATGATGTTCGCCGACGACGTTGTACTCTGCAAACTGACCAGAGAGAAACTTTAAGAGAGGCTCGAAAAGTGGAGTAGAGCTCTAGAAGAAAGGGGAAGAACAGCAGGGTGAAAACTGAATATATGTGTATGACGGAAGCTAAGGATCTATGTATTAGCCTGCAAGAAGAAGAACTACCACAAACCAAGAAGTTTAAATATCTGGGGGTCATATATTCAAAGTCATGGAGGGCTGGAGTATGAAATACAACGAAGGGTAAATAGAGGATGGATAAACTGGTAGAAATTGAGTGGAGTACTTCGTGACCAGAAGATCCGCTGCAGGAGGAAAGGAAAGCTACAAATCTGTGGTGAGGCCTGCTATGCTCTATAGTGCGGAAACTTGGCCGATTACAAAAGCACATGAGAGAAAGATGGAAGTGGCAGAAATGAGAATATTGAGTTGGATGAGCGGTATAAGAAAAAAGGATAGAATAAGGAATGATCACATCAGAGGAACAGTGAAAGTGGGACCGAAAAAAAGAAGGTCGAAGAAAGTAGGCTAAGGTGGGTCGGACATGTACAGAGAAGAGAGGAGGACAACGTGGGAAAAAGAGTTGGAAAGCTGGAAATAGGAGGGTCAAGGAAGAGAGGAAGACTAAAAATGAGATGGAAAGACAAGGTAGCAGGGGATTTGAGAGAAAAAGGTTGGAAGAGTGAGGACCCATTGGATAGACATCTATGGAGAAGAAGAATCCAACAAAGCAACGCCATCCCTACGTGATATAGGAAAAGGCAGAGAAAAAGAAAGAAGAAGAAGACTCCCGAATATAAACATGTTTTTAAGCAAATTTCCACGTCATCATACAAAAAAAATAATTAAAGTAAAATACTTGGTATTTACAGTATTTAATTAAACATTCTTGTTTTATTAATAAAACTACAAGCTTTCATCATATTAAAATAGTGTAGCTCTGTAAAGGTACAAAGAATGAAAGGCAGCATTGCGTATTTACAATAATATCATCAAAGAATCCTCAAACTAAATGTGCTAGAATATAGTAGACAAAGATGAAAGCTCCAGCAAAAATTTTGCAAATAAAACAAAATTCCACATTATATGAAATGCTCTTTTAACTAAAAAGCTATCGTATATGTAAATCTGCATATAATCTTTTTTTTTATTTTTAGGTAACCAAATGGTAATCAGAAATATTGCCTTGTGAATTTATCTGGTTTATATTACAAAATTAGATTCTAAGTTATATACTCTCGAATAAAAATTAAAGCACTCATATGGGTTCGTTAATCGATCGACGAGTGCGATACAATTTTCTAAATATGTATCGGCGATGTTTTTATTTAAAAAATGTGCATAAAAGGGAGAAAATAGTATAAAAAACTAGTTCATAAGGCGTTTCTTGCACTTGTCCATTAGAAAACTCCTCGCTACGCTTGTCGTCTAAACATGGACGCGTGCTGAAAAATAGCGTTTATTGAACTCGTTCTTTAATATACTATTATAAATATAAGCGTCATAGGATTGCTATTATTATTGAAAATGTCGAGCGCATTTTCAAACAAAAACTGTAATTTAATTAAATTACAACTAAATTGGTGATAAACTAAAATCAAAACCAAAATCCAGGTTCTCATCAAAATGTTGTTTATTAACTCAATATTAAATAATTTCAAGAAAAATAATACAAAATTTTATAAGCAATACGACATTTTGAAAAATTGTATTAACCAGGCCTATGCACAGATGATTTATATGATCTCTATAGGTGCACATCTATGTATATGTATGTATGTTTTATCCTGGTAAATAAATAAATAAAATAAAATAAATATATTTTTCATGAATTCCGGACTTTATGGGCAACAAAATTCGCAAACTGCGCAAGATATAAACTTCAAATATCAAGTTTCCTCGTTGGTTATATTAGATATTAGATACACATCCTTGAGAATGCGAAATGCAAACTTACCAAGATAATCAATTTCGGTCAACAAACAGGAAACACAAAGCATAACTCCGACCGCTTTTAAATACATTTAAGAGATTCTCCCACAATGAACTACAACGCTTATATAAGTCTGATATGTACGAGAATAACATATTCAACTACACAGAGTAATCTAAGAATACTACGATAGGATAGGAGATACTAAGAATACATGAATGATTGATATGTGAATACATTAGAATATAAATGGGACGTATGAAAAACAGCTACAGAATAATAAACGAAGTATTTCTCGCATAAGCAATTTTTTTTAATCGCGAAATATTCTTTTTATAACGATGACTAGAAATTTCGTTCTCCATGCATTTTAAAAAACATGTTATGTAGGGGAGACCGGAGCCAGTTTTTAAAATCAATAAACATTTCTAAAATCAATTTTGTACTTATCAAGTTACTTACAGAGTCCATTACCTATACATTTTTTCAACGCATTTATATTACAATATCAAGTTTCGGAACCTTCAAGCGAGCAGGTGCAAAGCGACCGAGCTGACCGCAAATGCGGGATAACTTCGCCCACGCTTTGCGGTAAGTTCACCACATTTTTTTCAGGATGATAAAGTCATGAATGGTTTTGTCATGAATATGTTACATAATTCAAAAGGATTGACAAACTATCGCACAAAAAAATTGATTCAGTCTAATCTTCAAGTGTTTATTGACAAAGTCAATTCTTCTCTTCATTATTTTCCGTCTTTTAACTTTTCTTTGAGATCGAAGAGATTTTCTTTCAGAGCCAGTCAGAATCGTCGTCGTTCTAGTTTTTCTGCCTTGTTTTAGGCAGTTTTTCTTTTCTAGCAGGTGCTTTTAGGTTTTAGGCTTTAAGGGTTTGCGGCCAGCGGCGTAACTATAGGGTGGCAGGGCTGGCAAAATGCCACGGGCCCCGAGCTAAAAATCGTTCTTCGTTTGATTGTTATTACAATTTGACAATCAGCCATTTGTGTCTTTGATTTAGTCGTGGTTTTTGTTTTATTGAACTTGCAAATACAGGCAAAGAAAAGTTAATTGTGAAAGTCAGATATCAACATGTCTAGTTCTAAAAAATATCTGAGTGGTAGCGAAAAACGATAGAGAAAGATGGAATCTGAAAAAACAGTACTTTAAGAATGATGACTTTATGGATGAACGAAAGTGAAGAATTGGACGTAACTAAACGTAACAGTATGGCAGATGCAGCACCCAACACCACTGTATATCCAGGACAACCACTACAAGGTACTAGCAAAAATCAAAGTGAATCATATTTTAGTGTGAGCAATATTGCTTTTTCACCATATATTACTGAAGGTTAATTGAAGGGTACATGCAAAGAACAGGGAATGTCCCAATGAATAGATTCTGAGAAAAAAGCAATTTAAAGTTTAGAAGTTATAATATTATTATTGAGATCAAAGTATGCAGTAACTTTTACTTAGAAATAACAATAACTTATTAGTAAGCATATTTATGTTAAAATCAGAGCTTTCAGTTATTGACAACCATCTTACAAAAAGTACAAAACATGGAATGTCCTTGGCGTCACAAACAAAAACAAGGAATGTCAAATTTAGTCATCTAACTAAATTTGGAAAGAGAAATCTTTTTTTGGAAGACGTTAGCTTTTCTCATTTTCCTTTCATAAAAAAACATGAGCTTTTGTTAAACGAAGTTTATTCAAAATTGATTGCTGTTTTAATTCATCAAGTTTCTTTTCTTCCTCAAGTGCCTTAGCCTTAGCTAAATAAGTATCACAGGAGCTGCATGTATCAATTCTCGGATAGCCAAAAGCTATGTTAAGCTCTGTGTTAAAGATATGCCTGTATGACTCGTACGAAATTTGTTTTTTATTTTCATTGTCTTCTAAAAACATCTTGTACATTTTCTTTATTGTCAAGTCTTCTGATAAGTAAATTTTCCTACTGTCTTTTAAACTGCTACCCTTGAAAGAATTAATATGATTTAAAACTTGTTATTTTATCTCTGCAATTTTTTTGTGGTTTTCATGGCTTCCTCTTTGATCTACAGGAGCTTTACCATCTACAGGAGCTTTGTTTTCAAGCTTCTTTGCAGATATTCCATCTTTCCCTTGGTAATACCATGTAATGAAATTAATGCTTTGAAACACAGGGGCACATTTTTAATATTTTTTTATTCATCTTTAACACGCACTTTATAGCCGTATGCAGCTGAATTAAAACAATCCTCACCTTCCAATTTTCTGGTTTTTCTTCGTTGGACATTACAAACATTTATAAGCCCCGACAAATATAAGTTCTGCTCAATGACACTACCCAATGAATTGAAGTATTGAATAACGTTTTTTCGATTATTTTCAGTCAAATTATCGAAACATTTGAGCCTTGAACAGTTACACGGTGCCCCAGTTCATAAGAGAAAAGGCGAAAGGCAAAACAATCACCAGTTCACAACTATCAATATTTGGACTATCCTCCTTCTTTACCAGGATGTCAGGGACATTTCCCTGTTCTTTTCGCACTGGGCATATATAACGTATAAAAACGTATAAAAACGTATTTAAAGCGACATTTGTTGAGTATTTATAAAAACTAGTCATTATATATACAATTACCATAGACATAGATTTGTTACCAGTACAAAACAAAAAAAAACCGGCCATGTGCGAGTTGTGACTCGCGAACCGAGGGTTCCGTACAAACTTGTAAGTAAGGAATCTTTTTTTTTGTGGAGGACGTAGAAAGCACATTCAGTTAACTTGACAAGTGGCCCTCCAGAAATCACGATCATCTTAGTACCGCTGCAAGCATAACCTCAAGATGTCGCTGTTGTACGAGGGAATTCTACCCTATATTTTATTACCATACATTACCCATTCACTATAAGTGTTTATGGGTTCTGGAACTTCAATATTTGTTTTTACTGCTCAATTTTGCCTGTATACCTATATACCCTGTATAAAGGCATACAGGGTATTTTTTTTTTTAAATAACGCGAATATTTTTAAACTTATAAAAAGAAAACTTTATTTTAGTATTACACTTATTCACTAACTTGTATTAAGATCTAACTATTTCTAGATCTAATATAAACTAATATATTAACTATTTCTAAATCTATTTCGATACTCTTAACATTCAGTTGTTTAATTGACTGCTTTTGGGCAATTGACTACCAAAAAATATAGGGCGTACGTGATTTAAGTATATGTAGATTATAAAGAAAAATTAGACGAAATATAATATATACAAGATGTTACGGGACTTGAGTATGTCGCATGTCGGTTATAAACAAGCAAAATTTAGACATAATATATACCCTGTATATATTATGTATATAGAGCGTACGTGATGAAATGCATAACGAATATAAACAAAGAAAATTCAGAATAAACAGCTTGGTGCCGACACATACTTTTTAACCTTCGGACCTAACCGAGGAGGACATAACCGAGGAGGACCTAACTGTATGCAACCCATATGCTTCTGGTGCCCGACAATACCACGCAACGCATTAGTGTAAGTTTCTAATAGTAAATTCGCATTTTTCTTGTAATTAAACTACGTATTTGCGGTTTTCAGCTTTCTCCCTTTACATGTGCTGCAACACACCGCTTCTTGTCAAATGTCATGATTCTAGGTCAACGGAAAGTACCCTATAGGTTTTGATTCCCTTGTGAAATCGCAAAATATGCGACATAAACGGTCATATCTTTTGATCGCGTTGACTTACAAGTTTGATTTTTTCACAGCTGAAAGAGACCGCAGACCCGAGTATTTGATACAAATTTCAACTTGTTACCTCTACGCGTTCCTGAGAAAAATGGTCTTGAGAGACAGACAAACGGACAGACAGACAGACAGACAGACGGACAACAAAGTTATCCTACAAGGGTTCCGTTTTCGGTACGGAACCCTAAAAACAAAAAAAAATGTGACATTCCCTGTTCTTTGCCTGTACCCTTCAATTTTAAAGAACTAAATAATCTAGTGAATCGAAAACGAACATTGTAAACCTAAGGGTTCTTTCTTAAAAACAATGACATTAGATCTTTCCTAGAAAAAACATTATTATATTGTTTCCAAGGCTGGTATGAAACTTGATCGTACATGGCTATGCCTTAATACTTCAGAATGCGTATTGTGCACCATGTTGATTATTCACAAATCGGACAAAATTCAAAATGTTTGGATGGAAGGCTACGACGACTGGAAACATATTGTAGACGCCATAGATAGACACGAGACATTTGGATTCTCAAGATTCTTGTCTTACGTATCAACAATAGCGGCTAAATGGAACACTAGATGAAGATCAACAGTCCATAATCAAGAAAGAAAAATCTTTCTGGCGCCAAGTACTCTCTAGACTCCTTGATATACTCTAACACTTTCAACGTGTAATTTAGCCTTTCGTGGCCACAGAGAAAACAAAGATAGCAATGGTCCAAGTTCCCGAGGAAACATTTTGAGTATTATTGAGTTATTAGCAAAATCAAGATTTTTCAAGAATTGTTAAGCAAACCATAGGGCCCAGATAAAATACTTAAGAAAAAATTACAAAATCAGCTCATTTCTGTTCCGGTTCTAAAAGTAGAAAATATATTCATAAATGAAATAAACACCGCACCATTTTACTCTATCATATTCGATACGACTCAAGATGTTTCAAAAACAGGTCACATGTGTGAACTTTACCGTTATTGTATCATCGAGAAAGACGAAAATGGAGGTCTATAAAGCTGGCACCCCCACCTTTTCAAATTTCAAATTTCATAGCACTAGAATTATGTGCTCTTTATGTGCTAATTATGTGCCGCAATCGCGATTTTTGTGCTCGAAGCCTTCAATGAAAGAATCAAACTTGACTAGTGAAGGTGCTAGCTTAACAGTCAAGCTGGCACCCACCCATCCGAAAAATTAGGATACCGATACCAAATAAGCACTACAATTATGTGCTATTTATGTGCTTTTCAAATGCCCTGGAGCGAATTCGCTAACTTAACCCCTTGTGTGAAAAACTCACCCCGAACATAATGAGCGAAAACTTTAATAATCGAGCAAACAACTTCTAACCAACGCGATATTGTTGCAATAATTATGTGCTCTCCAGATATGCTATTTACGATTTTTTGCTCAAACCCTTGAGCGAAAAACTCACCCTGAACGGAATGAGCCATAAGAGGTGAAATCTATAATAATCGAGCACACAAGTTTTAACCAACGCGATATTGTAGCAATTGACTATGTTTTCTCCAGATATGGTATTCGCAATTTTTGTGCTCGCACCCTTGTACGAAAAATTCATCCCGAACGGTATGTGTCATAAGAGGTGAAATCTTTAATAATCAAGAATGGAAATTTTAGCCGGTGCGAAATAGTTGCGATAATTATGTGCTCTCCAGATATTATATTTACGATTTTTGTGCTCAAACCTTTGTGCGAAAAACTCACCCCGAACGAAATGAGCCATAACAGGTGAAATCTATAATAATAGCGCACACAAGTTTTAACCAACGCGATATTGTAGCAATAATTATGTTTTCTCCAGATATGGTATACGCAATTTTTGTGCTCGCACCCTTGTACAAAAAATTCACCCCAAACGGTATGTGTCATAAGAGGTGAAATCTTTAATAATCGAGAATGGAAATTTTAACCGGTGCGAAATAGTTGCGATAATTATGTGCTCTCCAGATATTATATTTACGATTTTTGTGCTCAAACCTTTGTGCGAAAAACTCACCCCGAACGGAATGAGCCATAACAGGTGAAATCTATAATAATAGCGCACACAAGTTTTAACCAACGCGATATTGTTGCAATAATTCTCTGTTCTCCACATATGATATTCCCGAATTTTGTGCTAGCACCCTTGTACGAAAAATTCACCCCGAACTCTATTAGCCTTAAGAGGTAAAATCTTTAATAATCGAGAACAGAAATTTTAAGTTACGCAAAATTATTTCAATAATTATGTGCTCTCCAGACATGCTATTTACGATTTTTGTGCTCAAACCCTTGTGAAAAAAACAACCTTAACGGAATGAGCAATAAGAGGTGAAATCTATATTAATCGAGAACACAAGTTTTAACCAACGCGATATTGTTGCAATGATTATGTGTTTTCCAGATATAATATTTGCGTTTTTTGTACTCGCACCCTTGTACGAATAATTAACCCCGAACAGTATGAGTCATAAGAGGTGAAATCTTTAATAACCGACAACAGAAATTTTAACCGGTGCGAAATAGTTGCAATAATTATGTGCTCTCTAGATATGCTATTCGAGATTTTTGTGCTCGCGCCCTTGTACGAAAAATTCAGCCCGAACGGTGAGAGTCATAAGAGGTGAATTCTTTTATACTCGAGCACAGAAATTTAAACTGACACGATATTGTTGCAACTATTATATGCTCTCGAGATATGATATTCGCACCCGTGAACGAAAACCTCACCCTGAACTGTATTAGCCTCAAGAGGTAAAATCTTTAATAATCGGGAACATACATTTTAAATGATGCAAAATTGTTTCAATAATTATGTGCTCTCTAGATGTGCTATTTACGATTTTTGCGCTCAAACCCTTGTGCGAAAAACTTATCCCGAACTGAATGAGACACAGGAGATGAATTCTATAATAATAGAGCACAGACATTTTAACGGAATCGAAATTGTTGCAATAATTATGTGTTCTCCAGATATGAAATTCGCGATTTTTGTGCTCGCACCCTTGTACGCAAAATTCACCCCGAAATATATGAGCCATAAGAAGTGAAATCTATAATAACAGAGCAAAGACATTTTAACGGAATCGAAATTCTTGCAATAATAATGTCCTATCCAGATATGATACTCGCGATTTTTGTACTATCATCCTTATACGCGAAACTCACCCCGAAATATATAAGCCATAAGAGGTGAAATTTATAATAATAGAGCAAAGAAATTTTAACCGGATCACAATTGTTGCTATAATATTGTCCTTTCGAGATATGCTATTCGTTTTTTTGTCCTCGCACGTTTGTACGAAACTTGCACCCCGAACTGTATTAACCTTAAGAAGTGAAATATCGTGTCGGTTTAAGTTTCTGTGCACCAGTACAAAAGATTTCACCTCTTATGGCTCTCACCGTTCGGGGTGAATTTTTCGTACAAGGGTGCGAGCAAATAAATCGCGAAACCGCGAACGAAAATCGCGAACAAATATCGTAAATAACAAATCTGGAGAGCACATAATTATTGAAACAATAAATTAATAAATTAATATTAAAATGTATGTTCTCGATTATAAAAGATTTTACCTCTTAAGGCTAATACAATTCAGGGTGAGTTTTTCGTACAAGGGTGCGAGAAAAAAATCGCGAATATCATATCTGGAGAGCATATAATAGTTGCAACAATATCGTGTCGTTTTAAATTTCTGTGCACGTGTATAAAAATTTCACCTCTTATGGCTCTAACCGTTCAGCGAGAATTTTTCATACAAGGGTGCAAGCGCAAAAATCGTGAAAATCATATCTGGAAAACACATAATCATTGCAACAATATCGCATTGGTTAAAACTTGTTTGCTCGATTATTATAGATTTTACCTCTTAAGGCTAATACAGTTCGGGTTGAATTTTTCGTACAAGGGTGCGAGCACAAAAATCGCGAATATTATATCAAGAAAACACATAATCATTAAAACAATATCGCGTTGCTTAAAACTTGTGTACTCGATTATTATAGATTTCACCTCTTATGGCTGATTCCGTTCAGGGTGAGTTTATCGCACAAGGGTTTGAGAACAAAAATCGTAAATAGCATATCTGGAGAGCACATCATTATTGCAACAATTTGGCGTCATTTAAAATTTGTGTTTTCGATTATTAAATATTTCACCTCTTAAGGCTGATACAGTTCGGGGTGAATTTTTCGTACAAGGGTGATGGCTAAAAAATTGCGAATATCATATCTGGAGAACACATAATTATTGCAACAATATCGCGTTGGTTAAAACCTGTGTGCTCGATTGTTATAGATTTCACCTCTTAGGGCTCATGCAGTTCGGGGTGAATTTTTCGTACAAGGGTTTGAGACCAAAAATCGTAAATAACACATCTGGAAAGCGCATAATTATGGAAACAATTTGGCGTCATTTAAAATGTATGTTCTCGATTATTGAAAATTTTACCTCTTAAGGCTAATACATTTCAGTGTGAGTTTATCGTAGAAGGGTGCGACCACAAAAATCGTGAATATCATACCTGAAGAGCATATAATAGTTGCAACAATATCGTTTCGGTTTAAATTTCTGTGCTCGAGTATAAAAGATTTCACCTCTTATGGCTTATGGAATTTTTCGTACAAGGGCGCGAGCACAAAAATCGCGAATAGCATATCTAGAGAGCACATGAATATTTCAACTATTTCGCACCGTTTAAAATTTCTATTCTCGATTATTAAAGAATTCACCTCTCATGTGTCATACCGTTCGGGGTGATTTTTTCGTACAAGGGTGCGAGCACAAAAATCGCGAATATCATATCTGGAGAACACATAATCATTGCAACAATATCGTGTTTGTTAAAAATTGTGTGCTCGATTATTATAGATTTTACCTCTTATGGCACATTCCGTTCGGGGTGAGTTTATCGCACAAGGGCTTCAGTACAAAATCGTAAATAGCATAACTGGAGAGAGAGCACATAATTATTGAAACAATTTTGCTTTATATAAAATTTGCGTTCTCGTTTATTAAAAATTTCACCTCTTATGGCTCATATATTTCGGGGTGAATTTCTCATACAAGGGTGCGAGCAAAAAAATCGCGAATTATATATCTGGAGAACACATAATTATTGCAACAATATCGCGTCGAATAAAATTTTGGTGCGTTATTAATATAGATTTCACCGATTATGGGTCATGCAGTTCGGAGTGAATTTTTCGTACAAAGGTATGAGAACAAAAATCGTAAATAACATATCTGGAGAGCACATAATTATTGAAACAATTTTGCGTCATTTAAAATGTATGTTCTCGATTATAAAAGATTTTACCTCTTAAGGCTATTAGAGTTCGGGTTAAATTTTTCGTACAAGGGTGCGAGCACAAAAGTCGGGAATATCATATCTGGAGAACACATAATTATTGCAACAATATCGCGTTGGTTAAAACTTGTTTGCTCGATTATTATAGATTTCGCCTCCTATGGCTCATTCCGTTCGGGGTGAGTTTGAAAAGCACATAAATATCACATAATTGTAGTGCTTATTTGGTATAGGTATCCCAATTTTTTGGATGGATGGGTGCTAGCTTGACTGTTAAGCTAGCACCCCCACTAGTAAAGTTTGATTCTTTCATTGAAGGCTTCGAGCACAAAAATCGCGATTGCGGCACATAATTTGCAAATAAAGAGCACATAATTCTGGTGTTATCAAATTTTAATTTTGAAGAGGTGGGGGTGCCAGCTTTATAGACCTCGAAAAAGGGATCCGAAAGGCGCTCGTAATTGAAGAGTCATATTTAGGATGTCATGAAGTTGAGTACCTAACTGCGTTAGCAATGTCTAACCAAATTATTTCAGAAAATCCATAAATTCATAGAAATTATATCCATAAATGACGAAAACATACTTCTAAATAAGTGTCGAGGACAAAGATATGACGGTGCTAACACAATAAAAGACACTTATGGTGGAGTTAAAAGACTCATAACAGATATTGGGCCTAAAGCGGCATATGTTCACTGTGTTGATTATAACTTAAATTTAGTACTTAATGATTGTAGTAATGATAGCATTAAGAAAGGTTATTGATATGCAACATTTTTTGGAAATAGTTCTGCAAATTTATATTTTTTTGGGCACAAAAGATAATATCTTATCAACTTTATACCATCAGGACGTTATGATGCTATTTTTGCTTTAAAAGTTCGGTTTGTTGAAGTCCCAAACATCAGCATAGTTTCAGCGACCGTCCCAGCTGCAAGATGTCAACTACTACACCGACAACCCTCAACGAAGCCGCGCAAAAGTACCTCGACCCAGGCTACCTGGACACCCTGCAGGACAGCATCATCGAAGAAATGTTAACCTACATCATGCAAAGGAGAAAACCCACCGAAACCGCCGCCGAATACCCCACTGAAACCGCCACCGAAGATTCCACCGAAACCGCCGCCGAAGATTCCACCGAAACCGCCGCCGAATACCCCACTGAAACCGCCGCCGAAGATTCCACCGAAACCGCCGCCGAAGATTCCACCGAAACCGCCGCAGAAGATTCCAGCGAAACCGCCGCCGAAGATTCCACCGAAACTGCCGCCGAAGATTACACCGAAACCGCCGCCGAAGATTCAACTGTAACCGCCGCCGAATACCCGACTGAAACCGCCGCCAAAAAGACCACCATAACCGCCGCCGAAATGACAACCGTAGCCGCCCTCGGAGAGACAACTGACCCCGCCCTGGAAAAGAAAACTGAAGCCGCCGCCAAGAAGTTAACCGAAGCCTCACCAAAGAAAACCACCGATGCCGCCCCCAAAATTACAACCGCAGCCGCCGCCAAGAAAAGAACCGAAGCCCCCAAAAGGAACCGCCCGATGCGCAACCAGACCAAGAGGAAGAGAAAACTACCAACAAAAATAAAATCAAGACAGAAAGACAAAGGACCAAGAATCAACTAAGAAAACAAGACCCACCCGCAGCCAAGCAGAACCTAACATAGCCCACCGAAGGAAACCAAGGAGGAAACGAAATGAATAACTAAAAAAAAAAAAAAACGAAAGACAAACAAAAACAGACGACATGAACACAGAAATAACAAAACAACCACAGAAAAACAAAACCAACGACGGCGGAAGGACGGGCTCACGCCCAAAACCGCCATTGAACAAAGGATCCCATATAAAAAGTCCCAAAATCGCTAACGAAAACAATTATGTTAAATTGCAATTCAGATGAAAGAAATGAAGTTATTTCACTAGCTAGAAAGTGAAACGATATTTTGACGAACTTTGCGAAGACACGCGTCTCCAAGATCCAGAAAATTTGTTCAAAGTGAACATAATTTATCGAGTATTGGACATCATTATTAATCAACAGAAATTGCAAAACTATGAAATTGTTTCCAATTTCAGTGCTTTGCAACCTGCAACTTTGCAAAATTTTATACTGAACTATTAAAAGAAGCTCTAGAATTGATGAATATATAAAAAAGATATATCTGAATGATTTGCCAGAGAAATTCTCAGTTTTTGGTCTACCTTCAGAGACCAAATAGTCTTCATGTATTAGAGAACAAGCTGATTTTTTAGGGTTCCGTACCGAAAACGGAACCCTTATAGGATCACTTTGTTGTCCGTCTGTCTGTCTGTCTGTCTGTCTGTCTGTCTGTCTGTCTGTCTGTCTGTCTGTCCGTCTGTCTGTCTGTCAAGACCTTTTTCTCAGGAACGCGTAAAGGTAACAAGTTGAAATTTGTATCAAATACTCGGGTCTGCGGTCTCTTTCAGCTGTGAAAAAATCAGACTTGTAAGTCAACGCGATCTAAAGATATGACCGTTTATGTCGCCTATTTTGCGATTTCACAAGGGAATCAAAACCTATAGGGTATTTCCCGTTGACCTAGAATCATGAAATTTGGCAAGAAGCGGTGTCTTACAGCACATGTAAAGAGAAAAATCCGAAAACCGTAAATATGTAGTTTAATTACAAGAAAAATCCGAATTTACTATTACAAATTTATGAAAATATACTAATGTTGTCGTAGTGGTATTGTCAGGCTCCAGAAGCATATGGGTTGCATACAGTTAGGTCCTTTTCAAGTAAGGTCCGAAGGTTAAAAAGTATGTGTTGGCACCAAGCTGTTTATTCTGAATTTTCTTTGTTTATATTCGTTATGCATTTCATCACGTACGCTCTATATACATAATAAATACAGGGTATATATTATGTCTAAATTTTGCTTGTTTATAACCGACATGCGACATACTCAAATCCCGTAACATCCTGTATATATTATATTTCGTCTAATTTTTTTTTATAATCTACATAATATGTTGATAATCTACATAATAATACTATACTATACAAGTTTGTACGGAACCCTCGGTGCGCGAGTCACTCGCACTTGGCCGGTTTTTTTTATATTCGTTACGGCCAACTATGGAACACGTTTGACAGTTTTTACATTATTTTTTGTCCTCGCTTTCTGCCAATATCTCTTCATCCTCTCTCACACTTCCTTCTTCTGTTTCTCCGTGTAAGATCTTCCTTTTCGCACTGAAAATTCCCCTGTCTCCTGGAAATCTGTAAACTCCTTAATTATTCGCCTAAATCTCTCTCTGTCTATTATGTCTTCTTTTTTCACCCCATCCGTTCCAAGTCCAATCTCACTTCCCGAAACCATGTCGGCTCCGTCTTCCTCTTTCTGAAGAATTCAAACATTATTTTCGTCAGTCTGTTACTGTTTATCCTCATCTAGTGCATATAAAACTGTATTCTCCTTTTTCTCATTAGGGCTACAATTCCTTCTGTCTTCAGGTATAGTTCATTGTTAGGCTTTAGTCTCCTCTCTCCATCCTTATATTTCGGCCTAGGAATTTTCGGAGCATTTTCCTTTCTCTCCTCCGGATGTCTTCG
The DNA here is from genome assembly GCA_944588485.1 of Phosphuga atrata. Classification (NCBI taxonomy): domain Eukaryota; kingdom Metazoa; phylum Arthropoda; class Insecta; order Coleoptera; family Silphidae; genus Phosphuga; species Phosphuga atrata. Next base: position 77,244,447 of record OX155894.1, read on the forward strand.
AGGCCACCCTTCCCAATCATGTCTAGTGTTTCTGCTGCATACAGACATTCAGGTCTGAAAACAGTATCTAGGTGTCGGAATTTAGCCCCAAAGGATAGACCCTTTTTGTTGTATGTATCCTTCGTAAGTTGATAAGCCATTTCCATTCTTCTCGCCCGCTCTTTGATGGCATCCTTATCCGACCCATTGCCCTGTAATTTTTCTCCCAAATACTTAAAACAATTAACTCGCTTTATCTTGGCTTCTCTCAACTCCAAGTGTCGAGGAGCGTCTTTGATTTTCTTCATGAACATAGTCTTCTCAAAACAAATTTTAACTCCAGTCTTCTTGACTATCATCTGGAATTCTTCAGTTCTTTTATCGCTGTTTCAACACCAGTAGTGAGTATCATAATATCATCGGCGAATGCCAAACAATCCGTTCTTATACTTTCTATACCTCTCCCTAACATAAAAACCTCTTTATCCGAAATTCCCTTTGTCCATTCTTGAATACCTTTTTCTAAGACGCAGTTGAATAATATTGGTGATAGCCCGTCGCCTTGTCGTACGCCAGTTTTGATTTCGAAAGGCTCTGACAACTCCCCCCGGAACTTTATTTTGGAGAAAGTATTGCTAATCGTCTGTTGAATTAGATTCCTCGTCTTGTCCACTCCAAATTCCTCGAGAATTGCCAATAAGGTTTTTCGGTCAATGGAGTCATAGACCTTCCGGAAGTCCACAAAGACGGCGACATATTTATTCTGTCCCGACATCTTGTACTTTATGATATTCCGCAGGTTGAAGATTTTATCCGCGCAAGATCTCCCTTTCCGAAAGTCTGCCTGGTATTCACTCAAGTCGGTATCCAATAACCCTTCAAGTCTGGTCAGTAACGCTTTCGAAAAAATCTTGTAAGGAACTGAAACAAGAAAGATGCCTCTATAATTATTAACGTCCATCTTGTCACCCTTCTTATGAAGGGGATGGATCAAAGCCATTTGCCAGTCGGCAAGGATCCTCTCAGTTATCGATCCCGCAGTTCCCAGTTGTAGGAGTTCAGCGACGATACCATCTGCACCAGCAGCTTTGTTGGCCTTAAGTAATTGAATAAGCCGGAAAATTTCGTCTTCCATTTCGTCGACCATTACAGATAATTCGATTGTTACCTCAAGGTTCTATAATGGCTCCCCTAACATTTTGTAGTTTCCTAGACAGTCAAATCTAACATAGGTATAAGATGGATAAAGTTGGATTATATTGCAAGCCTTAGAACATAAAGAAAACCCCTTGATTTCGATTGTCTCAACGCTAACACTATCTTCAACATCAATTTCATCATCACAATTATCACTATAGATAGATAGATTGTAGATATCGATGGTGACTTGTAGTGCGACTCTTGCACCAGTTTCTTCTTTCGTTTATTTGTATACCACTTGATGGCACTTTGATCAATGTGGTATGCAGAGGTATTCGTCGTCCCATTAGGCTTTACTGCTACACATTGCTGTGTAGTTTTTCTCGATGCGGTATTTGCATAACATTTCTATATAGATATTTATTGCCTTGATATTCTATTTTGATTTTTAACATTTCTTTTTTGAAGTTGTTCTGGTCTCTGCTTTTTTTCACTCTGCCTATTTCTTCTTTGTTTCCACTTTACAATTGCCGATCTGGCGGTATCCTCCAGGACAACCTAACCCAACATAACCTATTTCTTCTTTGTTTCCACTTTACAATTGCCGATCGGCCGGTCTCCTCCACGACAAGGTGCAACAGAGGCAGGCCCAGCAGCAGTTCTATTGCCCTGCTATCGGGCATGATCCCATCGCCCCCATGATGAATACACATGCCAGTCTTTGAATCTTCTCAAGCTGATTCTTCATAGAGACCATCTTGGTTCTACTTCCCCACGCAACTGCCCCGTAAGTAAACGCAGGTCTTTACATCATAGTACACATCCATCGCAGGATTGTGGGAATACAATCTCACTTTTTCCCTGGCAGATTCACTCTTACACAGACATCGATCACTATTATATAGACATTGATCACTATTACACAGACATTGATCACTATTACACGGAGATTGATCACTATTACAAAGACATTGATTACTATTACACAGACATTGATCCCTATTAGACAGACATTGATCACTATTACACAGACATTTATCACTATTACACAGACATTGATCACTATTAGACCGACATTGATCATTATTACACAGATATTGATCACTATTACACAGACATTGATCACTATTAGACAGACATTGATCACTATTACACAGACATTGATCAGTATTAGACAGATATTGATCAGTATTAGACAGACATTGATCACTATTACACAGACATTGATCACTATTACATAGACATTGATCACTATTACACAGACATTGATCGCTATTACACAGACATTGATCACTATTACACAGACATTGGTCACTATTAGACAGACGTTGATTACTATTACACAGACATTGATTACTATTATACAGATATTGATTAGTATTAGACAGACCTTGATCACGATTACACAGACATTGATCAATATTACACAGACATTGATCACTATTAGACAGAAATTGATCACTATTACACAGACATTGATCACTATTACACAGACATTGATCACTATTAGACAGAAATTGATCACTATTACACAGACATTGATCAATATTACACAGACATTGATCACTATTAGACAGAAATTGATCACTATTACACAGACATTGATCACTATTACACAGACATTGATCGCTCGAATGGATCTCGGAACTAGACTTGGGCGTAATAAGCAAAGGCGAACAACCAACGTTTCAGAGGCGGGAGTCGAGCTCGATAATTGATCTTACGCTTGCTACCGTCTCTCTAGTAGGCAGGGTCAAGATTAGTCGAAATATCTGGCAAGAATATCACAGTTTCGTTTATCGATCATTCCTAACCTGCCTTCTTCATTCTTGAAGCACATTCCTGGTGCCTGATAACCCCTTAACCGCGATTTGAACGTCCGATAAAAGTTCCGAATATTGTTCATTTAGAAATCTTCTTGCGTTTTCTTTAGCTAGCTGATTTATTAATAATAAAGAATCATTTTATATCATGCAGATTCCATATAGATTCCATAAGTATGTACTGCATTAATATTATGTGTTACTATTTCTGTGATTACAGCCAGTGCAGAAATATCATTTACAAACTACAATTAACTAAAATTCACAAACTAAAATTAATAAAAAACCATGTAAGGAACTCTATGAGACAAGACAGGCTGAGTGTTTGCGGAACAGAAGCTCGGAGAAAAGAATTTTATTAATAAATATATTGTTAAGATTAAATTGTTATTTTATTATAAATATGTAATACCTTTACTTATGAAAATTAGATTTATTGGATATTTAACTAAAATGTAAACAATATTAGTAATAACTGTAACTACTGGGTAACTACTTCGATGATTCATTAAAATTAAATTACAACGTGACGATTTTTAGTGGGATCCATCCAATGAATTTGCTACGGGCCTCAGGTGGTATAGTTACGCCACTGGCTGACGCCTAAAACCTCAGGTACTGTACTTAGTCTTCTGTTAACGAATACTTAGTATTATTTCTTTATATACTTAGTATTATATACTTTACTTAGTCTTCTGTTATAGAAAATATCGGCTTCCAGATATATAGATATATCACGAACATCTCGAGCAAGTGGACATTTCGATCAGGTAAACATTTCGAGCTCGATTTCGAGGTTCGAAGTGATGAACCTATGTGTTCCTAATTGAACTATGTGAACCTAAGTATTGAAGCCGAACCTATCCCATAGTTTGGAACCTGCCAAGTATTTTTTTGAGAAAACTTGCCCTTATCGAAAGTTTTGAACATTTAGTAAAATTAAAAATATCTGAAGAGAGATACAAAAAATGTATATCCGAGATTTTACAGCTATAAATACATGGATAAGGCAATATCTCAAAACTTTGGGATATACAAAGGGATTATATTAGGAATTGTAAATTTCTAATAAACAATTGCGTTGCTCTAAAAACAAAGATTTTATTTTAGTACTTTTTATACAAAGAATAATAATACTATAAATATCTAATCATACTATCCTACCTAAAAACAAAGAATCGACATTCAAAGTCTATTAATAAAATGGTCAATTCTCTTTTATACAATTTTATAATAACTAAAAATATATGCTCAATCACGGCGTGGTCTGTCAACTGCAAAAACATAAACTGCTATCTCGACCGTGTCGACTATCATTCCTCACAGCGCCTTCTAAGGTTGTTGTTTTACCGATAGAAGAAGAGCGCGGTATAAATTAAAGAAATCTAGTTTCTTTACACATGTATTAAAAAAACACTAGTAATTTGGAAATCAGGGAAGTTAAGAGTGTTTTAAACAAATAAATGAGCGTTGGAAACATTTACTTACACCTCTTCACAATGAATTTGTTGTAAAAGGTTTTACGCAGTTTACGTGTTGGTGCTTATATTACACTCAACACACGAGACGCTATTAACTCTACATTGTATAGTACATATGACTCCACCTCTTCCTCATTTAATATAAAACGCGGATGTCCAACCTTATGGAGAACTAGCCCCGGTCTCTTCAATACGGGCAAATATTAAGGGCAACTATTATAAAATCATTAGTATATATCAATTAATAAGTATCAAGTTTAAACAATTAAGTTACATCTTGCCCCTAAAATATTACGTAAATCGAATTTAAATATTTATTTACTTAGGTAATTACTGAAAAACGGTACTTGGTACGGCCACTACCGCTACATTTTTAAATGCCGCCAATCTACACCTAAATTTTGTATGATAAATCATAAAATAAAACATTTTATTTAAAATTAAAACATTTTTATAACTCATTTTTAACCCCGGTTAGATTAGGTTGCCCGCCGCGAAGCGCACAGATAAATCAAGACACCATACGCGCGGCAGCGCGAACTTTCGATCCACCACTGTTATATATTTAGTTAATTAAGGCAACAGCCACCACTGTTATATATTTAGTTAATATTGAGTTAATACGTAAATACTCTGAAAACATTAAAAAAAATCTCAAATTAAAAAATGTAAATACCTAAATACTTTTTTGTAAATTAGTTATTATGAAAATAACTCTGTTCAGTTCTAGATATAATACAATAAATTTAAATATTATCCAGTCAATATTTAGCTGGATGTAATAATGATGGCTGTTAGGGCGATCTAGGAAATGGAATCCAATCAAGCTCCAATGCGGCCTTTTTTCCGTTTCCTGCCAATACGCTGAAAAGCATAGTAAACTAAACTCAGCAGCTGATATCAGATGGAAATTTAAATTAAAAAACTTTCCATGCGATACGCTCAGAGAACCAGTGTGTGTCAGGAAATAATCAAAATGTAAATATTTTTATTACAAAAAAAAAACATTGCAAAGCGAAATTAAAAAATTATTTTTGTATTGCGATCAAAACCACAAAATAAACAATGTTGGCATTGTTTATTTAATATGCGTAGGGTAACATAGCCGGGCCAATGGCTATGTTACCCTACGCATATTAAGCCCCTAAGCTAACCAAACCTTACATGTTTTTACGTAATTTCAGAGTGCCCCACAAGACAATTTACTACAAGATATGTTATAAGCATTTCGAAACTATATTCATTCTTAAACAACATCCATAAAATTCAAATTTGTAGAACCATTTTCAAAAATATAGACTAAGTTAAGATTTTTTTTCAGAATACAGCTATTAGCCGCTAGGTCAGTGATAGCGAACCTACGACCCGCGGGTCAGTCACTGATCTACACAGTGTCTGACCCAGGCATTGATTTATTATTATTATTTTCTTATTAAAGTTTCTCAATCACTAAGGTATGGATATTAAATATATCAAAAATAAATTTCTCCTCCAATTATTGTATTTTATTTTTATATATACATATATATATATATATATATATATATATATATATATATATATATATATATATATATATATATATATTTATATATATGCTTATCTACTCGCACACCAAAATGAACACATTAATAAGTTAATTATTGTATGTTTAAGGACTATTATTATAATCGTGTACAAAAGTATAAAAATCGTGCATAAAAGTCCAATGTAAATTAAACGGGGTTTTATTATTTTATGATTTCTGTTTGTTATTACTATGGCAATAACTCGCGTCACTAAACAAAAAATATAGACGCAGTTAAAATTTTCTGACCTCTATTAAAATTAACTTAATTTTACGGTTAGGCCCCTCCGTCTGGATTTGTCTGGCTCTAACATAACTTAATCTAATCCAGATTGAATCTACGTTTACCTAGATTACATCGACGACGACCAAATAGTGTTCCCGTCACTGTGCGTTTTTACTAGTTAGCAACTTTTGCCACGGGGGCACTGAACGTGCTAAGAAACATTGGTTGTATTCAATATCTTAAGCAGAATATTCCACATCCTTTAATTGGATTCCATTGTATAATACATCAGGAATTTTTATGGAGTTATTCATTAATACGACACCAAAGGAGGTAAATTCTTATAAAGCATTAGAATTTTGCCTAAAGAGTTTTTTACTAATTTGTTTACTTCTTCTGATACCATACCTTAAAGTTGACTTGGCCCAAATTGAACCTTCACCCGGTTTCTTGCATAAAAAGACAAAATTGCAGAAAATTGGATAAAACAACTTTTATAGAGAATTAAATTCTCTATAACTCTTATTTAAAACATAACCTGTCAAACATTCAGCTTTTTTTCAAAAATAACCTGCTAATAAACCTGAGAGTAAATAGGTAAATATCAATTTCTTATAACGCCATGCGAAATTTTTGCAAATTTTAAAAAGCTTCTTAGACAACATTAAATTTGCAACAAGTTTTGTCTAAAACGTTTCTCTAAATACTTTACTTTATTGTGTGTCAGTTTGTCCGTCTGTCCCTATATGTGGCTGTTTGTGGAATCGTAGCTCCTAAACAAATGCACCGATTTTGATGCGGTTTTTTTATATTTGAAATCTGACTTGAGCGAGGAGGTTCTTAGCTATAATTTATGAAGATCCGTTCATGCGAATGATGATCATCCGCTCATTTCCTTCTTGAAGAAAATAATCTGCAACCAATTTGACACAAGTGTTTGTCCAGTTCTGTATATCCAAACTTGTGTTTGAAAACTGACGTGATCGAGAAGTTTCTTAGCTATAGTTTATGAAGATCTGTTCAGGCATTTGATGATCCCTTTTAACTTATTAATAATTTGATGATTAGCGTCGCCGCGTCGGGGAACTGCTAAGTAAATCAAGTAATAAAACCAGAATACAAAGAAATAAAAACAAGATTGACAATGATAAAGTGTAGATTATACTTACTCTGTGTAAGCAACGTACGTAAGTAACAAAACAACAATATCCAATCGTTTAGTTTTCAGCCTTGATTCATTTACTCAGAAAAATTCGCAAAATAAAGACAACAGTTAACGACGTCTGCTCTCGCCTGCCTGCGCGTTCTCTTTGACGCCAACGTGACGCATATCATATCGAAATTATGCAGGAAGTTAGTAGACCTTGTAAGATAGATTGATACATCTAAGTTCATACGTATTTTCTATTCGTTATATCTACGTAGCTATAACTAATTATACTTCTTCACACAGCGGTCCCCCGACGCGGCGACGCTCATCATCAAAATATTAATAAGTACTTTTAATGGAGTTAAATGGGCAAGAAAGACATTTTTTTTTTTTTGCTTTTTAGAGATTTTTTGTATCGGGGGTTGCAAAAATTTAATTTTTTTTTTATTAGATATTACCACTTAAATTTGACAACCCAAAGCAGCTTTTAAGCTTTTTGCAATTTTCTGTATAAAAACACGAAATAACAAAAAATTGTTGAAAATAACTTTAATAGAGAATTAAATTCTTTATAACTTTTATCCATAAAAAATTTGCCTAAACTTTCTAGTTTTTGAGTTATAGTCTTCGAAACTTTCAACTTTTACTTAAATTAGATTTTCGATTTTTTCAGAAAATTTTCAAAATAGTTAAAAACTATTGCAACATTAATATGTTAAAGACAATTCAATTCTTTGATAATGTTGTTTAAACAACTTTTGTTTATTTTGTTTGTTTTTCTCAAATTTCTCTCATTTAGACTTCCCTTCAAATCGTTCCAAAAATCACAAAACGAGTGATAAAACCAAACAAATTTCCTCTTAGACAATGAAATTCTTAACAGTTTTGGTCTAAAACATTTACACGTACTTTGCTACAACTTCCAAGTTACAACGAATCAAACCCAAACCTTGTCTAAATTTGATTCCCTCCGAATTTTTCAAAATTTGAAAACCAAAATTTTTCAAAACAAAATTAACTCTGTTGTTTAGAGAATGAAATTTTCTACAAATATTTTCTAAGCCACTTTCATTTCTTTTGCCTAATTCCTAAGTTACAACCAATCAAACTCAAAACTTAGTCGGATTTCACGATGGCATAACTTTTGAACGGCTTATCAGAGTGACTTCTAGTTTTTATTATTCGATTCAGCGTCCCAAAATTAGTCTGAAACATTCACAAGAAGCTTTTAATTCAAAAATAACATCCAAACAGCAATCGATCCGCTCGATTACTCTTATATAGTGTAATCTCGATAAACCGACACATAATCTAACCGCTGGATTATAGGAAAGAGTGGTAGGAGGGAAGAGCGCAAGCGGTCTCCAGACCGCCGGATTACTGGACGTGTCGTCCGATTAACCAACGGCTGAATTACCGAAATTCTATTGTATACATTTTTTGATTTCGACCATTATTTTTTGCTCTCCACTTCCAAAGTAGAAGTTGTAAAACAAAAAGGAAACTTGAATTTTGTAAAAGCCTTAAAAGTGAGAACAAAAAAGTAGTCTATGACCTCCCTCCTCTTTTTCAAGAGATGCCACTGGCCTAGTGTTTATCGAGTTGTCGATAAAAGTTGTCGAGCTAGTACACAAAATATAATGAACTAAATTTGACCTACTCCTCAAAAAGGTTCGTCATCCCTGCTCTAGGTGATAGTTGGCACAGTCTTCCCACAATCATTGGCTAACCTGGCAGAGGACACACTCTTATTAAAGAGTTCCCTAAGACAAGCAGCTGTTTTAGGCAGTTTAAACTTATTTTTTTTATTTTTACTGCAAAGAATTTTATAACTATCTGAGGGCCGATTACTACACACGTTATCCTAATACATTAAAGATAATCTTAAACTCTATTAAATACAGAACATATTTTACTAACTTCTTTATCTATATAGTATTCACCATTTCATCCCAAAAATTAAACTTTCACAATTTATCTGTTTTAACAATCAACTAACTAGTTAATTAGTTTAATAATAAACTAACATCTTCGGAAAAATAAACTCTTTACATATTTGCCTTGTATATGTGTAAAAGTAGATTATATACCATAAACCTGTATATATAATATATGTAAAGCAGGAAAAGTAAGAATTACATTCATTATAATTTCTATAATAAATTATATACTTAAATTGTAATTATAATTACATCACATTAAACCTTTGTTTGTGATGGTTTTCCATGTAACTACTATTCAATGTTTAGTCTATAAAATTCTATAAATCATTTTGTAGGTTTTCGTGATTTCACTTAAAAGGCTTTAAAGCCCCTCCATGAAAAAGGAAAGGAAAGCAGAATTATTGCCGACTTTAATATCACTCCACGTAGGCTTTCTCCGTGTTCTCTGTTATTATGTAATTATATTTTATACATAAAACAAATATTTTAACACAAATTTAATTTTATTGCAATAAATGTTTCACTCTGTATTTCCTTTGCAAAATTCAAGTGGGAAATTAATTAAAAACAACATGCGTGTTTAAAAAAATGTGACAATGCGCGTGGGAAAAAATGAAGGACCTTGCCCCAATATATGAAACGTTTTCACAAACCATAATCACTGTTTGATAAAAAAAGCATCCCCTTTGTTTGCCTGTTTGTAATCTACCAACAAACCGTCAAATATTTGCCAGTGCTTTCAGGCCTGAATAATAATCTACTTACAAACATCTGTTTAGTTCCTCGTCGTTCTCGATCTCTAATAAGGACGCTAATGCTGTCTCCAGTGCCTCATTCTGCAACAAATAAAGAACGGAATTAATCAAACAACGTGGAAATAGCAAATAATTGTTTTACTTTCAGTATGAAACTTGAAACAATTTTCTGGTCGACAAATATTTGTTGGAGTTGTATTTAATGGAGATACACATTTTTTTTGTAAAAAAATTTAAAGTGCTATTACATATTCTTGCAGAAGCTGGTATTTCCTTCAAATTTTAACAATATATCGCAAAGTTTTAACAACTAGCATTATTTAAAATAATAAGAAGAATAAAACATGGTTATTGCTGTATCTATAATACAAAAAAATCAACTAATGGCTATCGACAGTGGTCTTTCAGCCGCGAATAAACAAATATATGACAAAAGGTGTAATAAAAAATGTGGATCAGTCGAAGTTTAAAGATTCAAGAGGGGTTCGGGAGGGGTATTTTCTGTTCGAATATTTAGTTTGTCGTTTTAAACGTTAGTTTAAAGTTCGTTTTGAGTTCGTTAATGAGGTTATAGGTCACGGAGTTTCTTTAAATTTCTTTGTGAGTCTATCATAGGAATGATGCGAATATTCGCATCCGCATCCGCGGAGCTTCCGCATCGTTTTGGACATCTGCATCCGCATCCGCAATAATCATTGCGAATGTTTATGCAGATTTTATTTTTATTATTAAACCGCCGCGGTTTTCAACCGCGTGATTTTATGAATCAAGTAAATTAATGCAAGCGGTCTCTCTTGCGGTTTTTTCCTGCGACTGATTTTTCCCATAGCGTACTGGTTATAGCGGTTACCGCTCGCGGGAAAAAAACCGTAGTGCGGCCTCGGCCTTAAACGTAGTAATTTTAATTTTGGTTTCTAAGTTTTTTTTTAAAGCGATTAGGATTACGGTAAAGCGACCAATAGGTCCCAACATCTGGTTGTGGTGTCCTGAATGATTTTTAAGTGCGTTTTTTTAAGTGCGTCATAAGCTCTTTATGACGGCTACGTGTTTGGAAACTGTTTGGTGCTAATGCTTTTTGAATTGCAGAAAACTTTGATAGATCACCTATTATATTAAAATGCGAGACATTCGATGGCCGTCACACTGGTGACATAATTTCAGAAAAATGTAACATAATGCTTTCTGAATGGAATATAAAAAAAGAACAAGTACATTGCCTAATTCGAGACGAAGGATCCAATATGAAAAGACCTGTCCAATTAGCAGCATTGAATGACAAAGATTGAACAGTTCACAAGATGCAACTTGCTATTCGCAGTTGTTTAGATTCGCAAGAAAACATCTTCTTCTAATCATGCCCTCTACTGCCGAAGGTTGGCGATCTAAATGGCAATTTTTGCTTTGGATGCTACAGCACGAAATATTTCTGCAAAAGAGCGGTCGAACTATCTCCTCAAATCTTTCAGCCACGAGTTCTGGCGTCTTCCTACTGATCTTTTCCGTTGTACTTTGCCCTCTATTATGAGCCGTAATATTTCGTAATTATCACCTCTCATCACATGACCTAGGTATTGCATTTTTATTTCCTTGATGGTGTTCAGTAATTCTTTTTGTTTGTACGTGCGTTGGAGTATTCATCGTTGGTGATCCTTTGTACCCATGAAATTCGCAGACTATTGATGTTAGCTCCCAGATATTTGATTGAGGTCCCTTGTTCGTCCCTTGACACGCAGGTGTGCATTTATTGGAGTCCTAGAAAAGACCAATAATTTGTTTGGTCTTGGAGACATTGAGATGCAATCCAAACATCTCGCTATAGTGAACTGCGGAATCTATGATGCTTTGTAGTTCTTGTACATCGTTGGCTATTATAACCATATCATCGGCGTATCTGATATTGTTTATTGGGGTTCCATTGATCTTGATTCTGTCCTGGACTACATCCAGTGCTTCAGATTAACCAGGAGTGGAGACAAGACGAAAACTTGTAGAACACCCTGCCTGATTTGCATATCTTCCGATGTTGTATATTCCATCTCTACTACCGCCTTTTGATGCCAATAAAGTGTTGATATGAAACGTAGGTCCTGTTCGTGACTCCGGTTGTTCTTAGAATTTCGATCATCTTCTGATGATTAACGCAGTCGAACGCCTTTCGATAGTCTATGATACTTGCAAGTACATTCACATCTCTACACCTTTGTGTCATTACATTTAGGGAAAAAGGTGCTTCACATGAAAAGAGTGCAAGAAGACATAAAAATAGTCAAACAAAAATGTGAGAAAATTTTGACTCATTTCAAACATTACACTACGGCTCAGAAGCAATTGAAAGCAATTCAGGACAGACTATATCAATCTCATCTCATAGTGTTCCAAGATTGTATAACGCGATGGAACAGTACATTTTACATGTTCGAGCGTTTTTTAAAGGTAAAGGATGCACTAAGTCTTTACATCAATGACAGTGAGATAAATCCTATTTGCCAGAAGAATGGAAAATCATTGAAAGTTGTTTTTAGTTATTGAAACCTTTTGAGGATACCACAGGAGAACTAAACAGCACCCATGCCCTTTCATTTCATCTTAAAAAATGTTATTTAATCTCAAAAAGTTGATAACTGTTTAACAAGTTCACAAGATTTTGATCCAAATCGACAGGCCATCACGATTCTGAAAATAGAACTTTCAACAAACTTTGGTAGAGAACAATTTATATAACATCGCCACCTATTTACACCCTCGCTATAAACACAAGTTTTTTGAAGCAGTGAAGATAAGATTAAAGAAGAAATTTTTTATGATGAGAATGAGAAAAAATGAAAATGACGGTTCTTTTAATTATGTAGGGCTAAAAGAATGAGAATGAGGCCTATGAGCCTAGGAAAAAGACGCGAACCAAGTAGGACCAGGGACGTCCGGTTTGGTGAGAAAGCCATGCTTAAAGGACGATCTTGCTATGATGTTGGATTCGTCAAGTGAATATGAGAGTCAAGAAACGAGAAAAATAGGGCCAATGTAGACGAGAATCCTCTTAAATGGTGGAGCGTCCATCGGCAAGAATTTTAACTATTATCACCATAATCACTAATAACACGCAGATTTTTATCGACACCAGCCAGTGTTCCTAGCAAACAATTGTTCAGTAGCGCGGATTTAATTTATGATCCTCTGCGTAACTTTTTATTAAAAATGATGATCCTATTTTTAACTTCAACCCGTTGGAATGGTATTTATATTTACAAAGACTTCTGTCAACTCGGATTTTTTTTATATTTGATCAAAATGAAAACACTCTTGTTCTAAAATATAATTACCTTAGTTGATCATTTAGTAAATATAATAGACAATATAGTTTGAAATGTCCCAGCTACTGAGTGTGACCACTTTCTTGTATTCTCTTAGTATTAGCGTGTTTCCACGCTAATACTAATAAATTGTCTGACCTGCAGGCAAAAGCATTATTTTCATAAAAAATAGATTTATTTATTGTGTACGGTAAAAAATTTCTATTATTTTGTATAGTTCCTGTTATATGAATATTCATCTTCAAGAGTTGATGTGTGTGTAGTATCTGTCTGTGTAAATATGCTATACTTTGCTACATGGATTGGTAACTAATAAATTTTGGCATAGTTGAAATCCTGGAACCTACGAGAAGATCAGGCCGTGATCACATCTTCTGACGTTATTCCCTCTATGGAACAAAATGTTCTCCGAATTGTTTATGTAAATATTCTCTCACTTCTGTGTTCTTGCTCTAAGACTGATCGTTGAGATCAGTTTGATTTAAATGGAGCATCCAAAATATTTGCATGATGCGTTCCCTCCTAAAGATCGCTCCAAAGTATGGAATTTTCGCATTAAATTTTTGCGACCAGTATTCTGGAAGATTGCTAACTGTTATAGTTCACATATTTAGGACAACTCCAAGAAATGCCCCAAATTCATTTACAGTTACATCGACCCAGCTGTGCCATGTTGATCTTTTGATTCTCTTTTGAGCAATTTTATTTCTTGCTTATAACTTGGTTTCTTCCACTATTTTTTTCAACAAGTTCATTGGTGAAGCAAAGAAAAACCTACAAATAAAACAAATACGGAAAAATCTATAGCTTTTTTACAATTATCTGGGATTTCTGGCCCTTCAGTTTTGTCTCTGGAAGTGAAATCAATTCTGCTTGGGATATTATCATTAAGAGTAACATTCTCCCATGGTTCATAATTGTTCCTCCTTTCAATTCCCACATCCTGACATTCCTAGGAATTCCAAGGAATCAGGACTAGAAAAGGCACTCTAAATGGGTAAGTTTTGTTTATAACGTTTAGAAGAAGATGTGGGGTGTAAAGGGTGAGGTACAATAGATTTACGAAGGTCGCAGTACCAAAAAAGTCGTCACCACCAAAACTACAATCTACAATCCTTTCGCTACCTCTTTGCTTTCACAGCTGCTTTCTTCTTCGTGTTCCTCTTCATGGTCACTGTCACTATTTCCAGCTCTACCTAATTCTCTACTTAATTTCGTCGTCATTTGAGTCCATCTAAAACTCGTCATCACTGTTTTCCAAATCATTTATAATACCTATGAAATGTGTTTTAGGCATTTTGAATAGAACAAAATTTCTTATTATATATTTCTTATTAAATAGAACATAGTTTCTTATAAAATATCTTAGGTTCGCATCCATATCCGCAGATGTAAGCCTTCAAATATCCGCATCCGCATCCCCGGATATGAAAAAATCTGCATCCGCAACATCCCTAGTTTGTCATGTCTACCTGCAATTGGTGGGACCTGTGTTTTTCTATAGATGAGTTCGTTGGAGGAGTTGTCGAGAGGATTGTTAATATGTCTAAGTTTGGTGATGAGTCGTAATGCGGTTCGTTCAGAAACCTCAATAGTTCGTATGCTTGCTTTATTAATAGTAGTTAGTAAGTGCCAGTAGTCAAGTATTGGTTTACAGATGGATTTACATATTTTTGCTGCGGTCTTTGTTGCAATACCCTGATTGCCGTATGTTAAGGCTCTTAAAACCTTTTGTTGCGTTTGATGATCGTAGACTTACGTAATTTTGCGTCGATTTTGAATTTATGTTTAACCCCTTCACCGCCATTCCGGGAGATGTGACCCGGGGCCCTGAATTTAAACAGCGCCGTTCCAGGCGATGTAACCCGGGCTTTCTTTTTTTTACCAGCGCCATCTACTTTTGCGCTGGATTACTAAATGAGTATGTCAATATGATGTCGGATGTCAAGAGATCTAGGGGAGAAAATACTGATTATTGGAGACTGGAATGCGCGGATCGGAGAGCAACAAGCGGGCTACCTAGATGCGGAAGGGGTGCAAATACGTAGACGCTCAAAGGATAAGACGTATAATAAAGAGGGTAAAAGACGGATTGACTGGTGTGAAAGGCAAAACTGGTACATGCTAAACGGGTGTACAAATGGTGATTGGAATGGGGAGTTAACGTATATGGGGGGCGCGGGTGGTTCGGTTATTGACTACGGGATCGCCAATGAAGCGGCAGTATGGAGTATTGACTCGTTTAAGATAGGAGAGAGACTTGACTCGGACCATCTACCATTAGAAACTAGGCTGATAGGTTAATATCGCCGAACTTAACAGTTTCTTCAAAGGCAGCAAACAAATTCCGGATAGATGGCGGGAGGGAATTATTGTGCCAGTCCTTAAACATGGAAATAAGGAGGAATTGAGTAATTACAGAGGGATAACTCTCATGGATACCGCATACAAAATCTACGCTAAACTACTGCAGGGAAAATTGCTAGAAGAAGTGGAGGAGATGAAGCTGATTCCAGAAGTTCAAGCCGGATTTAGAAAAAGTCGTGGTACTACAGAACATCTTTACACACTAAACTATATTGTTCAAAAAGAATTGAGGAAACCAAAGGGAAAATTGTACGCAGTATTTATCGACTTAAAAGCAGCCTATGACTCTGTAGTGCGGGAGAAAGTGTGGGAGTTTATGAGTTCAAAAGGTATATCGCGTCAGTTGAGAGAAAGTATCGAACGTCTGTATGAGGGAACATGGTGCAGAGTGAAAGTTGGTGAGGCTACATCTGAAAGGTTCGAGGTTGTGAAAGGTTTAAAACAAGGCTGTCCTCTAAGTCCATTACTATTCAACCTATATACGGCGGACCTAGAAAGGACGTTAAGTATGGGTCAGGCTGGGGGGGTAGTAATAGGGACCAGGAAAGTCTGGAGCCTAGCCTACGCTGACGACGTCGTTGTGCTAGCCGGTAAGTATGCGGAAATGAGTGAGGTATTAATACGACTGGAAAGGTTTTTTAAGAAGCGCGTGTTAAATGTGAATGTAGAAAAAACTAAGTGGATGTTATTCCGGAAAAGAAAGGGAGCAAAGAGAGAGAGTTTTAAATGGGAAAAAAACGGAGATAGAACAGGTTAGGAGCTTCAAATATCTAGGTTTTGTGTTTCAGCAGAATGGTTCGTGCAGAGAGCATATTCGATTTATAGTTAAAAAAGCATGGATAGCAGCTAATAGGTTCTGGGATGTGTGGAGAGTTTACTTTAGAGAGAATTATAGGGCGAAGATGGTGATTTGGAAGGCATGCGTGCGAAGTATCCTGATGTACGGGGCGGAAATATGGGGAGTAAAGGAGGAGGTGGACATAGAAAGGGTACAACTACAATATATTAAGAGGATTCTCCAGTTAGAGAGGTCTACCCCTTGGTATATTGTTCTCCAGGAGACAAACACCAACAAAGTCGCCAGTTATGCAGCAACGAGAGTGGCCAAGTTTGAAAGAAAAGTGGACAGTATGAATGAGGAAAGAATAGTGAAAGAAGTGCTGAAAGTGTTAAGGAAAGAAAGGATAGAATGTAAGACTGAAACCAACTGGGGATGCCAACGAAAGCTGATGTATGAAAGAGGTGGATGGAGTCACGTAGAGATTGAGAGAATGATAAATGAAGGAATGCTAGTTGAAAAATTTTTGGAAGAGAGACTAATAGAGGTAGAGCTGCAGGAGAGACAGAAACACATAGACGAAGGAACTTATAACAAAGACTACGGGAAGGTCCAAGTTACAGGCAGATGCCCAGAATATCTCCTCAACCCCGAAGTTTCATAGACGACTATTGCGCGCTTTAGATGCGGAAGTGAAGAAAGGGGTAGGAGATATTGGATGGCTGCAAGTGATAGAACGTGCCGAGCATGCGGAGAAGGTGAGGAGCTGTGGCAACATTGGGTGGCGAGTTGCAGAAAATGTGTATGGACTGAAGCGGAAAAGGTAGCAGTAAGAAGTTGGGAAAAAGTAATGGACAAAAGTGGGTCGGGCCTCAAATACATGAAGAAAATATTAAAATGCAAATACGCGGGTTCAATGAACTCAGAGTAGTTTGTGTTCTCTTTTCTTTTTGTATGTGTATATACGTATATATATATTTCCTTTTTTTTAGAGACCTTAATATTGTTTTTGTTGGTTTTTTCTCTTTCTTTCTTTATTTTTGTCTTTGTGTTTTTTTTCCTTTTTTTTTGAGATATAGGGATCTCGGTTTTGTTTTGAATGTAAGTTTAGTCAATATACTATATAAGTTGTAATCACAAATTTGTAAAGTAAGATTTATGCCAATAAAGGATATTTTACTACTAAACGAGTAACTGTCACTGTACTGAAAGGGGGAGAGAAATATATAAAATACTTGAATATTACGATTGGAAATCTCCCACAACCGATCGGGTATTTAAAAAAAAATAAATAATTTCAGCGACCTACCATCTCCGGGGGCGGCTGGGTGAATTTTTCCAGTTTTTTCACTTTATTGCACTCAACTCGGACAGTTGTAGTCGCACAGACGTGGTTACGGCGCCGGCGTGTCCAGACCGTCGCCACACATCCGACTATCGCCTCACTTTTCGACATTTTTACTTGCAAAATGCGAAAAACTTACTTTTCTTTGCAAAATATTCGTCATTTTTGGATGCCCTAATGACGCGATCCGGAAATCTTATCGATAATCGCCGTGCGTGGCGTCGCTCGTCATTTCTTTGGCTACAAGAATCTGATGCACGGCTGCCGCCGAGCGGCGGACACCACCGCAGGCGGCGTTTTAGTGGGGCGACCTGGAATCGCAGAAAAATATGAAAAACGTCGCTGACAAGTCGCGCAGCGACGAGAGTGGTGTAGGAGGACGCCTCTCAAAGCTTTCTACCGGAATCCTTTCGTGAATATCATTTTTCATGGGCATCTTCGCCATAACCTGCGTAAAAGTGGTAATTTTTGTAATGCAAACTTTTGGTGTCCGTGTGGAAGCGTTTGGCCTAAATCGCCAGGTCTCGACGGAATCGCAAATTTCTATCAATTCTGAGACGACTGACGTTTGGCGTTTCGCGAATTTCACCTGGGCTATCGCACCACGTAGGTTTTTAAAAAGGTCACATTAGGCTTTTTCATGCGGCAGATCTTCGGTGTTTTAACCGCGCGTCTTCGATGCTTTAACTGCAAATATCCGTCCGCACATTGCGCAGCCCCAGGTATTCACCTTTTCAAACCCCACCGAAAATTTAGGTTTGTGCAAAAACAGCCCGACGGAAGCGGAGGCGACAGCGCAAAACGGGATTGTACATTTTTCTCGTGTAGAACTGAGAGCCCCGTCGAGCGGTGTTCGCGACTCAACTCTAAACATAAACTCACGAATTTTGAACCTTTGAGGAGCATTTTTTTCGTATCTCAAAAATTCTTCCGGAACGTTTTCCGCCGAGCCATGTTTTTAGAGCCAAATTCAAATAATTTATTTACCAAATGAGAACCATAAAATATCTGTAGCCTATGACAAAAAATAATTAAAATACAATATTACAATAAGTAAGAGTAATAAGTTAGTTAAATTTAAAATACATAAAATCATTAAGACATCGTAACATTACATCGGTTTTATGACATCGGTTCATTAATAGAACTTTTTTCAAATTATTTCTAATTTTTTTAATTTTTTATTGTGTTTGGTATTTTATTGTAAATTTTATTTCCTTGATTCCCAAGTTCTTTTGAACACAAGTTTTAATTTGTTTTCCTGGGATAATGGTGGTGTTTTCCTCTTTTGTATCATATGTATGGATATCTTTGTGTTTTTGGAGAGTATCAACAATTTTGTGGATATATGAGTCAGTTTCCAGTATATATAAATTGACTACTGTCAAGATATTTAGATTTTTAAAATGTGGTTTGCACGATTCTGTTGTTTTTATCGCCCTCGCTCGCCGTCCTGCGACGTCCCGTTCACCGTTCAAAATGCAACTTTTTTGCCGATTTTGCAAACACTTCCACGGACGCCATACACTTATTTAAAGGGCTTCATGTCTCCGGTTGAATTCGTTCTCCACAGAACACTTGCCCGCAACTATACCGGCAAGAATTTTTAAACTGCGACGACTTTTTGCGAATCTGCGGCAGTTTAAAGAGAAGAGTGCGCAAAAAGTGACAAAAGCCAGAGGCTTTTGCGGTGGTACTTAGAACGTCTGAACCAATTGACGGATCGGAACGGGACCGGCAACGTTCGATCGGGCATAGAACCTATTAGTTTTGTTTTGCATCGTTAATATCGATTACCTTGAAGATAGCGTTGCGACGCTATAAAAACTTTTTTGGACGTCCAGGAAAACTCCCACAGAATCGCTAACTAAAGCTCTGCGGGAACGGTTTCGCGCGATTCCGGCAGAAAATTTAACGTTTTATCTTCTGGTGTAAGCGTCATCACACTGCGTTGTTTGCAACTGTCGCGACGCCCGCCGAAACTAGCCGCATTGCAGAAAACAAACGACGAAAGTAAAACTTCCATATTTTTGCAGTCGGCAGGTGAACGTTCTGGATTTTTCAGTGAGTTGTAGTATGGTGTTTTGGCTTTCCGCACCAATAATTTGACGTCGCGACGCCCACTTATAACTGTTAATCGGCACAAAGAAAAACTTGAATGTCGATTTGGGGCACCAGGATGTCGCGTTTTTGAAATTTCAAGTTGACCGGCACGTAGGCCCCCGCCGAGTCGTGCATTTTGGTACCGGCGCTGCGACCACGAAGTCGCCCGCCACAGTTCGAAACGTATCGGCTCTCCTGCGCTGAAAGGTGCGGTCAGTTTGACTAAATCAACTCTAAATTGCACACCTTCGATTCGGAACGGACGCCCGCGCCTCTTTTACATTTATGGGTTCGCGATCCAAGCCGTCCAGGTCCGGAAATATTTCCATAAAGGTGCAGGGTGCAATCTAAAAGTGCACCTCAAGTTTGCCGCCGTCTGCGTTCAACATACCGCAGCAGTTTTTGACGAAGTTCTATAGATTGAACGGCAGTGTAACCGGCGCCGAGTTATGTAGGATCAAAGGATTATTGAGAAGCGCTATTTTCCGCTTTTGATCAATAGGTGATCAATGTGAAGGGAAATCAATGTTAAACTACCGAATTTCTATAAATATTGGCGCTGTGTTTTATTTCTTAAAATTGTCATGGCAGTGAAAGGGTTAATGTCGATACTAATTCCGAGGAATTTAATTTTACTGGTTGATTGTGCGGATGTAAGAGGAATTGAAAGGAGGATGTGAAAGGAAAAATGTTGTGGTTTGGAATGAGGAGTTGGCATTTGGAGGGTTTTGGAGAGCATTATCAACATATGTAACAACACGTTCCAAATTGCGAGCGTCAAGAAGAAACAGTGCTCGTACTGCAATCATTGCTCAGCATCCCATGAAAGTGCCACATTCATCAACGACTATTTTGCTAGCAAAGCAGTAGATCTACGCAATATGCAAGTAAGAAGCCATTATTCGAACAACATACATGGTAATAGTGCATCAATTTTTCATAAACCAACAAGTAGGGAGGAACTTTTCCTAGCAATCATGTCCTTAAAGCCTAAGAAAAGTGCAGGTACGACGATATATCTAACATTGTCATTAAAAATTCTGTTTTTAGCATTATCACTCCGCTAGAACATATAACCAATAATTCTTTTATGTTTGGTGTATTTCCTGATGTCTTAAAGACGACGTTAATTTCGCCTATTTACAAATCGGGGATAAATCTGACATTGGAAACTACAGACCCATCTGCATCTTATCAGCCTTCTCTAAGATATACGAAAAGCTTAAATCTTCGAGGGTCCTTGAAAATAAATATTTCTTTAAAACAAATTTATTCCTTGGAACAATCTTGTGTAATCTAGTAGGAAATAATTTATAAATAAAAGTAAATAAATACATTCGACTTTATTTCATTCTTAATTAATTCACATTATAATTTTCGTGCAAAAAGTTGATTAGTAGATTTGGTATGAAAAAATGTATTTCTTGTGTGCTTAAAATTAAACATTTCTGTTTGGATTTAAAGATAATTTAATTATCATCTTGATTTGAATAAAAGCGTCCTGTACGTAAAGTTTGTCAATAAAGCGACAAAAATGTAATGAATTTTTTCCTTTGTACCTTTCTCTTTGATATCTTCAAAGAAACAAAATATAAATTTATCCCTCGAGATTTGTTACAATCGGTGACACGCCATTGTCAAGATAAAAGTAACATTTTTGCTTGTTCCCTCTTCAAAACTTCTCAAAAGTTTACAGAAATTAGCATTTTTATTTACATAAAGACCGACCGAGACGCGTGCAAAGAAAACCTCACATGCGGGCGGAGAAAATTGAAAATAATAAAAGTTAAAACGTAAAGAGTTCTGGGGATTAGAAGGGGATCGAGCGGAGTTTTCGGAAAGTTGGGAAATTGTCCCCTGCGAACTAACCCGACCTGCGATTCAGATTATATCCCGCAGAGTTTAAACTTCGAGAAGTTTTCTTCTATACGTGCGTAAATCTCAGACTAACACGAATAAATAATTTTTGTTTACTTTGAAAACTACCATATCCCCAAAACGTTATTATACAAAACAAACATCACTAAAATTTAATTATTCAACTAACAAATCTTTTCAAAAACTAAACATACTTTTGATTATCTTTATGTACAAAATGTTGATTATATATTACAGCAAAATACAATACAAGACCTCATTAGACAGGACAATACAAGACCCCATTAGACAGGACAATACAAGGCCCCATTAGACTGGACAATACTAGAAATGATCAGGCAGATACCAATCATCTAATATTGATTCCGCAGAGCTATGTTTGTTTAAATAATTATTTCATGTGTATTTACAATAGTTCGTGGGTTATTTAACACCTAAGATATACAAGGATAAATCCATACATCACAATTCCATTAAAACTTGTATAAACCTTAACAATTTGAATCTAAAAATTATGAGGATTTATTACCCGCACTAATTTAATTAAACGAGTTATTTAAATTGAATACAACAACCGACGAATGGGCAATGACAATAATAAGGGTTGATTGCCTTAAATTATATTTACAAGGTAGAGGTAATCGCATATTCATGCATTGTCTTTTGAATAATAAATCCCTTTTTGGAAGGAACAATGAGGTTATCTTTGTTCCGTAAGAAGTTTTCCTCAGTGTTCCTGGAAATAAATTTCCGCCCTTCGTGTCAACATCCACCGAAACCAGACACACGGTATTTATATAACAAAAGGAATTTTTGGGATTAGGGTCTCACTGTTGGGATCGCCAAATATATAAATTGTTCGCATATTTTCCTTGTAAAATAAAAAAAAATGGCAAGAAAAGAGAAAAATATGATGAAATTATTTTTTTTATACCGGGTACGTGTACTTTTTATAGTTAATATAATAATAATGTTCGTGGACTATGTAAATACATCATAACACACACGTATGTAACAGTCCGCGATTAATGATAAGTTATGATTGATAACACACACGTTTGGTTTACGAATCGTTGATTGGTTGAGAGCTGCTACCTCGTGCTCATACGTTCAGCGCCACCCGTGCCACAATTCAAACTAACGGAAATTGACATTGCGTACATTGGGTTGCCTATATCTATGAGCTTATTCCAGTTTAACTCAAATAAGTACTAAATAATAAGATATGTCTTTTCATTTCTATCAAATTAAATAATGCCGAACAGTCTTATAAATTTTGTTAAATAATGTCTACCAGAAACAAATTAGTGTGGTCGTAGATAAAGTACATAACTCGAGTTGTAAGACGAGTACGTAATTACTCGCGGAATTACGCGGGGAGTTTTTCATTTTTCATTAATTTTCCGGGTTATTTTATATTATACCGTGTTATCTATATCTGGATAACAAGATAAAATATCGGCACATATCACACATATTCTTGCAGATAACTTAATTATCTATCAGATTCTATAAACAGGTCTTTGTTTATTTTCGTGGATATCTAGATGTTACGAAAATAATAACTTCCCGACTTGTTTTCGCTAATTTCTACACGAACCAGAAATAGATTTGGTAGATTTAATAACATACACTGATAGATAATATAAGTATCTACTAGAATCAACTTACAAACGGTTTAAAAGTTAATCTAGTTATCTAGTCATCTTGATATTGTGTCTCAAAGTTAAAGTAGAAAAATCTAGATAACTTTTTAATTTTTGCTTCATATCTAGATATCTATGACAGATATAGGATAAATGTTTAGATGATAATTATATATAATTGCTTTCTCTATCTATATATTCAAACAGTTTTTCGTTTTTAATTCATTTTCCGGGTTATTTTATATTATATCGGGTTATCTATATCTAGATAACAGGATAAAATATCGGCACATATCGGCCATATTCTTGTAGATAATTTAATTATCTATCAGATTCTATAAACAGGTTCTGGTTTATTTTCGTGGATGTCTAGATGTTACGAAAATAATAACTTCCCGACTTGTTTTCGTTAATTTTTACACGAACGGGAAATAGAGTTGGTAGATTTAAATATAGATAATGATAGATAATAAAATTATCTACTAGAATCAACTTTGAAACGGTTTAAAAGTTATCTAGATATTGTGCCTCAAAGTTAAAGTAGAAAAATCTAGATAACTTTTTAATTTTTGCTTCATATCTAGATATCTAGGATAGATACAGGAAAAATTTTTAGATGAAAATTATATATAATTGCTATCTCTATCTAGATATTCAAACAGTTTTTCGTTTATCATTTTCGTTTATAATAGATAACAAAATAAAAAATCGGCACATATCACGCATATTCTTGCAGATAACTTAATTAGCTATCAGATTCTATAAACAGGCCTTTGTTTATTTTAGTGGATAGCTAGATGTTAAGAAACTATTAACTTCCGAACTTGTTTTCGCTAATTTCTGCAACAACCTGAAATAGATTAGGTAGATTTAAATATAGATAATGATAGATAATAAAATTATCTACTAAAATCAATTTTGAAACGGTTTAAAAGTTATCTAGATATTCAGTCTTAAAGTTAAAGAAAAAAAATCTAGATAACTTTATTTTTTTCTTCATATCTAGATATCTATGATAGATACTAGAAAAATGTTTAGATGAAAATTATATATAATTGCTTTCTCTATCTAGATATTCAAACAGTTCTTGCAGATAACTTAATTAGCTATCAGATTCTATAAACAGGCCTTTGTTTATTTTCGTGGATATCTAGATGTTAAGAAACTATTAACTTCCCGACTTGTTTTCGTTAATTTCTACAACAACCAGAAATAGATTTAGTAGATTTAAATATAGATAATGATAGATAATAAAATTTTCTGCTAGAATCAACTTAGAAACGGTTTAAAAGTTATCTAGATATTGTGTCGCAAAGTTAAAGTCGAAAAATCTAGATAACTTTTTAATTTTTGCTTCATATCTAGATATCTATGATAGATACATGAAAAATGTATAATTGAAAATTAAATATAATTGCTTTCTGTATCTAGATATTCAAACAGTTTTTCGTTTTTCATTCATTTTCCGCGTTATTTTATAATATATCGGGTTATCTATATCTAGATAACAAAATAAAATATCGGCACATATCGCACATATTCTTGTAGATAATTTAATTATCTATCTGATTCTATAAACAGGTTTTTGCTTATTTTCGTGGATATCTAGGTGTTACGAAAATTATAACTTCCCGACTGGTTCTCGCTAATTTCTACACGAACCAGAAATAGATTTTGTAGACTTAAATATAGATAATGATGGATAATAAAATTATCTACTAGAATTAACTTTGAAACGGTTTAAAAGTTTTATGGTAATTTAGATATTGTGCCTCAAAGTTAAAGTAGAAAAATCTAGATATCTTTTTAATTTTTGCTTCTTATCTAGATATCTATGATAGATACAGGAAAAATGTTTAGATGAAAATTATATATAATTGCTTTCTCTATCTAGATATTCAAACAGTTTTTCCTTTTTCTTTCATTTTCCGCGTTATTTTATATTATACCGTGTTATCTATATCTAGATAACAAGATAAAATATCGGCATATATCACACATATTCTTGCAGATAACTTAATTATCTAATAGATTCTATAAACAGGTCTTTGTTTATTTACGTGGATATCTAGGTGTTACGAAAATAGTAACTTCCCGACTTGTTTTCGCTAATTTCTACACGAACCAGAAATAGATTTGGTAGATTTAATAACATATACTGATAGATAATATAATTATCTACTAGAATCAACTTATAAACGGTTTTAAAGTTATCTACTCATCTTGATATTGTGTCTCAAAGTTAAAGTAGAAAAATTTAGATAACTTTTTAATTTTTGCTTCATATCTAGAAATCTATGACAAATATAGGATAAATGTTTAGATGAAAATTATATATAATTACTTTCTCTATCTAGATATTCAAACAGTTTTTCGTTTTTCATTTATTTTCCGGGTTATTTCATAATATATCGGGTTATCTATATCTAGATAACAAGATGAAATAACGGCACATATCGCACATATTCTTGTAGATAATTCAATTATATATCAGATTCTATAAACAGTTTTTTGTGTATTTTCGTGAATATCTAGGTGTTACGAAAACAATAACTTCCCGACTTGTTTTCGCTAATTTCTACAACAACCAGAAATAGATTTGGTAGATTTAAATATAGATAATGATAGATAATAAAATTATCTACTAGAATCAACTTTGAAACGGTTTAAAAGTTATCTAGATATTGTGTCTCACAGTTAAAGTAGAAAAATCTAGATAACCTTTTAATTTTTGCTTCATATCTAGAGATCTATGATAGATACAGGAAAAATGTTCAGATGAAAATTATATATAATTGCTTTCTAAATCTAGATATTCAAACAGTTTTTCGTTTTTCATTTATTTTTCGGATTATTTTATATAATATCGGGTTATCTATATCTTCATTCATTTTCCGGGTTATTTTATATTATACCGTGTTATCAATATCTAGATAACAAGATAAAATATCGGCACATATCACACATATGTGTGACAACAAGATAAAATATCGGCACATATTCACACATATTCTTGCAGATAAGCTAATTATCTATCAGATTCTATAAACAGGTCTTTGTGTATTTTCGTCGATATCTAGATGTTACGAAAATAATAACTTCCGGGCTCGCTTTCGCTAATTGCTACACGAACCAGAAATAGATTTGGAAGACGTAAATATAGATAATGATAAATAATAAAATTATCTACTAGAATCAACTTTGAAATCGTTTTAAGTTATCTAGATATTGTGCCTCAAAGTTAATGTAGAAAAATCAAGATAACTTTTAAATGTTTGCTTCATTTCTAGATATCTATGATAGATACAGGAAAAATGTTTAGATGAAAATAATATATAATTGCTTTCTCTATCTAGATATTCAAACAGTTTTTCGTTTTTCATTTATTTTCCGGGTTATGTTATATTATATCGGGTTATCTATATCTAGATAACAGGATAAAATATCGGCACATATCACCAATATTCTTGCAGATAACTTAATTATCTATCAGATTCTATAAACAGTTTTTTGTTCATTTTCGTGGATATCTAGATGTTACGAAAATAATAACTTCCCGATTTGTTTTCGCTAATTTCTACATGAACCAGAAATAGATTTGGTAGATTTAAATATAGATAATAAAGTTATCTACTAGAATCAACATTGAAACGGTTTAAAAGTTATCTAGTTATCTAGATATTGTGTCTCAAAGTTGAAGTAGAAAAATCTAGATATTTTCATAATTTTTGCTTCATATCTAGATATCTATGATAGATACAGTAGAAATGTTTAGATGAAAATTATATAAAATTGCTTTCTCTATCTAGATGTTCAAACAGTTTTTCGTTTTTCATTTATTTTCCGGGTTATTTTATATTATACCATGTTATCTATATCTAGATAACAAGACAAAATATCGGCACATATCACACATATTCCTGCAGATAACTTAATTATCTATCAGATTCTATAAACAGGTCTTTCGTGGACAGGATTTTCGTCGATATCTAGATGTTACGAAAATAATAACTTCCCGACTTGTTTTCGCAAATTTGCACACGAACCAGAAATAGATTTGGTAGATTTAAATATAGATAATGATAGATAATAAAATGATCTACTAGAATCAACTTTGAAACGGTTTAAAAGTTATATAATTATCTAGATATTGTGCCTCAAAGTTGAAGTTGATAAATCTAGACAAGTTTTTAATTTTTGCTTGGTATCTAGATAACTATGATAGTTATCTATTACAGTTATATTATACTATTCCGCTCGTACGTAATATGCTTCTTACAACTCTAGTTACGTTATGTACTATTCTGTCTTCTACTGAAAAATAAAATGTTTGTAGAAGAATTAGTAATGCATGGCTTATTAATATGAAGAATAATTTATAACATGAAAATAAGAGACCATACAAGACAAGACTGGTGTGGTCGAGACCAGACAAGAACAGACAAGACCAGTAAAGACCAGACAAAACCAGATAAGTAATCTGCATTTAGCGCTGAAATTCAAAATTAAAAATCATCCAGTTTTTGAAAAAAAGGAACTTTCTTCACATGGAGTAAAGTAGATGAATGTTTCTTCACATGGAGTAAAGCAGAACAATATACAACATCCAATAACAGTTTGCAATTTTATCAAGTCGTATCTCGCGATCGTTAAAAAACATAAAAAATACTTTCAGAAACACTTTGATATTTCTCAAAAACTACTAATCGCAACGGAATCATTTCTGTCACACTAAAACTAGCTAATAAGGCGAATAAATCGATGAGTAAATGGCGTGGGAAAAGTGAATTTTCCATTGCGAAGTTTCAAATTGAAATTGTTGCGATTTTCGAAATCAGAAATTGAGGAAGCCTTGTACTTATAGATGCATTTAGATTTTTCATGAATTTTTTTTCCCTGTTTCCCTGGCCTGTATCTTTGCGACAAAACCGCACCAAATTTCACTCGATTCTGCCAATTTGAACAAGTCGTAACTCGCGATCAAAAACAACTGATAAAATTCAATTTGCATATTTGCAACCAGCTGGAAAAATGCTTTCATAAAAATTTATGAATCTTTCAATAACTTGATAAATAAGCGCAAACATTTTCCGCCGATTTCATGATACCATAACTTATAAACCTGCCACAACCGATAAAGAAGTTTTACATCAACTGCACATAAAAGTTACACACTCATTTCTTTCAAATTTTTCAGAAGTGCTCCCTTAATGTAATTTAAAAATGTGTTTTCCAAGCGTTCATATAAATAAATATGTTGCTCGTATGGAGATAAATTCGGGTAGGTGCTGGAAATGTGGTAAACATTTTTCAAATAACTGGACCTGAGTGTAATAATGCCGGAAAACGTCGGGATCTATCAAAATCTCGATTTCTATTTCCTGGTCCATGAATAGTATATTTTCATGCACAATGAGACGTCTGCAATAAAACTGACATACTGTATATATGCGGAAGGATAGAAAGGAGAACTGAAAAATATATATTTGAATCGCATAAAAGAATATTATGAATATCATCGTTCATATATGAGATGGGCCCTGCAGACACATGTCTGTGATCTAAAAGGTTGTCAGTTGTGCGAGAGGGGTTGCAGCACATTTACTAGAATGTTTATCACACGAATAGACCACAACGTTTTTTTTTTATGTCGGATTTGTGTCTACTTAATGGTTTTTGTGTTTCTGTGCTAGTTAGCCAGGATAATTATAAAGCTTATTGCTGTTTGGCTCGAATGAGGGAAAACAGGAAAATGTTTTCCACAATGAATTAAAACAAAAATTAAAATTTTAACTGTAAAGGGACAAATTTAATACAGTAGGAACACAGTATGTACGCACGATTGTATTAAGTTTATTTTGTAAAAGTTCTATTAATGAACCCGATGTACTGTCTTAATGATTTTATGTATTTTAAATTTAACTAACTTATTACTTTTACTTATTGTAATATTGTATTTTAATTATTTTTTGACATAGCCTATAGATATTTTATGTATCTCATTTGGTAAATAAATAATTTGAGTTTAAGTTTGAATACTAAGTAAGTTTGTATTATGTTTGATTATCTATAACGTAGTATGGCTTTACCAATTCTAAGTCAACTGTAAAGGGAATATACATTCACAGAAAATCACATTCACAGTAAATTCGCATTAATAGAATAGAAAATTAGAATATTTATGTAACTTTATGAGAAACAGAAAACGTATACTGCCTTGAATAATCGATGTTAAAATTATATTAAAATTATTCAAGATAAATCTCGAAACGCGCCTGCAGATTGGCTATTCACTTAAGTTAAATAGAAGGATATAAACATAAAAAAAACAATGTTATTTATCTAGTTCTTGTTCAGTGCCACAAAAGTGGAATGAGGGCTAGTAAATAACATACAAATATCTGTTGTATAATTCAATATCCTGTGTGGTATTAGCAAAGGAAGTAGTTGTTTCCACTTGAGATTTGTTGCGTAGTCTTAAAAATACTTAAAAAATAATATTATAGAGCGTAAAGGTTGAATTTATTTATATATTCACACTATATTTCGTCTTTAATAAGTTTAGATGTTAAAATTGAAGGAAAATGGGCTGAAAGAAAATTGTAGGGTAGTTGAGGGTAGAAGGAGAACATATTGGCTGAAGAATCTACGTAAATGGTACGTAAATGGTCAAGATCATGCAATTGGTTCGGCTTGAAGGATAACGTGAAGAGGAATAAGTGAATTATATCCGATCAGGGCAATTTCAAAGCTGGACGATATTCAAATTGACGAGTAAAGAAATATTGTTTTGGGAATATGTTTTAGTTTGATTAACCTGTCATTTCCTTGCTCCAAATTCATTTCTCTACGCTTGGCGAGTTAACATTGAAAGTCGTAAATATTGCAACAAATAGGCAGGGTTTACCAATTACTTAATTAACAATTTTGTCAATATAACACACACAAAACCCTTGCAGATTTATGATTGTTATCTGTTTTTTAGTTTGTTACAAAACTATATTTCTATCTACTATTTTATTACTAAGTTATTTATTTAGTGGCTAAAAATAATTTTGAATGTATTTTTCTAAAATCATGTCTAGACTCAACTATTATTTGTTGTGACTTCAATATACAGTAGAACCTCGCTATTCTTACACAATTCATTCTAGGTAGTCCGAAAGGCGATTTGTACTAATGGCGAATCATTTTTCGCATAAGATATAATGTAAATTGCATTAATCGGTTCCAAACACTTTATTTAAACTAATGAGTTGAACAGTAGAAATAAAAACTGTACAATTGTATAATTCTTTAATACGATTTTTATTATTTAAACTCTACTTACATATTACAATTCCTCATCTTCTTCTTCTTTCATGTGCCTTGTCCGGTCTCCCTGACGTTGGCGATCACCATGGCAAAAGCTGTACGGTCCTCCGCCAAGCGAAAGAGTTCACCAGCCCTTCTTCTGCCGGTCCAGTCCCGTATATTTCTGAGCCACGACTGTCGCTTTCTTCCAACTCCACGGCGCCCCTCAATCTTGCCCTTTAGTATGAGCTGTAATAGACGATATTTATCACCTCTCAAAATATGTCCAAGATATGATGTCTTTCGGCATTTTACGGTCGTCAAAAGTTGTCTTTCGATGTTTGCTCTTCGTAGTACATTCTCGTTTGTAACATGTTGTGTCCACGGAATACGAAGAATTCTTCTGTGAAGCCACATTTCGAATGCCTCCAGTTGGTTCATCGTCCTGACCTTCAGAGTCTACGTCTCTACTCCGTACAGCAATACCGACCATACATAGCATTCAACCATGCGTTGTCTTAGCTTCAGATTCAGGTTGTCATTGCAAAGAAAGGATCTCATATTATTAAAAGTTGCCCGAGCAATCTCTATTCGGCACTTTATCTCGCAGTCCGGGTTTAGATCCTCTGTAATAATACTACCAAGGTATTTGAACTTAGAGACACGTTCAATTTGGCTTCCATTAAGTTCTAGGGTAGTGCCATTGTGCGGTTGCCTGCTGAATATCATAAATTTGGTCTTTCCTATATTGATTTTTAGACCTTGTGTCTCTCCCACGTCACCAATTTTGTTTGTAAGCAACTGTAGTCCCTCGATTGTGTTTGCTAAAATCACATCGTCAGCATACCTGATTGTTGTTATTGGCTCTCCATTTATTTTGATGCCGAGGTGTGATATTGCTTCCAATGCTTCCTTAAATATTCTATCAGAGTATAGGTTGAAGAGTAAGGGCGACAGTATGCAACCCTGCCTTACTCCACGTTGTATCTCAATACGGTCTGTTTTAATATTGCCTATTTTTACCTGTGCCGTTTGATTCCAGTATAGATTTTTAAT
Organism: Phosphuga atrata; assembly: GCA_944588485.1. Classification (NCBI taxonomy): domain Eukaryota; kingdom Metazoa; phylum Arthropoda; class Insecta; order Coleoptera; family Silphidae; genus Phosphuga; species Phosphuga atrata. Next base: position 77,276,285 of record OX155894.1, read on the forward strand.
TATGCGGATATCTCTATCATCTATTCCAACCCCATGTAGTATATCTATAAGTTTATCGTGCAGTATGCGGTCAAAGGCTTTTTCGTAATCGATAAAGCATGAAAAAACATCTTTTCGCTGATCGCGACATTTTTGGAGGAGAAGGTTCATACCGAAAAGTGCTTCACGCGTTCCGAAAGCGTTTCTGAAGCCAAATTGAGAATCATCAAGATCTTCCTCACATTTACGTCGGATGCGTGCGTGAATGATCCGTAGGAATGCTTTGAGCATGTGGGACATGAGGCTGATTAAGCGATAATCACCACATTTTTTTGGCTGATGTTTTTTTGGTAGAGCAATAAAGGTTGATGATAACCAGTCAGATGGAATTTCACCTGTCTCATAGATACTATTAAACAGTTTAACTACCAAGCCAATATTTTCCTCTGTAATGAGCTTTAGAGCTTCGGTCGGAATGTTGTGAGGGCCAGATGCTTTCCTATTTTTTGCTATAGAGAATGCATGTATCACCTCAGACTTTCTATATCACTTTCTATATTAAAAACGTTAGATGCTTTTTGGCTTGATTCTTTTTTCTGTCGTGTTAGTCCTATGTTACCTTTATCCAATGTTGATTTCTTTTTGTCTTTTTTTTAGAATCCTCCTAAAATGCTCCATCAAATAAGTTAACGCTCCTATTCGCCACAGCTGTGTTTGGATGCCATTTCTGGACAATGTGTTTTATATTTTCCCAATGGTGACACAATTCTTTAATTTCCTTAGGTGAAATGTTTTCCTCTTCCTCTGAAGATACATCTTCAATCACTTCCTGCTGTTCTCTCTGTAGTTCTTGAAGTTCTTCAGTTGTCAACTTATTTCGGTGATCTTCAATCAACTCCTCCACATCATCACTGTCTACATCCAAACCCATGAATTTTCCCAGGGACACAATTTCATTCACTACAAAAGCTTCAGTGGCAGTGTCTTCTAAGTCTTTCAGTGCCACACAGTCTGGCCACAGATTTCTCCAGGAGGATTTCCCAAAGTAACTTCTTCCCAGGCTTTGTCTATTATTCTCAAGCAACGGAGGATAACAAAATGGTTCTTCCAAAAGTCTCTGAGGGTGAGGTTTTTTCTGTGTCAGAGGTCACTTCGAAACATCTTTGAAACAGTGCTTTTGTATAAAGTTTTTGGAAGTTTGAAATGACCTGCTGATCCATGGGCTGGATAAGTGGAGTGGTGTTAGGGGGCAAAAATCTCACTTGAATGAAACTTTCCACCATTGATCAAGTTCATTAGATAACTACAGTTATAGAGAAAACTCTCGAAGAAATGAAAGTTTGTGCTGCAGTATTTCTCCACGTTGCACAAGGCTTTGATAATGTATGCACGATGGCCTTATATATAAAGGTAGAAAAATGTTACCATAACAGATCTCTGATTTCATACCTGTCATATCGAACTTTTAGAATAAGGCAGGAAGATGCCTACTCAGAAATCAAAGAAATTAAAGTTGGGGTACCACAAGGAAGCGTTTTGGGTCCTACGCTATATTTACTTTACATTTGTGACATTCCACAACTAGAATACAATATGGCGACCGTCGTTGACGTAACTGCTATTCTAGCTATTGGCGAAACACACCAAGCAGCAACAGAGAAAATACAAACTTCTGTGACTTACATCCACGAGTGGACAAAAAAAATGGCGAATGTCCATGTGAATTTCACAAATAAAAAACCAAAGTATTACCCACTTACCATAAATAACAAACAATTACCTTACGCAATACTGCAAACTGGAATACCTTGGATATATAATGCGTCATAAGAAGTATCGTATCCTGCAACTCATCTTAGAGCGAGGCCACACGATGCATTAACGGTGCGGTGCGGCACCGCGCCGCATTTAATTCGAACTATAAGGGCGGTGCGGCGCCGCAGTCGAACGCTGTTTTCCGCAGTGCGGCGCGGCGCCGCAACGTCAATGACTCAACTTATTTTTAAAATCATCGTGTGTTTTATAACATGATGCAGGTCTATCTTGTACTAAAGATGTAAGGAAATCAATTTCAATATTACCGGTACTCATCGTAAGAAAGATAAATATTAATATTTATAAAATAAACACGTTCGATACAATACTGCGGTGGCGGCACGATGCACTCCGCCGCCGCAGCGCATCGCCCCTCCCCGCCCCGTCTCGCAGGTCACAAGCGCGGCACTCCTAAGGCGCGACGCCGTACGGCGGCCCAACGCATCGTGTAACATGGCACTATGCCTACTTGTATGTAGGATAACGTTGCGGCACCGCTCCGGTATACGTAACGCATCGAGTGACCTTACCCTTACAGGGCAAAACAGACAGCAAAAGAGGACCGGGTAGACGAATACATTCATGGTTGCATAATCTGCGTGAATGGTAGTAGAATACTTCAGTAGAATGCAGAATGTTTCGGAATGCAGCGAACAAAGTTAAAATAGGCATGTTAATCGCTAACGTCCGCAACGGATAGGGCACCACGAGAAAAAGAGAAATACTGGAAAGTATCTTGGCGTGACTCTCGATGCAAAGCTGCGCTGGAAGGCACATATCACAAAGAAATGGAAACCTTGGAAATTCGTTTGTTGGTTAATAGGTTTATTCAGTCCTTTCAGGACCCATTCAGTCCTTTCAGTTCTCCCGTCAATACAAAATAAACGTCTTGTATACAACCAAATACTAAAACGCATAATGAAACTGGATACTAAAACAACATATGGACCTATGGTATACAACTTTCGGGGTGTGCCAAACATAGTAACATCCAAATAATACAAAGGAACTAAGGAACATAGTGCAGGCACCTTGGTTCGTCAAAAATTGCGATATCCATAGGGACTTACATGTGGATACTGTGAATAATATGATTAAAAAACAACGCGGATAATATTATTAATATTATTGAATGTTGCGGCAGTCCAGCTACTAGAAAACAGGGGCCTATTGAGACTCAAAAGACTCAAATGATCTAAACCCTTCGAGTTATTGTAATGAATAGTGTAATGTAAATGTTACAAACTAAGAACACATGAACGAAGTGATTCGCCTTTACGGATTCTAAGATAACGTCAATGGACAACACTTAGCTTTTTTTTCTAATAAATTAGGTTAAAGTTACTTATTAGCCTAAAGACTACACTGTAATCTGACCTAGTGGTAGGTGTCGGACTTCAGCGCCGCAAGTCCCGGGTTCAAATCCTGCTAGAATCAAAGTCAAATCCTGTAGATGGCTCTAGCAAAGTCATCCTAGAAAAAATCTGCCTCGATTAACCCCCCGAGACGCCCCCGATTAGTGGCTTGCCATCCACGTTAAAAACTGTAAGCGCTCCGCTACACTTGTGTCTAAGATCAAGACACCACGCACGAGTGCAGGCCGTGGGAGGAGGCCAAGGCCCGTCCGGGGCTGTAGCGGCATGGGTTTGTATTACATTCTAATCTAATAAAAACATAAATTTTGAAAGATATAAAATATTTTAATATATATAAAAATGAAGTTGAAAGTGTATTTGGTTTGGGTATTTGTGATAATTTAAAAAATATTTTCTCCTCTTTAGTGCATTTTAAAAACAACGTGGTTTTTAGGAACTTTTTGTATATTTTATTTTTTGCTTTTCAGTCTTGTTTGTGTGTGAAATTCTACAACCGATTTTATAAATTATTTAAACGGCTGGTCTCGATTCTGCTTACCACGCATTCTTCTCGAACTGTGTTTTACGTAGTCTTGAGGTTTATAAATAATGAAGTGGTGGCTTAGTAAACAAGGTATCAGATTACTAAGCCATAAGTCCTCTGTTCAAATTCCGAGATATAAGCAAAACAGTTCTAAGTGTATTTGACTTGAGTATTTGTAATAATTTAAAAAATATTTTCTTATCTCTAGTGCATTTTAATAACAACTTTCAGTCTTGTTTGTGTGTGAAATATAGCAACCGTTTTCTAAAATTGTTTGAACCGCTGGTCTCGATTCTGCATACCACGCATTCTTCGCGAACTGTGCTTTACGTAGTCTTGATGTTAATAAACAATACAGAGGCGGTGGTGGCGTAGAAACAAGGTATCAGATAACTAAGCCATAAGACCTCGGTTCAAATCCGGGGATATAAGCATGGACAAAAGCCACCGTCCTCCTGTGCCATACCAAAGCCATCACAGTAAAATCTGCCCAAAAAAATTGTCTCGTCACCCAACTGTAAGCGTCCCTTAATCTCGATACCCGAAAGGATATACAACGGATTTAAAAGATGTTGATGATGTTGATGATGATATACGGTACCCGATATATATATATATATATATATATATATATATATATATATATATATATATATATATATATATATATATATATATATATATATATATATATAATAACAGTTAATATGGAATACTAAATTACAGTAAAACTAGTCCATTAATAAGTAATCCATTAATTCTCTAGCCCAGCGTTTCCTAAAGTGTGGGTCGCGACCCGGCACCGGGTCGCAGAAAAATTTTGCCGGGTAGCGAAAAAGAATTGTAAAACAACAAAAAAATAACTTTTTGCTGATAAAGAAAAGGAATTCGTTGCCGCTCAAAAAAAATTATGCTGTTTCCTCAGCAGCTCAATAAACATTTTAAAACGTTATAAACGTTTTGACATTTTTTCAAATTTATAAATTGATAGGTGAGACTGGGTATGATTATACTTCTGAAGATAAATTAATACTTCCCGCTTCCAAAAGGAAAAAAGCTTATTTTTGGTGATATTATTATCAAATAATACACTTAAACGGAAAATTGACGATTGCGCGAAAAATTTGGAAGCAGAATAAGTTGCTAAAGTTCAAAAAAGCAAGTTTTTTTCGTTGCAAGCAGAAGAAAACACAGATGTCGAGACAGCACAAGAAGACACCATACAAGAAAAAAATTTGTTTTGCAAAAGGTTACGAACAAGAACGACTTCATGGATTAACTCCTATGAAATTTTTAAGATTAACAATGATTTTGTCACTGGTCACGGTATTGATTGGATGAAGTGTGTTGGTCTTGGTAGCGAGCAATTACAGGCAGTCATAAAGATTTGTTTAAACAATGCGTACACTGTAGTGTGCATAGACAAGCGGTAAAACGACTTGGGGAGAATGTATCAAATTTGTAAACTACTTAAAATTGTTCATTAAATAGCAGACTTTTTAGCGAATTATGCAAGAAAATGTGATCATAAACACTTCCTTTTGTATTGTAATTCACGATGGCTTTCAAAAGAAAACATTTTAAAACGTTTGTTTGAGCTAAAAGACGAAGCTTTGGTATTTCTGAATCATCAACCACCGTCGAAAAAAAAATGCTATTTTTCCATTTAAGGATAGATTTCACGATTTCGAGTGGTTAATAATAATTTCAAGTAGCTTATTTGTGAGACATACTTGCTACATTCAATTAATTCAATTTATATTTGCTAGGCTTTGGTTTAAATATTTTTTTATTACTCATGCGTTAAAAGTACTATCTTGGCGCACGTTTTTTAGTGCGAAAAATACCATCCACACCACAGAAGACAATCGAAAAAACCAATTCTTAATTTTTTTAAATTCTAGTTTTTTCGATAGCCCCTTGGTCCCAAACTTGTAAGTTACGTCCCCTCGCATAAGTAATAAAAAATATTATCTTCAACACGGGTGCTATTGTCAATTGCCATCTTTAGCGAATGTACTACACTTCGACCGTGCGCCCAATTTTGCTCTCGTGACCAATTGACAACTTACCGCCCTAGTTGCAAAATATACTATTAAAGTATCGTAAATAGTCGCTGCAGTTATTAAAAAAATGACCCTGTAGAAGTAATGACTTTGCTAGTTTTAAATCTTTTGAAACATTACATAAATTTATGGAAACCCATTCAAACTATGATGAAGAAAATTTACATTAAGAAACACTATCATTTTCAATTCAAGAACATCTTTCGGAACTAATAAGTAGTATTAAAGACTACTTTCGTGATATTCTTTAAAATAATATGTGAATTGAAGATCCTTTTTCTGACGAAATTGAAAAGCAAGAAATGTTTAATCTTAGTGAACAAGAAGTTGATAATTTAATTGAAATTCCATGAGACACTGATCTCAATAAAGTGTTCCACTCTACCAATATTTAATTTTTGGTTGTGTCCACTTTACCAATAATTAATTTTTAATAAAGGAAGCCTTGGTGTACTCAGAAAATATGTCTCAGTTTGGACGTGGAACATAATTTAAGAATAAAATTAACAACATTACATCCTAATTTGAAATTGCAATGTGATGATGAACAACATCATCAATCGCACTTAGGACAAAATATGTTTAACAAAGATTACTTCGTCTACTAAAGTTTTAAATAAATTTTTGTTAATATTTTAATTCCTTATATTTTTTAATTTAATTATTTTGCAAATTTGGTGTATGAAATAAACAAACAAACAAACAACTTCATATTTATTAATTTTGTAGATAAATGGGTCTTTTGTCATAAGGTGGGTCGCGAAAAATCTTAAAACCTCGTACAGGGCCGCGATCAAAAAAGTTTGGGAAACGCTGCTCTAGTCTATCGGGAAGTTATTTTAAAATTGATTGCCAAGATTCCTTTTATCAGACAAGAAGCGGACAAGAGAACGGACAAGAAAACGGAGAAGGAACGGACAAAATAACGAACAAGAGAACAGACCAGAGAAAGTTGTTTTCTCTGTTGCTGCGTGGTGAGTTTCTAAAATAGCAAGAATAGCAGTATCGTCGACAAAGGTCGCCATAGTATTGTATTCTAGTTGTGGAATGTCACAAGTGAAAAGTAAATATAGCGTAGGACCCAAAACACTTCCTTGTGGTACCCCAGCTTTAAGAACAAGAAAGCGAGTTAATAAAAACACAGTTACCAGAAATAACTAATTGGGAAAGGTATCGCTATCAAATCTTTTAATTTGTAAATCTCTTGTCATAATGGACATAATTGTCGCGTGGATATTTGTCTACCATGTACTGTTAGTATTAGAGGTGCAAGAATGTTTAAATATTAGTGGCTACGAACGAGAGAGAACTAAGACAAAATGTTATTAGAAATAATTTGGAAAAGATTATGTAAGAACAAGTAAGAAAGATATAAGAATGCCGCTATGGAGAAAGAGCCAATAGATAGGAACCGCAAGTGCCGCCACGCTAGTCTTAAGTAGCAGGAACAACAATTTCAATACGCCAGTGTGAAGCTTAATTCGACTAATTGAAATAAGAAAAATATATGCATTTTGCTAACTCTTGTCTGAATTATTTCATCTACTAGTTATCATCATTCATCTAGTAGTTAGCATCATCTACTAGTTAGCAATTTATGTAATGAATTCCTAGAAATTATAATCTTTAAAGAAAATATACAAATGTTACTATTTATTAATTAGCATCATATTTTTAAATTTCCTCAGTCTAAATATTATGAATGGGTTATAAATTAATGTAGAGGAAATCATTAAATTTGTCGGCTAAAATCGATCGTTCGTGTAATATACGTAGATTTGCTGCACTTCGACTACTAATTGAAAATAAAACATAATTAGAGCCAACGCGGCTCTAATGTGGCGCTCTAATGGTCGAGCTGCGGAAGGATTCGAATCCCTAGTGACCGCTAAATCCCACGTTTCGCCCTAAAATTTATCAAACTATTTATTTAATTTTCAAGCCCCACTTGGGCACGAAAATCCAATTAAAAACATGTTTATCATTCATTTATATGCAATAGCAGCTATATATGTTACAGATAATGACCGTTTTATAAACAGAAATTAAATATTTAAATTTAGTTTTTGTTACATACAGGCAGAGGGAGAGCGATAACAAAAATATTATTATACGCATTTATGAAAAGTTAACTACCTGTAGTTTTCCTTTGTGTAACAAACAAAATTGCTAAAAATATAATTAACGAAGTAATGCTAAAACATATAATAACAAAAGAAATGAAGGGAAGGTTTCAAGCGTTAGTGAATACCCCATAAAGGGCTATAGTCGGATAGAGTGAGAAGATCTCTCCACAATGACACAATTTTTAAGGGTTCTCTTGTATTTTATTTAAGTTTTAATTTGTGCTATTATATACAGGATGAAATAAACTTTTGATGTCTTTTTTTCACGATTTCAAAGCGCGTGAAATGCAAAGGATTAATGGAATTGTGAATCTTATTATCCATCTTAATGCAACCCTTTCGCCTATCTGTAATAGGCATCTTGTATTTTCGCGAACATCACTCAAAATAATGTATTCGTAGTCGAGTAATGGTCTGGTAGATAAATATGCAAATTTATAGTGCAAGGTGATGAGCGGAAGACATTTAGAAGATCTAGGGCCAAGTCTCCATTAACTAAACCAAGACATGGTTGAACCATTTATATTATTCAACAAATTTTTGGAGCTATTAATGGCTTTTCTTGTTCTACCGGGGAAGATAAGGGCGATAATTTCTATAAAATATAAAGACGAAAAAGAAGAGTATTGTAAGCTATATTTCAAATAATTTAATAAAATATTACTATATTTACAAGTAAAGGAACAACCTTGAGGAACACAAACGCAGGAGTAATATCACACAAACTAGTCATACAAAGTCATAGAAACCAGTCATACAGAGTCAGACAGTCACAAGATCGACAACACGTCATTCACTATTATTTGTTTGTATATTCTTAATACATTCTACACCCGAAAGGGTAGAAGAAGTTTATAGAAGTTTATAGAAGTTTTAAGAAGATTATAATAATAATATTTGTAAATAAACTTTTCGTACCACAAAACGTGAGTGATATATTTATTTGAACGTATCGCTCACAAGTTAAAGCGAATGGAAAAAAATGATTTCTTTTTCCACGATTTCAAAGCGCGTGAATTAAACGAAGTCAAAAGCACCGATGAAGAATGCAGAGACAGCTTACCCATCTACCTTGCAACAAACTTGGAACAACAACGTCTACGGTAACAGACACCTTGCAATAAACGCAACAACGTCTACAGAAGCGACTTCAACCGCCTATACGTCGCCTTTCAACAAACTTGCAACAACAAAGTTTACGGTAGCGACTTCAACCGTCAACCAGACGCCTATCAACCAAAGCAACAACTTGGACGCCTTCAGCAACAACATCAACAAAGATTATATAGCATTATCACTGTCAAGGGGGTGATGTAACGACCATGAGCCTCTAAAAGTAAATCCTCCCAAGTATGGGGTTACCGGTGACACACAAATCAGTCGTCACAAATCATACACAGTCACACAAAGCAGTCAAAGAAACTAGTCATGTAGAGTCACATAAACCAATTATACATAGTCAAACGAAGTCACTCTAAGACAGTCACAAGATCGAACTCACCAGAAAAGTGATCACGGTAATTTGCAGTTCTGCTATGTACAAATATATGTTTGTATATTTGTGAATACACTTCTCTTACCACAAAACGGGAATGATATATTTTTTTGAAGCCATATCACGCATAATATACGTGTATAAATGCCAATTGCGTATGCATACTGTATGTATAAATAATACTGCCGCACATTAAGTCGAGTAATAGAAGCACACAAAAAAAGATTTATCAATTCTATGCAATAGCAATCAATGATAGATAAATGTGTCTATCCTAGTATATATGAATATGGCTAATTTTATCATCTACTTAAATTGTCAGGGGTTACTCAATAAAAAAGATGAACTTGAACTTTACTTACAAGAAACAAAGCCAGGCATTGTATGCTTTACTGAAACACACCTTAGGAGTGAGATCTCAAATAAAGAAAAAGAGTTTGTAGGTTATTCCATGGCGCACTGCTATACTGAAAATGCGAGTACTGATGATGTTTCACTTTATATTAGTAAAAATATATCTTACGAAGTGAAAACGATTATTAGTCTCGACAATTATCTTTGGATATTATCGGCGATAATTAACACATGCAGCACCAAATATTTATTCCAAATATTACATACATTAGCACCAAATATTTCATCCGCCTAAGAAGGAAGACGCTGCACTTCTAAGATATTAAGAAGGCTACATTGAGGAGATACTAAACTTCGAGGTTATCTATATAATAATGGGTGAATTTAATTTCGACCTACTCAAATCACCATTTTATACGGATAAATATAAAGAACTAATTTACAGGAGCGGATTATATCACATTGTTACAACTAGAATAACCTCTTCTAGTGCAACACTGATTTACCATGTAATTACCAATTGTAGAAGTTTCAAACATCAAGTTCTTCTTACGCTTAAGATAAGTGATCATTCAATCGTTAAAACATATTTGAGAGGAGTCATTAGTAGCCATAAGGAGCAAATTAAAATAAGATATTATAAAACATACAACAAAGAATTGTTTCAAGATATGTTATTGGATAAGTTTCCTTGGAATAACTCAGTCTCTGATGATAATGAGCTAACCCGATAGTTTAGTAACTCATTGCTTTCTTCAATTAATTATATGTGTCATGTCAAGGAAATCACCATTCTGACTAAACTCGGCAAAAAATGGTTCAATTCAGATATCTATAAAAATATTAAACTAAGGAATAAGAAGTAATAAATAGCTGTTATTCCCAAATGTGATGAAGCGTGGAATGAGGTATTGAGAAACCGAGCGCAGCTGAAGATTACAACGGAAAATTACTTCAGAAGAACAATCAACGACAATAAAAACAATCCGGCAAAAATGTCGAAAAACTATTACCCACATGCTCCGAACACCAGTCTAAGGGTAAAATTTACTTTGATGGCAACAAATACAGTGATCCTATGTGCATTGCACAGCGAGTCAACAGTTATTTCGTAGATAGTGTAAAAAAATCTTTTCGCTGATTCCCTTAAAGCAGGGGTCTCCAAACTACGGCCCGAGGGCCACATCCGGCCCGCGGACAGATTTTGTCCGGCCCGCGGAGAGCTAGCATACTTGAAAACTCCTTTTAGAGAACATATTTTTTATAGCAAATTAAATTTAGTTTACTGAAGTATTCTAATTTTATGTTGAACAATTATTAATATGACATCTACATTGATATGGTCATGGGCTAACTACTCATAACATTGTTGTAGGCTTATTGTTATTGTTTTTGTGATAAGTTGGATAAAGAAACACAGAATTGTAATGAGTAAAGACATGTATAATATGCAGAAAATTTAACTTCAGTATATAATAACTAACAAATTATTGAAATGAATCCAACTAACATTTTACACATTTTAAATAAAAACATAACTTGTACCAATTATTAAAAGAGATTTAAGATGCTCATCAGTTAATTTAGATCTGTAAACATTTTTTGTGTACTTCATTTTGGAGAAGGTCTTCTCACACAAATAAGTAGTACCAAAAACAGAAAACAGCCCACGGGCAAATTTATTGCAAATTATCAAATTGTGTCAGTGGAAGACTCTTATAAAATTCCAACAAAGATGAGTTTTGATATTTGTTCTTAATTATAATCACTGCACTGTAGATCAATCATTTCCATTTGAAGTTCCGGGGCTAGGGTATCAATATCAGTATCAAAAGGATTCTGAAAAATCTTAATCTGATTCGCAATGGCATCAAAGTCCGAGAAACGAGTATCAAAATTTATTTTCAAAGCACTCAAAGTTTCGATTGCAAAATCGATAGGAAACTCAGTCTCAGTGGTGTGGCTGAATATTTCACATGTTTTAAAATGTGAAAAACATTTACTTCGTAGTTGTGATTGAAACAGTATCAATTTCTTCCGGAATCATTTGATATTAGTGTATAAATCAGGAAGATGCTGGTTTTCTCCTTGCAATCTCAAATTCAGTTCGTTCACATATTTTGTCAAATTAACATAGAATGCTAACTTCCATAGCCATGCGTTGTTTTGTATTTCAGTAAGAGGGCGATGATTTTCATTTAAAAAAATTTCGATCACTGCTCGAAGTTCAAAAAAGCGCTGAAGGACTTTCCCACAACTAAGCCAACGTACGGCAGTATGATAAGGTAAGTCATTTTCTCCAATTTCTTCAATAAATTGTCGGAATTGTCGGTGATTCAGCCCAAAAGATCTGATAAAATTAACAGTTGATATGACTGGTTTCAGAACTTCAGACATATCCAAACATTTTCCGCACAAAGACTGTTGATGAATGATACAATGTAAGACGAATGGTTCTGAACCACCGTCATTTTCTACAGCCTTTGACACAAGAGCGACCACTCCTTTATCTTTCCCACTCATGTTTTTGCCTCCATCAGTTGTAATACATTTCAAGTTTTTCCATCGAAGGTTCTTTTGATTAATGGCCATTTCAACTCCTTTAAAAATATCAGTAGTTGTGCCGTGAATACTATACATATCAAGAAGTTCACATATCATACACTTCATAGCTTTTATCTACTCCTCGAATATAAATCAACACCTGAGCAGTATCTGACACATCCGTTGACTCATCCAAGGCCAAAGCAAACCAGTCAACATGTCCATTTTTGTCGAACAGTTGAGAGGATATATTTTCAGCGATGTTTTCTACCCTTCGAGCCACAGCGTTTGCAGATATACCGACAGTTTTTAATAAATTTACCTTTTCACGGCACATTTCTTCGGCTACTGCAATTATGCATTCTTTGATCATTTCTCCATCGGTGAATGGTCTTTCACGTTTTGCAATTTCAAGAGCCACACGAAAGCTGGCACGAGTTGCAGCCTCTTGTTCAGTTTTGAGTTTTGTAAATGAAGATTGCTGCGATTTCAATCCGCGCTTCATAGCTTCGAATTTTTCTGTCCGCAAACTTCCTGTATATTTTGAGTAATTTTGAAAATGTTTTGTTTCATAATGACGTTTAATGTTATATTCCTTGAGAACGGCTATGCTTTCATTGCAAATAAAACATAGCGCCTTGTTACTGGACTCAATTAAGAAATACTGAATGTTCCACTGATCTTTGAATTTTCTGCATTCACTATCAATTTTTCGCTTCTTTTCCATACTACTGAATCACACACAAAAGCATCAATTCAAATCAAAATACTGTTACAAAGATGTCTTAAACTTAAACACGCACAAACACGTTTTAAGGAGGTACGCACTATTTTATTTCACAACAGTGTCATAGGAACTGACTTGTGGTTGCGCCACTAGCCTTCTTATATATTCCAATTACTGCCATCTAGAAGTAAGTGGAAGACACCAGAACTTTAGAACTTTCTCGAGCCAACGAGATTATTCTGTACGTGCTATTAGCGCCATCTGTTAGCGATAGAAGGTACTACCTATTTCCGCTTGTGTCCACCAGATGTCGTGTCACGTTACTCCTCATGGCTCGTACTCTACGACTAATCTAGAAATTACAGATAATGACAGGAAAATTAATAATATGCAGTGTTGCCGTTTTGCGGACTTTAGTCCGATTTGCAGCCTTTTTTAAACGTTGCGTCCTTTTTTGGACTTTTTTTTTCATCAGTGGACTATTTCACTTTTTACCACCGGCAACAATGATAATATGGTTTTGGCCCTCGGAACTAACTGGAGTAATCAGTATGGCCCTAAGGCTGGAAAGTTTGGAGACCCATGCTTTAAAGCATAGTGTGCATTACGCGGTAATAAATAGACAGAGAAAAAACCGGGATCCTGTAAGTATGCTAAGCAAATTCGAACTAGCTAAGCAAATTCAATAGGTATTAAATTTCAACGTTTCTCGTTGTTCTTCAATTTTACAAAATTATTCATATTTTCCTGTATGCATAGATTTCAAATGCCCTTTGAATGATGTAGTTCGGCCTTTCCTAGAATAGTTTTTGCTACACGTTTTGCATAATTATTAGCCATTTCTAAAAATACTACGAAATCTCACTGGTTTTCGGCTACAACGCGCGATTTGAATAAGTATATCTACTAGAAAGCTCATGTTATAAGTTATAATTGAAGTCTCTAAAAAATGCAGTGGTAACAGTAACGGTATAAACTTTAAAATTCTCCAGGATGCCGTTGAAGTCGTTGGCAACCGGTTCCAAGATATCATCAATTATTCGTTAACATATGGCATTTTCCCTGATGAGTGGAACACATCTCTAGTGATGCCTGTGCAGAAAGTTCCAAATGCGAATAAATGTGACGAGTACCGCCCAATTAATGTTTTACCTTGTTACGCAAAAGTATTAGAAATTATTGTAAAATACTTATCCAATTTTTGTGGAAAAAATAATATAATATCTTATCATCCATCAGGGTTCAGAGAAGGACATTCTTGCGAGACCGTTATTGTTAATATATGTGATACTTGGTAATATGACCTAGATCAGCGGTGGCGAACCTATGGCACGCGTGTCACAGATGACACGTAGAACAATTTCATTGGCACGCGAGATAAATCTTGAATATTACAAAAAAATGTGTAAATTATTATTTTTTCTTATAAAAAATTATTTATATATTTATTTAAATAAATAGTGGTCCAATATATAATGATTTCAGACGGTTAAGTAGAGGAATTAACTAGAAAAATTAATTGTTTTGTTCAAATACGATTTTTATATATAGAAATAAATATTATAAGATTGAAATAAACATTTAAACGTGATAATAATAATCTTTATTTTCAAATACAGTAGCAAATGGCTATCGGCTTTCCTGCCATAAACGAGATGTTTTTAGATTTATTTGCGTCAGTCCGACACGTCAATCTGATTCAAAATTAATTCGCTGAAGATTTAACCACGGCTTTGAAATCAATAATAGATGTCTATTTAATATTGTATATGAAGATTTGCGCAACTCAAAGTTATGTTCATTTATTTTTGTTAATCTAGTAATGCACAATATTAAAAGTGTAAAATCTGAGACGTCTCATATTCAGGTTGTCTAATACTGTAAGTCTTACCTCTTGGCACCTCAGCATTTCAAGAAGTGAAAATCGGAAACACAAAAAGTGAGTAGTATGTCACGTGATACATGTATCAACTTGTGGGTTCGCTAGACCGTAATTGAGCTTTCTAGTAGATATTCTTATTCATATCGCGCGTTGAAGCTGAAAAACAGTGAGATTTGGCACTATTTTTAGAAATGGATAGGGGTAAATAGTATAGTTGTTGGTCAGTAGGTAGTGATTGGTCATATTTTGAAAACTATATAACTATAAGACAATCTTTTGGTGACATAATTGTTTATTAACAGAAGAAAATTCTATATTCTTTTCTATATTGGATACAATCCATAACTTTGTTATAACTGAAAGTTTCTTGTGTGTATTTAATTAATAAAATGACCAGCCCGAGATTTACGTCATCAAAAAGTAACCTTACTATTTCTAGAAATTTTCATGATTTAAAAATGATTTTTGTGCTGATTTTTGACATTTGTAGGTCAATATAGGTTTAAATTATACAATTTTTTTTTTTTTTTGATTAAAATAAAGTACTGATTGTGAAAAATATGATAAGACAATAAATGTTGCACGACAAACAGTTTTTATAGTGATAGATCATCCGACCAATTAGTATTTGGATGTTTGGATGTGTTAGAGTAACTATGTGACAAGAAAAATAGAAAATCTTGTCCTCTTCTAGAAAAAGAAGAGGACAAGAAAAATATTCAGTACACAAATTTAAAGCAATTAAAAATGAACAATCTATTTTACTTGAATTTATTTATGTATTTGTTATTGTAGATAGTGAAAATATTTATTTATTTATTTCTAGGTTAAATATACGAGTGTTAATATACATAAAATGGCAAAAGTAAGAAAAGGTAAAATCTAAAAACAATCGGAACACAGCCTGAATATATAAATATATTCAACCTTTCCGGAGCTTTATGACAATTACTGAGTCTTTTTAGGACTACCAAAACAAATCTCGTGTGAAATTTGCCAGTTATTTACCAGTTTTACAAAAAAATATACGGATAATCAAATTGAACATGCTATTAATGCAAAAATGGGATGTCACAATGCACAGCTTCAAAAAAGTATGGTATTCCCAAACCAACAATTCAATTTAGACTTAGTAATGCATTCATCAAATCTACTACAGGTCTACTACTACTACGTCTCCTGTATTAGGATGCAATACAGAAGAGGACTTAGTAGATTGGATAATTGATTGTGAACGAAGAGGATTTCCTAGAAGAAAGATCAATATATAAGCTATTGTCAAATAGGTTTTGGATCAAAGTAAAATAAAAAATTCTTTTTGTGACAATGTCTGACAATGTGACAATGAATCCGATTCTTATTGAAAGATTTCCAGAAAGAGCAACTAAAGCCAGTAACTAAGTGAGAGTGATTTTAAAAAGTGGTTGAGTTTATTATTAGTATAAGTTGAGTGTATTATTAGTATAAGAGTTGTATTAGTATAAATATACGATTATTTATCAAAAATTAAATATTTAGACATATTAAAAGATCCGACTCGTGTTTCCAATGGTGATGAAACTTATTTATGTTATGTCCAAAAATGAAAAACGTAATAGCCCCTCGTGAGGCACAAAATGTTTATGAAATTGATCACGGCAATTCTAAACTTAATGGAAAGACATGATCTTAAAAACAATGTTATTTTTATGGTTTTTGTTGAGTGTCACGAAGGTGGACTGAAATATATAAAATAACTGACAAATTTCACATGAGATTAGTTTTGGTAGTCCTAAAAAGACTCAGTAATTGTTATATAGCTCCGGAAAGTTTGAATATATTTATATATTCAGGCTGTTTTCCGATTGTTTTAAGTTTGTATGATTATCTACAACGTAGGATGGTTTTACCAATTCGAAAAAAAAAAAACAAAAATATAAACTTAAAAGGAAAACTTTAAACTTTAGAAAAAAAAAACCGGCGGAAAAAATCATAGAGTTGGTTGAGGATCAAGAAAATATTGGTGGCAATTAGCAAAAAAATTAATAATCATAACATTAATTATAAATTTATGTTTGAATTGTTTTTTTTTTTTGACAATAATTAAATATTTTTCTTTTATTAGATCACTGGAGTGTTCATCACTGGAGTGATCACTAGTTTATAATAGTTTTTCATATTTTCTGATTACTTTTATTTATTATAAAGCGTTGACTAATTACTGTAAATCCACTAGACAATCACTACATTTTTATGATCGATAACTATGTTTTTTGATGAATCAAATATTTATCTTCTTATTTTTTACAAAAATTTTTAATTTTTGATTCGAATTATTATTTAAATAGAAAAGTGACGTTTTTTACAATTACTAGCTCTATAATAATTCGTAAATTAATTCTATACAAGCATGCAATTTATTGTTTTCATTGTTCGATTCTAAAATGACCGATCACTGTACTGTTTACCCCTAATGCGGCATTAGTGCGGCAAAATTATTCAAGAAAACGCCGGATTACAACATCATTGAAAGGGTATTTCAAATCTATGCATAAAGAAAAAGACTTTTCTAAAATTGAAGAACAAGGAGAAACTTTGAAATTGAATCAGGTAACGTCACTTACAGCATTACAACAAGCAAACGACAGCTTTTCATAGGAAAATATTAAAAAAAAAATCAAATGTATGATATATCACAATCTAAAGCAATAGAAAAATGGACGATATGATCGGAGAAATGATTTTATTACAAAATCTGCCTTTCCATTTTATCGAGGGCATTGGTTTTCGTCGCGTTATGCAAACTACTATGCCAAAGTAACAATTAAGTAAATTTTTTGCTGACCATATATGCGACATATATGGTCATATGTGAGATATATACGAAAATGGCTACCAGAATTAGACAAATGCCTAAAGAATTTCTGTCATTCACCACGGATATTTGGTCTTGAGCCAAGTGCTAATGTATCGCTTTTGAGCCTAAGGGCACATGGGATTTCTGAAGACTTCGCACGTAGACACATTGTTTTAAAGTGTTGCTTAGACTTCGCCCGTAGACAAATTGTTTTAAATGTTGCTTAGACAAATTGTTTTAAAACCTTACTTCATGGTCGCCATACCGGTGATATAATTTGTGACCATTTCAAGACGATGCTGCGGGATTGAAACATCCAAGACGAGCATTTGCATTGATTTGTTAGAGACGGTGGATCAAATATGGTCGGAGCTAGGGTTTTCTACCCGGATCCGGGTATATGATTTTTTTAGTACCCGGGTAGTATTTCATTGTCAGACCCGGGTACCCGCTTTGATCAAAATTCTCGGAAAATTATTTCTAAGTTGCGTCTTAAAAATAATATTAGCAAATCTGCACCACAAACAATTAAAATAACTCTAAAGAAGGCGTTGAGTTTTTTACAAAAATGCATTAAACATGAAATTAGGTTTGGTTATGTTTTAAATTGATTATTCGTAACTTATGTTAAGTCGATTTATTTTAAAATTGTTTATTCTTAGAAGAAATCAAGATTATTAAGTTTTATATTTTTATTTTATAACATAACAAATAGTAAAAGTTTTGTCCAAAAAAGAAATTTTAGTTCTTAATCAGTTTAAGAAAACAAGACTGTTTAACTGTGTGATTTTTAATTTTCAACTGTAACAGAGAAGAAAGTTTATTTAGTCATATTTTTGTTATTTTATAACAGAATTTATTGCAGTAAAAAGTCATTTTAGTTCCTAATTAGTTAATGAGAATTATACTGTTTAACTGTGTGACTGATTGTACTATAAGATAACGAGTCTTATTGACATACTTTACTCCTTCGTAATAAAATAAAACACCATTATAAAAAAATTGTATCTTTTTCTGCAAAAATTGCAAATACCCGGGTATACCAGGGTATATGAAAAATAATACCCGGGTATTAAAAAAGGTCGGGTACGCGAAAACCCTAGTCGGAGCAATGCATTTGGCGAATATGCCTAATGAGAGTTACAGTCCACCAACTAAAAATGTGTGTTGGGTTCAAAAACATTATTCAAAAACTAATCGAAGACGTCAATTCCAGATTCTGTACCATACTCTGTGTAATAACTACACTGTATTTGCTTGCTACATACTTGGACCCAAAGTAGAAATTAAAGTTTTTTAATGAAATAAGTTCAGTCCAAACTATTACGCTTGGTAACGCTGGTAATTATGTTACCTATTTTTAATAAAGACGATCCCCTATTTTGTTTAATATGATTAGGCACATTTTATTTAATTAGTAAAATGAACTATAGTTTCTGCGTCAAATTATATATTTTCCCCACCTCCGCCTCCGATAACCTCTGCATCTGCGGAGGCTAAGCTATTCACCTGCGCATCCGCCTATGCTTCCGCTAAAAAGACCTCCGTTACAACTCTACTATTGATGTTGAATACGGGATGCCTCAGGATACTGTCTTAGGACCATGGCTGTTTATACTTTATATAAATGATAATGCAAATTGTAAAACACTGTAATATAAAAATGTTTGCAGACGACACAAAGCTACAGGGTCCGGTACTGAAACTTTCTTTTTTCAATGAGACGTGAGGACGCTACTGGAGATAATTGCGGCGCGGCAGTGCTCTTAACATAGAACGTTGGAGGGGGATTTATTCCGAACCATCGTCAGTCGTTAAAATGCTTTGGGCGAGAGAGCAACGCGTGTTTGCAGTAGAAACGTTCTTTTCGTACGAGGCCGCTCAATAGTTGCGGTGCAGCGTGCGTTCCGTTTACGGTACAATATTCCCCCTCGAGGAGCTGTTCCTGCCCGGACATCCATCTTATCCTGGGTGGAGGCTTTTAGAACAGTTGGAAATGTGTTCCGCAGGAGACCAGGAGCAACACGGACCCTTAGAACACCCGCAAACATCGAGGCAGTCCGAGAGTCGGTTTTGCGATCTCCTAGGCGCTCTGTTTCAAAACATGCAGCCGCCCTGCGGTTGTCGGAGCGTTCAACTTGCCCAATTCTTCATAACGCTCTTCACTTTCACCCCTACAAACGGTAGTCGCACAAGAACTTTCCGAACGTGATTTTGTTTCACGACAAGGGGCATGCGAAACGCTCCTTGATAATTTGCCCCCTGAAGCAGTTGTGTTTTTTAGCGATGAGGCACACTTCCATCTCTCAGGTTGTGTTAATAAACAAAATATGCGTTATTGGAGCGATATCAATCCTAGGGAGGTTCATCAGAGGCCTTTTCATTTGGATCAGGTCACAGTTTGGGCTGCAATATCAAGCGTGGGAGTCATTGGGCCATATTTTTTTTGAGGAGGGCAATCGCACGGTTACAGTAAACTCTGACCGTTATGTGGCAATGATTAACATTTTTTTTTTGCCAGCTCTTGAATATATGGCTATCGGCGAAGTATGGCTTCAGCAAGATTGGGCCACGGCCCACACATCACGAATTTCGATGGCTGTTTTGCGGGAAAATTTTCCAAGGCGACTTATCTCCAACAGGAGAGACATATCGTGACCAGCACGCTCGCCAGATTTAGCACCATTTGATTTTTTTCTATGGGGCTACCTTAAATCTAAAGTCTACAATAACCGTCCTGCAACTGTGGAAGAATTGAAAAACAATATTCATCACGAGATAGCGAATATACCGGTTGCAATGCTCGAAAGAGTCCACATGAACTTCAGAAATCGGCTACAACAATGCATCTACAGCAACGGCAGACACTTGTCAAATATGCTTTTAAGGACATCTTAATTTAAAACTTCCCATGTTAATGCTTAATACTAATAACAAAAAAAATTTAAATGTACAATTTACACTTTTATTTTTTACCTTTGTAAAAAGAAAATTTCAATGCCGGACCCCGTATATGCATCTGGCACGGATTTAAAAGAACTGTTTGAGAAAGTTAATTCTGATCTTGTAAAAATAACTGAGTACTTATCGAGTAACAGTCTTAGTGTAAATGTAAATAAATCTAAATATATGATAATACACAATAAGCTCAGTTTGCCTGCAGTTGAACGAACCATTGGCTTCAAAAGTTCTTCTTGGTAATGTTCACCTTGAAGAGGTATTAGAGTACAAGTATCTAGGTGTCATTATTGATAATAGACTCAACTTCATCCGAAATGCAGCTTTTGTTATGAATAAAACGTCAAAGAAATCATATGTATTAAGTAGGATTGGAAAAGAGCTTAAAAACTAAATTATTACTAAGCAAATCATTCAAAATACCACATGCTAATTTTTGTGCGTCTGGCTTGTATAAGCTTCCGGCATATTTGATAAAAAGGCTGGAGATTATACAAAACAGGTGTATGCGTAAAAAAATCAAATGCAACATATACACAAAGTCTATGTTACAGTGCTTGGGACTTATGCCTATTAAAGTCAAAATAGAATATAATACTATGATAATTTTATACAAAATTAAAAATTATCTTATAACAAAATATCTAAATGACAAGGTATCATTGGTAAAACATAAAACTGACTACAACTTAAGGAATGTAGAGAATGTAGAATGTTAAGGCCGGGGCTGTTCAAAAGTCTTCTACACTTACGAGATACAATACTGTACTTAGCAGGGGATTCAATACAATATGCTGCCTACCGAAGTAAAAAATTGTAAAAAACTGAGCAGCTTTAAATGTTTACTAAGGCGCTATCTTAGTTATTAAGGCGTTATTTCAATAGATTATATGAGTTCTGCGTAGACGAAGAATATGTCGTACTAAACACTTTCTCCACCACGTAGACTATATACATGGCGATCCCCCGCGGACAAGAAAAGCAAAATTGTAAAAAACAAATCGACTACATTCTTGTCAATAAAAGGTTCAGAAATATATTTAAATCGGTCAAGACGTACCCTGGCGCAGATGTATCATCAGACCACAACCCCCTCGTCGGAGTTAAAGCTGAAAATGAGAAGTAGCCTTAAACCTAACAATAGTAACAGAGTAGATATTTCCCAACTCAAGAAGTATGATATAAGAGACCAAATACGATCCGCGTTAACGATATAATTCAGAAAAATAAAGAAAAACTCCGACCGTGAGGTTCAGAGCGAATGGGAAATGGTAAAGAACAGCATAGTTAAAACGAGTGAAAAATGTTTAACGCCCGAAATAACGTAGAAAGTGCTGGATGACTGACAATATCCTAAGGCTCATGGAAGAAAGAAGATGACACAAAAATACAGACAAATACAAGGATTTAAACAAAACCATTAGGCAGCTAATAAGAAAAGCAAATGAGAAAAGACTCCATGAAGAATGTTTGGAAATAGAGGAGTTGGAAAAGAAACACGATGCGTGTTATCTGGACTCACTGCTTTACCATCCTTGCTTTGTTTGATGGCGTTCTTCACGTCACTTGTTATAATATTAGGACCAGTAGTTCCCGTAATTGTTGGTCGGTTTAATGGTCGCTCATCTTCAAATAAAGTATTTATGTATTTTTCCCATATTGCAAGCTTCTCCTTGACATTTGATGCTATGGTTCCGTTTTTGTCTACTAATTCACCATATACCCGTTTTCTAAGCGTGCCAGTTACCAGTTTCACCTTTCTATGTACGTTGAAGACATTGCAGAAGTTTTGAAGCTGCTGGACGATGAAAGTATATAGGTAATAACTTCTCTATTTAATAGAATTTACAACAGCGGAGTGATACCAAGGGATTGGCTAAAATCAACCTTTGCGACACTGCCAAAAAAACTAAATGCGAAAAAATGCGAAGATTATCGAACTATCAGCCTAATGAGCCATATCTTAATACTATTCCTGACGATTATTCATGGTAGAATCTGTAAGAAATGTGAGGAAAACATCAGCAGCACGCAGTTTAAATTCCGAAACGCACTAGGAACAAGAGAAGCATTGTTTTGCATCCAAGTACTGTTTCAGAGATGCAGGGATGTGAATTATGATAGTATATATCGTAATTCACATGTTTCATAGATTATCATAGATTTTTATCATAGATATGCATAGATTTAGCTTGTTTCATAGATTATCAAAGAGCATTCGATAAAATACACCACGATAAACTTATCAAGAAACTTCAGAAGATTGGACTAGATCAAAAAGATATTCGCGTAATAGCCAACTTATATTGGAACCAGACTGCTGTGGTAAATGTAGAGGACCAGACCACCGACAATTTTGAGATTAGGAGAGGAGTAAGGCAAGGATGTGTTTTATCACCTCTGCTATTTAACATCTACTCTGAAGAAATATCTAAAGAAACACTCTTAAATATCAACAAGGGGGTCGTGGTTAATGCTGAAATAATTAATAACATCAGATATGCCGATGATACGGTAGTGTTCGCGGATAGTCCCGAGGGTCTTCAGCGGTTGATGTGGGAAATAGTAGCCTCTAGTAAATAATATGGTCTCTTACTGAATATCAACAAAACAAAACATATAGTAATAAGTAAGGTCCAAGCACCACCCGGCCAACTCTTTATCGACGGTACAGTGGTCGAACGTGTAGTAACAACTACATATCTTGGTTGCATGGTAAATGACCAATGGGACCTCTCGCTGGAGATAAGGAGAAGAATCGAAATAGCCAGAGCCGCATTTATAAAAATGAAGAAACTATTTAGCAGTCATGATCTCTCACTGAATATCAAGATGAGACAAATTAGATGCTATATTTGTTCCATACTTTTATATGGTGTTGAGTCGTGGACCTTAACTGAAGCATCCTGCAAGAAATTAGAGGCATTTGAAATATGGCTTTATAGACGCTTGCTAAATATTAATTGGACGGATAAAGTTGCGAACATCGAGGTACTAAGAAAAATGAAGAACGAACCAGAGTTACTGTTTACCATCAAAAAACGTAAACTAGATTACTTCGGTCATATAATGAGAAACGGAGTACGATATTGACTGCTGCAGCTCATACTGCAAGGCAAAGTAATAGGACGCAGAGGACCAGGCAGAAGAACGATATCTTGGATGAAGAACCTGAGGCAATGGTTCAATTCAACAACAACGGAATTATTTAGAACAGCCGCAAACAAAATCCAGATTGCAATGATGATCGCCAACATTCGAACCGGATATGCACCCGCAGAAGAAGAATTTCAATTTACTAAGACGTTTTTCAATGACTCATTTGGTGGCATGGGTTGTTGGCATTACTTGGTTGTAGGTGGGGATGGTGCCATGTTAAATGTTTAAAGCTATTTATCTAGAAATATATATTTCAAGCGGTTTATTTAAAAATTCTGGTATATGTATAGCTTTTGCTAATAAAGTGTATTATTATTATTATTAATAGCCAATTGCATATACAAAATGTATGTATAAATAACCAATTGAGTGTGTATACTGTATGTATAAAGAGTCAAATCCATAATTTATAGTCCGTCATACCAAATATATTCAAAAGCTAAATCTAACAATGGAATGTTTGTTAAGTAGCGAAGTTGAAAAGTTGTTGGCAAAGATGAACAGTGTATATACGTTGAAATGCGAAGTTTAGAAACCTTGAAACCAGCGAATATTCTGCGATTCCATCTATGTAATTTCAAGATTTGTTCAATGCTTCAGCCAAGGATGGGAAATGGTGTAATAGGTCCGTAAAACGTGATACATTCCAACTCAGCTTGATTTACTTTTTGTTAATCTCGCTACAGGCCTCTAAGTCTGCGAAAGGAATTTATCTTGTCCAAATTACAGAGCTATAACTCTGGAGAATTTTTAGTAGAGGGATTCTATTTAGATATTAATCAAAATATAATAATTAAAGATATAAATTATTTGATTTCAAACTTGTAGTAATTTATAATAGTATGTTTTTATATTAACACGTTGACTGCCACGGTACCAGTTGTCTTGTAGTTGACTATGAATTATCTCGTAGTTGGCAGTCAACCTGTTAAAAAGAAATTAAGAATTTAAAATAAGATCGCTATAAATACATTACGTTTAGACATTTTTGCTGGAATAATTTGCCCTCTATAGACATTTTGCTACAATAATGTAATTATTCTTTATATAAATTATACAAAGTAACTAATATAAGTGCATCCATTCCACTTTGAAACTGTCGAAATGCAAGTTGATAAACTTATTCAAAGAACTCTTTGAAAATTATTTGAGTAAGTTTTATGAGTTTGAAAGTTTCTCATTTCTAAAACTAAACTTCGCATCAGTCAAGCAGCGTGAAATAATACTTCCAGCAAAATATATTCCGATCTAAAAGACACAGAACGGCATGCAACTTTGAAACAATATTTAGATGAACAAAGTTTTTGTGGGTCAAACAACTTCCATATAAAATGTTTATGGAAACGAATTTCAAATATATATAACAACCTAAACTTTACCGCAAAACTCAACAATAAACGCAAAAGAGGTTAATTCGGTAATGGAATTAAACCGGATGATGGTTTTGAATGCCTAAACCAAACATTTGACCTTTGTGTTGATTTTAGTACAGCTCGCTCGTAACTGGATTATTATAGTTTGTATTTAGTTAGAAACCAAAAAGGAATTATACTATTATTAATATCAGTCTTTACCAGTCATGAATAATCCCAATTATGGGGTAATCGCATTACGGCACTCGGACGCCAACGAATAATACGAATAGCGTCTGCGGCGTCCTAAGCGAACCGAGCGTAAAATTGGGATTTTCAATATCTACAGGAAAACACGTTTTAATTAACTATTGAAACTGTGAGTGTTTTATCACTAGTTTGTCACGTCTTCTTTGTTGTCTTTTACATGTAGGTTCTGTTAGTAGTCGATAACGTGAAGCGCGCTATGACAACATCGTAACCGCACGGCGAATCTATTTATCATTCGATGGATGAATAGTAACTAGTGGCAAGATGGATGGCATCCCATTAAGCGACAGAACTTCATTATGCTTCGATTGACTGAAATTAGAGGTCGCAACGTATAGACCAAATAGAAACTATGAATTTAATTTTTGTTTCTCCACGTTTACATTTATATTTCAAGTAAATCTATAATCCAAGTTTTGATATGTAGGGCTTGTCTGAAGAGATACAAGTTTTAAACAAAGGAAGAAGACAAATTGAAAATTGGGGATCAGTAAAGAACCATAGGTGGATCGGAGGAAAAATTCCGCAAACGAATAGGGATTACCAGAACGTCTATGGCAAAAATGGTGAAAATTTGGAAAGATCGAGCCATTACCAAAAACACAAAACTTCGGCTGATACATAGTCTGGTCTTCTCCATTGCAACTTACGCCTGCGAAACGTGGACTATTCGGACTTCAGACCAACGCAGAATAGAAGCGTTTCAAATGTGGTGCTACAGAAAAATGCTGCAAATACCATGGACAGTCCACCGCACAAACGACTCTATTATTCAACAACTCATTATAAAGGCCAGGCTATACCAGACAATAAACCAACGGTATTTGGGATACCTGGGTCTTGTGGCAAGGAGGTTCGACAATATTGAATGACTCATAGTAGATGGCACAGTTCAAGGCCGCCGCCCAAGAGGAAGATCGCCGACACGATGGATAGACCGGACAAAAACCCTAACGGGACAAGGGATGCAGGAAGTAATGAGATCTGCCCAAGATAGAGAGCGCTGGCGAGGAGGGCATACAGAACCATAAAGAACCATAAAGAGCTAAATTTTTTTTATAGTTTGGTACTTGCCTGCAACGTGAAGCTTTTTTGAGGGAAGACCACCCCAACATTTTTAAATAACAACCTCTGTCGAGTTTCAGCTTGTTCTAAATGTAATGGAATATAAATCCTTCCACGACCTGTGGAAGGAATTTAGAGATGGTGGACAGTAAATGCAGAAGCAATCAGGAAAGCAGGGGTGGAAGTTTGGGGAAGACATCTGGGAAAGGTGCTCCACTGGATCAAGAAACATGGTGGTGGAATGATGTTGTTCAGGAAGCCATCAAGGCAAAACGACAAGCAAAAAAAGAAATGGGATGAGTCTGCAAATGACGAAGATCACTACAGAAAAAGGCAAATAAAAGAGCTGTATAACTGGAAGGAAGTCTATGAAGAACTAGAGACCACAGAAGGGGAAGCTTTTCAGAATTGCTAGGGCACGATACAGGGCTTCAAAAGATCTCACACACATCAGGCAGATGAAAAGTGAACAAGGAATTGTAATTCAAGATGAAGTGCATATTAAGAAGAGATGGGAGGAATATTTTGAAAAGATGCTAAATGAGGAAAATGTCCGGCTTGTGTTTGAGGATGGTACCCCAAATTGCAACGTATCAACTGACATATGCAGGGAAGAGGTTGTAACTGCTATTAGGAGGTTGAAATGTGGAAAACTAACCGGCCCCGATGATTTTCCAGTGGAGACTTGGAAATGTCTGGGTGAAGAGGGCATAGATATGTTGTAGAATCTATTCTAACACGTACTTCAAGAGGAAGTAATGCCCAAGGAATGGAGGGAGAGTACCACAATTCCCATTTATAAGGAGAAAGGCGACATTCAGGATTGCGCAAATTACAGAGGAATAAAACTCATGTCGCACACAATAAAGATCTGGGAGAAAGTTATTGAAAGTAGGCTTCGGGTGGAGATAAATAGTTTGGATTTATGCCGGAAAAGGGAACAGATGCTATATTTGCACTTAGGCAGGTCATGGAAAAGCACAGGGAGAAGAGAAAAGAACCACATATGGTGTTCATAGACCTGGAGAAAGCTTATAATCGGGTGCCCGTTCAGGAGGTATGGAGGTGCATGAGATGAAAGGGAGTACCGGAGAAGTATGTGCGCATTGTTCAAGATATGTACCGTGGAGAAAGGACACGAATTAGGAGCAGTGTAGGATTGTCTGATACTATACCGGTTCAAATAGGTCTTCAACAATGATCTGCACTAGGCCCTGTATATTTGATGTCTTCTCTGAAAGCCGAAGAGAACCAGCTCCTTGGTGTATGCTATTTACAGATGATATTGTTTTATGCAGCACAAACAGGGAAGAGCTTGAATATAAACTGGAATGCTGTAGAAGAGCCATAGAGGACAAAGGCCTTAAAATCAGTAGGAATAAAACCGAATACCTGTGAATTGGAGGAACTGGAAATGAAACATATTCAGATGGATGGTAGCCAGCTACAGACAAGGAACAGTTTCAAGTATTTGGGATGCACTGTATCTGACGATGGCAATCTAAATCTGGAAATTACCCACGGAACTCAGGCAGCCTGGTTAAACTGTAAAAGGTTATCTGGTATTCTGTGTGACAGGAGATTGAATATGCAAGTAAAGGGTAAAGCCTATAAATGTGCAGTGAGGCCTGCAATGCTATACGGAGCAGAAACTTGGCCAATAGTGCAGTCACAGTGCAAGCGACTGGAAGTAGCTGAAATGAAGATGCTAATATGGATGTGTGGTGTTACAAGAAACGATTACATCAAAAACACCTTCATACTAGGCAGCGAAAAAGTGACTGAAATATCAAGAAAGACTTGCTTTGGTATGGCCACATTAAGCGCAGGGATGAGAGTTATGTAGGAAGGAGAGTGCTTGATCTGGAGGTGGAAGGCACAAGGGAAAGAGGCAGGCCTAGAAGAAAATGCATGGAAAGCGTGCAGGATGATCTCCGGGAGATGCAGTTAACAGAAAACAGAGGAAAAAACAGTTGCTATGTTTGCCCTTAGACAGGTCATGGAAAAGCACAGAGAGAAGAGAAAAGAACTACATATAGTGTTCATAGACCTACAGAAAGCTTATGATCGGGTGTCCCCAGTGCCTGGTCGGACAGGCAATCGCCTTACAGCGCCATATTTTTGTAGCAATAAAAGACATTTCTCGGACGTACATTATGAGAGCATTATGTCAAATGGCGAAAAATTAGAAAGAAAATGGTTAGTTTACAGTCAAGAAAACAATTCTATGTACTGTTTTTCTTGCTTGTTATTTGATAATGACCATATGGCTAGAAATTGGTCGATGTTTTTATTCTAATTGGAAGAATATTTCAAATAGTTTTAAAATACATGAACGTTATTCAAATCATGTGGAGTGTTATAAAAAGTGGATTGAATTGGATGTCAGGTTAAAAACTGACAAAGCTATTGATAGATAACAATCAATAATCAGAGATTATTGAAATTGAAACAGCAATATTGGCAAGAGGTATTAAAAACTATTATAGCAACAATTCAATTATGCGCAGAGTTTCAAAAAATCCCAATTGTTCTCATTATTTCAGCAAAGAAATTCAAAATAACAATAAATTTAATGGGAGGAAAAGCATTATTTCCAAAATTATAGAGGCTAAATATTACAGCATTATTTTGGATTGCAGTCCAGAATAAACGATATTGTCTATTAGTTAGACTACTTAATTAGTAAGCATAGCGAGATTACTGACACCTAGCCGGCAATCAAATAACAGAAACATTCTGACAAGAATCCCGGTCGTGAAATTGTAAACAATGAGACGATCAAATTTAAATTCCACTGATGATCTACGTAGTGTCCGATAAGTTAGTAGACAAGACTAGACAGACCATTGTTTTAATTTCTCGTACATATCTCGCCTCATTTGAATATGATTTAGGATAAGTCGAGATTCACGTTCGTCGCTGGAAAACTAAATGAGCTGAAGTTACTTAACTAAATGGTTGGATTTTTGGCTAAATGTGCTGCTAACTTAATTAGTTTTGTCTCAGAAATGTGAAAATAATTCGCAAACTAAGCGAAATTTTTCAAAAATGTTTCAAACAAAACTTGCAGAGACTTAAATTTCCTATAAGATATATTTTTATCAAATAATTATAGATTTATCTATCTCTCTTAACATCGATGCTAGTTATCTAGTGACATTTATCTATCTGTCGTAATAACAATGCGAGTCAAGTTTTTCGTTTGTAACTAGAAAACTAGTTAAACTAAAGTTGCAATGATTGTTGAAAATGTAGCTTACTGAATTCGCTATTATCTCCAATTTTCAAAAGTTTCAAATTTCTCTATATTGTATTTTGTAAATATTGTTATTAGAATTACATTTGTTTTTTATTTGTTAAGTATATAAAATTTAAGAGGGGCGGCGAAAGTTGTATTCGCCTTAGACGGCATATTTTGACGCGCCGGCCCTGGGTGTCCCGTCAGGAGATGCATGAGATGGGAGTACCGGAGAAGTATGTGCGCATTTTTCAGGATATGTAGAAGATGATCATCATATATCATATGGGACCGAGGAAAATGGAAACGACTTGTCAGAAACATCGACCTCGCATGAACGGGAATAGACGAAGAAGAAGAAGAATTAAACAAGAAACACATCCCTAAAAACCAAAACCCGATATTTTAATTCGTTCAAGGATTATCTGCGATTGTCTACAAAATGGAAAATATAATGTTTTAATATTTTTTGTACGTTTATTACGATTTTTATAACAAATGTTCAAACTGTAGACCTTTTTCGGTTTCGCAATTACCACAAACCCCACAGTTTGATAAGTTTGCCCCGCTTTATCAACGCCAGAGTCTGGTTAAATTATACTACTGGTATGCTAAATCGTACCTCATTTCTTCATTATATTCTTGTATTATTAAATTAATATTTATTTTTTTTTTACTTTAAAGGTAGACCTCCGAGCAAAGCGGCTCTGGCGTCACTAACGCAGCGATACTGACGCGGCGACATAGCAATAGTTTTAGGCATAAGGAAACGTATGATGCACCATTCGAGCACAGCGACACTGACGCGCTCAGCGTCAATGGGTCAGTGTGGCTGCGCTCTAATGGCGCCTCATACGTTTCCATAGTGCATAATACTATCGCTATGTCGCCGAGTCAGTATCGCTGCTTTAGTGACGCCAGAGCCGCTTTGCTCGGAAGTCTACCTTAAACCACAAAAAAGGCACTTACTGCAAGTGAAATGAAGATAATATGCAAAATTAGTTCGTGTTATTTTTCCGAAACAATTTTAATATTTTAGCACAAGTTTAAAGCACAAAGTAACTTCAGCGCATTTTAGCAAACCAAATTTCCGTAATATGCAAAATTACTTTAGTGGTACGATTTAGACCACTCTCAACCATAATGTATAGATTTACAACACAAATATTTGTAGCAACATTACATAACCAGGCAGTAAGCTCCAATCCTTGCCTCGATAACCCGCATGTTGACCGCATTCCCGTATATTATGCAGGCTTGGCATTACAATCTACAGTCTACGTGAGTAAGTTTGTTAAATGGTGCAATTTCAACAAAATATTTATATTTGTGTCTTATTTTGTTAATAGTTATTCACTTCAAGAAATGAATCCATTTATCTGAATTCTTTCTGTGTGAAGAAATTAAATGAATCCATTTTCTGAAGTAAATAAGTATCAACAAAAAAAGACACAAATATTAATCTTTAAGATGGCCAAATCAACAAAAAAAATATTAATGTTGCATTATCAATGATTTACCTATGTTTCACTTTCATTATTTTATTTTGTAATAATGTTATAATAGTATATAGATTTAAACGTGAAAAACGAAATGAATGACAGCTTTTATGTGAATGATGTGACGTTTAATGATTGTTTGAATATCACGTACTATATTTAGTACTATAAGTACTAGTACTATTAGTACTATTTAGTACTTTATTTAACAATAGTATCAACGTGTAGCTCTCAATCAATCAACGAATCGTAAACCAAACGCACGTGTGTGTTATAAATCATAACTTATCATTAATCTCGGACTGTTACATACGTGTGTGTTACGATGTATATACATAGTCCACCAACTGTACAATAATGGGCATTTACAATAGTGGTCGTATATAAAAATATAAATTGCAAGCAAAAAATCCTATGCGTGGTTCTTTTACAAAGAAAACTATTTCCTGTTTCTTACTTTAATCGTTAGATAACGTTTTTCTGCCCTTCGCTAGTTTTAATAACATTAGTTTTGTTACGTGCTTCGGATGGTTAAACCTAGCCGTCCCTCTCTTCTACAGCCGTCCCTAAAAACAATTTTAAATGCAAGAATTATCGGAGCGTTTCGACCATTGTATTCACATCACAGAGAAAATCCCTAGTTTAATTTAAATTTACAAGCGAACCCGAATTAGCGCCTGTTAACACAGCTCGCGAGTATTTACACAATCAATATATGTATATTTATAGTAGGCTTATGAACAGAAATTATTCATAATTTATACGCAAGCGATGTGGATGCTGAAAATTCAAGTTCCATCGGACGTAATTGTTTTAATTCCAGATGTAATTGTGTTTAAACTTGCGTAAGATAAGAATATTTGTAATAAAGTATCGTAATATTTAAATGGAAAGAAATTTTATGTTTCAGGAAATTTTATTTTGAATAAATTGAATTGAACATGTTAAATAGGAAAGTTAGTTTCTCTCACAACCAGTTGGTTTCACATATTTTAGCAGCTTTTCAAAATATTATGTAAAAAATAAGTTTTCTGAATACAGTGTGGTTCATTCCGGAATAATTGGAACGCAAATAGATGGTGGTTGCGCCGGGATTTTCTCAATTTATTTTCACTCCATTCGCGATAGGAAACCTGTTGTTAGTGGAATCTGTTCAAACAGTAGTTTTAATAAATCTCCAATAAAATACTTTCCCATTCGGATTCAATATGCAGCATTTTAATAGGTCGTACAAGTTTTATCCAAAAAACATTTCAAATAAAGTAAATTGAACTTTCGAACTTAAATTATGTTTTAGTTTTTCGAACTTAAATTATGTTGTCACTTCCTAGAATAAAGTTCAGTACTCTAGCAGTTTATATATTTTCTTCACATTATTGTATCCTATACTACTTTATTATAATTGTTAGTTTTATAGATATTTAAAATAGTACAGTTAACCCTCCTATAACACTGAGGACTGAGGTCAGAATAGTCCATGTTTCGCATTCATAAGTTGCAATGGAGAAGACCATGCTATGTATCAGCCGAAGTTTTGTATTTTTGGTAATGGCTCGATCTTTCCAAATTGTCACCAGTTATGCCATAGACGTTCTATCAATCGCTTTTAGTTTGCGGATTTCTTCCTCCAATCTATCTTTGTTGGTAACTACTGATCCTATATAATCAAATATTTCCACCACTGCAAATCCAGCCACGGTGTCGCCTTGTGGCAGATTTTCATTTTGTCTGTCTATTATCATGATCTTTGTTTTGGCTATATTAATCTCCAGTCCATATGAGCTACTCTCTTCTGTGAGTTACAGCCATTACAGCCTCCATTTCGGCTTCCTCCGAAGCCATAATCACAGTATCATCTGTATATCTAAAATTCGTTATCCGGTTAGTAGTATCCGGCACGTCCACATTATAAAAGCCTCCAACCTATTCATTGTATTTTCTGTTGTGATCCATGGTTCGACCCCATTGAGCAGAATTGGTAGGATGTAGCATCTGACCAGCCTTGCCTTTAGCTATAGAGAGGTGCCATTGCCCCTCTGGCTTTTTTATTCGTAATTGTATTTCTCTTGAGTGGTCCTAGTTAGAGTTGACTACTGTGCCAAGGTATATATAAAGGTCCACATGTTCCATGGTTTGGTTATTTTCTGTGACTGTGCCTGCGGCTGGTTTCTTTTTTTTTCTTTGAGTCAGTATTTCTCGGTTTCTTTTTATTCATGTCAGAAACACTTACATTTGCAACTAAAGAAGCATGAAAGGATACAATTGAAACATTAGATATAAAAAGGCGTGTAATTATTTTAGATCCCACACTGTATAACACATAGTTCATTTAGGTTACTGCCGCCCAGAAGTTGGCAACCTCTAGTGCATTTGGTGAGGCATGTATAACGTGACCATACATCCCGCTTTGGGCGGGACAGTCCCGCTTTCGCGGATAGGTATCCACTTACTAAATAGGTATTTACTTACTGAATAACAAAAAATAGATAATAGGCAAGAAAACTTTACTGAAACTTTACTTTTTTCCTATTATTTTTACACTCGCATAAATGACAGGCAAAAGCTTGATAGATGCATAGACTGCACTCACTCAGGGAGCAACCAAACGCAGTGCTTTGTTTTACAATTAGTTCAAGTCGAAGACAAATATCTAAAGTTTATGTTTTGATGGGAGTTCCATCAAAAATCTAGATTTTCGAGGGGGGATTTTGATCCCCTGGGGGCGCGACAGGATGGAGGACGAAACTTGAGGATGCGTGGCATGCAGACTAACAGTCGCAGCGAAAGACCCCCTGGAGGGTTCGACATAGTAGAACATTTTATTAAGCATCGAAGACACGCTGTTAAAACACCGAAGAACTGCCGCCTCCGGCGGTATCACTCTCACTCTCTCTCTCTCCCTCACTCTCTCTCTCTCCCTCTCTCTCTCTC
The DNA here is from genome assembly GCA_944588485.1 of Phosphuga atrata. Classification (NCBI taxonomy): domain Eukaryota; kingdom Metazoa; phylum Arthropoda; class Insecta; order Coleoptera; family Silphidae; genus Phosphuga; species Phosphuga atrata. Next base: position 77,310,483 of record OX155894.1, read on the forward strand.
TCTCTCCCTCTCTAGTCCCTCGTCCCTCTTTTGGGATTTTGCCGCCTTCCTCTGCTGCACTTGTGCTTGGTGTCTTGATGTTAGATACAAGTATAGGGAGCCCTTAAAGTTTTTAAACGTGGGTGACGACCCACTACTAGGCCACCACCGGCGGTATAATTCAGCCAAATTTACCCTTTTCAAAAACCCACTTGGTGTGGTGTGCCAGGTGAAATTTGGGAAACGTGACACGTCAGTCTTTGACCGAAATTTCCGTCGTGACCTGGCAATTTCGGCGAAAGGCTTCTCCACAAGGTCCCCAAAAGTTTGGAAAAAGAAATTGACCACTTTTTTGGAGACCACGGCGAAAATGCCCGGGGAAAATTAAATTTTCCTAACGATTCCTGTAAAAAATGTCGAGATGGGTCTTCCGACACCACTCTCGTCGATCTGCGACTTCTGTCTGCAGCGTTATTCACACTTTACTGCGAATCCGGGTCGTCCGACTGAAACACTGCTTCCTTCCTACGGCGGCCGCGGTCGGAGAAGGACGCGGATCAAAATTGACATTGATTGTTTTCTGCATTTGTAAGAAATTTTAAATAAAAATGTCGAAAAGTGAGGTGTCAGTCGGGTGAGTGGCAACGTTCCGCACGCAACGACACTGTTCCGTGTTATGTCCGTGCTATGTCCTATATCCAACTATGTTCGAGCGATGAAAATTGCCCTAGTTGTGGGCGAATTTGGCGAGCCGCCCCCGGACGCCGTAAAATTATTTTTAAAAAATGGAGATTTGGCGCGTGGGCGTTTCATGCGTTGCAAGAAGACACAGCTTTCGTTTAAATGACTGTGCTTATCACTTAATTTAAGCATTTTTTGAGCAAAAATTTAGATAAGTAGAAAGTGTCAGGCTATTGTTTTAAACGTATTGGAATCTATGGCAAACGACGAATTGAAAATGGACCTTTGCGAAGCCCGCTGCAGAACTTTTTTAACAGATGCTTCAAACTATGGCGATAAAATTATTCCAAGTTTGAATCCGCTATATTTTACCACACGAAGGCGAAGTCAAGGTTTTAAAGTTTTGCAATAATTTGAATTAGAAAATTGTGGGATTTTGTGGAGATAATACGAACTGCAATTTTGGAGGACAGAATAGAAAGGGGATTAATAATGTTTACGCAAAATTGAACAAACCACTCGGAAGACAGCTCTTTGGGATAAAAAGTAGAGCCCACATAGTTCACAACGCGATCAAAACAGCCGGATACTTTCTCCCTGTTTACTTCAAGTGCATCTTGTAACTGATTTGTTTTGCCGAAAAATACAAAACTGCTTAGATAGAAGTCATGTGACTAAGGTTTAGTAATTCAACTAATATATGTACTAAATAAAAAACATACTTATTTTATAGTGTTATTGATGTTTTTCCTAATCTAATAAACCTAATCTAATCTAATAAACGCTAGAAAACTACCAAAAAGGTTATTTTTACAAAATTCCACGGGTGTCCCGCTCTAACGAAAAAAATAAATGGTCACGTAAGGCAGTGATCCCCAACCCTATGCCCGCGGACACCGTGGCACCCGCCGACCATTTTACGTGTGCCCGTCGAAAGTAAACGCAACCAAAATAGCAACTTATTCAAGCAACTTATTATAAGGACAAAAATAAATTTTTGACCATCAAAACGACATTTTCCTAAAATTCAATGTCTCAGACTTCTTGAATAGAAAAAGATGCCCGTCGCCCGACCGACTTTCTAGAATGTGCTCTTGAGTGCAAAAAGGTTGGGGATCCCTGACGTAAGGCATGCAGTAAGTCAATACAAGTTGTCGGACATTGTTTACACTGAAGCAGATGGGAGGTCGTCTGGATTTCCCCACATTCACATAACAAGAACTCCACTTGAAAACTCCATTTTATCAAGGTGGTTATATCTTGCTACTCCTGACCGTAGTCTGTCGAGTGATCTTCATTTACTCCATTTCTTTCTGTAATCAGGAGGTAGTTTCTCGCATGGCTTTGGCCAGTCTTTAGCTACTAAACCTTTACCATAAGCTTATTTATTAGCTATTAAACCTTGCTCGCCATAACACCACACGGGATTGCTGTTGTGTCCCGGCGAGAGTAACTGTTGATTTCAGGAAGCTTTTTCTTGATTTGAGTCGTGAATCTGCTGGCTGATATCCATATAGAGAGCGTGTTTCAGATGTTAGAACCTTCTTTTTGTCATAATTGGCCGCAATCTCTCGATGAATGTAAGGTGGACCATATAACCATATAGATATGGACCATATAGATAAACCAGCTAAACTGTATAACTTATCGAGTAGGTTCTAGACAGCAGGTGATGATACGGCAAGTATCATTGAGAGCCACATTGACCATTTTGACGTGAGTAGATCTGGACCATACTGGGCACGCAAATTTTCCAGCCGAGAAACATAGAGCCAGGGAAGAGATTCTGACGGTGCCAGGGTGTGCTTCTCATGTTGTGCTAGTTAGCTTCCTAATGATATTATTTTTGGACAGTCACTTTTTGTTTGGTATTCAAGCAATGTTTCCTGTAAGCTAGAGAGCGGTCAAGGATGACATCTAGGTATTTTGGAAACATACAGTGGTCTAGCTTGACTCCATCCCAGGTAATTTTGAGAGTTCTGGCTGCTTGCCGCTTTTTTAAAGTGAAAAGCGCAAGATTTGATTTTCTTTGTAGTAGTCTGATAGTTCTATTAAGGCTTCTGCTCAACAGTATCAAAGCAACTGGCTTGGGCAGTAATGGCACAGTCATCTGCATAAATGAAACTCTGCGTGCCCTCAGATATTGGTAGATCGTTGGTGTAGATACTGAATAGCGCCGGAGCAAGCACACTACCCTGCGGTAATTCGTTCTTAAGTGATCTCCATCCGCTTCTTCGCCCCTGAAATTCTACAAAGAATTTCCTATTTTCAAGAAGGTTCGGTATGAAACAGGTAAGTTGGTAATTTTTGTTAACCTTACATAGTTTGAGGATAAGCTGTTTGTGATTAACTTTGTCGTAGGCTGCTGTTAGATCTATAAATACAGCTCTTTTGATATCCCTTCTTTCAAGCCCATCTGCAATAGGCTGTGTGAGTTTCAGCACTTGAGATGTACAACTCTTCCCAGATTGTAGATTGTAGATATGGTGGTGACGACTTGTACTGCGACCTTTATAGATGTAACTCTTCCCAGACCTGAAACCGGCTAGTTGTGGAATAAAGACCACCTTTAACTCTCCCATTACACTATTGAAGATGAGTCTTTCAAGAACCTTATACAGATGGCATAAGAGATATATGGGACAGTTACTTCTGGAATCATCATTATTCTTGCCTGCTTTACGAATCGCTATAGCTTAGGCTTTCCTCCATATCTTTGGAAACTTGCAGAATTGTATGCAGTTATTCATCAGTTTTTTCAGCCAGCGCCTTGTTATTGGTCCAAAGTTCTTAATCTGCTGTGCACTTATTTCATCGAGGCCCGCGGCTTTGCCATTTTTGTATTTGCTCAGTACAAAATCTATCTCATCCTGGGTGAAAGGTTGTGGTAAGTAGGTGGTTTCTTGATCAGGCTGCCTCTCAAGAGTTTTCTTACCAGTCCTAGTTGTACGAGGTATTTTCCATTAAGCACAAGCAGGCGTGCATGTGTGGCATGCAGGCGTGCATATGATCAGCTCGGATATTTGCATTGGTGTTTGCCTGGGAAGGATCATTACTCAGGCGCCGAAAAAGTCTCCAAGCCCCTTGACTATTCCTGCCCATATCACAGTCTGACATTAGTTTCTCCCACTGCGTACGCTTTGCCTCCGAGATTGAGGAGAGAACAGAACTCGCTGCTTGGGAGGTTACGTCACTGAAAGGATCTTCTTCATATCGTGTGTAATACACCTGTAGTAAAATGGTTGATTCTGAGGTCACACCTTGAAGATATACCGTTCTACGGTATCTTGGAATACAGGCTCGTGAGCAGTTTAACTAGGTCAACAAAAGGTTCATAGCTTTCCGGCCCAGGTAAACTTTTTCATCCAACATTCTGGAGAACTTAGGCCAATTAACCTTCTTGAAGTTATACCTTCGCCTGAAGCCAGTTTCTTTGGGTCTTATGATAGGGAAGAGTTGACACATTGTTGGTCTGTATCGTGTGTTATGGATAGGAGAACACACCGATTTGTGGCACTGTTGTGATATGTTTTTACTGATGAAGAGGAGGTCAGGATTGTAGTCTCGTCGCCATCTTCCATTATTGAAGGATGGAGGCAATTTGCTATCATCAATAAGGCAGAGGTAGTTGGTTTCAGCCCAAGATAGAACAGCTTCTCCGTTTTCATCCTCATGTGAGTACCTGGCTGTTAAAATCCCCTATTGCTACGGTTGTCTTCCTGGAGCCAAAATTGCAAGGTGGGACAAAGGAGAACTTTCCTGAAGGAGGCTTGTACACTTATGTGACCACATAGTTGTTTAGCTTCAAGCTCATAATTTCGATGTTATTTTCCTGTGTATAATGGACGCTCTTGACTTGGATTTCTGTTCTGACAAAGATGGCACTTCCATAATGAGCATGAGGTATTTCTGCAACTAATCGTAAGCCGGGTGCACAATTTACTTAATCGTAAGCCGGGTCGTCTCTGTGAATTTCTTGGATGTACAAAATATCACACTTCTCTTCAAAGCATATTTCATTCAACAACTGTTGTTTAGATGCTGAAAACCTTCAAGGTTGGTTCTGAAAGGAACCTTTTATTTAATCGCATAGTGAGTGTTTCTGGAAGTTCAATTCAATACTGGAATTCAAATCCACGTACCTATGCAGGGGCCCCACGAGCAGGAATCAGCATCACCCCATTTTTGACATGTGACATACATTACTTCTCGGTAACTGGCTAGATAATTTAAATTATTTTCTGTATTTTTTCATTGTCGTTTGCGATGATTACTGTGTCGTCGGCATACCTTACGTTGTTAATTATCTCGCTCTTTATATTCCTTCCTATGCTTCCAAAACGTTCGCTCTAACACATTTATAATTACCGCATTTAACACATTTATTATTTGTGAAAACCCTCTTATGTATGTATGTTGTTGTTAAGTATGTATGGTATATTCATCCTTAAGTGTAAATATTATTTTCAGTAAGTTTTTTGAACCTCTTCTTCGTCATTCCCTCACTACTGAGGATGGTAGTCTACTCCGTAGACATTCAACCGCACGCCTCCATCTGTTGCGGTCAGAGTCCCGATGCAGTGCAACGTTCACAGGTATCTCCAGCTGTAAGGATATCTGATCGGAACATCTCTTGGGACTACGGCCTCTAGGTCTCTTGCCCTCAACCTTCCCTGTCACCATCAGTCGTTCAAGATTGTCATTACACTTGAGAGCAATATGACCAAAGTATTTCAAGACCTTGTGCAGGTTAACCTGAGACAGACGTTGCGCCCCCTCAATCTTCAGTTCTTTCAAGACAGAGACGGTTGTGCGGCGAGCTGTCCAGGGTATCCTCAGAAAGCGGCGCCAACATCACATCTCAAAGAAGTCTATCCTCTGTCTGTCCGCCGCTTTCAGCGTACACGTCTCTGCCCCATAAAGAAAAATGGAAAAAACGAGGGTACAGACTAGCTGTAGCTTTGTCCTATTAGTTATGTTACTGTCCTTCCATATCTTACTGAGTTGTGTCATTGGCGCTTTAGCCATGCCTATACGTCTCCTTATGTCAGTCTCGCAGTTTCCCTTGCTGGTGATAATAGAGCCCAGGTACCGGAACTTCTCCATCGTCTTGTAATCCCTCATAAGCTTGGTCGGTGGTAGATACATAAATCGTTCCATTAACATCAGCTTAGTTTTACTTTTGTTAACTGCGAGATTCAAACTCAGGCTGATCGTCTCCAGCCGGTGCATCAGTTCAGCCATTCAGATGATGCAAGCAGAGTCGTGTCGTCCGCGTAGCGGAGGTTGGAGATTTTCTGACCTACCACTTTGATACCGCCATCCCAATCCGAGAGAGCTCGGCGAATTATGTGTTCACAGTAGATTTAAACAGTAATAGAGAAATCACACATCCCTGTCGATTCAAGTTCTGTAAGGGTGTTCCTTACAGAACTTGAATCGGCTAGATGTGACCTCTTCCAGCGACGCAGTGCCATACCCAGACGTGTATAAGCTGCGAATCAGTTTTATTAGATGTGTGGGGACTCTGGTTTCTGCAAGGACCTTCCAGAGTTGTGACCATTTTACATAGTCGAAGGCCCTATGGTATTCCACAAAACATATATACGCTGGGATGTTTTGTGGCATTTCTCGATAATTAGGGGCAGGTTTAGAATTTGCTCTCTTGTTCCTTTGCCCTTCACGAAGCCCGCCTGCTCGTATGCTATTTGCTAGTCACGGTAAGTACCTAACCCCCTAACCCTTTTTGAATCTAACTCCTGTTTAGTACTTGCTTTGTGTCTCATATAACACGATTTCACACAACACGATATCTTCGAGGAATCTATCTAGCGTGTTATAGGATTAGGATTAGTAGTAAGATATGCAGGGTAGCCCTGCAATGCACAGGATTGCAGGGCTACCCTACATATCTTACTACAATCTCCTACTCTTGTAGTTAATCAAACTCTTGTAGTTAATATTGGCAGTTTTATAGAACAAGCTCCAATTGAATGCCAGATAAGCTTAAAATCTTTTCGGGTAATAAAGTTGTAACATTCATTTAGTTTGACTTGTTTTGAAGTTCGAAAGAACTAATTTGTTAAATTAAAACCAATATTGATTTAATGATGGCTTAGCTCTCTGTAATGACATTTTGACTATGCAAAGCTATGGAAAGAACTGGCATAGAACAGAAGAAATGAAACTGAACCAATTACATTTAGCTAGTCTAGGCCGTTTTTAAGATATTAAGTCGAGCAGTTAAAAATAGTTTTTTGACTAGTTTTAGGACTAGTACTAATTTTTGAATTGTGGCCTAACAAATTGATCTAGATCAAAATATTTAATCTTAGTTGATAGGTAGTAGAAACAGAAAGATAATACAGCTTAATTGATTATTCTCATCTAGCTAGCTTTTAGTTATCAACACATGATTTTGACTATTTTTTAGGAAAAAATTGTAAAAAGTGTTTAGGACAAGTTCCACTAATTTGAGAATTGAAGACTAACTACTTAATCTAGACTAACAAGTTTAATCTTGTTTCATACAAAAAAGACCAAACAAGACTAATTCCATTTAGCGAGTCTAAACCGTTAAGACCGTTAAGATATTAAGGCTATAAGTTAAAAATAGTTTTTATGATTAGCTGTAATTTTTTTTTGGATTAGCTGTACTAATTTCAGAATTATAGGGAACATATTCAGGAAATTAAATATATTATAAGTTATATTCCCAAATATTTATTACCTGTCCCAAATAGAATAGAAAAACTGCGGAAGGTACCGGAGCAGTACCTTCCGGAGTTTTTTAGTTAATCAACAACTTAATAACATTTTGTTCTGCCTATCATACTCAGAGGATATGTCTGTGACAAATTCCCATTATCCTATAAATATTGATTTTGCTGATTCGCCATGTTTTGCTAATCCACACTATTTTCTATCAGTAACATATTCAATTTCTATCTACATGCAAAATATTGTTTTATTACTCATGCTCGAAAAGTACTTCTTGACGTAGATTATTTAATACGAAAAATCTCACATCTCGTTGTATTTCCACATAACCTGGGTAACGCACGCAAATATTCAATATCGCTAGGTTTATTAAAATAAGGTTTAGGTTTATTAAAATAAATAAAAATAAAATGAACACTTTTTTTCATTACAAAATAATAATAACAATTAAAGAAAACGTTTTAAAATGAGTGTAAAAAACTTGTAAGGTACATCCCAAAAAATATTGTTTGTAACACGGGCGAAATTGTCAATTTCGTCACTTCGTTCGTGCATTTCGCGCACAATTTCGCCCTTGGGAATTGACAACTTTTCGCTCTAGTTACAAAATATACTATTCTATCATCACAGCTTTCACCGTTTATATATAAACCAATAATTAGTTATAAACTACATTCACTTTAATTGTACAAACCATTCACTATAATTGCTATTATTGTTTTTATGCCGCAAATTTGCATCGTGAACTGTTATAATCCCGGTGATATATTAAATTTTCCAACGTATGTTGAAAATAAATCATCTGTATAAAATTTATTATCTGTGTAAGGCGGGTGTCAGTCAGAATTTATTAAAACGAAAATTATTTACGCGCCGACAGCGTAGATTTCCCCCCAACTGAAAGAAATATATTCCAGCCGAAGGCGAAATCAACTAATTTCCTCCCGAAAAGGAATTAAATTATTAGTATCAAGAACAAGAATCGCTGCCTTTGTGTCGGCTCCGCGAGGAGAAAATGGGGAGAAGAGCGTCAGCAATTTTGTTTTTTAAACAGATCAGTCCTGCACAGGAAATGTCAAAATTAGTTTCTCCTTGGAACTCTTTGCAGTATCTCCGCATGGCTTTAAGTAAAAAGGGGACAAAAATCATCTGAAAAATAATGTTTACCAACGAAGTTTTCTGTGTAATTAGTTTGCTTTGGCTTAAAGTATTTCCCATTGTGGGTGAAAAAAAAAACCTTAAAAACAATTATAAAACTTGCTTTAAAACCAGAGCACGTATATTCTTTTCCAAATGTTATTTTTCTCCCTTAATCCTAACCTAAACCTAACCTAACCACAACTTAAATAAAAAAGTTAAATTAAAACTTTGTTGAAAAGAACATCTTGTTTTAAAATTACTTATTGTTGACATATTTTAATGTCTGAATCAAGGATAACAAATAAATTTAATTTACAATATAATGTATTTATTGCGCGTTTTGAAACAGATAAATGTCTAGTAAAGTAATTGGCGTGAAATGGAGAGTATTATTAACAAGCGTTTTAATTTAACCATTTCAAGGATTAGTATTATTCTGGAATCGAGTTCTAGGAGATTTTGTTTTAGATTAGAAATGGTGTTGCATAGAAAGTGAAGACGAACGCCTCTCGTGTTAGATTTACTGAATAAAATCTTTTGTAGTTTGCAAGTACGTAGAAGCTGTAAGTACTTTGAGTAAAATGGAATAGCGGCGTTCAAGGGAATTTTTCTGTGGACTCGTGCAGCAAGATTAAATGTTATTAAAAGATTTTGACAATAGAATATTTTCGAGACATTCTAACGTAATGCACTTGCGCTTTCCAAAAAGAAAATGAAAGCTTTTTATTAAAATGTTTTGCTTGGATACTATTAAGGTTAGTTTATCATAAAATAGGAGCGATAGTTTCTTGTCGAATATTCACAATATTTTAAACTAAATTATTGGATAATATAACAAAAGGGCAGAAGGACCTTGTGGTCGATAGCCCTTTGTATAAAAAATTCAATAAATATATTCTCTCTCTATAACAAAAATAATGTAAAAATATATGCAATATTTTAGTTAATAACAACTTTACACAAAACATTGTTCTTTGTGCTTTGGTTTATTTTATAATCCTTTGGGCCTTTTATATTCATCATGTACAAAAATATTCATCTACATTCCGAGTTGTATTTTTAATGCGAAAAAATGTAAAACAAAATATGTATTTTAATATTGGTGAAACCATACTAATTATAGATGCAATCATATAAACTTATTAAGAGCGAAATGTAGCTTGAAGATATAAATATATTCAACCTGTTCCTAACTCTATAATATTAAGTCTTATTAAGACTATAAAAAGAATCCCATGTTGAAACAACTACTTGCCTGGCGAATGCCACGCAGGATATTGAATTATACAACATTTGCATGTTATTACGAGCCCCGAGTACATTTCAATGTCACTAAACGAGTACTAGAAATAATGATAAATTAAAGACAGCAGGCGTAGGACAAATGAGTGAAATCTCATTTGTGAAACTACACCTAGTGTCTTTAATTTGTTATTATTTCTGTTATAACGTTTCAAGATTCTCCTAGTGCCGACAGCTAAATCTTTAAATTTTATTATCATTTCTTTCCATTTAACTTAATTGAATAGACATCTCGAAACGCGTCTGCAGATAGCTATTCACTTATGTTAGAAAGAAATGATTATAAAAACAATGTTATTTATTTTTATTGGCCCCGGCGAAAGAATGCAGCTGTACTGCGCCGAGGTATGAGTGGCAAGGGACGCGCCGAAGTACGCGCAGATTAGTTTAAGTTCAGAAATGTGCGGCAGTTTTTCAAATACGGACAACTAAACACTACGCACTCGAAATTAAATAGGGGTGAGCAGAACAATGCTAAACTCGTCGAGATGCATTTTCTCGCCGGTACGAATATAGTACTTGTTTAGTGACATGGAAATGTACTAGGTTCCGTTAATAACATGCAAATACCTGTTGTATAATTCAATAGCCCGCATGGCATTAGCCAGGGAAGTAGTTGTTTCAACATAGGATTTGTTTTGTAGTCTTAATAGGACTTAAAATTATAGAGCTACGAACAGATTGAATATATTTATATATTCAGGCTACATTTTGCCCTTAATAAGTTTAAAATCTGTATTATTACTACCAATACTACTGAAGCAAAATTTGAGGGAGATATAGGAGATCTAGATGTAGGAGATGTAGGATAGCGGGTAAACACTCCATGCGACCCCAGCAGAGAAAGTTCTACTTCAGGGATGCCCTGCCAACGTGAGTTTCGATTCTCCCCATACCCCTGTCTCGGGAGGAAATCGGATCCTACTCTCTAGATCCTACCAATGAACCAAACTACCCTGTATCCCATCCCAAACCATCACAGTAGAAGGAGGGACACCACTATGATTACATAGTCCCACGAGCACAATGAGATATGATAGTTAAGGATTGGAGATCGCCATGCCACCCGACTAGCAATCGGCGCCAGTGGCCGCCCGGGCCCGCTGGTGAGAAATGGACTACCGGCCATGCGACTGTTCCCAGCCAGGCAACGCATGGAAATTATGCTACTGGCCCCCACAATCTTAGAAGACTTATGAGGATTGAAACATGGAATGTCCAAGGACTCCTAAAAGCTTGAAAACTACAGATAGTAGAAAGAGAAATGAAACCTTATGAAATAGTGGGAATATTTGAAACTCACTATAAAGGACATGGCCACTTCAGAACAGAAAATTGCAATATGATGTACTACTCAGGACATGAAACAGAGAGCAAACACGGTGTAGCATTTCTGGTCAGCCCGAAATACATATCATCAATATTAGGGTATAACTGCGTAAGCAGCAGAATTATGTGTTAAACTTAACACAACACCTACAAAGCTCAACATCCTTCAAATATATGCCCCTACTTCAGACGCATCCGATGAAAAAATTGAGGAATTCAATTCGGACAAACTAAACGAAACAGCCAGAATACCAGAAAGACAGATCACGATAATAATCGGTGACTTCAAGGCGAAAGTTGGTCCCATTCAAACAACGGAAGAACACTTTAAAAACATACTAGGAAAATGGGGTCTTGGACACAGAAATGAGAGAGCGCCTATTGTCATTCTACGCTGACAAGAATATGACCATCATGAACACAATGTTCACACATCACCCACGGCGACTATATACGTGGAGGTCACCCGGTGATACGTATAGAAATCAAATAGATTTCCTACTGATACCTCAAAGATGACGAACGAGTATAAAAGATACCAAAACCTATTCAGGCGCTGACTGCGGATCCGATCATCAGCTACTTATAGGATAAACAAAATTAAAACTGAAAACTCCAAAACCCCCCTCTATGTCTAAAAATAGGTGGAACTTACACAATAACATCGAATATAGAAGCAGACTCTCCGAAAAATTCCAAACACTATACAGCGGAAACACCAAACAAATGGACGAGAACCAACTTTGGAAGAGGATGAAATCGGAAATGTTAAAAATGGCCAATGAATTCAACCACAAACCCGAAAGAAAAAAAACGTGGATAAGAGACAGAACATGGGAGGCTATACAGGAAAGTAAGAAAGTAAAACAAAAAGGCTTGAACAACGAAGAACGACGTGAAGACGACATGTAAACTATCCAAAGATATATGGAAAATGCATAAAAAAGACAAAAAAACGGTTATATATAGACAATATGCAGAGAAATTGAAGACCATCATCAACAAAATGCATCCAGAGACCTTTTTTGTCAAAAATCCGAGAGATAAACAGAGACTTCAAATCGCGAACGATAATTGTAGAAAATGAGCAAGGAGAAGTAATAACGGAGAAAACAGAGGTTGCAAAGAGATGGAGAGAATACGGTCAAAACTTGTTCGAAGATGAACAAGGAGACAACCCACCTGACATCTCTAACTCAGAAGATCAAGTACCATAAATCCTCAAATCCGAGGTGGAATGGGCTCTTAAAAAGCTAAAACCTAGAAAATCTGCAGGACCTGACGAAACAGTGGCAGAAATGATTGATGTGTCTGATGAAAATACGATAAGTCTCCTGCATAAACTGGGCAACAAGATCTACATATCAGGAGTCTGGTCGACTGATTGGGCAACCTCAGTATTCGTGCCAATCTATAAAAAAGAAGCAAAGACCCAACGTTCAAATTACAGAACGATATTCTTAATATCGCACGTCAGCAAAACATTGTTACATATATTTCACGACAGGTTGAAAGGATACATACATCCCCAAATCCCACAAGAACAAGCAGGTTTCATGCCGGGACGAGACAGGCGATAGCACATTGAACATCAGACAGATAATTGAAAAACTTAGGGAGTTCAACAAACCTGGATACCTCTGTTTTATTGACTACAATAAAACAACAAGGCATTCGATCAAGTAAAATGGAGCAAATTATGGACCGTTATGTCGGAGATGGGAGTACCTAGACATCTTATTAGTCTCACCGCCAACCTATATCAATTTGCAGAAACACAGGTCAGAATAGAAGCTTGCCTCAGTGACCCCTTCATAGTATACAAAGGAGTTCGTCAGGGGTGCATCATTTCACCTATTTTATTCAACCTCTACGGAGAATGGATAGACCGCAAAACAACTCACAACTGGGATGGAGGAATATCTATAGGATGCAGCAAAATATCAAATTTACGGTACGCAGATGATACAACATTGCTGGGAAGTACTGAAGAAGAGATCAAGAACCTGCTCCAGAAGGTGAAAGAAATCAGCGAAAAGGTGGGCCTTGAAATGAATAAAACCAAAACTAAAATAATGATAGTAGACCGATCCCAAGAAAGACTGCAAAGCCCAACGCATATTGATGGAATCGAGGTAGTAAAGGAGTTCGTGTATTTGGGCTTACAAATTTTAAGAACTGGCAGCTGTGAAAAAGAAATAAAGAGAAGAATAGCTATGGGCAAAACCGCCATTGCCAAACTTTCACTTATTTGGAAGGATCACAGCATTTCTAAAGGAACCAAACTCGCAGTCATAAAGACACTTATATTTCCTATGGTCACATACGCTGCGGAATCATAGACACTAAAAATGGCTGACAGAAGACGAATTGATGCGTTTGAAATGTACACCTGGAGACGCATGCTCAGGATATCATGGACGGAAAAACGTTCTAATGAATCCATTCTAGGAGAACTTAACATCGTCGATCGACTGAGCAAAACTATCCAAAAGTCCATCCTAAGATATTTCGGTCACAGAATGCGAAGAAAGGACGCCTCACTTGAGAAAGTGACAGTCCAAGGAAAGAGAGAGTAAGAGACCACGAAGGAAGATCACCATCGCGCTATGTGGATGAAATATCCAATAAGCCATAGGTGCAATGTACACGATTGCACAAAAGCTGCTGAAAACATGGAAGAATTAAGACAACAAGTACAACAAGCATGATCCCTAGGTCATACCATTGCCACGATGCTCGGAGAAGAAGATAGAAAAACAACTTTTTCTCATTATTTCAAGCGGTATTGGAATATTATTTATAATATTTATTTTATAATTTCAGTATTACGTATTCTAAAATGTCCAAGAAGTGATTGTTCATATTGTTATATATCAGTAATATCAGATTGCTCGATACTATGGCAAACATCATTTCAACGATTTATAAAATCCTATAATAGGGTATAAATTAGGGGAAATGTGTGGATCTGGTGCATATTGTTTTAACTTTTCTTTGTGTGCAGGTGAAGACGTGCTGGAAAACAATAATCATAGACCACTTGGTACGAAAGTTGTACAGAATATGTTGTCTGCTGTACAAGAACAAAGCAGCTATTTACTTTTCTTTGACAACTTTTTTACAAGTCACAATTTGCTTGTGACATTGAAAGAAAAAGGTTTTCAAGCAAGTGGCAACAGGACCTCTAAATGTCCACTGGAGTCATCGAAAGAGCGCGATAAGAAGGAAACGCTCCTCTTTTATAGGTAAAGAGACTTGAGGTTCGATAGCTGTAACGATCTTTTAACGAAAATAACGACAATTTACAAAAATTTTAACCGAAGCAAAAACGTTACAATAATTATGTTCCGTGTCTAGATATGGTTGCATCATATAGAGAGATTATGGGAGGGGTTGATTTGGCGGATCAGATGGGAAAACGAAAAAGATCACAAATCAAATAACTGATGGAAGATCAGGAGAAAAGATTTTTATCGTCTGCTGATGATTATCTATAAAGAGAAGACAAAGAAAAAAAACTTTTCCTGCAATTTCTAGTGTCCCTGGCAGAAGAAATTGTAGCGGCAACGGGCCTTTCAGAAGAAGGCTTTTCAAAGAAATTAGTTTTATGATAGGGTCGTTGCCATAATACCCAAACAATTTCTAAAAATATTTTGTCTGTTTTATTATAGGGTTAATACTGTAATCACCCGCACGGTTTTCAGAAATATTTCGTTGAATATTTTATAACAGGGTCATTACAGTAATCGTCGAACGATTTCTAAAAGATTTAATATTTGTGTTTTATGGTAGGATTATTATTACTATTTTCGAACGATACAAATCTAAGAAAGATTAGTTTACGACAGTAGAGAAGAAAAACAATCCCCAATAAAACGGGTCCAGATACCTGAAGGAACATATAAATTCGATCACCACCGAAAAACAATCAGTTCACCGGAACAGTTCAGTCGACAAGTTCACTCGACAAGTTCACCCGAGCCGCAGTCAAGCCAACAAGTTTATAGTAAGTTGCAGCTTCGCGAATCCGTTGTAATAATGTTATTTAATTATTGTAAATATATTTCCTCTTATGACAAAAACGTGAGTGATAAATTTATTCTTACCCTTATCACCCACAAAATGATATCTGAAAGAAGAAAAGCAGAAACTGTACGACGTTTATCGAATAAAGGAAGACAATCTGGGAAAAAACAGCTGCTCGAAAATGTATCTTTACATCTTCCAGTGGAAGGTACAACGAGAAGAAGGTGCACGGAAAATAAAACCCAAAAACACACAAAGACAATTTGTCTTAAAATAACAATCATGCTTAACATAATTTGTATTATTTACAATAAAATTTAACATTTTTCAAAGAAAGTTTTTCTATAGGACTGATGGTACATAAAAGTACCGCAATAGAAGACTAATGGTGCCTATATGTAGCATCAACCCTAATGTTCTTTTCGACATTTTCCATTATAAAATGTAATAGTCCAGGATCCATCGCCCATTTTTGCACTTGATTACTATCAAGCTAATTTTCCGTAAGTAGCTTTATTTTGATGAGACGCCCAATAATTTCCTGTACGAAACTCTCGATTGTGGTAGCTAACAGAAGTAGCAAGGATAAAATATGTTCATTTGATGATTCTCAAATATTTATTACTAACTGATTTTTTTTTTCCTAAATCTCAAGACAATTATCTAAATTATTCGAAAAAATATTTGTCCTACAAAATCTATGGTTTGATCAAAGAGTCCCCTCTTTCCGACATGTATCGATAACGAGGTCATCATAAATGATTACTAACCAGCTGATTTTTTTTTTACTTAGTTAATATTCATGTAATTTAACAGACATATTGTCCTATAAATTGCGCGGTACGTTATCCTGGTCCTAAGCTCAAAAGTAGTAGTACAGATCCTTGATGTAAAAATAATTACTATCAAGCTGAATCTTCGTGAATAGCTTTCGTTTCGATGAGTCGCCCAACAATTTCCTATGCGAAAATTCTCAATTATGGTAGCTAACAGAGAGAGGTAGCAATGATAAAATATGTCAACAATTTTAAAGAAAAATTTGTAAAATTTTTAATTGAAGATTGGACAAGGGACGAATTTATTACTTTGATCACAGGAAAGACTATTAAACTTAATTATGATCAATGTTACACTTATGAGGTGTCTAGTGAAAATAAAATAAAAAGAGTCATTGACTATAATTTCTCTTGTTATCATGAAGAAGCTGATACCAAAATAGTATACCACATTTGTCAATTTAATACTAACTATCGTGTGGAGATACATTGTACCGATTCTGATATACCAATAATAATGTTGGCAAATTTTAAGCATTTAAAAGATAAAATTGAAATAATAATTAATTTAAGCACGAATAAAAAAAAATGTACTTAAACATAAATGAAATTTATGCCAAGCTTGGAGATCAATTATCTTGTTCACTCGCCATATGCCATATTTTTACAGGGAATGATTACAATCCTGCTTTCTTTCGTAAAGGAAAAAAGAAACCTTTCAGTATTTTAAAGAAAAATGAAAATTTTCAAGAGGCTTTTATTCAACTCCTACGAATTAAAAATACGGAATTAACAACATCGAATGAGGTAGTTCAAATTATTGAAGAGTATGTATGCAGAATGTATTCATTAAAAACAAAGAATGATCTGAATAAAGGACGGTATGAGTTATTTGAGAAAGGGTATAAATCAAAAAATGACAATGAAAAAATTTTAAAACAAAAAATCGTAGGATATGATCCTTCCAGTTTGCCACCAACAAAACAAGAATTGTTGCAACAAATTAAACGAACTGTATTCATCTGCAATGTATGGTGTAATGCACACGCCTAATGCGGTGCCCTACGGAAAAATTGCCAGAAAATTTTGGATGGACAATAATTGATGGTAAATATGAATATTATTGGTTTGATGGTCCCCAAAGTCCATCATTTGAAGAATTATCTTCTGACTTACAAGGTAACCTATTAATACTATTTTTATGTATTGATTGATTATTCATTATTATATAATTTACTTAATTTGTTCATGTTATTACAGAGTCAAATATCACGAGTGACGATGATAGCGATGTTAGTAGCGAAGATTTATCAGATGAATCTGATGAAGATTAACTTCTTTATATATACATATATATATATATATATATATATATATATATATATATATATATATATATATATATATATATAAATACACAAATTTTTGTACCTAGATTACTAAAAAATAAAGTTATTTAAATTTTAAAAAAGATTTTTTCACTGTATCTTATTTTACAAATAGGAAAACGAAAAAATTATAATTCTTGTCGGACTAGTGATACATACCTGTTTTCTTGTAGGACGTTGTTTCATTTGGGCAGAGAACACACTAACCTATTATATGATATTTTTGTCCTACAGTTAGTAATGAGAAAAATGGTCTTGTGGTATTAACAATTTCTGAGCGTAGGACCGGGATAACGTACCGCGCAATTTGTAGGACAATATGTCTGTTAAATTACATGAATATTAACTAAGTAAAAAAAAAATACCGCTGGTTAGTAATCATTTATGATGACCTCGTTATCGATACATGTCGGAAAGAGGGGACTCTTTGATCAAACCATAGATTTTGTAGGACAAATATTTTTTCGAATAATTTAGATAATTGTCTTGAGATTTAGGAAAAAAAATTCAGTTAGTAATAAATATTTGAGAATCATCAAATCAACATATTTTATCCTTGCTACTTCTGTTAGCTACCACAATCGAGAGTTTCGTACAGGAAATTATTGGGCGTCTCATCAAAATAAAGCTACTCACGGAAAATTAGCTTGATAGTAATCAAGTGCAAAAATGGGCGATGGATCCTGGACTATAATTTTGACTTGATAAAAACATAAAAAAACATATTTTCAAGTATTTAATTATTTTTAATTATTTAAGTATTATATAATTATTTAAGTATTTCTATGTCTTCCATAAAAAAAAAAATGGAAAGAAACTGGAAAGCCATTTTTGAATATACTGTACTACTTAGCCATTTTTGTATCTTCGGTGAGGCGGAAAAATGTAAATAATTTATAATATGTTGTCAAAATTAAATTTGGCACCGCTGACCCAGTTGTATCTACATTCTTAGTTATGTGACCAGCCATACACGTCAGTTATTGTGTTGAAAATATCATTTTTTTTTTATTACAGAAACCAAAATATTTCTCCGAAATAAGAAAAAAAATGACTTTTTCTGGTTATATAACAAACCATTTACGCAAAACTGTGACGCGGAAAAATTTTAATAATTTATAATATGTCGTCAAAATTAAATATGGCACCGCTGACCCAGTTGTATCTTACATTCTTAGTTATGTGACCAGCCATATACGTCAGTTATTGTGTTGGAAATGTCATTTTTTTTATTACAGAAACCCAATACTTCTCCGAAGTAAGAAAAAATATTACACTTTCTGGTTATATAACAAACCAGTTACAAAATATATTCAAATTATTAAGTATAAAGTATTTAGTAATTAACATTAATTATAATTATTAGGGCCTATATAACTTTCCACTACAATGCGCATGCAACTTCTGCAGTGGTGGCGTTAATACGTAAGTACCCATTGTTGTTGTAAATATTTTTATTGTTGTAAATTTATGTTAACTTTCAAAATTTATTTAACTTTTTGTTTTGCTCAATAGAAAAATCGTAATAAATGTATCCAAATTGTCCCTAGTTAGATTTAAGTGTGATGATGGAAGGGTTAAGATAACCCTCTCGAATTAACTGTCAACTCGATTAATGGACAGGAGATTACGGTATATCAGATCGGTATTATAGCTCTCCTCGGCGACGCGGCGTTGTAATTACCTGACGCTGAAATGATCTCAGTTTTGGTATGTTGAAACCAGATAACAGAACTAATTTACCGTTTGATGCACTTTTTAATATCATTTACGTCCCAGGGATGTTCGGTCGAAATGCAACGCTGCTCGGTAACAGTGAAAAACATAAAATTGATCGTGTTTTCTCCGCTGCAATACGAATAAAAAGAGACACAGGAAATAGTTTCTTGAAGAATAATGGAAAATCTAATACGGACAATACATTTCAAAACGTTGATACAATACAACTATATATTATGTTTCTTAAAAATAAAATCATATTTTGCTGTTTTCTGTTACGTAAATATATATCATTTTGTCAACTTCAAATAGTTATTTTCTGTCATAAAATTTTAAATCATAAAATGTCTATTACACGAACACTTTGCTTTGCTTTAAATCGGAGCTGTTATAATTGGGTTATAGAGATATTTATCTTTAAAATAAGGTTTAGCAGTCCCAATTGCGATAATGTTGTAGCGGCAACGAGCCGTTACATTTTTATTTCTTAGTTTTTTGAGGGCATTACAATAATTACCCAAATATTTTCGGACAATTTTCGAAAATATCTTATTAGGGTCGGTAATGTCATCCTCGAGCAGATTAAGAAATATTTGTACTTTTAGTTTTGCGAGGGCATTACGATGATTACCCAAATATTTTCGGACGAATTTCCAAAAATATTTTATTAGAGTCAATGGTGTAATCTCCGGGGAAATTACGACAAGATGTTTTTCCCGAGAATCGGTAATCACCTGTTAATGCTGCTAATGCAGTATACCTGGAGATAATATAAATACCTGGACCCCCGAATAGCAGAGACCCCTGAATAGAAGAGTTGGATCCAGACAGTTCAATCAACACAATCAGACGCAAACTACCAAGAGGCGCAAACAGTCAGCAAGTCGACTCCAGTTCAGTTTAACAGTCAGGCACAACCAACCAACAAAGTCCAGTCAGTCCAGCCAGTGGACTCAGTCAGCGAAGTAACAAGTTCAGCAAGTGGACTCAGATACACCGGTCCAGCCAGTAGACCCAGTCAACCAGCACTTAGTCAACCAGACCAGTCGAGTCCAGTTCAGAGAGTCCAGCTCCACTCAGCCCCTCAGCAGTGTTTGTATCTCTTGAACATTTGTATGTATATCCATGTAAATAAATTCCTCTGCAAACCGTGAGTGATACATTATTCTACTGCGTGTACCATCCACAATGTATAGTTCCTTTAAGCTCTCTAACGCGTGTGATCAAATATTCAAGGAGCGCAATGTAGGTCGCAAATTTTAAAATAAAATTGAATGAATCAGAAAAAAAGTGCATAGACTTCTTCTGTAGTAGTGTGTTATATGATATAAGAAGTGTATTATATCACGTATCATTGTCAGGAAATCATCCATGAAACTATTTCTTTTTATAAAATGTTCCGTTAAGTTCATTTTTCGGTCTAGCACTTAGATTTCTTTCCTGAAAATCTTAATGTAGTATAAGATGAACATGGTGAAAGGTTTCATCGGGATGTGTTGCAGATAGAGAGACGATATAAATGGTCAGAAGCAATGCTTCATCAATCTTATTTTTGTTAGTCGACGCGCCACGAATTTCCAATTGAAAACAGGAAGGGGAAGAAAACTCCGCAGTGAAATGAAATTTGTTGTATAAGTTTGTTTGTTGAAAAAATATATTTCGTTGTCTTATCTGTAATTATGTAAATATATTTCATTTTGTAAACAAACTTCAAATAGTTATTTTAAGTGAAGTTATTATTATATACTTATAAATACAAACAAATACAAATGTCTTTTAGCCGGAAAAGAACAGATATATTGAACATAAATTGAAAAAAAAAACATAATCGAAAAATTGGATGAGAATGAGTGAGTCAGTCGTCTGGGGGGGGGGGGTGGGTATCGTCTGTTAGAATGTTTAGATGGGCGTTTAAAGCAAAGTTCGTCAAGGATGTTGAACGTCATGGGGTTGTTTTTAAGCTCTCTCCTAAATCTGTCATGTCTGTCAGCTAGTGGAGGGACCCGGATTTGTAGCCCGGTTATAGAGATGTTCGTTGGAGGGATTGTGGAGAGGGTTGTTTGGATTTCTGAGTTTGGTGATGAGACGTAATGCGATTCGCTCTGCGACCTAAAGGGTTCGTCTACATTTATTATTGGTGGAGGTAATTACGTGTCCATAATCAAGAATGGGACGACAGATAGATTTGTAAATTTTCGACGCGGTCTTTATGAAAATGCCTTGGTTGCCGTACGTAAAGGCTCTAAAGTGTTTGGAGCGTTTAATTATCTGGGACTTGCGTAATTTGACGTCGATATTGAATTTGTGTTTAGAGTAAATAGTTAGTACAAGATATTTAACGCTGCTGGAGGGCCGTACGTCGGAAGAACCTGTGTGGATGCGAGGTGAGTTTGAGGAAATTTTGTGGTTTGGGATGAGGAGTTGGCATTTGGCAGGATTTGGTGATAATCTCCACTGGTTGAACCATGAGAGGGTGTTGTTGGTAAGATTTTGGAGTAGGTCGAAGGTAGATTTGAGGGAGTTGCTATGGGAAATCAGTACAGTGTCGGCAGCGTATTGTAGTATGTAGGAAGAAAAGTCAATGTGAGATTTGTCTAGTTGATTGTAGTTGTAAATGCCATGACAGTATGTATTGTATAGGAGTGGGGAAAGTGGGAAGCCTTGAGGGAGACCTTGCAGAGGGGAAAATGCGGGAGAAGAGATGGAGTTGATTTTCACTTTTGAGGATCTGTTAAAAAGGAAACTTTTAATTATGTGGTTTAGGTAGGGAGGGACATTGATTAGCGACATTTTAAATAAAAGGCCGGCATGCCAAACGCTGTCAAATGCTTTGTTAATGTCCAAGAATAGGGCTGCGGATTTCTTGTTTTGTAGGTGTGACCATTGGATATTGTTGGTTAGGATGAACAGAGAATGGATAGTGGAATGGAAGGGCTTGGAACCGAATTGATATTTGAGGATGTGGTCTGTAATGGCATTCCATAATCGTATTTTAAGGATATGTTCGAGGATGTTGCAAAGAACAGGGAGGAGAGAGTTAGAGATGGTAACTGCAGAATGAATTTATCTTGACCAGGTTTAGGGATTGTAACTATTATCTTCATTTACCAGCAGCTTGGAAAGGAACATTGCAAGAGGCAGAAATTGAAAATTTTTGTTATATTGGATGTCTTCGGAGAGGAGTCTGATGAGGTGTTTGGTGACTAAATTGGGCCCAGGGGAAGAATTTTTACCGTGGAAGAGGGCAGAAAGAAATTCTTCCAGGGAAACTTCATCAATGTTATAGGAGGGGGTTGTCTTAAAGAAGTCAGTACAAGAGTTATTTATTCTGTCAAAGTTATGTTTGTCACAGTCAGGAGAGTCAGAAGGTGAAAATGATTTTTTAAAGTGATCTGCAAAAAGTAGAGCCTTGTCTGAGTCACTGGAGTAGGATATAATGTTAAATGACAGGTCTGGAATATGAGAGGTCGGTTTATGTTTCAATAGCTTTTTAATCTTGGTCCAGTAGGTTTTTCCCTGTTCTTTTTCTATTTCCTGGCAAACAGTGAGCCATCTATGGGAGCGGAACTGTCCAATGAGTTGATGCCTTTGTTTAGTCTGTTTATTTCGGTTTTGATGTCGGGATTTTCTGTCTGTCTGTAGTCTCTGTATAATTGTCTTTTAAGTTTGATGAGTTTTAGGATGAAGTGGGGAAGTTGTTGGCGGTAGAATTTGATGACAATGAAGGTGAGTGTTTTATTATTGAGTCCGTCACGGTTTTTTGAAATCCGGTAATGATGATTGATGTCAAAGTTTAGGTCGTCGGAGTTTATAGAGGAAATATAGTTTTGGATATCAAGGTTAACCTTGGGAATGAGGGTTTTCTTTAGGTTGGGTACAGAGACAGGTATTTGAGGTAATGGGGCATAGTCAACGAGTATCGAAAAGGATATAGCTAGGTGGTCGGATCCCAGGTCAGGAGTAAGGATGATATCTACGATATTGTTGGTAAGGTTATTGGTATGGAGGATCAGGTCAGGAGTCGAATCTTTGTTTAAAGGCATGAGGAAAGTAGGATTGGTTTGCCTGCGGATAAAATTTGAGTTATCAAGGAAAGAATTGAGGATGCGAATTTTTGATTTGTTGCAATTGAAGTCCCCGATGATGTGCGAATATTCACACAATGCTTCCATTGTCAAGATATTCTGCTCAACAACGAAGTGGGGATGGATATAGACTAGGAAATATCCAATTTGTTATTATGAAAGGGAATGGTGAAGTGGATGCACTCGTTAAGTGGGTTATTTAAGGAAGGAGGAGATTGGCTTTGCCGGGATGGAATTTGGGGTTGATATGTGCCAATACATCGCCTCTGGTCCTATTTGTCAGTAAATGTCCATGTTTTTGTATTGTATTCCAGTTTTTGTATGTAGTATTAGTGTTTTGTCTCGTCTTAGTCTCAACAAAGAGGTGACAATCTGTATTATTAATTTCCGCAAAGTTTTCAATCAACGAACGTTTGTTGACATAACTATTGATGTTTGCGTAGACAAATCGCATTTTAGGCATCGACGTTGATAATGGATTGTGAGAGGTCTTCAGTAGGCAGTGTTAGAGTTTCGGAAGAAGGGCGGGACAGGTCAAACATAAGGATGTACATGCGGTTACCAGAAAAGAAGGCATGGGTATCGATTAGGAAGTCAGAGAAGAAACGTAGGTTAAGTTTTTTGAGTAGTTCAGCGCGATTATTTTGAATGGGGTCGTTTACTGTGGTCAAGTAAGTATGGATTATGTAGTCGTGTGTGGTCATTGGTGAGTGTATGCGTGAGTTGTGAGTGGTTTCAGGGGGAAGGTCTGCAGACTTTTTGTTTGCGCTTGTAATGGTGACATAAGGAATTCCCTCGATGGGCGCAGTTGGTCGGTTCGGGCACTTATGTGACCAGGCTTCGTGGTCGGTCCGACCACACGAGGTGCATTTAAAAGGGAGAATGGTTGTGCATTTATTTGTGTCATGCAGACCACCACATTTCCGACATTTGACGGGGGCATTGCAATGTTCCGTAGCGTGTTCGAACGACTGGCATTTGTTGCAACGTCGGGGGATGAGCGGCGGTGGTGTGCTTGGAGAAATCGAATACATAAAAAAACAGGCCGCCAGAAAAAATCATGGCCTCGAACGTATTTATATCAGAGGTTATCATCCTTATCAAGCTGGTGGGATTGTTTGTTGCCTTAGATATGATACGCTTGCAGTATCGGAAGTTGTATTTCAAATCCCTCAGGTGGGTGGCTAATGCTTCATCACTGATCTCGTATTCAACGTGCTCAAAAACTGCAGAGTATGACTCGTTTCTGGTAAAGAACGAGGATCCAGATGGGGTTCGGGAACGAAGTTTGTAAGAAGCTAGAGATTTCTTTGAGGAGAGAGTTTGAAGAGCGGTGTTTGTCTCCAAATCGGTTTTTAGGAGAAAGCCAGAGGAGGTTTTGATTAAAAGGTCTTGACAAACTGATGTTAAAATGATGATGAAATGATTTTTATGACGAACTGTTTGCCAAATTGTAGAAAGTTGGATGCGTGTGATAGACGGATTTGTGGGGATAATGAGTAAGTGAAGTTGTATTGTTTGAATGGTTTACGAGTGTTTAGTGAAGTAGAAGTTGAAGGTGAGAATTGAGGCGTTGGATTACCAGAAATATATGGTGCTGAAGTGGAGTATTGTTTGGCTGTGGCGGCTGATGTGGTGGCTGAGGTAGAAATCAGTTGTTGCGGCTTTTTGGTAGATGATGGTTGAGTGAGGTTTTTGTTGCTGAGAGGTACGACTTTTTTGAGCCGTCCTCTCTTTCTATTCTTCGTCCATTCTTCGTCCTCATCGGACACAATTGAGGTCTCGTCCGTGAGCATTTATGCCAACGGAGAGTGGGTATAAATATTGTTTAAATATAAATACACAAGTATTTGTAGCACGCACAGTTTAATAAGAAAAGATAGAGAAAAAAAAAACAGTAAGTGATACACTTTATCGAAAGAGATAACGCACAGGTTTTAGATACGTCTGTACGCGTTAAAGTCTCGACAACGACTGAAGTTATTATTAATAAACTTAAAAATTTGCTAAATTATTTGTTCCAATATTTTTGAGTGAAATTTATTCAAATCTTGCACATTCATTACTTATGAATTGAGTTAAACATATTAATATGTTTGAATGTAATCGAGTGTTTGTTTACAAAGTTATTGCTTGTTGCAGACAAATTTTCTAATTTTCGACTGCAAAAGCTACTGGCCAATTGACTGACAGGCAGGCCGGATCCCGACCATTCGTTATATTCTGTTTGAAAATTACTTCCATATTTTAAAATAATTTCATATATGAGTATGTAATATATATTATAATAATTTCGATTATGAATATTCATATTAGTCACGTCTCGAGGCTTTGTCGTTATTGATTTTGGCGTGAGCGATGCACAATTTAATCTCGGAGGATAGACATTAATGCATTCGCTCTGCACACACGTCAACTCCACCTTATCAGACCAAGCATTTATAATTTATATTTAGCCGCAAATTACTAATTAACATTCCCGCTTCCCATTTCATGGATTTACAAATTCCTATCCGCAATCAATTTTTTCTCTCTCTTCTCGATGCATCCGAGCTTATGCTTTGTAAGCGAATCCTCATTAGTGCAGCGCCTTTGTGCTTCAGATTCCAAGCACATTTTTATACCGCACCATTAACCTGGTGGATTTACCCTATTGCAAATCCGATTCAAACTTCTATACATAATTTTCATTTTTATCCAGGTTTTAGATCGTTTATGTAATAAACGCGGTTTTTCTGTTTGTGTTTTTGCTTTGATGTTCTCTCTTTCTTCTCATCCTCGCACTTGAAAAGCGCAGGACTTATGCGGCTTCACAGTTCTTTTTATAGTTTCGTTTAAAAGTGGATTTTTTTGGAGTGGGTTTCGTAATTTCGTATGAGGACTGGATTCAAATTAATGTGTGCAAACAGTGGAGGAAACTATGCGGAACAGAATCTATTTAAGACGGATGGGATACGGACACAGATACGGACAAAACCGAGCACGTCATCGTGACGTGCTCGGTTTTGTCCGTATCTGTGTGTTTTGACAAGGCGCTCGCAGCTTTGTTTGCAATAATTTGATTTAGAAATTTCGCTGGAATATTCGTGTTTGATTTATTTCGATCTTCATCCATCCCCTAATATAATAATGATAATATTATCTATCATAACAATTATCGTAACTGGTCAAATATTGATTTTACATTTTGCTAAATTAATTCAATAATTCTATTTAAAATTGATATAACCATACTACGTTATAGATAATCATACAAACTTAATACAGTCGGAGCACAGCCTAAATATATAAATATATTCAACCTGTTGTAAAAATTTACATCACACCTTTATTCTCACACTCACCCTTAGAAATTGTTATTAATAAAAGCAAAGCTGCACTGATGTGAGATAAATCTCGAAACGCGTCTGCAGATGGCTACTTCCTTAAGTTATCGGAAAGACATTGTTTTAAAAACAATATTATTTCTATGGTATTTGTTGAGTGCCACAAAGGTGGACTGAAAGCTAATAAATAAGTGACAAATTTCACATGAGATTTTTTTCGGTAGTCCTAAAAAGACTTAGTAATTGTTATAGAGCTCCGGAAAGGTTTTATATTCAGGCTGTGTTCCGACTGCATTAAGTTTGTACACTCTATTTATCAATGTATATAGAACTGCTGATAGGTTCGATTCCATATCACCATGTCGCGGAGGGGACGTTAAGATCGACGATTGTACACGACGATTCAGCAAGGACGCAATAGGTAGAAAAGAGGTAACATAATCGGATGTAACATAAAAATAATAGAAACCGAAACAGCCTCGCTAGGAAGATTCTCTGGCTGCAAGTACGAAATGACATGCAAATACCATTTGGAGAAAACTATGTGGCGATGTGTTACCGTATAGCAGGATGGAATGATGAATATTGAAAATACCATGTTGAACAAAGTGCTATTAAAAGGTATACAGATGGGCTGAAGGCGAAGTAAGTGCAGAAGTATTTAGACGTCGTACCAAATACTACAAATCGATGGAAATCTACCCAGGTATTTTCCAAGCAGGGATAAAGTTGGTAGATGCAATCAAAAAGAAGGTGCTCAATTTTACGTCAACAACTATCACAAAAACGAATTGTTATACTCTCAGGTAGTTCAAGCTATTAGCTCATACACTATCAAATCCAAACTGGTATGGAACTGTTTGGGAAAGCTAAACAAGCTTGGTAGAAATAATAAAATAAGACATAGGGTTTCTGAATATCTGCACTTTTTCAAAACCGCGGTTTTCGGTTTTTTTGAAAATTAAAAACCGCGGTTTCAGTTTCTAGTTCGGTTTTTAAGAACTTTTGGTAGTAGTGTCTGATATTTAAACGAGATCTTAGTTTTGTACAAAAGTTGCCGTTTAGGGAAAATGATCTTTTGGTGTAGGTAGACGTAGCTTTAATTGTAGAGAGTGCTTGAAACAAAATATTTAATCTCTTTGTTCTCTCAGAAGTTCTTTTATATTTAGCAAACTCCTTCTTTACAGAATTAGGATAGCGATTTGTTTGCATATAAGTATTTTTGTTTAATACTTCTTGAATAGCTTTTTGTACTTTGTCTTGCAAGGAATAATTTGGATTGGTCACTTCTTCTATTTTTTCTGAATTTGCCGAAAATTCACCTTCGACTTCAACCTTATTGTTGTCTGGATAAAGTCGTTCAAAAAGATTTTCCACCAATATAAAAACATACTTTGTTGGAACTTTTGAAGGATCTAGTAAGCATCTAGCCAATTCTGTTGATTCCAGATTTTCACGGCTGTTCAAACGTTCACACTTGGTTCACAATTTGTTGGCGAAAAACCAGACTTCTCTGGTTCGACAGGCTCCTTAATCTCCTGATATGGCCCCCTGCGACTTATAGCTATTCCCCAAAGTCAAGAGGCCATTGAAAGGAACGCGATTTCAGACAAGAGAGGACATTATGGCTGCAACGACAGCCGAGCTAAAGTCGATTCCGAAAGAGTCTTTTTCGTAATGCTTCCAACAATGGCGGCACCGCTCGGAGAAGTGTGTGGAGTCCCAAGGAGACTACTTTGAGGGTGATTAGGTTTCCTACGCTCCAGGTATGCCAGTCTTCTTTTTACCGGCTAAAGGGCGGATACTTTCATCGGATACTTACAGACCACGTATTACCTACAATTATTGGGAAGGAGTCTATTTTATGCTATTTATATTATGATAAACGAGCAAAGAAACGGATACAAAA
This sequence comes from Phosphuga atrata, assembly GCA_944588485.1. Taxonomy (NCBI): domain Eukaryota; kingdom Metazoa; phylum Arthropoda; class Insecta; order Coleoptera; family Silphidae; genus Phosphuga; species Phosphuga atrata. The sequence goes on from OX155894.1 coordinate 77,338,866, forward strand.
CCAGAAACTTACTGTGTAAGGACGCCAATGGAAACCTACTAACGGACCTAATGGAGATACTAACTAGGTGGACGCAGCACTTTAAACTTCTAAAAGCGAACGAAAACGCAAAGGAAACCCTAGAAATCGGACAACGAATGGGCGAAGAATAGATGGAATCACCTAGCAGGCAAGAAATTATAGACGGGGTTAAAAAGATGAGGAACAGTAAGTCGCCTGGCAAGGAACGAATACCTGCTGAATTCCTGGAACAGGGAGGAAATCAGCTGATTAACCAGCTACAAATAATATGCTCTGAAATATGGGCGAACGAATAAATACCCGAAGAGTGGAACGAAGAATAAATATGCCCCATACACAAGAAAAGGCACCCTCTAAACTGTAAGAATTACAGAGGCATTAAGTTGCTAAACGTAACATATAATCCTCTTCAACATACTCTACGGATGACTACTTCCAAAGGTGGAAAAACACATCATCAGGGTTTCAACAATTGACCAAATAATTGCGCTTAGGTAAATATTAGAAAAGGGCACAGAACACCAAATGGACACGTACCATATGTTCGTCGATTTTAAAACAGCATATGACAATAATATGCGAACCAAACTCTAACGGCCTTAGAAATACCAACGAAGCTAGTGCGACTGGTAATGATGATAATGAAGAACGTTAAGTGTGTACCATAGAAATACAAAACAATATCTCAGGGCATATAGATATACACAACGGGCTACGTCAAGGGGACGCGCTAGCGTGCCTGCTATTTAGCATATGCCTAGAAAAAGCAATCAGAGACGCAAAAGCAGACAGAAGAGGCTCGAATGTAACTAGATCTGCACAACTACTCGCATACGCAGACGACGTTGACATATTTATCAGGACCACGAGAGAAATGACTGGAACTTATTCAGCCCTCTAGGAGGCGGCCAACAATTTCGGCCTATAAAAACTCGAGGAAAAATAAAAATAATGCTAGTGACCACCTTACAAAGGACCCTGCTTGAATTTGAAAACAATCGTAACAAAAAATTTCGAAATCGTACAAGAGTTCACGTACCTGGGCGTCAACGTAAACGCAAAAAATAACTACAGAGCTGAAATTAGAAAGAGAATTATGCTCGGTAACAGGTTCTACAACGCACTTCGAAAACAATTAGCAAACCCTAGCGTTACTAGAAAGAGGAAGATGGTCATATACAAGACTCTAATTCTGCCTGTAGTAACATATGGCGCGGAAACATGGACCATTAACCAACAAGACGCCAACCTCTTGCGCTCTCTCTTAACCTCTTACGCCCGTACAGGGCGACGTAGATACAATTTTGAACTGCAACACTTACTGAAAAAGCACGAAGAACCCGACATCGTAACCAGAGTCAAAATAATGCGGTTATAAAAATATAAAATAAAATAGGCAGGATATGTAGTAAAAGAACGGGAAAACAGCGTACCAAGGAGGCTATTAGACGCCCAACTACATGAAGTACGAAAAAGAGGCAGGCCAAAACTCAGGTGGGAAGACGGAGTAATAGTAGACGCATCAAAGCGTTTAGGACTTGAGATGACTAGCACAAAACAAGGACGAATGGAGGAAGACACTTTGGAAGGCCAGGACATGCACAGGGCTGTAGCACCACATATGATGATGATGAGTCTATTTTATGCAATCCGATATATCAATATATAATTTTTTCCCCAGTTACTCTATTTATGTTTTACTACATTACAGAAGATAAAAAAGTAAGAAAGATCACAGTTATAGAATAAAATTCACTAGAGTTAGTAGAAATATAAAGATTTAATAATGAAAATGATGATGACTATCAAACAGTGCTTTCAAATGTTTAATGTGAACTAAATGATTTTCAGTGCTAGAAAGTTTTACCGAATTGTTATGTCTGTCAAAATAGATTCATAGGTTTTTATGAAAAGCTGCATTTATAACGTTTTGCTCCACAGTCGCGGCTAAATGGCACAACTTGATTAGATATGATGGCATATTATGATAGATCATCGGATACTCGATTTTATTATGTTACTTATTTTCTTTGTCATGTCTATATAGTATATAGCATGGTTGCTCTTTCGCGTTGTTATTTCAATTTTTAATGATATCTTGCTTTGCAAGTTCGTAAGCGATGGAATGGAGCTATTTCAGAGCGAGTCCAAATAACTGCGCTTCCATTGCAGTAAAATATTGTTCGCGTTACGCTTCTTGATCGTTAGTGAATATTCTATAGAAACTTCGCAAACTAAAAACAATTCTCTGTTTGTCTTGACAAACCCTAAGATTTGGGAGCATAAAATTTATTACCATCTTGTACGATTCCTGCTCTGTCACTAATCACAATATTAACAGTTTGCTCCATTGATTTGGATGATCAAATTTGCCTTTCGGTTTTTCTTTCGAATGTTCACACCATCCAAAACAATTCCAAATAGCAAATATATTTCCATTTTGATCCGTTCCGTTTTTCCGCGAATATATTTTTTGGAATAAAAGCTCACAACTTCAATAATCGAAGCAATTAAATACATACATTTCTTGAAGATATTGCTACAAGTGTGGATATGGTGGAGTGATAATTAGTTTAAAAGTATTATTTTAATTCTTACGTGCTATTAAAAGTTTTTTAAATTTATATTATGGCTCGGAAATGTTGCAGAGGTGTTACATTTTTATATTAAACGTGGTGAATGATAATTATAGTGTCTATAATTGAGCCGTTTATTTAAAAGTGTTGTAAACAAATTTTTAAAATAAAAAACTACTTTATATTTACATTTCCACGTTATCCTTTCATTTTGTAGAAAATTGTAAAAAATGTAAAAAATATTTAAAATATTAAAATAGTGATTTTCAATAAATTTGGCGATAAGTTTCTTTAAACAGAAAAAATAACGCAGAAATCTAAATATAAAGAAGTTATTTATTTTTGAAAATTGACTTGCACCACTTTCTAAATAAGCGGCTCAATTATTGGGAAGGAGTCTATTTTACGCAATCCGATATATAAATTTTGCCCCCTAGTTCCTCAATTATACTCTGTTTTACTATATTATAGAAGACAAAAAAGAAAGATCACTGTAATGGAAAAATAAAGATTTATTAATGAAAATGAAAATAAGTATCAAAAAGTGCTTTAAAATGTTTAATGTGAACTCAATGATTTACAATATACTCACTCAAACAGTTTCTTCAAACTATCACAAAAGCTTAATAAAACCGATAATGAAAAGGTGCCAATGAAAAACTTTGATGTTTATATGATAAGCACATTTAAGTTTAGTAAAAATATCGCTACACGTCGTTTATTTTTCGTATACTTTAAAAATAGAATTCACGATTGATAATTATCCAATAATTTGAAAGTGTTATTTTGTGAATTTTTGACGTGGAAATGAAGTAATTAGTTATTTTAAGTGACTTTTTAAATTAAAACTGAGTTATTTTAAAATATATGTGACTTGCATTAGGAATTAAGTAAGACAAAAATAAACTCAAATTTATTTAAGGATAGTATTGGTAAAACCATCCAACGTTATAGATAATCATATAAACTTTTGATGTTGACACACCAAACTGTGTTCCGATTGTTTTAAGTTTGCCAATATATTTAGTTTATTCATATTATTTTTAAACAATCAATATAAATTAGCAGAAGGCTCCTTGTTTCATTTAAAAGTTACAATAAATATTATTGTTCAATTCAAATTTAAACATAGTTTAAATGTCAAACTATAAGTATTACATTATTTTTAATTTATTGAGATCGGGAAAAAATAAATACGTTTATCAAAAACTAGAACTGTTTGATCTCCCTATATCAGTTTAAATATATATTGGGGTAACCCTTGTGAAGTATAGAGTTATATATCCAGAGCCAATATTGAACTTTTCAGTGGATTAATAGCACGGATAATGTTTCGTGATGACTCGGTTAGGATGGAAATTGGATTTCGTTTCTTCAGAAATCTGATTTTATATATCACCGCCGCCGCAGCGCCAGAATTGGACGATTGACATCTGCTCTGGCGGTGGAATCATAAAGCCTCGAATATATATGCGACGCGAGTACATACATCGATTTATTTGCTTCTCTCGCACACACTTGCTTTCTCCTAAAATAAAGCGATTAAGTTTTTTCTGCGCGGTTCGGCATTATTTCAAGAAGTTCGAAGCTTCCGAAACTTTCCTCAAGCTGTCCTTATTAAATTTCATTTGCCGAGTCGAAGTTACGCAATTTAAAAACATTTTAGTTGTGGAACTTGCTGCGCTTTTAATCTCGAGCCGGAAACGCTTAATTACTCTCAAAAACTCTAAACTAATGCTATGTTTCAATTAGAATCGTTAGGTTAGTATAAAAATAGTTTTACATATCGTTGGTCCAGATGAACAGGGTATTAACGCAAAAAAGCAGAAGAGCGATTTGAAGTTTTCAAATCAATATATTTCCACTTCTGTAAATAATTGGTTAACCTCATCTATAATATCTTTTAAACTAACTTTATTGATAACGTTTTTGTTCACTTCGTGACTTTGTCAATTTTGCTATTACTGAGAAAAAATAGAAATTCTATTAGGCAACAAAATATTGAGTTAATACCCTGTTCATCCAAACGAACGATATTTTCTTTCAATAATTCATTAACTGATTGTATTCTTCATTACAAATGTAACAGTTTGAATTACTTTGCAACTTTTTGTCATTACCATAGTCACCTAAAACTTGCTGGTTGTAACCCAACTAAAATTTAATCTATATTAATATAACGGGGAAGGTTTAATTAAAGTGACCGAAACGTTGAAGGGCGTTGAAGGTATGTAGAAACGTAATGTTTAATACCTTTTCTCGTTAATCCAAATTCCACTACGAATGTTTACAGGAAGGAATTTATTTTCCACGAGGTGATAATTGCAGCTGTAATTAATACCATTATCAATTTGGAATAGGTGCTAATTAATTAGAAGCTTCGATATATCGCGAAGGATACATTATTCAACATGCTTAATGTTATTGTTAGTTAATGTTATAGCAATTTCTTATATTAAATTCTTACAATTACATTATCTTAAAATTATATATTTGGAAATATTTGTTTTTTTTAATAAATTTCTGCCAAAAATTCTGATGGCTAAGAATTAATAAGTTAATTATTCAACACGAATAATAATGAATCAACTATTAATGAGTAATATTTTGTATATTAATTTATCAATTAATACAAAATTAAATTTGCAAAGCTTAATAAAGTCGGAACACAGCTTGAATATATAAATATATTCAATCTTTCCGGAGCTATAACACAATTGAGTCTGTTTATGTGTACCAAAACCTGTGTTTCTGTGTTACCATCGTGTTTTACCATCTCGTGTGAAATTTGCCAGTCATCCACGTCATGCCAGTCATCCACGTCATGCCAGTCATCCACGTAGGTTTCAAGTAAGTGGTGTACAAATTATTATTCATAAAAAGCAAAGCTGCACTGAGGAGAGATAGATCTAGATCAGGGCTTCTTAAACTTTTTTCATTCGCGACCCCATTTACGATTGTGATTTTTTTCGTGACCCCATTTTTTTTATCGTGACTTATTGATTAGGTAACAATATAATTTTAGAATTTGTTTAGAAACATACAAAAATTAACATAAAAAGAAAAAAAAAATAATAACAAAAAAATTAAAAAATGTATTTATTATATCATTTTTTTATATTTTATTGGTAATGGGAAATAAAGTTCTTATATACTTTTAATAATTTATTTGCCTTACTAGTTTCGATGTGAAAACTAACATCTTAATCATTATCTAAATCTTAATCTTTAAATCTTAAAATTATTATGTTTTATGATGTTATAAAATTATTATGATGTTATAAAAAAAAATTTTATTTAAATTTTTTTTTTATAACATCATAATAATTTTATAACATCATAAAACATAATAATTTTTAATTTAATAGAAATAATTTAGAGCCTATGATTAAGATGTTAGTTTTCACATCGAAACTAGTAAGGCAAATAAATTATTAAAATTATATAAGAACTTTATTTCCCATTACCAATAAAATATAAAAAAATGATAAACAACAGGGATAATAATAACCAACATGTATTTATTATAGTTTCTAAAATTATATACCTATTTTTCATGAAAACAGCATTTTTTTTTGCAATAATGATATATATTGCGAGTCTTAGTCCGAATATTTTTAGTCCTTTGGAGCGCAGCCGTTAAGTGTTTAAATATATAAAAATTAAAGGAAAATTAGTTTTTAATGAGACGGATGTGCTTGTTTTTTACTGCATAACAAACTAAATCTTGGTGTAATATTTGACACTGCTGGGACGTAAAATCTCTGGGATTTGATGTATGTTAAAGCTGAAAAAGTAATTTCACATAAATATGTGGTGCTGGAAGGCAGAAGAATATTTAATGCCATATCAGAGATTGTGGGAAATTCAGTTCTAGCTCCGATCCAGAATTCAGTTAAAGGCTTTTTCGAAAAGTCCAGTTTTAGATTTGACTCACTCGAAAGCTCACCAAATTCTTCTTGCGCTTTATATGGCAGGTGATCAATCTCACCAATGACAATCAAAAATGGGTTTTGAACCCAAGATAACTTCTTAAAATCAATATTGGATGTAAAATATTTACGAAACCATGTTTCTAGCGCTTTTAAGTGAAATATAATAATTTTTGCGATAAAAGTTTTGCAATGATTTTTCTCGGATATAAAATTGTCGATACTGGAAAACATTTCGAACGAATTACCTACCCTACCTACCTACTTTTTCAAATGTTGATCTTTTTATGCCCAAACAATTTCTAAATATATTTTGTCTGTTTTATTATAGGGCTAATACTGTAATCACCCGAACGGTTTTCAGAAATATTTCGTTGAATATTTTATAACAGGGTCATTACAGTAATCGTCGAACAATTTCTAAAAGATTTGTATTTTATGACAGGGGCATTACAGTAATCTTCGAACAATTTCTAAATGATTTACTATTTGTGTTTTATGGTATAATTGCTTATGATCTTCGAACAATTTCTAAAAGATTTAATATTTGTGTTTTATGGTAGGATTATTATTACAATTTTCGAACGATACAAATCTAAGAAATATTAGTTTACGATAATAGAGAAGGAAAACAATCCCCAATAAAATGGGTCCAGATACCCGAAGGAACATATAAATACGCTCACCACCCAAAAACAATCAGCATAGTCTAACCGACCTTCGCAAGAAGAACGTTAAACTAACCCACTCTTGACAAAGCCAAGAAAAACCACCAAGCAGAAAAATGAATTCATTCAACTGCTAAGCTATATCATGAACCGCAAGAAGAAGAACGAAGCCAACAACGAGCAAACCACCAGAAGAACCACCGCCGAGAGGACAGCCGATGCCGCCCCCCGAAGGACAACCGAAGCAGCCCCCCGAAGGACAACCGAAGCAGCCCCCAAGAAACCGATTGAAGCCGCCCCCGCGAGATCAGCGGCTGCCGCCCCCAAGAGAGCAACCGAAGCCGCCCCACGGAGAAGAGCCACGCCGATGGACACGGACAGCCCCACCGAAGCCGCCCCCAAGCGCAAACCCGAACAGGAGGACGAGGAAACGTTCAACGCCAAACTGGAGAGACAGAGCACGTCAGGATCGCAGGTAAGTATGAACATGTATGCATGCCTAGATACAGAGGACAGTGACGACCAAGACTATATAGAACCAGAAACCGAAAACCCCACTGATGAAAAGAACAACACCCCAATCATCCTTCGGAACAAAGAAAAATGGACCAGACTCAGCAAGAAACTGGACAGCAAACACATAAAATTCACAAGGGCCACGTCAACAAGAGACGGAATAAGGATCCAACCACAAACGATAACGGATTATCGTGAAATGTACAGCCTAATGAAAGGAGAAAACTACGAGTTCCACACTCACCAACTGAGCTCCGAGAAGAACCTCAAGGTGGTGATCAAGGGAATCCCCACCGAAGTCGAGGAAGAACTAATACTCAACGACCTAGCCGAAAAAGGTTACCCGGCAATCAAGGTGACAAGAATGAAGGGAAGGAACGCGACCCCTATCCAAATGGTATTAGTGGAAATACCTAAACAGTAGAAATCCATCTATCAAATGGAAAGAATACACTACCTCAGCGTAAGAATAGAGCCGCTCAAGCCTAGAGGAGACACTGTACAATGCCATAGATGCCAGCTCTATGGACACGTACAGAGAAACTGCAACGCGGAATATAGGTGCATGAAATGTGCTGGAAAACACAGCACGCACCTATGCGAAAAACCACCAACACTGCCACCGAAATGCGCAAACTGCGGAGGCGAACACGTCTCAATATGGAGGAACTGCCCCGCCAAACCAACAAACAGGACCGCAGAGACGGCAAGACAACGACCAACTCCCAGGACAAACCCGAACAGCTACAGACAAGCTGCAGCTAGGGAAAACACGACATACCGGGACACAGCACAAGCAACCACCAGCGAAAACAGACAAAACACCGAAAGGAAAACACCGATGACAAAGACAACAATAGACAAAGTAACGGACGAACTAGCGAAACTGCTAAAGAAATACGCCTCTGTCGAAACAAACGACGACGAACTGGAAAATTACTCAAAAACCATCACAAACATCGTCAAAATCATAAAAAATGACTAGAAAACGGAAAATAGACGAACTAAAGATTGTTTTCTGGAATGCAAACGGAGTCGAATGTAAGAAACTAGAACTGGTAGCACACATGACGGAATACAACATAGATGTGGCGCTAATCAACGAGACGCACCTGCGACGCTGCAATCGCCTAAACATACCAAACTACCAAACCTACAGGAAAGACAGGGGCCAACAAGCCGCAGGCGGAGTTTCCATTATAATCAAGAGGAATTTGAAACACCACGAATTGCCCGAAGTTGACACGACGGATAACACAGAAACGATAGGAATCGAAATAATGATCGCAGACGGTCCACTGGCCTTGTATTCACTATACTCGCCACCAAATAAAGAAATGAGCACTCCAGACTTGGATAAAATATTTAGAAATAACACGGCAACGATAGCCGCAGGAGACTTTAACGCAAAACACACACAGTGGAACTGCAGAAAAACAAATAAAAAAGGAAGAGAACTAAAACGTTACACAGAAAACCGCCTACTAACTGTTCTAGCCCCAAACGAGCCAACACATTTCACAGGTAATAACAGACACCCGCCGGACATATTGGACATAGCGGTAATTAAAAACGTCACAGCAAACATCGACATAGTCTGTATTGAAGACTTGAGCTCCGATCACAACCCCGTGCACATGAACGTCCAAACGAAAAGTGCGAGAAGAACGTGCGAGAAAACATTAACAAACTGGGAAAAGTTCAAAGAGAACCTAGATATTACCTGCACAGACATTACAGACCCATTAAGCCTAGAACAGGCGGCACAAACATTCGAGAACGAAATAAAGGAGGCGCTCCATACCGCCACAAGAAAACTAACCTTCTACAAAACAACTACACACCCACAGGAAATAATGAACCTAATACGCGCAAAACGGAAAGCAAACAAGACGTACCAACGTACATTAGCACCGACAGACAAAACGGTCCTGAACAGACTGACAAAAGAACTAAAACTGGCGCTACAAGAACAACACAACGCAGACTGGGAAAACAAACTAGAACGAATAAACGACGCCAAAGACGAACCGTGGTACTTAGCCAAGACTCTAAAACAACAGAACCGCAACACAATACCACCTATCAAAAAGAACGACGGCAGCACAGCAACCTCTGACATTGACAAGACAGAGACTTTCGCAAACGCCCTCGAAGAACAATTCGCACCAAATATCCCAAACGCAATCCACAACTCTCAAGGAATCTACGAAACGGTAAGGAGGATTCTAAACAGCGAAGAAAACTGCGACATAAGAGAATCAACGCCAGAGGAAATAGCCGAGATAATAAAAAACCTTAAAAACAGGAAAGCACCCGGTTGTGATAATATTAACAATGTGACTATCAAGAACCTAACGCCACCAGCTATAGACAGAATGAACCAAATCGTAAACGCATCGCTCAAACTCAGAACGTTTCCGACCCAATGGAAACACGCCACAGCAATACTGATTTCCAAACCCAACAAACCCAGGAACAAAACATCAAGCTACAGGCCAATAAGCCTACTAACAGGACTTGGAAAAATGACGGAGAAAATAATACACAATCGACTGACAGACATAGTTGACGAAAAAAAAAAATCCCGGACGAACAGTACGGATTCAGACAAGAACATTGCACAACGTACCAGACTAGAATAACCGAAGCGATAATAGACGCCTTCAACAGAGGATACGCCATGGGAGCGGTACTCCTGGACGTCTCAAAGGCCTTCGACAAGATGTGGCACGAAGGCTTAATATATAAAATGAATAAATTCAAAATCCCGATGGGGATGATAAAGCTACTAGCTTCGTACCTCAGCAACAGAACGTTCCAGGTGAAATTAAACGACACGATGTCGACGACACGTCCAGTGGGAGCGGGTGCCCCCAAGGATCCATACTGGGGCCCCTGCTCTACAACATCTACACCGCTGACATAGCAAGAATGGAAAACACAAAAATTGCACTATACGCAGACGACACTGCTATATTTACCAGAGGAATCCTGGCGAGCACCATCACCGAGAGACTACAAAACCACCTAGATGAGATAAATCGCTGGTGTAACACGTGGAAAATACAACTTAACGCTGAGAAAACTCAAGCCATCATGTTCACAAGAAGAAAATTCAAACACATCCCAACAAAACGCCTCAAGATTAATAATACAAGTATAAAATGGGAAAATCAGGTAAAATATCTAGGTATTATACTGGATAAAAGACTAACCTTCGCAAGACATATGGATTACATTGTGAAGAAAACCAAACAAATTAATGGCTATCTTTATCCCCTCATCAACAGGAAAAGCAAACTCAACAAGGAAAATAAGCTGAAACTGTACAAGACAGTAATACGACCAATAATGACATACTCGGCGACGTGCTGGAAGCAAGCTGACAAACACACAAAATACCGACTACAAATTATACAAAACAAAATAATGAGACAAATCACAGATTCGCGATGGTACGTAACCAACGAACAAATACATAAAGACCTCGAAATGGAGACAATCACAGAGCACATAGCAAGACTTACACAAAAAACATTTGACAACATGCGACAACATGACAATATAACAATACAACAAACCGCAAACTACAATACGAACGTCAAATGGAAATTCCCAAAACTGCAACAAACCACATTCAGACAATAAATAACACTGTTTTCTACCTACAGGGTACCCAAAGCAACCCCAGAGAAACAAAAGGACCATTCCGACAACACAGCAAATGATACAACACAGAAGAAACAAAGAAGGAAGCCAAAGGACCACAGCAGGACTAGCCGAGGACAAGAGGCCACAGCAGGATCAACCCAACCGAGGACCAGAAGCCACAACAGAAGAAACCAGGAAAAAAAAAACTGAAAAGAGCCGTTGTTTTAACGTTTCTCGCTAAAAACCGAACCAAAAGACAAACAGACTAAAAAAAAAAAAACGAGCCCAAACAAAAGACGGCGGAAGGACGGGCTCACGGCCCACAACCGCCACGAAACAAAGGATCCCATGTTAAACAATCAGTTCACCGGAACAGTTCAGTCGACAAGATCAGTCGACAAGTTCACTCGACAAGTTCACCCAGTTCACCCGAGCCGCAGTCACGCCAACAAGTTTATAATAAGTTGCAGCTTCGCGAATCCGTTGTTATAGTGTTATTTAGTGTTATTTAATTATTGTAAATATATTTCCTCTTATCACAAAAGTGAGTGATAAATTTATTCCTTACCCTTATCACCCAGAGTAGCAAGATCACATTTTTGTTCGGTTAAAAATATTTCGATTTCGTCCTTTAATAACAATAATCTTCTTAAACTTTGACCTCTTGATATCCATCTTATTTCTGCATGTAATAATAAATTTGTATAGTGGGAATCCGTATCCTTACAGAGATTTAAAAATAAGCGGCTGTTAAGAGCATTGCTCTTACAATTAATAAAATGTATTATCTTAATAGCATCCTGAAGCACATCGTTCAATTCTGCTGATATATTTTTTGCTGCGAGGGCTTCCCTGAAGAAATGAATAAGGCAGTGTGTAAAAGTTACATGATCATAATGAGCAGCTTGAAAAAATGATTTAAAAACAAAATTTTGGTTATCGCTTTTGCACCATCTGTGCATACTCTGCAGCAATTTCCATTCTAACCGTTTAGTTTTTAAAAATTCGTCAACTGTACAATATATGTCTTTTCCTCTACAAACAGTTCCTCTAATAACAATTCTTCCTCAACGTTTTCTTTTAAACATACGTCACATATACTAACAACTGAGCTAACTTAGTAATATCAGTTGTTTCGTCCAACTGAATTAAAATTTTTGGGCTTTCTTTAATTTGCACTAATTGTGATAAGTTGCACTAATTGATCCTTGTTAATTTCAGAAATTCTATTCGCGACAGTGTCGTATAAGATGAAACAAATAGGTTGTTTTACCATTACAATTTTTAAATGTAAAGCCAAATTGAAGAAAAGACTCGTTATATTTCCCCCCCCCCCCTGACCAGTGTTGCATGGGCGTAGCCAGGGCCCATGCAACACTGGACAAGCAACAACACAGTCACACTACAGTCAATGTTGCTGGATCGTTGTCTCTAGGGTTGCCAACTTTAACTACAGTTAGTGTTGATGAATCGTTGTCTCAGAAGCCCGCCATTTCTAAACTCTCACAAATGAATTTAAATATTTCACATTAAAATCACGCGACCCCAAGATTTTGCTACGCGACCCCATTTGGGATCGCGACCCATATTTTAAGAAGCCCTGATCTAGATAAATCTCGAAACGCGTCTGCAGATGGCTAAAACAAGGTTATTTTTTTGTCGAGTGCCACGAAGGTGGACTGAATGCTTGTAAATAGCTGGCAAATTTCACATGAGATTTGTATTGGTGGTTCTAGAAACACTCAATTGTGTTATAGAGCTCCAGTAAGGTTGACTATATTTATATATGGCCTGAATATATAATATAGTGTTCCGACTTTATTAAGTATATACGTTAATCTATAATGCAGTATGGTTTTACCAATACGGTATTTAAATTTGTAAACCTCTGTAATTTACAAAATTCTAAATAATAATTAGTGCCTATTATTTATTAGTATCTATTAGATACAAATATAGACACATTATTTAACTAGAATAATAAACTGTGTTACCGCTAGCAAGTTTGTACATTTTCGATTTTATTATATATTTTAATTACATTTCATTTATGATTTCATTCTATGGTCTTCCAATAAGAGGTTTCGTTTTGATATGTAAAAAAAAACTGGCCAAGTGCGAGTTGTGACTCGCGCACCGAGGGTTCCGTACAAACTTGTAAGTAAGGTATCATTTTTTTGTGGAGGACGTAGCAAGCACAATCAGTTAACTTGACAAGTGGCCCTCCTGAAATCACGACCATAGAATAAAGATGTCGCTGTCGTACGATGGAATTCTACCCTATATTTTATTATCATACATCCCCCATTCACTATGAGTGTTTAGGGGTTCTGGAACTTCACTATTTGTTTTTACTGCTCAATTTAGCCTGTATACCTATAAACCCTGTATAAAGGTATACAGGGTACTTGTTTTTTAAATAACGCGAATATTTTTAAACTTATAAAAAGAAAACTTTATTTTAGTATTACACTTACTCACTTACTTATATTAAGATCTAACTATTTCTAGATCTAATATAAACTAATATATTAACTATTTCTAGATATATTTCGATACTCTTAACATTCAGTTGTTCAATTGACTGCTTTTGGGAAATTGACTACCAAAAAATATAGGGCGTACGTGATTAAAGTATAATATACTTAAATCATATTATCTGCAACATATTATGTAGATTATGTAGATTATAGTATAGTATTATTATGTAGATTATCAACATATTATGTAGATTATAAAGAAAAATTAGACGAAATATAATATATACAGGATGTTACGGGACTTGAGTATGTCGCATGTCGGTTATAAGCAAGCAAAATTTAGACATAATATATACCCTGTTTATATTATGTATATAGAGCGTACGTGATGAAATGCATAACGAATATAAACAAAGAAAATTCAGAATAAACAGCTTGGTGCCAACACATACTTTTTAACCTCCGGACCTAACCGAGGAGGACCTAACTGTATGCAACCCATATGCTTCTGGAGCCTGACAATACCACTAAGACAACATAAGTGTATTTTCATAAGTTTCTAATAGTAAATTCGCATTTTTCTTGTAATTAAACTACATATTTACGGTTTTCAGATTTTTCCCTTTACATGTGCTGTAAGACGCTTCTTGCCAAATTTCATGATTCTAGGTTAACGGAAAGTACCCTATAGGTTTTGATTCCCTTGTGAAATCGCAAAATATGCGACATAAACAATCATATCTTTTAATCGAGTTGACTTACAAGTTTGATTTTTTCACAGCTGAAAGAGACCGCAGACCCGAGTATTTTATACAAATTTCAACTTGTTACCTCTACGCGTTCCTGAGAAAAATGGTCTTGACAGACAGACAGAGGGACAGTCAGACAGACAGACAGACAGACAGACAGACGGACAACAAAGTGATCCTATAAGGGTTCCCTTTTCGGTACGGAACCCTAAAAATGAAGGTAGTTATGCAACCCCTATCACCTATTGATCAATAGCAGAAAATAGCGCTTCTCTATAATCCTTTGGTCCTCCATAACTCGGCGGTGTAACCGGCCGCTCAGTCTAAAGAACTGCGTCGAAAAATCGTCCGCCGCGGCACAAAGGTGCACTTTTACAGTGCACCCTACACATTTATGCAGAATTGTCCGGATCGGGGGGCTCGAGGGAAGTGCAGATCGGGTTTTTAGATTCCCGCATCTGTCCTGCGCGATGCGAACCCAAATTTTCGCCGATGACCGTCGAACTCGCAAATTGTAGGCCAAAGAGGAGGTTGCGTTATGAGGTTGGATTATTTTTCGGCATTTCAGACGCACCGGTTGAAGGGAGCGACGCAGGAAGCCGCGTATGGTACCGAAATAGAAGCGTATCGGCGGGCGGCATTGCCTCGTGCTGCAAAAGTCGGATTCGGCCGCGAGGTAAGAGGGTAATGTAAAAAAATCGTGCAAAAAAAAGTTATATTTTCGAACGTCGGCAGCTCGACGGGGACGACTCGGCTCTTGAAACCATAGGCGCGGACGTCCGTTCCGAATCGAACGTGTGCAGTTTTGAGTCGCTGCGTTCAGAAATGGCGAAACTGCCACGGTCAGACTGACCTCACCTTAGGGCGAAAGAGAGCCGATACGTTTCGAACTGTGGCGGTCGCTCCGTGGTCACTCCGTGGTCGCAGCGACGTGGCGCCGGTACCAAAATGCGCGGCTCAAATACCTATGATAACTCGAAGAACGCCCAAAAAACCTCGTTTTAACAATGTTTTTAAACTCCTAAAAAAAACTAACAGGTTCTATGCCCGATCGAACAGCGCTAGTCCCGTACAGATCCGCCCATTGGTTCGGACGTTCTAGGTACCACCGCGAAACGCCTCTGTTTTTTTCACTTTTGCGCACTTTTCTCTTTAAACCGCCGCAGATTCGCAGAAAGTCGTCGCAGCTTAAAAATTCTGCCGATGGAGGATGGCCTTCATATACTAAATCCAAATAAGGGTAACGACACGAACAAACCATCGAACCGACGTTCCCTAACAATCGCATGACGCAAAGTCGCATTTAGATAGAATGTATACAGCAACGCTTCGGCGAGCACACATTATACCATCATCAACATCCAGCTATATTTGTCCACTGTTGGACATAAGCCTCCCGTAGCAACTTCCATCCCCCAGCAATAGTTGGGGGCAAGTATTTTAAAGAGAACGAACCCAACCGGCGACCCGGAGCCCTTTAAATAAGTGTAGGGCGTCCGTGGAAGTGATTTCAAAATCGGCAAAAAAAAGTTGCATTTTCTCTTGCACCAGGTGAACGGGGCGGAGCAGGACAGCGAGTGAAGTCCGCGGAGAATTATGGAAATCCGACGCAAAATGCGCCTCGAAGGTAAAAAATTCGTGATTTTAGGTTTCCGTCTGGTGCGACCGAACCTGAGGGAGTTGAGTTGTGAAAATGGCACCGCTCGACGGGGCTATCGATTCTACACCAGAAAAATGTACGTAAAATCTCGTTTTTCGCCGCCGCCTCCTCTTCCGTCGGGCCGTTATCGCAAAAGCCTCGATTTTCTGGGGGTTTTACCATCCGAAGGGGCGCGGCAGGACGGAGCATGAAACCTAGAGGCGAATTTAACGTAGGTGCAATCGGTGCGTAGCACCGACGGGCCCCAATGCGGGCGGGCCCCTGGGACAATACTTTACAATACACATGTACAATACACAGGGTCAGAAAATTAATGTTTTCCTGTTTTTCTCACACCTACTCTCTCTCTTCAGTCCATAACCCTTCTGCAGGGCGTGGTGACATCAATTTGCTACACTCGCAATGACTCCTCTCCAGCGTTATCTATCTTGGGCAGATCTCATTACTTTCTGCATTCCTTGTCCCGTCAGGGTTATTGTCCGGTCTATCCATCGTGTCGGCGATCTTTCTCTTGGGCGGCGGCCTTGTACCTTGCCTTCTACTACGAGTCGCTCAATATTGTCGAACCTCCTTGCCACATGACCCAGGTATCCCAAATACCGTTGGTTTATTGTCTGGTATAGTCTGGTCTCTATACCGAGTTGTTGAATAATACAGTCGTTTGTGCGGTGGTCTGTCCATGGTATTTGCAGCATTTTTCTATAGCAACACATTTCAAACGCTTCTATTCTGCGTTGGTCTGAGGTCCGAATAGTCCACGTTTCGCAGTCGTATGTTGCAATAAAGAAGACCAGGCTATGTATCAGACGAAATTTTGTGTTTCGATCTTTCCAAATTTTCACCAGTTTTGCCATAGACGTTCTGGAAATCACTTTTCGTTGGGTCGGGGATTTCTTCCTCCTCGCCCTTCGGGCTCGTTCCCCAAACGAGCTGTTGCATTGTAAAATCAACGTTCTTGTACTCTAATGTAAATTATTTTTAAATTTGTTACTCTACAATGCGTGGCCATACAACGTTTAATAACGCCATCTGATTTTGGAGTCTACAGAACTAGCAGCGTGACGCCACAATATGTGCCAAAAAATTGTCCAACAGAACTCTTGGTGATGGTTCTTCTATATACATTTCTCTTCTCTGAGAGCGGGCCCCGCCAAGAACTTGCACCGAGCCGCTGAATAGCTTAAAAACGCGCCTGATGAAACCTGGGGATGCGCAGTTAAACACAGTTAATTCGCAGTTAAAGCATCGAAGACGCGCGGCGGTTAAACAAGCGAGACACATCTTCGCTTGTTGCCTCCGGCGGCATAAACAATCCGAATTTGACCTTTTCAGAAACCCTCGTGGTACGGTCCCCCAGGTGAAATTCGGGAAACGCTACACGTCAGTAGTCTCAGAATTGATCGAAATTTGCGATTCCGTCGTGACCTCGCGATTCAGGCCGAACCCTTCCTCACACGGACCCCAAAAGTTTGCATTACAAAAATTACCACTTTTACAGAAGTCACGGCGAAGATGCCCGGGGAAAATGAAATTCACGACAGGATTCCGGTAGAAAACTTCGAGACGCGTCTTCCGATACTATTC
Organism: Phosphuga atrata; assembly: GCA_944588485.1. Taxonomy (NCBI): domain Eukaryota; kingdom Metazoa; phylum Arthropoda; class Insecta; order Coleoptera; family Silphidae; genus Phosphuga; species Phosphuga atrata. Next base: position 77,356,706 of record OX155894.1, read on the forward strand.
TCTTCCGATACTACTCTCAACGACGCCCGGCGGCGGCGGTGCATCAGATTCTTGTAGCCAAAGAATAGACGAACGAAATGACGATTTTCGATAACGCTTCCGGATGGCGTCATTTAGGCGTCCAAAATTGACGTTTTTTGCAAGAAAGTTTTTCGTACGTCGTAAAAATTTTAAGTAAAAATATCGAAAAGTGAGGTGACAGTCGAATCGACGGCGACGTTCCAGACACACATACGCCGGAACGTGCGACAAAAACTGTCCGGGTTGTGTGTCAAAAGTGAAAAACCTGGAAAAATTCGCCCAGACGTTGCTCTCGTTTAGTAATTCAGCGCAAAACTAGATGGCGCTGGGAAAAAAGAAACCCCGGGCTACATAGCCCTGTATAAATTCAGAGCCCCGGGTTACATCTACCGGAATGGCGGTGAAAGGGTTAATGTTATTGTTAGCAATTTCTTATTTTAAATTCTTACATTGCATTATCTTAAAATCGTATATTTGGAAATATATACTTTTTTAATAAATTTCTACCACAATTTCTGATGTCTATGGCTAAGTCAATTAATAATCATGAATAATAATTAATGAGTAATATTTTGTATATGAATCATTTATCAATTAATTCAAAATTAAATTTGTAAAACTTAATAAAGTCGTTACACAGCCTGAATATTTAAATATATATTGAGTCTGTTTAGGACTACCAAAACAAAACTCATGTAATATTTGCCAGTCATCCAGGTGGGTTTCAAGTATGTGGTTTACAAATTATTATTCATAAAAAGCAAAGCTGCATTGAGGAGAGATAGGGGAGAACAGGGTATTGGGAGCCTACTAAGGGAAAATTTTGATAAAAACCACATTTTTTAACATTATTTTTAACTTATAATTTTGAATTCGGAACTCTTACCTTGATTATTAAAGTATATTTTAATCACAGTTACAATGAATTACACTAATTTATTAAGATACAATAAAGATTTTACAAAAAAAGTCAGTCCCTCCCATTACCCTTCATATGCGGGTAATGAGAGCCTATTTAATGCCCATATTGGAAATGGAAGCCATAATATTTACTCTTTCCTGAAAATTTAACTAAACATACTTTACGTGGCATCTAATATAAAAAGAAGATATATGTATCTAAAATGACCTGAAAATATATTGTGGAAGTTCATGGGGTAATGGGGGCTATATCGGGTAGTGAGAGCCATGCTAGGCTACCATTACCCGCTGACCACCACTTTGAAAAGTAATAACATAAATATATAATTCTGCTTTCAATCACAATTTAACCAATTGGGCTTGTTAGTAAATGAATCTAGGGATGTAATAAGCATAAACATAATAAAATAAGAATATAACTTCATGCTTATCTTGGTACTAACAATCGGTAGTTTTTTATAAGCGTGGAGCGAAAAACTCGTGACTTAACGCATAGGCGCTAACGGTTCGTGTACGTCAGGCGAAGTTTCTCGATGGTTGACGGAAGCGGCTGAGTGTATACGATTGCAAAAATGTGCATAGTTTCCGTTCAATCAGCATCGCTCCATTACCCGACCGCTCTCATTACCCCGCGCTCCCCTAAATCTCGAAACGCGTCTGCAGATGGCTATCCACACAAGTTAATAGAAAGACTTTAACTTAAAAAAAAAACAAAGCAATGTTATGTTTCTGGTTTTCGTTGAGTGCCAGATGTGACAGAATTTTCGATGACCAGAAATGGATTATCCTAACAAACACACTCAACTCACTACTACTTCTCGAAATGCATTAATCTGTACCAATATTCGTGTTAATTCTTTAAAATTTCCTAAATAGTAATCATATTTCTAACTGCGTACTTTCAGATATCGCCATAAAACGTCCGTGGTTCATGCAAGTGTTGAATTTTCAAGGTATTTTCACTTCGTGCATATTTGGCAGCAAAATAGTTATGGAATTCTGCCAAGAAATGAGTTTCCAAGAAAGAAAAAAATCAATACTAGAGATACTAAAAATCTTTAAAGTAGCTTTATTATGCCTTTGCAGCATTCCTAACTTTTGGTAGAAGTGTATTACATTCTGCGATGGAGCGTGTAAAACTATGTGTACGTTTTGTCGCGGAGGCGTGAATCCGACCATTCGAAAGTTTTTGGTTGCCGGATTTCCTACAACCGCGCCCACGCACATCAATCTACAGGTCGACAAGGATTTTCTAAAGCCGAGCAAAATACGATAAGCAAACAAACATCGCGATTTGAATTTACACATCTTTAAATACAATCTTTTCGTGTTTCTGATTTTTTTATAAAATGTTGGCCCCCAAATCATATTTTTTTAATATAATTTGCACAATTTAGAAAGTTTATTATATCATAATACACCTCAAAGGAAATAAAGTAAAATGCTAGGAATATAGAAAATATTGAGAACCAACGGTGGCATACGTTGAACGCCGCACAGTGGGCTGAATTGCCGAAAAAGTGGACGAAAATATAATTCCTCGTCAATACATCTGAAATTATGGTTATAAGGGTTATTTTTGTCGCTGATCACGAATATGTTATCAAAAATTTCAAAAACAAAATGTCGGATTTAATATGGCGGATGTTTCTTCGAAATCCACATCCAATTTTTACAAAAATGCGTATATAGGGGTGTTTTACGTCGCTAATTACGAATCTGTTATCAGAATTTCCATTCTCCGCGTAACCGATGCCATTTTTCGTTGAAGTGTGTGATATCGAATCTGATTATTGAAGGGCGATCCTGAACAGTTTATGCTTATTCAAGAAAAAGACTGCCAACTGCGAGGGGAAACCTTTTTCTATATACTGTATTGACACAAAACTTAAAAAATAATGAATCGCCCAATGCTTCCCGAACTAGTTTCGTGTTCATTGCGTAGGTAATAATGTATGAATTCAGAATTCTAACGAATTGCATGCCGAAACCTGCCCATACGTATTTGGCACGGTGATAATAACCCTTAATCCACAAGTTTCTCAAAAAATTGTCAGCTATATTGGACCCGTCAATTTGTTTTTTGGAATCCCGATAATTGATACCTGATCAACGACATGAAAAACTTCTAGATACGCAATTTCAATCTGAAAAGATTTAAAAAAAACATCCGGCATATTTGGTTCGCCATTTTGTTTTATAAAATTTTGATAGCTCATTCGTAATCAGCAAGATCATGAATCCCTAGGTACAAAATTTTGTAAAAATTGAAGGAGTTTTTCGAAAAATTGCCCGCCATATTAAATCCGCCATTTTGTTTTTGAAAATTTGAATAACAGATTCGTAATCAGCCAGCAACCAAAATTTCAAATATATATGTAGGCATTCTATTTTTGTCCACTTTTTCGACAATCCAGTCCACTGTGCGCCGTCCGTATTTTAAAGTAATATAACCCTCAATAGACAATAAAAATGTTGGGGGCATACTGACATCCAAAACGATTGTTATGTGTATCATGACTTCTATAAACCAAATGGTTCTCAATAATTAATTAACCAATGAGGATATGTAATGAGTAGGGCCCGGATTAATATGTAAATACATATTTTTAATTCATATTATTTCCGGTCCTTATTTTGTTTTCCACACAAATTATGATATTTGGAACGAAAAAATATAATCTTTATTTTCCATATTTTTTTATATTTCAAAGGAAAGTCCATATTTAAAAAAAAAATAAAATCATCATCATATTTCTATTATTTTACCCGGGACAGCAATGCACAAAATTGGCGATTGCGCCACTTTGATATCGCTTGTTTCATTCTGCATTCCCCTCCACAGACTGAGTGTGACAGGTACAGGTCATATTCGCGTCCTTCCTAGACAAAGTTACATATCTATACTCGAGCCGGCGAAAGAATGCAGCTGTACTGCGCCGAGGTATGAGGGGCGAGGGACGCGCCGAAGTAGGCGCAGGTTAGTTTGAGTTAAGAAATATGCGTCAGTTTTTAAAATAGGGACAACTAAACAGCGCGCGCTCGGAATAATGTATGCGCAGAACAATGCTAAATTCGTCGAGACAAGATGCATTCTCTCGTCGGCCTGAGTATACCTACTTATTAAAACCTATCTATCTACTTATTTTAATAAAAATGCGTTTCAAATTGGAAAAATATATCGAAGGGAGATATCCCAAATCAATCGTTGAGTACAGATGTGAAAGTACTGTTTTGTAATGTCTATGAAAAATCTGTATCGACTGAGTAACGTTTTTTAATATCGCAACACGTACCTACTGCAAAGCACAAGGAAATATTACAAGGAACAATAAATTTAAGCAACAACTTCTCCCTAATACTATGACAAGCTGCTCTCAAAGTACTACTTTCTCGAAAGAATTGTGTTATGCTATGATGTGTGCAGACATACCAGCCAGTACAAAGCTACAAAGCATTATTTCGAACAAACAGAAAAAGTTTTAATTTTGAAAATTAAAAGAATGTGATTGTGTACTGCAATAATTTCCATAATGTTAATGAAAGGGAAGGTGAATACAATTGTTCTTATTTATTTTTCACATTATACTGTGTTTTCATTAAACTATATTTTAAAGTTATTGCTATTTTTAACTCCATATTTTGGATTTTTTGGTCCATATTTTGTTATTTTTAATGCATATTTATCCGAGCCCTAGTAATTAATTATTGAATTAATTTTATAATAATATAATTTCTCTATTATTTTGAAATTATCTTGATTGAAAACAAACAAATTAGCAGTTTTGATCTACAATAAAATTTATTGTATAAAACTTCTCCTTACTAATAAAAATTCTATTATTTCAAAACTTTTTAAAATTGTAGTTTATGATACAAGTGTGTGAAGAAGGACTTTTCTGCATGAGTTCCTTTTTTGTGCATAAGTTTAAAGCACCAGCCGAAGGCGAGTGATAAAAAAGGCGAGTGTACAAAAGCCTTTCACACACGTGTGTCATACATTATTTTATCTACGAAACATTAAAATACTGTTGAATCTACAAAAAAAATATTGTTTCTTACCTATAATATTCAAAAAAAATTATATTTTAAATTTAATTTTGACAGACAAAATAGTTCAAATCACTGACAGAATAGGGTTAGAATGTTCAGCGCCTCCTTGGAAAACATTGCTAACTAGTAAAAACCCACAGTGACGGGAACACTATTTGGTCGTTGTCGATGTAATCTAAGTTAACCTAGATTTAATCTAGAATAGGTTATGGTTAGATTAAGTTATATTAGAGCCAGACTGAGAGGCCGAGACTTCAAGATTCAAAATAAAACAATTTAATTCAATTTTATTATCCGTCAGAAATTTTATTTTCACTACGTCTGTTGCTTGTTTAGTGACGCAAGTTGTTGCCTCACGGAAAAAAGTTACAGTTTAAAAATTACAGTTTAAATAGCAGCAGCGGCCTTACGAATACACAAATTTATAAAGATTGCAGTCGCATACTGTAATTTTTAAAACTTATTTACTAAAATATAGGAAACTGTAATTTTAACAAAAGCAATTTGTAGTTTTTACAGTTTCAAATTCGTAAGGCCGCTGCCACTATTTAAAACTGTAATTTTTCAAGTGTACTTTTCCGTGCATAGTGACAACAAACATAAATCGTTTAATAATGAAACTCCATTTGATTTATATTGAACTTTTATGCACGATTTGGATAATTTTACGATTATAATTAAAGGGCGGATTATATGCACTAAAAAAACGAAATATATGCGCATATATATGCATCGATTTTTGAGGAAATATGCACTCAATTCGAAGATATATGCAGTACAATATGCAAACTTTTGACAGCAATTGATGAAGAAAAAGTAGAAATAATTAAGACCATGTAATATTTTTATTCACGCAAAATTTTCTTAATTCTAATTATTAATTATTAACTAAACAAATATATAAGTACACTATTTAATTCAATCTATATCTAAACTTGACCACTAGTCAATTCACAAGCTATACTGTTTTTTTTACAACAAATTTCTGTAACAATTGATAATCAAATGTTCAAAATTTTCTAACAGAATTTTTTGTCTGCTGTCTGAAAACATATGTTTATAAATCGAAAAATTTCGTTCAACATCTACAGAAGTAATTGGCGCATTTTTAATTTTTAAAATTATTGCTAAATCAAAATTAAAGTCAATATTCTCAACTATTTCGAATTTTAAGATTTTGCTGACATTTTTTAATTTAAAAAATCCCTCACTTTTTTCTATATTACCGCTTTAAAATTTTCGTGTATAGATTTCTTTTATAGTTCTAAATTTTCAAATAAAATTCTTCTATAATTTCAATTGATTCTGCTAGAGGAAAAGTTTTTGTTTCCAGCCTGTGAATAGAGTTTGAGATGAAGAAATAGTTTGCCATAATGCAAGGTGCTGGGGCAAATCCGAACTATTAACATTTTCTTTACAATTTTCCAAAGCGGAGCTAGAATCACTGATTTCGAGAAATATATCTTTAATACCTGCAAAATTATCGGTATAAAAAATTGCTGCGTCTAACCACGCACCCCATCTGGTAATTATAGGTTCAGGAGGCAATTGAACATTCGGTCACCTTATAAAATTGGACTCTCAAAGGGGCTTTTTAAAATATTTTTTGACATTACTAATTAAATCGTAAACAACGAAAAATCTAATATTTTATCAACGAGAAAAACAGTTGTGTGAATAATGCTACAATAAAAAAAAAATTGAACTGCTTTTATCATGTAGGGTGCATCGTGTAACAACATAAGTAAAAAAATTTCACAGGGTAAAAGGAAATTTTATAAACCTTCTTGTACAAATCGGGCAATTGTTAAATGATTAGTTTATTCAAGTTGTTTCGATTAAATTAAATATGATTTTCCAAAATGGTCTTCATGAAGAATTCCTATTAAAAAATGGGCTACATTTGTAGGTCATAATGGCCACATTTGTCGGTACTTTGTTGTCTAATTTCCAATATTGTTTGAATATTATGAGAATTTAAATAATTTTTTTAAAGATACTCTAGTCAGGTATATTATGTTCACAATATTTTTGAAAAAATAATAATAACCACTGAAATATGCAAGAATACGCAACTTTTGATGAAATTTGCACGAGTATGCCCAAATATCCAATATATGCAATTACTAATTAGCGTTAATTAACTGTAATCAATATATATATATATATATATATATATAAATATATATATATATATATATATATATATATATATATATATATATGCAAAAAATAAAATATTTCCACTTTGCATATAATCCGCCCTCTAATTATAATAATTGCATCCTTCACATACAATAGGCCGAGGCCGCACATCGTTTTTTTCCCGCGAGCGGTAAGCGCTATAACCGCGAAACCGCTCGAGAAGCACACAGTAAGTGAGGCCGCTTACTTGACTCAAAAAATCACACGATTAAAAAACGAGGCGGTTTATCCGTAGTGCGGCCTAGGCAATAATCTATTTATTAATGTGTTCATATTGGTGCAAGTAGAGGTATTGGTGCGAGTAGATAAATATTATTTATTTGAAGTAAGTACCTTGTTTAGGAAAACCATTCACAACATAATATTTTGAAAATAGAAGCACGTTTTATTGCACGGAAAATGTATTTTATTTCACTCATCGTATTTCCGTACTTTCGAAAACAAGTTTTGCAGATACGAAAAGTCGAATATTATTTTGTTGCGAAATGTGGTATTAATGCCGACGAGATAATATTGCGAGAGGATTCGATGTAAAAGTTTTTTGATTGGATAAACTAAAAGCATGCGAGAAAGAAGGCTTTGAGCTGAGAACGCAAAAAACTTTTTCAATAAGACTACTTGCGTGTTATGATACAGTTTACAAAGAAGATTTCTTTATAATCATTCTAAGATGATCTATGTTATCCGGCGAAGAACCCGTTATGATTGAATTTAATAGAATTTTGGTGAAAAATAAAACACGTTGCCAATGGGGTTTGGGAATACCCGCTCTTTTTAGACTCGGTGAGTCCGAGTCGAGTCCGATTCCGATTTTTCGGGTCCGGGTCCAGGTCTAATCTGTCTCGCAATTTAAACAAAAACACGAAAGGATTTTTCACGCATATGGTAAAGCAAGCGATACTGTACGAACTTGTTGATTAAGCTAAGTGGGACTTAGATAAACAAGGGATTTAGAGAATGTTATGGTAAATAGATAACAAAACTCCACAAGAAGCTAAGAGCGGAAGGCAAATGGATGAATTCCATTCTAAATAATCTAAAGTTAATTCAACTTGTCCGTATTTTTCAACACCATAGACGCTCTCGTCAGAATAATAATTATCATCTTGATCGTCATCAATACCATCTAGACCAGGGGTGGGGAACCTTTTTATCATGGAAGGCCACTTTAAATTTCGGGTATAATACAGAGGCCGCATAAAATTATGAAAATTCTTGAGCGTGTGGGGTTTCAAAGCTAAAAAAAAGGCCAGCTCTTTATTAACATTTTGTTAGAAAAAAATAGATACAGAACTAACAGAAAGACTACGATCACTTTTTCAACTGAATAGTCTGCAAGCACGAACCTCTGTCCTCAGAGATGCTTATTTTAATGCTAATGTATAATAATTAAATAATAACAATTCTAATGGAGCGGCCACGATCTATCTGCTATAAAAGGAAGACAAATTGAGGAATTGGGATCAAAATAAACGAGGTCAGTCGTCAGTATGAACAATGTAAGAGTTATGCCAAACATTGCAAATAACTTTTGAATCACCCTCGTAATTTAATGGGATTTATGAGTTTGTTTTTTATTGGAAAGAAATTGAATATTAGGTTCCAACTTTGTAACTCGTAACTTCAATTGGTCTTCTAAATGTGCATCAGTTATCTGGGTCCTTAATTCGTTCTTAATTTGTGTTAAATATGAAAAAGTTGATTCACAGCAGTATGTAGTTCCAAAGCAGGAAAGTAATCGACGAGCATGTTGACGTAACTTTGGATATTCAACTGCATTTTTCCATATTTCCACTACGTCTTTTTTGGAATCAAAAAGATTTTTTATAATAGTATCTTCACATTACTCAAACAATTCCATTTGTAGTTCACTAGGTGCCTTCGAAATGTCAACTAAATGTGGTTCGTACGCTAATTTCATTGTAATAGTATGTTTTTCAAAATCAGAAAACCTTTCAGAATATTTTTCAATTAATAAGTCCAAAACAGTTATGTAATCTTTGAATGTTTTTCATACATATTCTTGTTCATTTATCATTTTAGCTAACTGTGAGAAATGTTCTTCAGAAATTTGTGATTGAGAGCAGAGACTTTTGAAAATTATTAACTTTTTTCTAAACGCCTGGATGTTTTGCCACATATCATATATATGTTTTGTTCTGCCTTGCAAAGAAATATTTAAATCATTTTGTTTTATCATGATATCACACAAAAATGCAGCATTTCTACAAAATCCGTCATCCAACAATTCGCATTGCTGTTGTTGTACCTCATAAAACCTCAAAATGTCTTTTCGCAAACTTAAAACTTTGGCTAAAACTTGTCCTCTTGATAGCCAGCGTACTTTTGAAAGATATGGCAAATCTACACTATATGTTTCATCATCAGACATAAGCATATTTCGAAATTGACGATGTCGAGTCGCATTTGCACGTATAAAGTTAACAATTTTAATAACTTTATCCATAGTATTGCTTAAAGTAGCGGAAATAACTTTTCTAATTTTAAATTGTCTTTTTTCAGCAATGAAATGAGCCTTCTCATGATCCTTTCATGGAAGGTGCACCATTAGTGCACACACTCACTAAATTATCCATATTTAGTCCTGCTTCTTGGCATTTTTCTTTAAAACTGTTGTAAATATCAGCTCCACGAGTTCTTTCTGTAAGAGTACCCAATGCCAGTAGTTCCCCGAAACAAGTAAAATCTTCAGTGACAGCACGAATGAAAAACAAAACCTGAGCTGAGTCCGTTGCATCAGTAGATTCATCTAATGCTAGCGAAAAATATATATCTTCATTTTGTATAATTGAGTGAAGCTGTTCTGTTATATTTTGCGCCAACTCATGCTGTCTATCAGTTATGGTCCTCCTGGAAAGGGGTAATTGTTTGTATTTCTCAACTTTCTCTGGATCTAAACATCCTACTGCTTCAACAATGCAATCCTTTATCATTTCCACATCACTAAATGGTTTTCCCCGTTTTCCAAGAATATATGCTATTTTATAGGTAACATCAGTTGCAGTAGTACTTTGCTTAATAAAATTACTGAGAGCTTGTTTTTGATGCTGTTTTTCTGAGGCGGAAGAGGAAGTCTGGTTTAATTCCCAACGATGGAGAGAACGAAAGAGCTTAGTGGAGTGAAGCACGAACAAAAAATCAAAAATCAAATTTAGGATTAGCAATCCTAAATATCTTATTTTGGAATCTCATTCCTCACATTGTATGTAATACAATTTCAACTGCAGTATGGGAAGTCCGCAAAATGAATGCACTACCCCAGGTGGTACCTCGAGAGAGAAATCCACCACTACGTCACGCAATGCTTCGGGACTAAAGGATCTGGGGAGTTCCAACAACTGCAATCAAAAGGAGCATTGAAACGGAGCAACCTTTAAATCCTTCTAAAATGAAATTCAAGAGCAAATTCTTTTTAGGCACTTTAAATGTAAATTCTCCACTCAAGACTGGCAAACAAAAAGAACTACAAATACTTTTAGAAAAAAATAAAATTCAAATTTTAGCAGTTCAAGAAACAAGGTTCCAAGATGAAAACGTAGTAGATACTTGTAACTGCAGAATCTCCAAAGGCAAACCAGCAATCAAAATTATGAATGGGATACCTCTAATCTCTACGGCTGACTTGTATTCGTGTTTGAATGCATTAGGTGGATATACGTGAGGGACAGTTGGAAGGAGCAGACAGGCCTTAACCTAGAGGTGCAAACACTGGTAGACGCGATGCTCAAATCACCAGAGGACTGCACATAGATGCAGACAATGATACGTGACATCCTGGCACAAAAAGAACAAGACAAATTAACAACATTGGGGACGTCGACAACGCGGCACTAAGGTAGCCGAATAGCGGAAACGTTAGAAGAATTCTAACTCTAAATAGCGGAAAGCGGAAACGTTAGAAGAAAAAGTTTTTTCTTTCTAAACAAAGTAGTAATAGCCAGTGAAGAGAAAGGTCTGAATGACGACGACCTGGATCCATACACCATTATCTAATGGTGTATCAATCAGTCCTGTGTAGGACCTGGGACCTCCTCCCTTAGCCTACACTTGTGCTTGGTGTCTTGACTTGTTAGATACAAGTGTACGGAGCCCTTTCAGTTTTTAACGTGGATGGCGAGCTACTATTGCGGGAGGCAGATTTTTACTGTGATGAATTTGCGAGAGCCATCTACAGGAGAACGGTGGCTTATTTTTACCATGTCCAGGATTTGAACCCGGGACTGCGGCTCCGAAGTCTGGCACCTTAACTACTAGGCCACCACCGCCTCCATTGAATGAAAAGAAAACATAATATATGTTTTTATCAAAAACGCATAGGGTATATGCTATATGGAAATGTACACATCCATGGCCGACGCATTGACCATGTACACAAATATAACTACCTAGGAACTAATGTAAACACCAACGATTTAACTCAAGAAACAAAGATAAGGATCGAGAAAGCCCGCGCCGCGTATATAAGTATGAAGCGCGTTTAATGTACTCATGACGTCAATCTAAACCTTAATCTGCGATTAGTTAGATGCTGTTATCTCCATACTGCTCTATGTTATAGAGACATGGACATTGAATAAGAAAGACACTAATATACTAGAAGCCTTCGAGTTGTGGGTTTATCGGAGGATACTTGGGGTATCATGGGGTGACAAAATTACTAATCTTGAGATCGTTAGAACGAGAAATCGTAATAACCATCAACAGTTGAAAACTGAAGTACTTGGGACGCGTAATGAGAGGACGGAAATACCAACTACTGTAGCTGATCATGCAGGGAAAGATCCAAGGAAGGAGAAGTATTGGAGGTCGACGAACATCTTTGCTACAAATTTGAGGGAATAGTTCCAGTCCACCTACCGAAACATTCAGAATAGTTGTTTCAAAAATAGTTTCGAAAATGTTGGAATATGTATAAATTTCCTAGTACGGTACTGCATCGAAGACTTAGAGAGTGGGGTAACTAAATAGTGTGTGCGCAAAGGAGGAAAAGAGAGTCGTCGCATGTCGCCTGCCGAAGAATGAAGTTCAAGCGAGAAGTTAATTATTGATTATATAGAAGAAGTTCTCATTTAGTTATTAGTATGTAATTGTAAATAGGAAGTTAATAAATATACATTAAGTACTGCAACCGAGTCTTCCGATTAATTTTAACAAAAATAGCATTGATTATTGTCAAACTTCGCAACGGAGAAGGCACACAAGAAAAAGAAATAAAACATAACACCAAGTTCAAAAAATAAGAAGAAAAGAAAGTCTGCGCAACGATCTTCTTAGATGTTGGGCAGGCATTCGACAAGGTTTGGCACCAGGGACTTGTTCACAAATTAAACCAACTTCTTGAAAAATAGTATGTTGAACTGCTAAAGTCATACATTACAGATAGAATGTTCCGCATAAAACAGGAAAACGATTACACTGAGCTAAAAGAAATATAAGCAGGTGTCCCGCAAGGTAGTGTGCTGGGACCTATACTTTATCTTCTTTATACGTGCGATCTACCAGAAATTGAAATAATCTCCACAGCAACATTTGCAGATGATACTGCACTTATAGCAGTTGCAAATAATGCAACTGAAGCTACAGAAAAACTTCAATAAGCTACAAATAAGATATCCAGATGGATGCAAAATTTGAAGATAAAGCTGAATGAAACCAAATCTACTCATACCAACTTTACCAATAAGAAAATCATGGACCTTACACCTTTAACCATTAACAATAAAATTATACCATACTCAAACACTGCAAAGTACCTAGGTATAACCCTAGATACAAAACTTCTTTGGAAAGAACATATAGAGAAAAAATTTAAAGCATTAGGTTTTTTTTAAATGTATTGGCTAATAGGTCGCAACTCAAAATTGTCAATATACAACAAAGTGTTACTATATAACCAGACTTTAAAACCACTGTGGACTTATGGCATTCAACTCTGGGGGTGTGCCAAATCATGTCACATAAACAAAATTCCGAGATTCCAAAACAAGGTTCTACGAAATATTGTTGTGTATCACTGTGTTATGTACGAAATAAATTCAACCTGGGACCTTGGCATCGAAGATGTTGCCAGTGCGATTAAAAACTTGCTGCTAATCACGAACTAAGGCTCCAGATCCACGTCAACGCCGAAGCGACCCAATTCCTGGATACACGTGGAATAAGAAGACTGAAAAGACATAAACCTCACGAACTACTATAGTACGAGGAGCTAAGTATGTGATGTTCCTGGAACGTTTAGTCAAAACTTTTGGACACCAGTGGGTGAACACTAGATTACGCGCAGTAGTATTGTAGATTAGAGCAAAATTAATGGTTAGTTTAGTTAAGACTAGTTTTAATAATTACTGTATTTTCTTCATGATGAAACGATTAATAAAAAAAGAAGTTCACAAAATGTAAACAATACGAATTTATAATATATATCTCTTCATGAATTTGTTAAATTAAATTCCTAAGCTCTTTCTTTCTTAAATCGATGTAATATTATTTATATTTCTTATATAGGTATAATATGCATGTTTTTGACAAAAAATGGGTTTTCAATTATTATTTTTAAGTATTAGATTTTCTGTTATCTAAAAATAACAAAATTATTAGGAAACATAAATAAATTAATCCCCTTTCTCCAATTGACTGATTACAGTATATTTATGTGAATACATAGTGAAGCAAATAAACATCAAATATAAACGCATTAGAACTTGTTGGTTTTCCTAACACGACAAAGCAAGTAAACAAATACAATATCAATATATTGAAGGCAACCTTTAATTTCATTCATTGCATTATAGAGAAAAGCAAGGTTTGTGTTTATAGATTTTTTTATACACATTAATATTTTATTGGAGTTTTATAACACATTTTCGAAAAGATAAAGAATAAGCAGTCTACTCATCCGATAGCTTTGCACAAGAAATTTTAGTGTTAAAAAGTTTAAGTATTTCTAGAACACATGACGTTTTTATAAAGATTTTATGTTATCGTAACTCACAGGCCATATAATGCAGAGGGCGTATTTAACTCTAAACCAAGAGCGAGTTCTAAACAAAATAAAAAGAAAAACATGCAGTAAAAAATTATAACGAAACTTTGCAATTGCACGAATTAAAAACGAAAAGAGAAACAAGTATTAACATTTTTTATAAAAAAAATTACAGTAAATTTTGCAATAGACCTTTTGATAGTTGATTTTTTTTGTGCGCAATTTCAGCCACATTGTTCGGGCAGTTTTTGACGTATCACCAGTGAAAATAACAAAATGTGCCCGAAACTTTCATATTCCCGCCTTTTAAACATGGCGGACGCGCATGCGCTAAATTAACCGCAAAAAGGTCTATTATACGAATTATAAAAAAAACATGCGAATAAAACTTTTATACAAACAACTTCAAATTCACTTGTTCTTTTACATGGATTGCAATTATTAAGATTTTCTTTATAGCGGAACATATTTATGAATCCTAATTTCTACAAGTTATTCAAGAACATTTCAACTTATTGTCTTCATAAATCAGTTTTATTCATAAATCATTGTCTACAAACAAAAATCCTTATATTTATGTTTTCTTTGTATTTTTGTTCGCAAGAAATATTCTATTAATATGATTACAACGAGAGTTTTTTCTCTGTTAAATCAGAATGCGGAAAGATTCCATTTCATCAATCAAAAATTAAATGATGCGCTGGAAGCAAATGGCAGCACGGAATGACACAGTAGAAAGGGGAAATGGCCGTAACATGGAGGAAAAAATCCACTTGAGTCTGATTCGTTTGACCGACGAGCTTAATCGAATTCATTTTTGCCAACGAAAAGCTCAGTTTCAAGCAACTTGTCTTATTGAAAATGCAATTAAAAATATTCTATTTATATGATTTTAGCGAGAAGTTGTTCTTTTCTTTGATAGAAGGAGGAGATGGTTTTTGTAGTGTACTGTAAACTGTATTATTGTTCGTTGGTCCTGCTCCAGAGTGTATTGTCGTTTAAGAGATAAGTGTCGAGTCAGGTGGTCGCAGACGAGACTTCGGTCTCTCTGCTCCCACCCTTCGAAGTGTCAAGACGTACTTTTACAAGGTCTTAGTTCTGTTAATATATATCGTTCGTTTGGATGAACAGGGTATTAACTCATAATGTTCTTGCCTGCAGAATTTCTTTTTTTTTTCTCAGTAACAGCAAAATTGACAAAGTCAAGAAGTGAACAAAAACGTTATCAATAAACGTTAGTCAATAGTTTAAACAGAAAAGGAAAGAAATGGAAATATATTGATTTGAAAACTTCAAATCGCTCTTCAGGTTTTTTTGAGTTAATACCCTGTTCATCTGGACCGACGATATGTTGTTAAGCCTATATAGTTGTTTTATATAACTCTCCACTGGACACCCACTTGACCACCTCAATACATATTAGTCTTAAGATGGAAAAAATCCACTTGAATTTGATTCGTTTGAACGCCGAGCAAAATCTAATTCAAATTTTCCCAACGAAAGGCTCAGTAATTTGTCTAATTCAAAATCAAATTAAAAATATTCTGTTTATATTATTACAGTGAGAAGTTTTTCTTTTTGTATTAGAATGAGGAAATGGGCTTAAGATGGAAAAAAAATCACATTTGACCGTCGCGAAAAATCGAATTCACTTTTTGCTAACGAAAAGCTCTGTTTCAAGCTATTTGTCTCATTGAGAATTTAATTAAAAATATCTTATTTATATTATTACAGTGTGAAGTTAGAAAGGGTAGATGGTCTTAACATAAAAATATTTCACTTGACTTTGATTCGTTTGACCGACCGTCTAGGATAATCGAATTCAGTTTTTGCAAACGAAAAGATCAGTTTCAAGGAATATGTCTTATTGAAAATTTAATTAAAACATTGAAGCAAGTTTAAAACAAAGTAGATATAGGACGCTATATTGCATTACAAGAGTAAGATTATTAGATTTATCTGAGAGCGAAGATAATTTAATAATAAAATATTTATTAGATTGCTTTCCTTTCATATACCAATATTAATTTTTGCAAGAAACATCTTTTAAGTTTTAATTCTGTTACAAAGACTAAAAACTAGTAATACAATATTTGAACTTTCTTACTAAGCCAGCATTCATATTTCACAAATAAATTAATAATGAGTGTAAAAGTACGAGTGCAATATTGTTACATAATTATAATATTTTTTTAAAATTATTAAAATTATTAATATTTTTACTTTGTAATTAAGCCTGGCATTTACCTATATTTCACAAATAAATTCAAAAGTATGCTGTTACATTATTTATATTCCTTTTTTGTGCACTTTTTGCAAATCTCACAAATTTGAATTTTTAATTTAATATTTGTTGTTGGACGTGAACTCAAATCCATGAACAAAATAATTATACATTTTAGCAAAAGATTTGTTTATTAATAAATTTTCAGTTAAAAAAATAAATTAAATAAATATGTAAATTTTCCAAGTGAAATTAAACAATTGCTCAAGGACCCCTAAAGACCCGATTAGATGAGATGCGAGACCGGACTGGATCAAGTAAGATTTTACAATAGACCTCTTTACGGTTAGTTAAGCGCATGCGCGTGTGCCATGTTTAAATGGCGGGAATTTGAAAGTTTCGAGAACATTTTGTTATTTTCACTGGTTATACTTCAAAAAGTGACCGAAAAATATGGCGGAAACGTATGCGCACTAAAAAAATTCTAATTACTTCAAACTATGAAAAAGTCTATTGGATTGGGCTAAGCGAATGCGTGGTTAATTTGATCGAATTTGCGACTGTAAGAAACGTTTTTTTTTGTTGCATTTTTCACAATTTTTCATTGTAAAAAATAAGCCACCGTTCTCCTGTAGATGGCTCTGGTAAAGTCATCGCAAAGACACCAAAGCACAAGTGTATGCCATGGGAGGAGCCCTTGGCCCGTCATGGGCTGATGCGCCAGGGTTATTATTATTAAGAAACGTTTTTTGAAACCAAGGCAGAATGTACAACAGGAGCGCCTGGTCGTGTTACATATTGGGATGTGCTCGTTCTATAGAGAGATGTTCGTTGAAAACCTTTTGTAGATATTTTTATGCTACCGAGCACAAAAATGTCTACAGATGTCCCTCTGTGAACATTTTTATGCTCGGTTGCCCTTTGTAGATATTTTCCGAACGTTCCGATAACTTTGTGAACATGTTGGTGCTCGGTAGACTTTTGCAGACATTTTTATGCTCGCTAGCCCTTTGTGGACATTTGTGTGCTCAGTATCCCATTGGGAACATTTTTGTGCTTGGGCTACTTTATGAACATTTTTGCTAATTCTACAATAGACCTTTTTTGTGCGCATGCGTCAATTTTCGACAAGTACGAAAAAAAAGTGCCCTAAATTTTTTTACGTATAACCAGTGAAAATAACCAAATGTGCCCCGAAACTTTCATATTCCCACCTTTTAAACATTTTGGACGCGCATGCGCTTAATTAACCGTAAAAACGTCTATTACATTCAACACATTGAAATGAACATCCAAACTGAACACAAATCAGCTATCAAATAGCCTGTCATTGGAACCAGTGTTGCCAATGTGAGAAACAAGCTTCCTACGAAAAAACACCATTTATAGTGAATAATATTTATTGTAATATAAAAATGAAACAAAGGGCTCTCTCGCCCTTAGATATAATTATTTATTTAGATATAATTCATCTAGACTTTCCAACCGGTATATATCCGGTAATAACTAGATTATATCTATTAATCTTTTATGGATTTATGTAATCGAAAATTTGTGTGGAATTTTCATCACCTGGCTGTATTTTTCTGCGCGTTCTCACATTATGATTATTTTTGTTTGATCAAATAGGCAATACCGAGTATATTTAAATAAAATATATAAATTTCCAGTTAGTAAATTCCCATTTGTTAGTTAGTTTAAAACTTATGGCACTGCAACAATTTGTAGTTTCTGTCTAGGACTAAATATTTTAACGTGACAAGGTTTTTGTTCCGTCGTGTAGCTAATAATATAATTATTCTTATTTATTATTAAAACCTTTACGTCTTTGATACAGCCATAAACAATCTACTTTTATGGATTTAAGTCCTTTTATTTTATTTAAATTTTAAATACATTTAGTTGTTTTTCGATTTATTTTTAGTTATTTGCTAGCTTTTAATCTACTTATAATTGTAAATGTATTGTGTAGATATTTCCCATAATAATGTTTTTGGGTCTTTTTGCTGATCAGCTTATATATTTCATAAGTTACCTGAAGGGATAGTTTTTTTTAAAATAATTTGTGGAAATATTTGTAAATACCATTTGTAAATTGCCCATCCAGGTAGAAAGTCTTGGACCTTTCTCCCCTTCCCTGCATAGTCTCCGAAGTGCAAGACTTGCTAATTATCCCGCCTTCTAATCACTTTCCTGTTTTACTATTCGTTGCCGAATTTTCCTACCCCTGGTTTTCCTACCTTGTAGGTGTAACTCCTAGATTTATTTTAGCATAAAATAGATTGTGTTCGAGTATTCGAGTTATTCAAGTTTCATACTTTGTAGCGCACAGCCGCATTTTGTTTTAAGTTAAGTTTAAGTTAAGTTTAAGAATAAAATCGAGTAAAATTTACAATCGTGTCTCTTTTAATATAAGAATTACTTAGATTATTAACCCAATTCACCCAATCACTTAATTCTTTCTCCTACATCATAAAGACTTTTTTTGTGCAAATATAACATTAATTTGCACGTAACATCTTAACTCGCGGTAAACTAATCGCGAGTCGTCACAGTTTTAATAAGTTAAATTTTCATTTATATTTTCCTGCCAAATCTTATTTATGTAATATTATTGTATTCACATTGTTGACCGAGCAAAAGTAGCATGGAGTATTGTTTATTAGGAAAATCTTAGATTGAGAAACCCGTGTGTAGGACCAGCGCACAGTGGTCTGAAATCCCAAAAAGCTGGCAAAAAATCAAAAAAAGATTATATTTTCTTATAAAGTTTAAAAAAAAAAAATTTTCGGAAAAGATTTCTACAGATCCTAAAATTTCAAGTTTTCGAAAACTTCCGCAAAAGAAATTGAAGTCGTTTTTTCCAGAAGCTATCGAATTATGTGTAGAAATTACATCTCAGATTTTGGAATCAGATGAATCAGATACATCTGATGGTGATTAATAATTTAAACTTTATAAAGTAGGGTTAAAAATGCTTATGTGGGTGTACCTGAGTCTGTATATAAATTGAAAGTGGGGCAATTTTCGCGCGTCATTTTTTGTTCGAGTGTTCGTAAAACAGTGCTAAGTGAAATAATTTATATTATACCTTACAATACGGAATATGCATGTTTTTTTTTAATATTTTTAATTCACTGTTTGTACCGTTATGATATTGTAAAAAATATAATTACTGCTTAAAAATGCTGTAATTAAGTTATAAATAAAATAAGTAAATATTTAAAATTGAGAAAAAAATTGAGCTGTTTAAACGGCCCCATTTTCGCGCGGTTTGTTAATGACGTCAATTACCACTGACAGCTCAGTCCATTGATAACTACAACTGTTTTCATTTTTGATTTGACGTTTTTGACGTTTGTTTTCTAACCAGAAGATTGCAATCACATACAAATGTAAAAAATACATTGTTGTACAAATGCAAAAAATACAAGGACTTGTTTATATGGTATGTAACGTCACTTTCGTTTTAACTAATGGTATTGCGTTTTACAAATTTTAATTTCCCTCGCTTATTTTGCAAATAATTGCAATAATGGTTTAATTGAAATGTCCGGTCAATAAAGATTCGGAAAAAAAATATTTGAACCAAATTTAAATTTCATGCATATTCCCTATTGATCGTTTTCTCCCCAGAAAAATGGATTCTTCTTATGAAGGTATGTAGAATTTAACTGTGTTTTTAAATTTCTTTTATTTTATGTGTATATTAACATCTTGCAAAAAAAATTGTTAAATTTTCACAAAATTGTGAAGAATTTTTTTTCCCAATTTCTTCCATGTAGAACGAAGGTTAAAGAAGCTGCGCTCGGCGGCTATATAATTAACAGGACAGTGTTATGAATAGGGTTTTCTAAAATATTGTAAGAATCAAGCTTACACTTATTTGCACTTTACCTTTTATATCAATTTTGGTAAGTTTTTTATGAAGTCGAAGATGGTGGAGGTACCAGTTGAACTGAATAATAGTACTTTATTCATCATTTTTATCTTTTCGACACTTTTTCTTCATTTTTATCTGCAGGGATTTTAAATACAATTGCTGGCCTATATTCAAAATAAAATTTACAAATTAATATCTTTTTTTTTTTCGGAAAATAACTATTGGAATGATTGATGGAAGACGTTTTTAATAGGCTCTTGATTTCCTCAGATCCTAAAATTACAAGTTTCCGAAAACTTCCGCAAAAGAAAGTGAAGTCGTTTTTTGCGGAAGCTATCGAATTATGTGTAGAAATTACAACTCCCATTTTTGAATCAGATGAATCAGATACATATGATGGTGATTAATAATTTTAACTATGTTACATGCAATTTTAATAAATTCTGTTATTTTCTATTTATGCTCTTTTTTATCGAAACTTCAAAGAACCAAATTCTATGAAACAGTAAGTTTTTCTAGATAAAATCAACGATCAGTTGATCATTTTTCAATTCATTTTCGGGATCAGCGACTTCTAAAACCCCTAAATCCCAAGTGTCAACAAAATTAAACGCTTTTTTCGAAAAATTATCCGCCAGCGACCTTAAAAACGTGAGGATACCAAAAATCACAATATTTTAACGATTCCTTCATATTTTGGCCAGCTTTTTGGGATTTCAGACCACGGCGTCACCAAAGATGTAAGTCAAATTCACGTCACAAGTGACGGGTTAAGGCTCCTTCAGACCGGTGCGGAGCGTATGCGTCGCGAAATTTCCGCGACGAAAAAATCCCTAGCGGCCCGGCAGCGAAATGGCAATGTCCACATCAGAACGCGATTTTTACGTGTATATAGATAGTAGCCATGATGTCAGTCCAAGAAGCTATGCCATTTTAAGCATTGACTGCATAAGATGAAATATGTTATTTTGAATTTCTAAAACACATAAAACTCATTTCAGAATTAAATACTGGTTCATAAAATTTATTAGTGTGCCATGCTATCAAAGTGACAAACACTCTTTTTTTACGCTCCCTAATTTTCGAATAAAAATATCGATTATGAGCTTAAACCACTCCCAATGAAACATCGGCAAACCCTGAAGTAAAGCAGCAACTTCGCACCCATAAAAACGGTGACTGTTCTAAACCCCAAAAAATCCCTGCCTGGTGTTTGCCAAGACTTGTCTGAAACCGACGCTGGACATGACAACATGCGGGATGTTGGAAATAGGAGCTCTAAGAGGCGACTCCCTATCACTCAAAAAAATTCAGCCGTTACTCAAAACTTCGAAGATAAAGAAAATGCTTCTACCTCTAATTCTTTCGGAGTCAAAATGACGAGAGATGCGGACGTCGCAATGAGTAATCCTAAAATGTTTAAGTGTCATTTGAATATAAAAGTACCAAAAATAGTGATTTGTATAATTTGCGAAGGTGTTAACAGATTAAATATGGGTAAATACATAAGTGATATTCTAGTGGTCTGCCCAGCCCACCACATGGATGACCTTACCTCTAAAAGGGATTTCCAAAACATTGATTTAAACGAGGATGCACGTAAGATTATAATTCAAACCAAACTGTATGAAAAAGACAAGATGAATCAGGAGCTGCGGAGTAGTACTAAACCGAATGCAAAAGTGAAGGTACCCTTATGGTTGAAACTATCATTGATAATGAACTTCCTATACAGAGGGTTGAAAATGAACTACTGAAACAACTGAACCAAGAACTTAAAGACAAAAATGTATTACTGAAAGAACTAGTTGAAAGAAAAAATGCTGTAAGTAAAAGTAATCTCGTTAGTTATGCAGACATGGCTAAGATTGATAATAATAACACTAGGAAAGTCATACCTAACATCATAGTTAAAGCAAAAGATAAAAACAATCGTGAAGTAGATAAAAATGTTAAAAAACAATTACTGGACAATATCTCAGTACCTATCAAAAAAGTTTCAATTTACAAGACTGGAGAAGTTGCTATTAGATGTAAAAACAAGGAGGATGTCAAAAGAACAACGGCTTTATTAAATGAAAAATTGAAAAATGATTATCTAGTGGAAGTGCAGACTCTCAAATTACCTAGATTAAAAATATTTGATGTTCAAAATGATATGAACTTAAGTGACCTCCAAGAGGACATTAAAAACAGAAACCCATCCATGTTAAATAGTAATTTCTCTTTAATCTCTGAATTTACCAATGCAATGAAACAACGCATTGTGATCATGGAGGCTTCACCTGAAGTATACAGCACTGTCATAAAAAATGGTTTCAAAATATTCATTGGTTACCAGTGTTGTAGAGTATCCGATGATATCAATATAAACTTATGCTTCAAATGTGGACGTTTAAATCATAGCTTCAAAAAATTGTATGAACAAGGTCAAGTGTCTAAAATGTGCTGGTGACCATCCAACAGAAAGCTGCAAATCTGAAATTCTTAAGTGTGTTAATTGTGAATTCTACAACAAGAAATATGGTCTAATTAAATGCACAAATCATTACCCAAATAATACAACCCAGTGTGAATACCTAAAATACAAGATACAAAATCTTCTAAATATAACTGATTACCCTACATTACCAAAAATACCAAATTATCTTCGTAAGTTCCCAGGCCAAAAAAAGAATCTTCCTTAACAACAAACTTCTAATAACTAATATATAACTTCTTACAAAATTATGTCTGATTCTAATAATTACATTGAAGAGTCTGTTGATAATTTAGAAGACCTAAACTATTTTTTGAACGATTCTGGTTTACTTTTCTTACACGTTAATGTCAGGAGTTTAAACGCAAACTATGAAAAATTGGAATTACTGGTAACATCTCTACTAACCAAACCGCATGTAATCGTCTGCACCGAAACTTGGAACCTTATTTGCCCTAACATGTTCACATTAGAAAATTATACATGTTATTATAACGGTAGCTTCATAAACAAATCGGATGGAGTCGTCATTTATATTTCGAATTCTCTCGAGCAAACTACAACGACGGAGAGGATGGGTAGGTGCAATTTTCTTTCCACTTGTGCTAAAATATCATCAAATAGTGTACTTAAAATTTCTGGTGTTTATAGGTGTCATGACCTCACCAATCTTGAATTTATACAAAATCTAAAAAATCATATGGAAAACAATACAACATTTAAGAACCATATTATAATAGGAGATTTTAACATTAACATTAACAATATTGATGTTCAGTCAGATTTATTCCTAACTAACATGCTCGATATGAATTATATACCAATGTTTAACAATATTACTAGGCCAAATGACAACGGTGGTTCCTGTATTGACAACATGTTTATAAAATCTAAAGCCATAAATTGTAAATCTATCACACTTATGCAAGTTTTTGCTGATCATTATCCGATCTTACAATGAATCTTGATAAACAACAAAAAACAAGGGAAAAAAATCATTTTTATGCTATAACAAATTAATACATAATTGTAATCGTACTGATTGGTCAGACCTGTTAGCTGTCACGGATCCTAATCAAGCAACTGAAAAACTATTATTAAAAATACAAAACTTAATCAAGGAATCTAGTTTTAAGGAGCTAGCGCGTAAATACAAACCTAGGACTGACTGGATCACGCCGGGCTTAATGAAATCATGTCGAACAAAAGAAAAATTATATAACACGTGGAAGCGCGATAAAAATAATTTATATCTAAGAATGAAATACTTAAATTTCTGCAAAAAACTTGATAATTTAATAAAAATTGCGAACATAAATTTTGACACCAAAGAAGCTTCTTCCAAGTCTAAAAATAGTAGGGATCTTTGGCAATTCGTAAATAAAAAGCTAGGTAAAAAGATAAATTCGGTCAATAACATAGGTTATATTAACAAAGGCAATCATAAGTTGACAAATACAAATGATATTGCTAATAACTTTGTTGATTTTTTTAGTAATATTGGTTCAAATTTAGCTGCTAAAATCCCTACTAGTGCTGCTACAATTCACGATGGAATAAGTTATAATCCTAAATCCATTTTCTGGAAACCTACTAATTGCTCTGAAATTATAAATATAGTAAACGATCTAAAGGAAAAAGCCGGTGCGGTTGATGGTATATGCACAAAAGTACTCAAAACTATAATCCCTATTATATCCAATATATTTGAACATATATTTAATATATGTTTATCAAAGGGTATCTGGCCAAATGCACTTAAATGCGCGGAAATATTGCCGATTTTTAAAACTGGTGATAAACACCATATGACTAGTTATAGACCAATATCACTTATTTCTAATATTGCGAAAATTTTTGAAAAAATTATTCATGTGAGATTGTACTCTTTTGTTATGGATTGTAACATTATTAGTTGTCATCAGTACGGTTTTATGAAAAATAAAGGTACAAAGAATGCGTTAGCATCGATCACTGACTTTATATATACTAATATAGACATCAGTAATCCGACAGTTGTTGCTTTTCTAGACCTAGCCAAAGCTTTCGACTCAGTGAACCATAAAATATTGCTTAATAAATTATATAAATATGGTGTTAGAGGAGTAGCTCATGACCTAATTAAAAATTATTTAACAGATAGATTTCAGGTAGTCAAAATTAAGGATGTTAAAAGTAAAAAATGTAAAATTAAAATTGGTGTACCACAAGGAACTGTCTTAGGACCCCTACTTTTTATTATATACATTAATGATATCTTTAAAATACTACCTTTAAATAGTATAGCAGCTTTTGCTGATGACACAGTGGTTAAAGGTATAGGTAAAACATGGTCTGAAGCACAATCCAATATGTTATCATACCTAGACAAAATAAGTATGTGGTTACAAAATAATTATTTAACATTAAATGTGGATAAAACAACATACATGACTTTTGGCTGTTACAAAGACAGTGTACCTAATTTTTTTGAGTTATCCATTTATAATGAGAAAATTAAAAGAGTCAATAGTTTAGGGTTAATGTTTGACTGTCACATGAAGTGGAATATCCATATATTAAATCTTATAAGTAAAACTAGATACTTTTTGTTTATCTTTCATAAATTAAAAAAAATAATGAGCAAGCAATCACTGAAGATTATTTACCATTCTCTTTTTGAGAGTATTGTGAATTATGGAATTATTGCTTGGGGGGGGAAGTTACAAAACCAACACTAATATCTTAGCTCAAATTCAATCTAAGCTCATTAACATATTTTCGGATGGCAAACGTGTTCTAGGATTTAGAGATACATTTATACTCGAGTCGTTGAGTTATCACTACAATAGTTGTAAATATGCGTATGAGAACTATAAAGGAAAGTCTAGAAATATTAATTTATCTAATTCCGTTACCCAAAGTCAGTAAATCTATAGCATTTAAAAACTCCTCGATTGTGGCAATTAAACAATTCAATACACTACCTGATACACTAAAAAGAATACCGAATAATAATAACAAAACAGTAAGAATAAAACTGAGAAATTGGCTTACAAATACTTCCTTTTATTAGACTTTTTGTTCTGTTACAATTTCAATATTTTGTTATCTCAAATCTTTTTCAATATTTTTGTTTTCCTACAGTTTACTTTTTAGTACTCTAATATTTGAGTCCTCTTATACCTTATTATGTTGTTTATTGCTTATGTTTTTGTATTTTATGTATACCTAATTCTTGAATGTTATCGATAAAGTTTAATTATGTGAATAAATTGCTTCTCAGGCCTATGTACAGGTGTAACTCACCTCTATAGGTGCATCCTTATGTATTATATTATGTATTATGTAAGTGTGTATATATATATATATATATATATTGTATATCCTGTTAATAAATAAATAAATAAATCAATGTGATTACAGAGATCGAATTACACAGATTCAAAATACAGAGGCAGCGAAACTAACCGCGCATGCAGCGTCCTTGTGGTGATACGCTGCACTACCGCGACTATGACGGAAATCGCGCTTTTTGATCTGAACATGCACATAAGCCGCCGTGACAGTCGGTCCGCTGCGATAGCACACCGGTTGCGGCAGCGAAACTTCCGCTCTGGACGATGAGCACCTTTAAGGAGCTCCTACCTAACCTCTTCCGAACGGCATTTTCCAATGTGCTTTTGTCAGCATATTCACCTGCTTACTCGATTGTAACAGAATTTTCAAGAAAAACTTTATTGGATCTATCGATCGCATCTAAGGATTGTATTCAGTACCGTAATGGGTATATTTTAAAAACTGTATAGGTATTTTTCCTGTGGAATATTCCTATCATAATTTACATTATTATTAACAACAGAGACATTTATTAGATTAAGTAAGCTCTATAGTTGCCAAAATAATATATTTAACATATTATTGTTCGTATGGAACTAGGTTAGATTCGTGTGGAACCCCCCTGAAGCAGTTTCGTGTGGAAGACTAGTAGAATTTAATTAGGCCTGTTATGGAGGTTAGGTTAGATTAGTAACTAATGAGTCAAAATAGTGCTTGAATTTTTCTATATTTTCAATTATCGTAATAGTTGATAAAATTCATTATTTTTATTTATAATAACATAACAAATTTAAAAATTGGTAATTATTATTTATTTAATAAAATAAAGTTATTAAATGACTTCGTTATTTTTGACTTATAAGGTGACATAAAAAGATCTGACATCAGTGTTATGAGTCGACTGGTTGTAAGGGGATCAGAATTTTATTAGCCCAAGATGTTGGCCGAAAACCTTGAATTACGGAATGACAAAAAATTATAGATAATCTATGTAAATTCTGGAGTGTTAATCAAATAGTTAATTTATTATTTCTCAGTTTACACAAACATTTATAGAATAAAAGTTTTCACGGAATTACTTTATTTTTACTGAGTAAGGATTACAACTTTTTTTTCATATTTTACAAGAATTTAAATTGTTCAAATTTTTAAAACATTCGGTTTTAAAACTAATAATAATGGGATCCACAGACGTTCAAAAGTTCAAAATGTTTCCATTTCTTTCGTTTTTCTCAGCTGTTATTGCGACGTTCTCATCTGTCATGTGAATTACTGTCGTGAAACAAGATTCAAAATAAAAAAATTAACATTAATTATTTAAATAATTACATCGGGAACATCACATTGCTTTAATGTTACCGTGTTTTAAAACTATTTAAGTTTATTTATATAGTTTTTTATTCCTTAAGGTTGGGAAATTAATGTCGAAAAGAGTAAATAAAGACGTGACGGAAGCTTATATAGGTCGGTCATAGGAGCCTTTGTATAAGATTCGAAAAACATCATATATGAATTTTTTTCTGGATAAACTAAACGGGGGGCTCCCTTTCAAATTTTGAGAGGACATAAAGTATAGATCTGCATGTATAAAAAGTTTCAAAGCTTAAAATTAAAAAAAAAATAACTGGATTCCCTGGAACTTCCTTAGATAGATATTATTCGTGTGGAATAATTCTATCATAGTTTAGGTATTTTTCGTGTGGAATAATCCTATCATAATGTACATTATTATTAACAATATAGATCTCTCAACCTAATTCTCAACGTAATAAACAACGTTTATCCTAAAATTAAATTCACCATCGAGGTAGAAACAAACAAAAGAAACTTCTTAGACCTTACTATGATTCACAAAAGGGCTCTAGGGCTCATACATAGTTATCTCAAAAAGTTCGGGCAATTTTGACATATAACATGGCGGAAAATGACGCATGTGCACAAAAAAATTTCAACTATGAAAAGGTCTATTCAATGATACATCGAGCATTTTCAATCCCCCTTGCCTCGGAAAAGATAATCAAAGAGATAAATACCATCATTTCAATTGCTACAGAAAATGGTTTCCCAACAAAACTTATCCAAAACATCATAAATAATAAACGAACACAAATCATAATGGCCCAAATATATACGAAAACCTCAAATTCAGACAAAACTTTTATCTCCCAAGACATATTTTGGCAAAACAAGCGAACAAATCGCAAATGTCCTTCGAATGCACAATCTTCAAGTAGCATTTAAACCCTCCTTAAAGTTGTCCCACATATTGTTTAATGCCAAAGACAAAATCGACCCCCTCAAAAAATCTGGAGTATACAAAATTAATTGTTCCGAATGCAATAGCGTGTACATAGGTCAGACAAGACGAAGTTTTTCAACACGGTTTTCAGAACATTCTCGCGTTTTTCGTTTGAAAAAAGACACTAGATAATCTAAAAATCTTGCATAATTGCAACAAAGGCCCGACACTTAATCTCCTAGTGTCATTAGACATTTTTAAACAAAGCCGTAACCCGTCCGCCTATCTCCTTAATGAGCTAACCGACCTAATCTTTTCACAACTCTTTAATCTTGCTCAATCGTCTCCAGGTAATTCCCTAATTGCAAAAAAACACCTCCCCCACCCCCCAAAATTCGTAATATAAATACAACCCAACATCAATTTGTCATCACTTGAAAATGACCTTTACATGAACAGCCGAAACTCGAGTCGTGATATGCGTGGAAATTTATATAACTGCGAATAATAAGTTATATAACATTTTTACATATTATAGTGAATTTTTTAATTCAATGGAAGTAGGTATAAACTACCACGTAGTAACAGTCGAAACCATCCCATGCATAACAACAGAGATATTTATTACATAACCCTGCAGAATGGACTGCTATAGCAGTTCAGTTGACTTGGTGCCTAGGTGATATGGACTGTTATAGTGGTCCAATTGATTTGGCGGCCAGGAGCTATGAACTGCTGTAGCAGTCCACCGACTTCATGAATACATTGTGGCTTTTTTAAACATAACAAATAGATTAATAAATATATACACTCTCATTGGAGCGTTGTGTTACGCTGGATGATATATTCGGGACCCCTGCACCTAGGGTCTTATCGTTGGAAAAATGAATAATTCAAACAATCCCGAAAAATTATTGCAAACTATACGGATAGGCATATGTTTATTTTTTAATTTTTTTATGACTAGTCCTGTCTAGTTTTGTTTAGTCTTGTCTAGTTTTGTCCAGTCTTATGCAGTCTTGTCCACTCTTATCCATTCTTGTCCAGTCTTGTCTAGTCTTGTCTCCTTCTTGCGTGAATCTAAAATTGTCTCTTTATTGTCTTGTCTATGTAGTCTACTACATTAAAATGTAGTTTCATCTTGGTCGTTCCATGACAATTCAACACAGAAAAATACCATTTTTATCCTGACCATCTCAGATTTTTTTGAAATTTGGCAAATGTGTACTATTGGTATAGACTTGGAAAAATATGAAATTACTGATATGTGTCAACTCGTTTTTGAATTATAGTGCTGTAAAGTTCTAATAAATGGGAGTAAAAACAGGGAACACCAATTTTTTGAAACCCTGTACCAATCTTTTTAATCGAGCTGTTGACCTGGAGTTGGTGCCATTTTACAGCATTTTCACGCCCTTTTCTTTGATATATAACACTAGATAGGTTAATATATGAAAAAAATCACAAAATCTAATTTAAAATTTTAATTTAATTTTTTTCAGAAAGTACATATTTTAAAATTTTCAAATTAATTCCATGAATTGAAACTTGATCAATTGAAATTGAAAAGCCTCCTCTGAATAAAATAAATTAATTAGTATTATTGCAAATCACAAGACAAAATATAAATTTGGGCAATGGCTTCAATGTAATTATTTATATTGTTTATGTGTATTGTTTCACAAATAAGTTAGGTTACGTTTCAATATGGAAACTGATACATTGAGAATTTGTAATCACAGCCACAGCATGGTTGCCTGAATTGTATCCACAAATAGTCAATGGCTCAAAAATTTGTTTTAGATGTAGGCGGGAAATTACTATGTAAAAAAATGCACAGGTCCTAAGTGACAAAAATGTTGACAGTGATCATTCTCACTCGGAAACATTCTCGGTCCATGACGCAGACTTTATAACAGACATATCAGGTTACATCACTGTTCTCTATGAAACAAACTGGTGGCTTGGATATGTTTTACGGAAGAATGAAGAACTCCATCAAGCAAAAATAACTCTTCATCCAGCTCTAGACCCCACATCCTTCTCATATTCAAGAAATGATGATATTCTGTGCGTCTTCTGAGTAAGTCTCCTAAGTGAAGATATCCATTACTGGACTCCTAAGTCCAGTATTGGATGTCCTGACGAAAGTGAATCCTCCTACTGGAACTCCCACTGGAAGAACCTATGTTCTACTTGAACGTGATATGTGTCAGACAAATGAAGCCTTTTCAAACTTAAAATGATCGACCTGTTTGATCATTTTAACTTTGAGAAAGCTTCAGTTGTTGTATTATTTAATAGTGTAACTTTTATTAATAATAACTACAGTAACATTGTTGTATTGTGAATAGAGAGTTGAATTAATGAAAAGAGAAGTTAGCTAGCAATAGAAATAGCAGTCTTAATTTTTTTTAACAACGAAGCCATCCATTGCCCAAATTTATATTTTGACCTGTGGTTTACAACAATGCTAGCTAGGCATGGAATTAATTTGGAAATTTAAAAATATGTACTTTCTGGAAAAAAATTGAATTAAAATTTTAAAATGGGTTTCACGAAAGTTTTTCTTAACTTAACCTATAACGTGTTGTACATCATAGAAAAGGGCATGAAAAATGATGTAGAATGCCACCAATTCTAGGTCTCTAGCTCAATTAGAATTTTAATTTTGAATTTGTCGCAACTTCGCAATTTGTCGCAATTTTTAGACTGGACGGACAAGACTAGTCAGACAATGCTATAGAGAGACAATACTAGACAGATAATGCTAGACGGACGTGACTACACAGACGAGAGTAGACAGATAAGACTAGACAGACAAGGCTAGGCGGACGAGATTACGCAGACAAGAATAGACAGACAAAACTTGCAAATTATTTTGTCGTTTTCGTTCAATTTTGACATAAAACAAAAGAATTTTGCAAAGTGTGTCCATTCAAATCAACAAAAAAAACAATTTTTGCATCGAATAGAGATTTTGGTTTTTGAAAATTTGGCAATATTTGCAAATTAATTTAATATTTTCTTTGAATTTTGACATAAAACAAAGGGATTTTGCAAACTTTGTCCACTCAAATCAACAAAAAAACAAAATTTGCTTCGAATGGAGCTTTTGGTTTATGAAAATTTTGCAATATTTGCAAATCATTGCAAATAATACAAATATATAAAAGTATTCCGCACGGGCTATAATGGAATGTTCAGAATATTGAGCACACAATCACATCAGTTCAGAAAAGTAATTCGCAGCGAAAGGGCTAAGTAAGTTCTACAGTTGCCAATATAATGTGTTTAACACGTTGACTGCCAGCTACGAGATAACTCGTAGTTATACTCCGAGATAACTCGTACCGTGGCAGAGAAAGTGTTAACATATTATTGTTCGTATGGAACTAGGTTAGGTTCGTGTGGAACCCCCCCTACGAGCTTCGTGTGGAAGACTCGTAGAATTTAGCTAGACCTGTTAAATCTGCATAGATATTATTCATGTGGAATATTCCTAATATAATTTACGGTATTGTTCGTATGGAGCTAGGTTATGTTCGTATAGAACTATGTTAGGTTCGTGTGGAGCCCCCTCTTAGGAGCTTCATGTGGAAGGCTCGCCGAATTTAATTATGATTTAATTATTCTTACCTTTTTTCGGCTGAATTTCTGACAGATGCCTAGGCTTTTTGTGCCTCTATCAGTTCACTAATGGACTTTGCCATTGCACTTATTTGTTGCTGTAATTCTCCCTTTGACATTCTTGGAGATCTACTGCGATTTCTCGAAGTTGCACGAGATCTTTTTTACTCGATCTTCCCATGGTGGTGAGTTGTTTAATTTAACCTTTACAGTTTTACGCATCCGTTGACGTTGACACAACAAAACAATATGACGCCATGTTGGTGAGCGCCGCGTAGCGGGAAAAAGTTTCCAATTTAAACGCCAATTTATAATTTAAACGTTTCAAATTTAAGCGGCAAATTTTAATTCCAGTTTAAAAATTTAGAGTTGTGTAGTTGACACGTACTTGACAGTACTACCAGTAATCAATTATATAATCATCGAGAACGCGACGCTAGGTATAATTAAGTTTAGTATCTTTCGTAAATTGAAAGCCAATAAGAGTAAACAGTTCAATAATTACATTTTTATATGAGCCTCGCCATAAATAAGATTGGTTTCCGGTTGAAACATGCGGTATGAGAGGAAATGCTTGTCGCAACAAATCGATTTTACATGTGTGTCTGTCTGGTTTCTGTGTAGCATTATATTTATATTTGTCGCGGATCCGAAGGATGCGAATATAATGCTGGTGTCTGGGGGTGCGCAATAAAATACAAGCCACTATCAGGAATTTCAACTAAGTTTTTAGCGTTAACGTCTGCCTCGAAACCGTTTCACCCCGAGCTGCAAACATTCAAGAGGTCACAGAGAAAAATTGCATATTCAACAAAAATTTATATGTAAATACATTTACAGAGTTTAAATATAGTGAGATAAATTGATAACACATTTATATTCATATATCAACTATTACCACTAATACATAAAATTATTGTGGACAAATTCAGAAAATACAGAACTTGTAACCAATTACATAATGAAGTAAGGACCGCATAATTACAGGCATTTTGCTGCCTTCAGTGCGTCCTTTTCAATCGCCATTTAGTTTGTGGTCTAGTTTTGTATTGCCTTCCTTTCGGCTTGTTTTGTTATGCTCGTGTGAATATTTCGTTTATTTGTGTCTACCTGCTACTGGAGGTGTCTACCTGAGGCAGATCAGCAGTAAAATGGATAGATGGTATTATGGAAACCATGAAAGATAGAGCCATAGAAGAAGATGTCTCTACCTATTCCTCGTGTGACATGCTCAGTCTTACCTTGTTGTCATATCATGAATTACTAGTTTAGCCTTGTATTAATTAGTAGCTCATATTCCCGATCCTAACTTTTCTCGACTTAGCCTAAAGCGATTCTTTTCTCGACTTGACTTGGACATACTTAGAGTCTAGCTCTTCGTAGTTTTGGGTAGTATTGCTAACACTAATCTTAAAGCTATAGGGTAAACTTGCCTAAATCGTACTTGCGCATAATTCGTACTACCCCATTTTTTCGTGATCCATAAAACATATAGGGACATCTACTTGTGTGTAACTTACCTACTACTAATACGGTCGTTTGCATATAGGTTAGATCAAGTTGCAGCAGTTAACGTGTTTTTATTATCGAAGGTACGTTTTTTTTTAAATATTTTTGAGTAACCTGCTTGCGTATTTCGTTAGGATTTTACGCGAATTCCACAAAACATAAATGAAAATGCATGGTATGCTATGAAACTATATCCTTTTACGATGTTATTTATTATGGATTCAATGCGATATCGAATTTCATAACCTTCAAATAGCCATGTGCAATCCGCAATTGAGCTTACGCCTATTTCGTACTGACTTCTATTTCCTAATTCGTACCGGTACGAATTAGGAATTAGTAATTTAGGTTGCCTAGATTTTTGTTTTAATGTTGTTAAGCATATTTTCGATGTTTTATGTAGGAAAATGAGTTGCAAATGTAAACAGAGATATTATTTGTCTGTTATTATTAATTCAGATAAATTTGTAGGTAACATTAACTGTGCGGTAACATAAACTGTGCGGTAACATTATGAATATCGTTTACACTAAACATGAAACGATCTTTTCATAATCCATTTTCAGTGTGTGTATATATTCAGTTTATATTTAAACGGCTGTGAAATTTCCATTTAACAAATTTTCAGGGCAAACACGGTCGCATTTTCCCGATTTGCTGCAGCGATTTTAGTTCGGGTAAATGTACTATTTCTAGACGTGGAATTGCAATATACAGTGTAGAAAACAACAATCAAACGCACTACTTCAACTAGCTAGCCGAGTACTTTCCAACAATAAAACATCCCCTTTACGACGTTTACAAACCACATTCAAATGCGGACGGGGAGGCGCGCATCACAAACATGAATTTCGTTATGTGCAGAGATATGTATGCATCAGAGTTATAAGCCAAAATTTTTCACTCGGATGTGTCCGCGGGTAGATGAAAAAATTATTAAGGCGACGACGACGCCCGCGTTGATCTATTTCGCGAGTATTGATTCGTTAAGTAGTCATCACTTGTGCATGTCCAGCAAAAGGGCACAATATATGGATTTTGTCCCATTTACTTAGGGGAAAATAATTATTGACGCGACGAAAAGCGCAAGGGGATAAACAGAAAAATCTCGTTTATTGCCAATTAATGTCAAATCGGCTTTACTTCCAAAATTACGTTGAATATTATTTTTATTTGTATCTAATCTCCACAAGCTTGCACGTCAAATATTGGTTAACTAATTTGGCTTATCTAGATTAATTGTAAATTTATATATAATTGCTTCCTAATTACAAATTCTAATGCGAATACTAGTTTAAATTAATATGGTATAATCTTGTCCGCACTAACCTATATATATATATATATATATATATATATATATATATATATATATATATATATATATATTAATAGAGAGGAGGAAATGCATTATGCACACCAGGGTAGTGTGCCCCGACTTAAGCCTCCTCTTATGGCTTCTCATTTCCCTGCAACCGCGTGAGCATTACTTCGGGAAACGAGAACTAATATTCTAATCAACCTATATCCGTTTCTTCTCTTTACCGTTTTTGTACGACCTTCCGAGCAAGGGTATCCACAATATTCCACGTATCCTGTTTAATAAGCATGAACTCCATACAATTATGGATAGTTAGTGTGACTCTCGCTGCATTATGTGCTGCGTCTATTAGCAGTCTTCATTTATCGCAGTGGAAGAACACGTTGTTTGCATCTTCAACCAGAATGCATTTTCGACATAGATCACTATTGTTGAGGTGGAAGCGATTTCGATAGCTATTGAACCACCCGTGTCCACTCAGCAACTGGCAGAGGTAAAAATCTTTCTCTCCGTGATTGCGTCCAATTCACTTTGTAAGATCTGGTATCAGTAACCGTGTTCATGCCCCTTTCTCGATTTTCGCTGCTATTCGGTAAGTATCTCCCAGTCGGTGCTACTTTTTATTCCTTTGGCAATTTGATACTGAAGGCATCCCTTTTTAATTTGGAGATCAATGAGTGAAATTCCGGCCAGTACCAATGCAACTTCCGAAGATACAGTTCGAAAACTGCAGCATATCCTAAGCGCCACTCTACGTTGTACCCCTGCCACGATTTTTCTGTATTTTTCCCACTTGGTAGCTTGTAACTCCATATGGGCGCTGCACGCAGAAGAGTCGAATGTGCCATGTTTGGGGGAGTCTTCCTATTGGATGATTTTGGTCCCCCTAGGTTTGGCAAAATTCTGCTTAGTGCTATTACAGACTTTTCAGCTTTGATACTGCATGTCGCCACAGGTTCCTTCATTTCACAGTTGTGATCGAATACTACTTCGAGATATTTTAACCGCGATTTTGTTTTTATCACTTTATTTTCCAGCTGCAAAGGTGGCCCCTGTAAATTGTCTGCCTCCGTAAAGTATTAGGGCTTCCGTCTTCTCAGCTACCAGTTTCAAGCCCTTCTTGCGGATTTCCGACCACAGCTTAGCCAAGTCAGTGTTACTGACTAGCTCCAGCTGTGTTTTTGCAAATAACGGCTGTGTCATCAGCGAATCCAATAATGGTTGTCCCGCCGGGTACTTCTATTGTAAGCACAGAATTATAGAAAATGTTTTAGACAAAAGGTCCCAGAATAGAGCCTTGTGGTAGTTCACATTCCATTTGCATGTTCATGTCCAACAAGTATAGATTTTTCCGAGAGGTAGCCCGATATTATTCGGCGGAGGTACATTGATACTCCCATGTCTTTGAGCGCCAGCATGATTCCTTCCCACGGTGCTGAGTTGAAAGCATTGCGGATATCTAGCGTAGTCATTACTCAGAGTTCTCGGTTATTTGGTGCCTTTGATTTGATGCTATTCACGATCTTCAGCACTTCTTGCATTGCATCAGTAAAGTTGCTGGCCTAAATTTAGAGGAGTCTCTCTCTCTTTCTTTGATAGAGGAAGGCTTTCGTTACGATTGCTTTTTACAAGTATTCTCTTGTACCGCAAGCAAGTTTTGCGTAGAATCGCTATTTCCTCGTTCCACCAGTATGCTGATTCTCTTCTAAAGGTCTCTTTTTTGCTAGAAACTAGCTGTTACAGGCTATTGTACATTCTTAGACTAGATTTTCTACCGTTAGATGTTCAAGCTTGTTTTTCCTTATTTTCATTCCATTCTTGAAATTTTGCGTAAAGATTTCCATGCATTTCCCACAATTTTCCCTTCTATGCTTTTCTTTCTTTTCTTGTTAGCGTCTTTTACTTCGTAGTAGATATACATGTGATCACTATGACTTTCTTCTTCTAGGACTTGCCAGTTACTGATCTTTATGGCTGTGTTTTCAGATGTTAGCGTGAGGTCAATTATTGAATGGCTGGTGCGTCTCCTCACACCAGTTGCCGGTCAAAAGTCGTCGGTTTTTCCTTGGTTATGCAGTAAAGATTATTAGCTGCGATCCAGTCCAAAAGAATAGTTCCTCTCTTGTCGCCAGCTTCATTGTCCCATATAGTAGATTTAGCAAGTCCCCCACCTCTTATACATTTTCCCACTTTCGAACAAGTTTCCACTTGCATTATAATACCTTGGAGTCTATCTAGAAAATCTTCAAACTGGCTTATTTCACAGTTAGGTGAGATATAGCATGAATAGTAAGCTATTCCACACACCTTAACCCAAATAAATCCTTCATTATCCAGTCTGAAGCAGCCGATATCGACTAAGTGGCTTGTTATTTTGATAGCGACATCTCTAGATTTGTCTGTCATCCATCCTGTCTTGCGTACTGTTTTAGTATACGGTTCGGAGATAGTTAGTATATTGATATCGTGTGTCGCTGCGTAGTTGCATGCCAAATCCACCACGGCGGTACTTCTTGCATAGCGTACTGTCCGCTCCATGTTCCTGTATGTTACATTCGAAACACCGAGGCGAGTTTTTGCAGTCTTTCGTTGTGTGATCGCTTTGTCCACATTTAAAGTATGCTTTCGCCCGTATCTTCCTTGTTAGGACATTTCGTTGCCGCGTGGCCAAACCTAAGGCACTTAAAGCATCTGCTTTGTGAACATTTTTCTTCTATTCGACACATGCTCCAGCCAACATCGATTAGGGTTTGTTTAAGCATTTTTCCTATAGCAGTTTCTGGCATAGTAATAAAAGCGTGCTTAAGGCCCCTCTTGTTCATGCTTCTTCTAGTTCATCTTGTTCTATAACTGGATCTAGGCTTCTAATTACTATGGCTCCTGTCATTTATATTAGCTGAGTTTTGCTAGATTATACTATCTTACTCGCCACTTGCTGTTCGAAAGATTGTATTTTATCATCTTCCTTGCAGGTAAATTGAATTTGTATCTTCCAATTTTCGGGAGATTTATGTACCCTGTGCACTTGATCGCCGATCTTTCTGACATCAATGTCTTTTTTTAAGCTCTTAAGCATTGCAGCTTAGCTTAAATTAGGCTCCTTCGGTGTAATCGTCATAGTCTTTACCCTCGTCTTTCTAGTCCGTTGGACTTCCCATTTTAGTGGCTTATCGTGTTTCATCTGTGACGTGAACGCTCATCTTCCTTGGACTATTTTTCTTCCCTGTTTCGGGAAACTTTTACGGTAAACTTAGTGTCCGTTTTATGTCCAAAATATTACAAGACTTTCCGGATTGGAGTTTCCAGGTTCTGGTGGGGTGTTCCAAACAAACACAAACACTCCCTTTCCTTTAGAAAATTTTTCCCCGGTGGTGTCGAAGAGCTTCGAGGTAACTCTTAGGGTTTCTTCTGTAACATTTTTTTTAACCTCCGATCCATCAGTTCCCACTATTTACGAGTGGACGTGGTGCACCCGTTCTAGGTTTTCTTCTGTGATTAGGACTGTACTTGACTTCACGCGTATGATGTCGACACGTATAATTTGTATGTCCTGCATAAAAAGCTGGGTCTGTTTAGGAAATTGTATTTCATTCACGGCTTTGGGTGGCACATCTACTATCACCACTGTATTTTCCTGCTGTGCCTGGACGAGAATATCTTCTTTCTTGATTTCGGTTTTAACATACGTTTCTCCGGGCCAGTTATTGATTAACACCTATATTAGGTTTTCTCGATTATCTTCTTTCTTCTTCTTTCTTCTTCTTCTTTGTTTGAATATACCTCATGTATACCTGCAACCCTTTGTAATCGAGACTTTTCAATTTTATCTGTTTATGTACATACAACATGAACTATATAGGATTGAGTAGACGTGCAGATATACATACTTGGTTGATAATATAAACATTATAAAAATATATTTTGTCTTGTTTGGTCTTATCTTGTCTGGTCTTGTCTGGTGCTCTTTGGTCTTGTATGGTCTCGTTTGGCCTGGCCTTGTGTGATCTTGCCTAGGCTTGTATGATATCGTCTAATTTTGTCTGGTCTAGTCTGGTTTAGTCTGATCTTGTCTGGACTTGTCTGGTTTTGTCTGGTCTTGTCTGGTCTTGTCTAGTCTTGTCTGGTCTTGCCTGGTCTTGTTTGGTCTTGTCTGGTATTTTTTGGTTCAGTATGGCCCTAAAGATTTGATCCGTTTTGTTTTACTTTCTAGTTTAATGAACATGAATTAGAACTGAGTTAGTAGAGACATACAGATAGATATACTCTGTTGTTAATTAACATTATACAAAATATACTTTGCAATAAAACATTCGACAATTTTATTTAAAACTTCAAATATGTCTTGAACAATCTTGTTTTTCGAGTATTTAAGTTAAGGGAAAGCAGGACTTGATACATATATTG
The DNA here is from genome assembly GCA_944588485.1 of Phosphuga atrata. Taxonomy (NCBI): domain Eukaryota; kingdom Metazoa; phylum Arthropoda; class Insecta; order Coleoptera; family Silphidae; genus Phosphuga; species Phosphuga atrata. The sequence continues at coordinate 77,395,916 of OX155894.1, forward strand.
ATGCATTATAAATTGTACAAATATAAATGAGCAAGTATTAATAGCCAAACTACTTTGTTAAGAGAAAACTCAATAACTAATAAATCAATTTTATTAGAAGTTATTCCTAAAAAACTAGGTTAAAGACTTGGATGTGTCTACAAACTTTTCTCCTTTTTATCCTTGTTTTCATAGAGTGAAGTATAGAAAATTAATGAATGGAAACTTGCTTATACGAAACCATGGATAAACAATAACTTCGTGTTTTATTTTCACTTCATAGTTATAATACTTTATCAATGTAATCGCATTTGTTTAGTTTAGTTTTTTAGATCTTAAGATACATGCAATTTGTTTAGTTTGAATAGATTATGTCATCTACTAATATTTCGGTGTTATTTATTCGTAGATATGTTGCAGAGGAAAATGATAAAACTTGAAATTATTCGCGAATATATCTCGTGATTCAAATTAATTACGGCTGAAAATCTCAGAGGGGCAGTGGAAAACGAAATTTGCATAATTAGAGATTAGGTCCTCGAAAGTTTTTAGCACCCCGAGGGCTAATTCGAAATTTCCGAAACTCGAATGTAATGCGAAATAAACGAACGGGGACGCGGCAACAAAGTGGCGGCTTTTATTATTATGGGAATGCGAGAGTTAAAAAAAACTTTTTACGAACCGACATAAAAAATCAGGCACAGCCCGAGAAATTCTAATTTAAATATTTAAAAATGTTTCTTATACAAACAATTGTCTTTTATATGCAGCATGGGAAATACCTTTACAATATAAAATATACTTAATTTTGCATGTATAAAGTTCTATTAAAATGATTAAATGCTTTAATTATTCTTGTTATAGGTTTTGTAAAGTTTTGCTTTAATTTAAAAACCCGTGTAATAAACATCAGTTGCGCACCACTGATGTAGAATATTACACGGGTTTTCATTTGCGACCCAATATTTTCTGCAAAATTTTATCGCGACCTGTGGAGATGAAATTCCCAAATAGTTCTACCAGCATCTCCACAAAAGTTGAAACAAATCCCAAAATTGGTTTTTAAGAAAATTAAGTTTGATAATTTCCATGTTTACAAATTAGATTTTCAAGGTGGAATTCACAAAAAACCGCAATATTTGCTGAAATAAATATTAAAGTATTGGGAAAACCTGCTAAATATTCCGGAACAGTTCTACCAACATCGCCACCAAATTTGAAACAAATTCCCAAATTATTTTTTGAGAAAATTAAGTGTTAAAATTTCAATGTTTACAAATTTGATTTTCAAGCAGGAATTTACAAGAAAACTGCAATATTTGCTAAAATAAAAATTAAAATAGTGGGAAAATTTTCTAAATATTCCGGAACTGTCCTACCAACATCTCCACCAAATTTGCAACAAATTCCCAAATTAGTTTCTCAGAAAAATACGTTTGAAAATTTCAATGTTTAGAAATTTGATTTTCAAGGTGGAATTTACAAGAAAACTGAAATATTTGTTGAAATAAATATTAGGAAAATTTGCTAAATATTCCGGAACAGTTCTACCACCACCTACATAAAATTTGAAACAAATCCCTAAATTAGTTTTTGAGAAAATTAAGTTTGAAAATTTCAATGTTTAGAAATTTAATTTTCAAGGTGGAATTTACAAAAAAAACTGCAATATTTGCTGAAATAAATATAATAAATATATATTGGGAAAATTTACTAAATATTCCGGAACAGTTCTACCAACATCTCCACAAAATTTGAATGAAACTTCCAAATTAGTTTATTTATTTGAGAGAAAATTAAGTTTATTAGGTGGGTAAGGGGTACGGCAACAAACAACTATATAAGACCGACCCAAATGTCAACCTCACCTGCACGTGGTGCCCGCTGCTAGAGAACCAACGAGGCTCTGACGACCGAGTCACGGCGGTATAACCGTTAAAACAGAAGGTTAAGCAAATGTAACCTTCCAAACTCGCCAAGACGCCTGGCAAGCGTGGCGTTTTATTGCCAAAAACCCACATGAAATGACAACAATTAAACAATAGCCCTTAGTGCCCGGCAGTAATGCTATCCAAGCCCAAGGCAGCGGGTTTGGCAATAGCAGAACAAAGGGTGCGAAGAATATCCTGGTTGGACTAGGCTGCTTTAAAACTAAGATGAACATATGTACTCTAAATATACGGACACTCTCATCAGAGGATAGACTCCTCGAATTAGAAGAAGAACTCTAACATATAAATTGGGATATAATCGGACTCAAAAAAAAATTATAAAGCGAAATTAGAAGACCCGGCGAAAATCTCTTAAATCTACGTTCAGGTAACACATTATACTACAAAGGAGAAGAAACACACAAGGAAAACGGAGTGGGATTCCTGATACACAAGAAATGGAATAACCAAGTTAAAGGTACATATAGCGTATCAACTAGTCGCCTGCGCCATTATCACTATAAACAAATACGAATAACGATATAGCTTAAAAGTCATACAAGTATATGCACCGACATCAACACATACAGATGACGAAATCGAGCAATGTTACCAAGATGTTGAAAAAGCAATAAGGGAACGAAAAACACAATACAACGTGATATTAGGAGATTTCAACGCTAAAATAGGGAAAAAGCAACATAAGGAGAAAAATACGGTACCGGAATGCGCAACCAAAGAGGACAAACTCTAGTTGTTTAACTTTATGGAACAAAACCAACTATACGCTATGAACTCGTTCTTCCAGAAGAAAGAAAAAAGAAAATGGACATGGAAATCTCCAGATGGGACCACCAAAAACGAGATAGATTTCATTATCGTACAGAACAAACATATTATAGAAGATTTAACGGCGTTAAATAAAGGAAATAGCGGGAGTGACCACAGGCTGGTAAGATGTAGTGTAGTTCTAAACACAAAAAAAGAAACAAACTTACGAACAAAAGTAAGGAAACATTTAACCATTCGCAAATACAACAATATGCAGACACCTATAGAAACAAATTAGAACAAAAAATGAATCTACACCCACTATCAGAAAATGCGAACGTAGATGAGATCAACAACTACATCATAGAAAACATGTGCACAGCAGCAAAGAAATCTATACAATGTCAAAGAGAGAACATCTAAAATCTCATCGAAAACCAAACTATTATTAGATCTGAGAAATCCCAAATTGTCCCAGAAAGTCCCAAATAACAGAAGAACAGCTTATGTTATTGAATAAAAAATCAGAAGGGAAGTAAGACGGGATGTAGCTGTATTCAATGAAAACCTCATCCTAAAAACAATAGAAGAGAATAGAGGCCCGAAAGTATTCAATTAAAAGTTAGCAGAAGAAAGAAAACACATCACAAAATTAATGGACGAATGGAAAAATACTCGTAGAAAGACCAGATATGCTGCGATACATCGAACGATTTTATCATGAACTATACTCATCCCAGAAACTAAAAACACCTGGCAGCCCGAACGAGAAAAGAGCTAAACTAACCAGACAATACACAGAGGAAATCCCAGAAATAAGAATATATGAAATAAAACTAGCGCTGAAGAAAAATTGCAAAACACCAGGTTTGGATAAAATAGTCACTGAACTTATTAGAGAAGGCGGAAAACCAGTACTGCTAATCCTGGAAAAACTATTTAATAAATGCTTAGATACAGGAGAAACACCGATAGCATGGAAGAACGCAGCAGTAATTATACTACACAAAAAAGGCAATAAAGAAGATCTAAAAAATTATAGGCCTATCTCACTACTATCACATATGTATAAGCTATTAACAAAGATAATAAGCAATAGAATATCAAACTGTCTAGATAACTTCCAGCCAATAGAACAATCCGGGTTCAAAAAAGGGTATTCGACTATGGATCATATACACAATAAGGCGACTAATGGAAAGAACATACGAATACAACCAGCCACTGTATATGGTATTCATCGACTTCGAAAAGTCATTCGACACTGTGGAAGAATGGGCCTTAATCGACGCACTAAAAAGATGTAGGATTGATTATCGTTACATATCATGAATTAAAAGTCTATACTATCAAGCTTCTATAACCATTCAGGCGTTTGAAAATACAAATCCCATTATTACTAAACGAGGAATAAGACAAGGGAGATTTACCATCTCACCTAAACTATTTACAAATACACTGGAAGATATTTTTAAGATGATAGAATGGAAAGGGAAAGGAATTAATATAAACGGAGAATACCTTTCAAACCTACGCTTTGCGGATGACATCATACTAATGGCTAGAACCTTACCAGATCTAACTCAAATGATAAAAGACCTAAACAAAGCAACAGAAAAAGTTGGATTCAAAATGAACATCACTAAAACGAGTGGTAGACGAATTAGACTTGGTCAGCTTATTTCATTCGCACAAGATGCCCAGAATAAGGAGATAGCCCGTAGGATAAAACTAGGATGGGCGGCATATGGATACGAAAAAAACGTATTTAAATCTAAAAACTATCCGCAATCCCTAAAAACAAAGGTTTTTATCCAGTGTGTACTACCAACACTGACATATGCATCAGAAACATGTACATTGACCGATAATGGAATGGAGAAAATGAAAGTAACCCAGCGACCGATGGAAAGATCTATGTTGGGAGTAACCAGAAGAGATCGCAAAACAATCGTTAAAGTAAGAGGAGGACAATGGACAAGAGATACCGCAGATCGCAGTCAATGGAATCAGATAGGGGAGGCGTATATCCAGCAATGGAGTACTTAAACGCTGCTTATGATGATGATGAAGTTTATTTATTATTTATTAAGAAAATTTGAATGTTTTTTGATAGAAGTTTATGATACAAGTGTGTGAAGAATTACTTTCGTGCATGAGTTGCGAAATTTAAAGGACGAACCGAAGGCGAGTGGTTTAATCGCAATGAATGCACTTCATTTTTCTTTCTACGACCTTCACCTCCATTGACCTTGACCCTGATATTTCCGGTTCGATTTACATTTTTCTTTCTAAAACAACCTTCACTTCCACTGACCTTGACCCTGACACTTCCGGTTCGAAATCGTCAGCGCCGAATAGTCTCGTCTGCGCCGAATTTTGAATTTTCCAGCGCAGAATGCAGGAACCGGAAATGGGGCAGCGGGATGTGAGAAACCGGAAGTGTGAAACCGGACACGGAAGTCGAAACAGGAAGCTACACAAAAAAACCTCACACCCAGCCTGTGGTTAGATAGACCTCACACATGGAACTACATAGACCATAACCCAGTAAGGAACCTCACACACTCATTAGTGAAAAACCTAAAGTGGGTAACCGGAAACGGAAGTGGAAACCAAAAACGGAAGTCGAAACTGAAAACGGAAGTCGAAACCGAAAACGGAAGTCGAAACCGAAAACGGAATTTGAAACTGAAGACGGAAGTCGAAACCGAAAACTGGTAAAGAAACTGAAAAGAGGAAACCGGAAGTGTCAAGGTTAATGGACGTGGAGGGCCTAAAAGGGCATCGGTGAAGGGCCTAGAAGGAGGGCCTTCTTTCCTTACTTTGATGTAATCTAGGTTAACTTAGATTTAATCTAGATTAGATTATGGTTAGGTTGCCATAGTATCAACAAACAGAAATTGTTTAATAATGAAACTCCATTTGATTTACATTGGACTTTTACGCACGATTTGGACACTTTTACACACGATTATAATATTATTTAGTGTATTTATTAATGTGTCAACATAAGCCGAGGCTGACAAATTACTACCCTTGCTTAGTTATCCCTCTTAAGGCATGTAAATGCTAGGAGGAAATGGGCTATTATTATTATTTTGGTGTGTGAGTAGATAAATTTCTTTATATTGACATTTTACTATTTACTGCTACCCAATATTTACGCACGAAATGTCTTAATTTTTTTATGAATTCGACGAATTAATAAGATTTGCCAGCGACCCATCTGGGAGTTGAGACCTATGGTTTGCGCACCACTGCTCTACATCAGTGGTTTCGGTAAGACCGCGAAAATAAACTAATGGAAATTTCAAATGGTTAGTGATAAAATGATGGTTGATTAGTGACCCATTTGAACTTTCCATTAGTTATCTGCCTTAGAGGGAAAATTTAATTCAGTTTTCAACAATTCAACAATTTATTTAGAATTTATATACAATAATTCAACAATTTGTTGATTTGATAAATGCAAAACATGTTTTCCGTCAAATTTGTTTGTAATTTTGTGATTGAAATGGCACAGTCCTATATTGATGTTGCAAAGATGACTCAAAGCGGACCCGGACGACTCGGCACTTCCAAATCGGCACCGGACAACTCGGCACCGGATAAGTCGGCACCGGACAACTTAACCTCTTCTACCTCTTATCCTTTTAACCTTTAATAATAGAATGTTACGTAATGAGAGTTGTACGAAGCATATTACGTACGAGCGGAACAGTTAAAGTAATTCCGCGAGTACGTAATTGCCTTACAACTCGAATTATGTACTATACTTTATCTACGACCACACTAATTTGTTTCTACTTAATAAGAAAAATATGATTGATGTAATCGATATAGTGATTCATCGATATAGGCAACACAATGTACGCTATGTCAATGTCAAATGAAATAAAGTTAACGGAACAATTGCTAAATATTAATGTTGGATTATTTTCAACATCATTTAAAATATTAGTTGAATAATAAGTACTTGAAGCCGTATTCCATGATGTACTTGCATTTGTGGAAGTGAAATTATTGTTTATCGCAGTAGAAATTTTCGTAGCAATACATTTTGATTTTCCATGGAGCAGTCTATATAGCCTTCGGCTACTGCAGACCAACGCCATCCATCATGCCTTTTTAGTGACAATAAATCACTACCGGAATCCACAAGAATGGTGGCTGACGACGACTGAAACAATGTCCTGCATAAAGATTTGCTTGCGGAAATGAAGATAAATAGCGATTTGTTTAACAATAGAGCCAATTTTATTTATTCCAACACATTGCTTAGTGCAATTCTCATTTTGATAATTTAGAAAAAAAGGCTGATCATTGTCCATTTTTTGTGGGCGTAGGTTAATATATTTTTTACAGGTTTGGTAAAATTCTTTAGGTACTACAAAAGATCTATAAGTTTTTGTTTTAGAATCAGGAATTTTAACGATCAGAGATGTTCCGGTGTCTCCTATATGGCAGGGTTTGATATTTCGTAACTCTTGTTTTGTGCAAGCACCACTAACGCCAATGATAAGAATAACCTAAAATTATATAAAAATATGTCGTTATGCCCATTAGAGAGCATTATAAGAAAAAAAATTGATTTCTTGCTTTTAAATCCGTAAGATTTTCTCTTTAGTAAAGCTATTAACTTTGAAGGTTTTGAAATGTCGTGCTTTATATTAATTGTTGTCCAAACCATTGATAAATTGCCCAAACTGAAGATGGTTTCATTGTTTGAGATAATTCATCTAAGTATGATAATACAACATTTTCTGAAAACGTTTTAACTTTATGCTTCATTCTCCAGTCCAAAAATTTTCTATATGCACCCTCGTATCGATCCCGAGATTTAATCGGTAGCAAATTATGTGCAGCTTGTTTCACTTTTTCGACAATTTCGGGCGGAGTGCTAATATTTTTTCACTTTCACTGGACATTATTTTAATTGAAATTGTTTTAATTGAAAAAAATATATAGTGTTTACGTTAGATTAGTTTGACGTTTAATAATTGTCTGACAAATAATGGAATGCTTTGGGTTGCCTATATTAAACGATAGTAGCAGCTCTCAACCAATCAACGAATAGTAAACCAAACGCACTAGTGTGTTATTGAATCATTAAATAACATTAATCGCGGAGTGTTATATGCGTATTGTGTATGATGTACTTACATAATCCACGAACTGTACAATATTGGACAATTACAATAGTGGCCGTAGATAAAGTTATTTATGTTTTATTATTAGTTTTTAATTTAACGCTGTTTTCATATCAACATGAATTCTACTGTTCGCTAGAAGGTGATTAAACAAATAGTTTAAAATTTCCTTTATCTTTCAAGGTGCGTGCGTTACATTCTTTAATTGTAAAGAGATTTCTTTTGTTTTTGATATTACTGAAACTTATGTTATAATAGATTTATATTTATTTATATTTATATTATATTTAGATTTATATTTATATATTCATACTCTAATGACTGATGCCGATTTGCCCGGTACCGACTTATCCGGTGCCGATTTATCATGTACCAAAATCGATTTTGTCGGCCGATGGCGGACAGAACTGCCCGGACGAGTAACTCGGACGTGTATGTGCTTACACTGCAACAGTACCACCAGTGTTACCAACAGTGCTATTCTGTCGATTATTGTAATTTTTTGAATGGTTATCCCACGGCGTTGGTCTATTATAAACACAACTAATTAATTTTTCAATATCCATAATCGTTTAGATAGATAACAACAAAATGTAACTATAAATACACTCAATTTGCACTGTAGACGCCGGCAGTCTGGCGAGAAATCCCAACAAGTTCGGATCATCGTGATGATCGGCCGTTTTCGTGAGTCAGCGGACGCTTACAGTCGTGTTTTGTTTTACAAGTGTTTGATTCAATCGCCGTCGTCACCCGAGCAAACTTCGGCCGATGACGGTGTAGGTGTAAGCGAGCCATAATAGTCCCGATTCCATCAAGCACCTATGAGTATCAGTCGGCTTTTTCTGCACAACTTACTATCAAGGCAAAATCTCGAAATAGATTAATCGCAACAAATGACATATGAGTTGTACTGGCCGAAACAAAGTCAAATATAGAAGCACTTGTTCAGGCAAAGCACATCCATGCATCTAATTAAAATTGCTATTTAAGTTTATAGATTACATACATAACACGAAATATGCAATGAATACTAATAATTATTCGTAAAAAAAATTTGATTCACTACACTTTTCTTCTCTTGGGGTCTTCTTGAAATGCGTTTCTTCTAAAGGGCTCCGCGAGCTATCTGGTAATTTAAACAGTTTTTAAAGGAACCCCACGCAGGAAATCTTATAAAGTTTGAAAACCGATGCCCTACCTTAAACGATCAGTCCGAAAATTAAATTCAAAAGTTTGTAAGTTTTAAATTAGAAATTTTAAATTCGACATTTTTGGCAGAAAAACCAAAGACGACATTTTTTGCGTCATTAGCAAACATATTTAAATTATGGAGAGGTATCCAATCGAACAACGCGTAGAAATAATCGGATTGTTAGTTCAACTAACAATCCAGTTGGGGATTAGTTTTGTTGTTGTTGCACTATAAAATACTCACGACAAATTTACTCTGCGAGAACGTTAATTTGAAATGTAATTTGCCTATTTGGAACAGTATAACAGCTAGTTAAAACACGAAGAAAATTATACATTAAATTTACAATTTACAGCGTACCTGTTCCGCTACGCGTTATACTAAATAAGATTTTCAGAACACCTTTCTCTCCCAAAATCCAATATCTTAAAAATATATTCATGACTTGTTTTCACCGGCATTGCATTTTCATCAATACATTTAACATTTTTGAATAGATTTAAAAATAGTGGAAACACATGGAGGTTTCCGGCTCATAAAGGAATTGCAATAAAGTAAAAATGTGAATGCGGGAACTGACACAGAATTGTTGGGTGTAATCGAAAGCACTAAACCGAATTGATTGCGTTATGATCGTATCAATTGCACGCTTCATTATCAGAGAGCTATCTAGTTACAAACCGCTATCCAATTATTGTTCTAAAATAAAGTCTTTTATTTATGCTTCGTGTTAAATTATTACTTAATTGAGGACATTTATCGCTAACAATCTAATTATCCACCATTTAACCACATTCGAATGGAACTTATGAAATGAGACAATGTTTTATCTACGAATATTTTGGCATATCGTCGGTCCAGATGAACAGGGTATTAAGGGGTAAGGCCACTGTAACGGCCCAAAAAAAAAGGTTTTTTCACTAATTTTTTGCTCCCGAAATTGAAGGTATTTGAAAAAAAACTTTTAATGGTGTTATCAGGCATACATTAACCTTTATTATAAAATTTTTTAACAGTAAAAACCGTTACTCCGTCAGTTTGTCCATTTTTCTGGCTTTCCTCCTTCTCTTCTTGCGCTGCTTTCTTCATGCTTGCATCTCTCACTGCTTTCGTTGCGATTGCTATCGTTTTGACCAATTTATCATAAAATGAATGAAAAATTGGGCGTGGCAAATCCATGAACGCGCAAAATTTTTTGATTCCATGTAATCCTATTCCAATCAGTCGCATTGCAAGCACGATTCTACGATTTATTTCATATGCATTGTGAATGAATTTGGAACTCGGAATATCTACATCGGGACATTTTGGGCAAACGATTACAATTTTGAATCCTAAACCACGAGGACTTCTTTCTCGAAACGCAATGTCAGATCCGCACGTTTTGCACTTCACGTGCTGGGCAATAACGGCAAAAACGGCGCAGAAATTGATGATTCTATAGCCGAATTGACTATTAACATCGAATTCCTCGTTGCAGTCCTTCAGTTTTTTCGCCGAAGCACTGACGCCCGGCTCATCACTCTCACGTTCGTATTGATTCAAGGGTCGTTTCTTCCCGCCTGACCGACGCCGCGTTGGATACGAGGTTTTCGTACCTTTTTTTCCAAGATACACTCGAGCACTCATTTCAACTACACGTTCGTAAATTTTACAGTGAAATTGTAAAGAAACCACGAAAAACACGCAAAAATCGTCGCTTATGAAGAATCAATCGCTCTTTACTGTGCGCTTGCTGTCTCTAAACTAACGGAATTTTTCTTGATAATGCTCAAAAGGATCGAAAGGACACGTGGAACATTAATACCGGCGGTTAGGAGCAATGGGGGGGGGGGGGGGGCCCTTTTGTGTCGTCCCTTTTCGTCATTACCGCAGGTAGTCGTTTCGGAGCAAGTTTTGACACGCTTGGCGGCGACCTTCATTTCCTAAGGACAACAAATTTTTTTTCGCACAGGACCTTTTTTTTCTTATTCTAGAGGGTTTAAACTATTTTTTAAGCCAATAAAAAAAAAATCGATTTTTCAAAAAATTTACGGTGGCCTTACCCTTTAACTCAAAAAAGCCTGAAGAGCGATTTGAAGTTTTCAAATAAATATATTTCCATTTCTGTAAATAATTGGTTAACCTCTCTTATAGTATCTTTTAAACTATTGATTAACGTTTATTGATAACGTATTTGTTCACTTCCTGACTTTGTCAATTTTGCTATTACTGAGACAAAAAAAGAAATTCTGCAGGCAAGAGCATTATGAGTTCATCCAAACAAACTATATGTACTTGACTTGATGTTAATAATAGCATTAAAAATCTGCAAACAAGCTGATCAAACTCTGTAATTGATAAGGTAATTTAAAATCCAAGTATGTAAAAATATCTACGACCACTATTGTAAATGCCCATTATTGTACAGTTCGTGGACTATGTAAATTCATCATAACACACACGTATGTAACAGTCCGCGATTAATGATAAGTTATGATTGATAACACACGCGTGCGTTTGGTTTACGATTCGTTGATTGAGTTGTTACATCCTGCTCATACGTTCAGCGTCCCCGTGCCACAATTCAAACTAACAGAAATTGACATTGCGTACATTGAGTTGCCTATATCTATGAGCACTCTTATTCCAGTTTAACCCAAATAAGTTCTAAATAATAAGGTATGTAATCATTAAGAATGTATTTCTTATAATTTCATTCAAGTTAAATAATCGAGTAACAGTTGTATATGAAAATACAACTGTTTGTTTATTATAATGTTAAATAATGATAATTAAATAAACAAAACTTAATAAGAAATAAATTTGTTACATCAAACATATTTTTCTTATTAAACAAAAACAAATTAGTGTGGTCGTAGATAAAGTATAGTACATAACTCGAGTTGTAAGGCAATTACGTACTCGCGGAATTACGCGCTCCCCGCTACGCAAGTGGTACGTAACTGTTCCGCTCGTACGTAATATGCTTCTTACAACTCTCGTTACGTAATATACTATTTATTTATCAAAAGCAGCTTTATCTTTAATTGTCTTTACTTGTCTTCAAGCTATGTCTGGAAAGTTTCTCTCGCTGAGCAATCCTTCGAATAATTGTCTGATGCTCTGCAGTAAACTTAATAACTGAGATAGTGAAATCTATTTATCCATTTTACTTTCGTTATAAAAGAAATATCTAATTTATTTCCAATACGTCGAAAGCCATTTCTATTTTGATAAGTTAATTCTATCTCATTTTTCTTTGTTGGCTACATCCGAGGAATTCGTAATATAATTCCATCCACAAAAATGCTGAACTTCGATGAAATGAAAAATGAAATATGTGTCTGTCTGTGTGTGTGTCTATATATATATATATATATATATATATATATATATATATATATATATATATATATATATATATATATATATATATATATATGATATACGTATTGCATATAGTCTCAGGGGAAGTTTGAAATGAATTCAACTCAATTTTAGTGAAATTGTATTTCATCAAAAGACAAATAGTACATAATCCATTTAGGGGCAGCTTAAGTAAAAGTCAATACGGTATTATAAGAAACTCGAGATATAATGAAATTTTTCCTGGGGTTTTTTCCATATTGTGTTCATATATGAGAATGAAAAATTCTTGAGTGGTTTTTGATTCGTTTGGTTTTGTTTTCGAAGGTAAATAATATTAAATGATATTAAACTTCATGTTTAATGTGTCCTTAATCTCAAATATATTTTGTAAAAATAATGTAATCCATTTTAAATAATAATATAAAATAATTAACAAATAAAAATATAAGCAACCCTCAAACACATTTTTTATTACACATGCGCGAGAAGTACTTCTTGACGTAGATTATTTAATACGAAAAATGACACATAACATAACATAACCTGGGTAACGTAAGCAAATATTCAATATCGCTAGGTTACATTAAAATAAACAAATAAATAAAAATAAAATGAACACAATATTCAAAAAATCCCAGGCAACCGCCTAACAAGTCAGACGTACAAAAATTTGCTCGTAGAAATTGTGTATTTTGAGTGGAGTAAAGTGGAGTAAATTGGTAGAACAATAAATAACATCCGCTATGCAGACGACACGGTCGTGTTAGCGGACAATATGATAGATCTCACTGGCATGATGAACAACATAGTGGCGAAAAGCAAAGAATACGGTCTCCAAATTAATTTAACGAAAACAAAATTCATGTTAATTTCAAAAACCAAACAACAAATTCATTTAGTAGTAAACGGGGAGCGCATATAGAAGAAGTAACTTCCTATATATACCTGGCTCATCAGATACGCATAGGCCGCGAAAACCAAACATGCGAAATACAGCTCCGCATAGGCTTAGGATGGGCAGCGTTTGGAAAACTAACTAACATCTTGAAGAGCGAACTACCAATGTGTCTCAAACGGAAAGTGTTCGAGCAATGTGTGATGCCGGTAATGACGTATGGGTCAGAGACTTTAACACTAACAAAGCGTTCCGCAGCAAAACTGCAGGTAACACAGAGGTCAATGGAACGGGCCATGCTAGGCATTTCCTTACGAGACAGGGTACGAAACGAGGTCATCAGGGAAAGGACGGGTGTCTGCGACATTATAACAGGCATCTCCAACATTAAATGGAGATGGGCAGGCCACGTTGCCAGACTTAGGGATGGCCGATGGACTAAACGGCTTTTGGAATGGAGACCCCGTGCCGATAAACGAAGTAGAGGTAAACCACCAACTCAATGGACCGATGACATCAAGAGGGTGTCACAAAACTGGATGAACAAAGCACAACATCGTGATGCCTGGAAAGAGTTAGAAGAGGCTTATGTCCTGCAGTGGACGCAAACGGCTGGACAATGATGGGGAGCGCATTAAACAAGTCTCGAAATATAAATATCTTGGAACCTGGATGAATGACGAATGGACACATCAACAAGAAATTCTAGCGCGCATAGAACAGGCTAGAGCAGCATTCGTCAAAATGAAGAAAATGCTAACTTCTCCAGACCTAAGCCTAGACCTAATTCTGAGAATGGTCCGTTGTTACATTTTTCCAGTACTACTTTATGGAATGGAAAGCTGGACCTTAAAACAGCAAACAACGAAAAGGATAGAGGCTTTCGAGATGTGGGTTTATCGCCGCATGCTGCGCATACCATGGACCGATAAAATCACAAACGTTGAAGTGCTGCGGAGGATGAGCAAAGTACCAGAAATTGTCTTTACTTTAAAGAAGCGAAAACTGGAGTATCTAGGCCACATCTCTAGAAAAGAAAAATATGGATTACTACAACTTATAATCCAAGGTAAAATTGAGGGGAAACGAAGTGCAGGGAGACGACGTATATCCTGGCTGTGTAACCTGCGAGAATGGTTTGGAGTATCGTCGACGGACCTATTTCGTTCGGCTATATCCAAAGATAAAATTGCCACGATGATCAGCAACCTCCGGCGGAGAAGCTGAACCAAGAAGAAGAAGTGGAGAAAAGTTCATAGGAAGAGAAATTTATAGTGAAAAACAAAAATAAAAACAATTAGTAAACATTGGATTGGTGTTAGTGTAAAGAAAAATTGTGTTAAAACAACCCGAATTGGTTTCAAGAAAATTTTCATTCGAAATGTCAAATTAATTTAATGTCAAATTTTCGTTTTCGTTCTTTGTGGGATTTAAAAAACTGTAGTAATATAATAATACATGGGATTTAAACCGTGTGGAGTTGTTAGTCTACCAACGGGCGTCTCCCCTGGTGGGGAGAATGTTAATTTTGTGCGTCATCATCCAAGTGCGTCTGCAGTGGAGACCACTGGCGACTTGGTCAGCGACTGTTCACCCAGAGGGTGCGGCTGAAAACGTGCTCCAGGAACTAGCAATCTCTGGTTCTAGAAAACCCAGGGGAAACATTGGACAAACCACTTAATGACAAGCAAACTAGAGATGAGCATGGGATGAGTTACTCGTCCCAGATCCCATGCCGTGGGACGTATCCCAGTCAATGTCCCATCCCATCACATTTTCGTGCCATCCCATAAACGTAAAATTTTCGCCCCTCCCATCCATCCCATCCCATCCTGGCCGCTCGGCCCGTCCCATTCATCCCATACAGCAGACTTCATTTTCGATTTCTCGATAATTAGTAATTCGTTTTCGTCGCAAATGGATCGGAAGATTTGTCAGATACTACTTTGTTATCCCAGAAATCTCTTGAGCTGGACTGGATGTATTAAAATTTTGCGCATGGGCACAATTAACGTTAATTTTGGATTATTGTCTATTTTCAATCTAATCGTTAAAATCGATAAAAACAAAGCTGCACCATTTTCAAGGATAAAATAGGACTTTTATTTTTCACAAAAGAATAACACCAGCCGAACTGCGCAAGCGCGATTCCGTAACCGACAAACTGCCGATTCGTGAAAAACTAAGGCCTACACGACAAAACAAAAATCTAGAAATAGCTAACAAAAATACAGTGATTGTATTAGGAAGCCCACTTGTGTCTACAAGCAAATGAAAATAAAAAGATTCTTATATGAAAGCAATTAATTATGCACGAATTAGATTTACTAGATTATGAAAATCCGTCCCACTCCGCTCCATACAAAATTGTCGTCCCATCCCATCCCACGCGACGTTCATCCCACTCATCCCATACGATCGGACGATGGGATGGGATGGAATGGGAGGATGGGATCCCATGCTCATCTCTAAAGCAAACCATGGCTCGTGCAAGTAAAGTAAATAGTACCCCATGTGGTAACCATTCCACCCGTCAACAAGAGGCGGCAACCAGGATTTCGGATTCTGGGGATCCCGGGCTTACACAAACACAGAGAAAGTCAGAGTTCTCTGACAAACTTCCCCGTAAAACTAACACATACATCGGCACCTTCTACATCAATACGCTAATCCAACCAGGAAAGCTACACAACCTAACATTAGAATTAGACAAACAAAAGATCCAGATCCTCGCACTACAAGAGACACGTTTCACAGATGAAGACAAAGTAGACTATGGTAATTTCCGTATATTCAAGAAATTGAAAAACGAGTCGCCAAAGGTGCCCCTATCCCAGTGGCGGCTCCCCTATAAGGGCTGCAGTGCTGCAGCCCTCCCGCAAAAATCAAAACATTTTTTTAATTATTATAAACAATTCCATTAGTATACAATTATTCTACAAAAACATATTTTTCCGTTCGTAGTATATTTATTTTTTGAATTGTAGGTAATAAATACCTCGATAGGCGCTCTGTATGTGTGTATTGTGTAATTTGGTGCGGTTGTATACTCATCCGGACTGCAGTCAGTGCAGACCGAGTCTCGCCGCGTACTTAGTGTATTGACCTGGTTACCCCCACCCGCGTTATACGTTTTTGTAACATGTATATCGTGGGCTGCAAACATTGCAGTCCGCACTCTGTATTTTAGGCATTTTATGAGTTTCTTTCTAAGAACTCGAGTTTCGGCAACGGCAAAGAACCTTAAGTGGACAATTCATTGGTGGACAATTGAAAAGTGGACAATTTAAAACAAAGTATTACTAAATAATTAGTTCTTAGCTATACACATAGAAAATAAGATAGATTTTTTTGAATTTAATTATTGAATTTAATTTTAATTATTTTTTCAGAGAAATGAACGAAACAAAAAATTCAGTTATGCATTTGCAAAAGATCAACTTTGCACGACGGGAATTTCAAGAAAAAAATGAAATTAAATCATTAGGATGGTTAACCAGATTTAAATATTTGTTATGTATATAACATTTATATGAAGCATAATTGGTTAACAGGTTAGGTTAGACTGCAGCCCAGATGTCCTCCATGTCACTTAATTAAAAAAATAAATAATTTTTTGCAGCCCTCCCACAAACATCATCCACGAGCCGCTACTGTCCTATCCTAGGAATAGCCTTTGAAGTGAACAAAAAATGTTTAGGATCAATAAAAGAAGTCAACAACAACGAGCTAGTCAATGTAAAAACCTACGAATGGGGAGAACAGACATATTATTTTGGCAAACATTAGAGATAATCATGAATAAAATTCCAAAGGAAGACACTACAATCCGACTAGGATATTTCAACGCACAAATTGGGGTGTAATGTTAGTTCGCCTCCCCGTGGTGCACTCTGGATAGCGTTTTATTTCATAAAACGTGAACTAAATGAACTAACAACAGCTGGCAATCAGAAAATCCTATAGATCTCCTGGTTAAGATCATGACAATGTATGAGAACAACTGCGGAACTGTAAGAAAAGTGTGCAAGACAGTGGGCATTCCTGGACCACTGACACATACTGAGGTCCTACCGAGGACACCTTATGAGCTCCTGAACGCAACCGACCACGCAATCGAGTATATCCTGCCATCTTTTATATGTATTACTATCAATATTGTTATGAGCCATACGCTAAATAAATAATAACTCACAAATTGGCAGAGAAAAAATTGATTAGAAAACAGTTGGGAAATTTCCCGCACAAATTTTCCCAAATTCTCCAATAAAAATGGCTTAAGGCTCATCGAATTCTGTCAACAGAACAACCTCAAAATCATGTTCACCTCCCTCAGAAAAAAAACCTAAAAAACAAAAGACTTGGAGGTCTCCAATACAGTCCCTCGGCGAATTCCAAATAGAAACATAGACTAAAAACATAGACTCGGACCACTATCTAACAAGAATTTAAATAAAATTCACTCCAAATAGAATACATAAAAAAAAACATACACGCAGAACTTCGTCACAAAAATGATCAAGGAAATCAGCATAAAACAAGAATGGGATAAAGAACAGCCAAACAACTGAGCAGACTTCTACAGGAAAATCGTATAGAAGAACAGGTTCCACTTAAAAAGAACACAAACACCCGTGGTGGGACTCAGAATGTGAGAAAGCACTTGAAAAACGAAAACGGGCATTCCAAACCTACAACAGTAAAAAAATACCAGGAACACAATATAAATTTAATGAAACAAGAAGAGAGGTCACAAAAATTTTCAGTCAAACCAAGAGAAAATTTCTGAAAGAACAGTTAAAGTCCATAGAGGAAAACTTCAGGAACTACAACATAAGAAACTTCTACAGAACATTCACAGGTAAAATCAAAGGCTACACACCTCAAAACTTATGTTTCAGAAGAGAAACAGAAGGGAGCACTCACCAATCAAGAAAACTGCAGAAATAAATTTTCTAATCTATTAAACTGCCAAGAACCCACCTCAAGATTCCCCACAGAAAAAATAGCAGAAAGACACCCGGATTCACCACCACCCACACAAGAAGAAATCAATAGACACATTCAAAGGCTCAAGAACAACGGAATATACGGAGAAGATGGAATCATTGCGGAGTTACTGAAAAATCTAGGACCAAACTCACTACGAGAATTCACACAAATGGTCCAAGAAATTTGACAAACCGAAAAATTACCAGAAGACTGGAAATGCGCACTCATACACCCACTACATAAAAAAGAGAATACAGTGGTATCTCCCTATTACAAATCGTCTACAAGGTCATGTCCATGTGCCTCCTCCAAAGAGTAGAGGAACAACTAGAACACAAAATATAGGAATACCGGGCAGGCTTCAGATCAGTTCGCTCCTGCGCAGAACATATTTTTACACTGAAAACATTACTCAAGCACAAAGCCATCAGCACTGCAGGCCTTGAATCCCACCCAGATCCTGAAATTCCTAAAGGAATCAGGATTAGAGGAGGCGCTCTAAATGGGTAAGTACACCAACGCTTGGAGCAGGAGCTTGGGTTACAATAGATCTATAAAGGTCGCAGTACCAGTCATCACCACCATATCTACAATCTACAAAGCCATCAGAAACTCAAAAGTTACATGCACCCCTGTGTTCTTCAAAACGGCATATGACTCCATAGACAGGCGAAGACTTTTCCAAATCCTGGAAGACCAAGGACTGGACTCGAAAACACTAGGATTCATTAAACAAACTCTATCAGACACAACATCAAAAGTACAGTTCATGGGAGAAATTTCCGAACCATCTCTGATAAAAACAGGTGTCAGACAAGGAGATGGCCTGTCCCCGCTACTCTTCAATGTAGCTTTAGACAAAGTGATGAAAGAATGGGAAAAAGAGCTAAAAGCCCAAAAACACTGGCCGAAAAATTAGGAAGGACCAAAGACAAAGTAGAAATCTCATGTCTAGCTTTTGCAGACGATATAGTAATACTCGCTGAGAATGAAGCGACAGCAATCAAGCAGATAGAAGTCCTCAAAGAATGCTCAGAAAAAGTTGGACTACAAATCTCCTTCGCAAAAACAGAATTTATTTGCACAAAAATCAACATACAAAAATTGAATACGAAATAGAGTGAACTCAAAAGGGTATCCCATTTAAAATATCTTGGAGAAATTTTAGAACCTACAGGAGGAGAAAAAATATGCGCTATTTTTTCTCCTCCTGTAGGTTCTAAAGTTTTTTGCGCAAAAACTAGACAAGAGAAAATGATGAGAGCATTCTTCAAAACACGAGACATCTACAACAAACAATGCCTGTCACTACACATAAAAGTTAAACACTACAACACTGTAGTGAAACCTGAAGCACTGTATGTGAGTAAGACGAGTATACTCCACACAAAAGGAGATCTCGATAATCTTCTAAAAGAAAAAAAGGAAAATCCTGAGAAAAAATTTAGGCCCAAAAAAAACAGAAGAAGGATACTGACTACACTCCAGGACAACACTGTAGTGAAACCTGAAGCACTGTATGTGAGTGAGACGCGTACACTCGACACAAAAGATCTCGATAATCTTCTAAAAGAATAAAGGAAAATCCTGAGAAAAATTTTAGGCCAAAAAAAACAGAAGAAAGATACAGACTATACTCCAGGAAAACAACAGAAAAAATATCCAACCTTGCTTCAGACATCAGGAAAAGGAGACTCAAATTTTATGGACACCTCCACAGACTACCCGAAACCAGGATCGCCAAGCGAGTCCTCACATACATACAGGGAGTCAAGACGACAACCCCATGGATAGTCCAAGTGAGAAAAGATCTGGAAGAATCACAAATAAACATTACAGAAATTGAAAATAGAGAGACTTATAGACAAAAGGTTAACAAATGGGAAGTGATGTCGGAGAATGAGAAGCCCAAGAAGACCGGAACAAAGTGCACGGAAGAAAGGAAGAGCATCCACGGAGAAAAAATGAGGAAAGCGTGGGAAAATAAAAAAAAATTACAAAATGAGGTCAAGTTTGCTTTGCGTGATCCCATAGGGTCCAAACGCCAATAATAATATATATATATATATATATATATATATATATAT
The DNA here is from genome assembly GCA_944588485.1 of Phosphuga atrata. Lineage (NCBI taxonomy): Eukaryota > Metazoa > Arthropoda > Insecta > Coleoptera > Silphidae > Phosphuga > Phosphuga atrata. The sequence continues at coordinate 77,416,270 of OX155894.1, forward strand.
ATATATATATATATATATATATATATATATATATATATATATATATATGATATACGTATTGCATATAGACTCAGGGAAGTTTGAAATAAATTCAACCCAATTGTAGTGAAATTGTATTTCATCAAAAGAAAAATAGTAGGTAGATAATCCATTTAGGTGCAGCTTAAGTAAAAGTCAATACGGTATTATAAGAAACTCGAGATATAATGAAATTTTGCTTGGAGGTTTTTCCATATTTTCTTCATATATGAGAATGGAAAATTCTTGAGTGGTTTTTGATTCATTTTCTTATTGTCTTTATATTAAATGATATTAAACTTCATGTTTATTGTGTCCTCAATTTCAAATATATTTTGCAAATTTTGTAAAAATACTGTAATCCATTTTAAATATTAATGTAATATATTATTAATAATGTATTATTAATTATTATAATAATAAATTAATAATATTTTTAATATGTTTAATAATAAACAAATAAAAATATAAGTCACCCACAAACACATTTTTTATTACTCGTGCGCGAAAACTACTTCTTGGCGTAGTTTATTTAATACGAAAAATGTTACATCTCGTTGTATTACCAAATAACCTAGGTAACGTAAGCAAATTTTCAATATCGCTAGGTTACATTAAAATAAACAAATAAATTAAAATTAAATGAATACAATCAATACCGCAATATTAAAAAAAGTGACGTGAAATGTCAGAATCTTTTTTCATCACAAAATACAGTGGAACCTTGGATTGCGAGTAACTTGGATTGTGAGTATTATGAAAGACGAGAAAATTTTTTAAATAAATTTTAACTTGACATGCGAGCTAAGTCCTGTAATACGAGTAAAATGTATGCGCATGTCTATCAACCGTCACGTCGGTCGGCGTTTATATATTTACTCAAAAAAAGGTACAGATTGACCTAACAATGTCGTTCGACAGGGTTCGTTTGGGAGACATTCTACATATATTAATAGAAAACAAGGCACCGGCAAACATAACAAAGATAATCCATAAGCTAAATAGCAATAACGTAACAAAGGTTAAAGCAGGAGGTCAATTCACTGAAAACATCCCCACACCGGGAGGAATTAGACAGGGCGATAGCCTAAGTCCCTTTTTGTTTAATCTTTTCATGGATAAAATTATAAATAAAGTAACAGATGTTAACCTCGGATACAGACTGACAACAAAAGAATTGGTATGCAGTATTTCGCCGATGATGCAGCAATTATTGCCGAATCAGAAAACAACCTACAGAGACAACTCTTCCAGTTCTTCCTAATTAGCCGCCAACTCAATATGAACATATCTATCAACAAAACCAAATGCAAACAAAATCGCGAAAGATCCGCTCAGATGTAAGCTAGTGGTGGAGGACAACCCCATAGAACAGGTGATGCAATTCAGATACCTGGGCATAGGCATATCAAGCGCCCACGACCCAGTTAAAGAGCCAGATTAAATAAGCATCCGCAGTATCAGGATGCCTACGAGATATAGTCTGGCGAAACCCGTACATGCGCAAAGATAGCAAAATTAGAATCTACAAAACTTGTATTAGATCGAGCATGACGTACGATACAGAAGCCCGCGAAGACACCAACAACACGAAAAACATGCTAAGGGTGGCCGAAATGAAAACGCTGAGAACAATAGAGGGGAGAACAAGAAGAGACAGAGTAAGAAACACAGATATCAGAGAACAATGCGAAATATAAGACATTGTGAGATGGGGAAGAGAACGTAAGAGGCAGTGGTACAACCATGTAAGACGGATGGACGAGAACATACTTCTGAAAATACTCCTAGAAAATAACCCGCCAGGACTCAAGACGTCCCTGGAGACCAACTAAAAAATGAAGAGATAGTTGGCAATCTACCTCTCAGGAAAAGATGCAGAGGCGGCTCCAGAATTAACAGAAGTAGAAGAAGACGCAAGAAGTATTGTCTGTTTTCTTTCTAAACGTGGTTGATGGGTATTTTTTTATAACAGTACTGTACCCATGGCTCCCAAAAAGAAAACTGTTGAAAAATAAAGTGACAAGAAGAAGAAAATGATTCCGGTGGAAGTTAAGAAGGAAAGTAACGAGAAGCAAGCGCGAGGTATGCCAGTGGTCGGCATCGCAAGATTTTATAAGTCTACATCGACTATTTGCACAATATTAAAGGAAAAAAAAAGGGGGACTATATGTGGCAGAAGGAGTCATGCGACTATCAAAGCAACGGCCACATGTTCTGGAAGATGTAGAAAAGTTGCTTCTCGTGGGGATAAACGAGAAACAACTAGCAGGTGATACTGTGACGGAAAACTGTATCTGCGAGAAGGGAAAGATTTTGTATGACCTCATAAGTAAACTGATAGTATACTGATGACCAGATACGTCGATATGATATAACAGATACGTCGATAAGATACGAAGAAGGCTTCAAAGCGAGCAGGAGCTGGCTTGACAACTTTAAGAAGAGAAGTGGTATCTATAGTGTTGTGCGACACGGAGAAGCTGGGAGTTCGGACGTTAAGGCAGCTGAGGCGTTCGCCACCGAATTTCCGAAACTCATGATTTCCAAGGGTTATCTAACACAGCAAATTTTTAACTGTGACGAGACAGGTTTTTTTGGAAAAAGATGCCAGATACTATAGAAGAGAATGCAATGCCTGGTCAGAACCTCATGAAAGACTATCTCACCCTCTTGTTTTGTGCTTATGCAAGCGGGGATTTTAAAATTAAACCCTTGCTGGTGTATCATTCGGAGAATCCCCAAGCCTTCAAGAAATGCAAGGTATAGAAGAGTCAGTTAAACGTTATGTGGAGGTCCAACAGCAAAGCTTGGGTCACTCGTATCTTGTTCATTGAGTGGATCAATGGGGTCTTCGGTCCCACAGTGAAAAATTACCTTTGAGAAAATAATCTGCCACTCAAAGTTTTGATAATTTCGGACAATGCCCTAGCTCATGCTCCAGGTCTTGAGGATGAATTACTGGAGGGATTAGAGGTGAAGTTCCTTCCTCCCAATACAACTCCAATACTTCAGCCCATGGGTCAGCAAGTCATTTCGAACTTTAGAAAGTGTTTTTTACATATTCCTGCATCTCGACCATAGTTCTGGAGTACTTGAACTTTTTGCAAAAAGTTCTGTAAAAATTGACATTTCGTCAAAAAATTGAATTTTGAAAATTGCAAAAACAGTTCTATTCGCGGATCTGAATAGCACCCTGAGAGTTCTATCGAAGATCCCTTTGTTATTTTTTGATCAATACCTTCGTTCAAAAGATATTTGCAATAATAAGGGACCCATTATTTTCAATGAAAATTTAAAAAAAATTGCGCAACAGTTCTGTTTGCAGTTCCCGATAGAACTCTTGGAGTTCTATGGAAAATCCTTATAACTTTTTTTTGTAAAGCGAAAAGTTATACTTCTGCAATGCGACGAAGTGAAGAAGAAAAAAAATCGCGCCACAGTTGGTAGTTTCCGGTAGAACTCTTAGAGTTATATCGAAAATCTTTATATAATTTTTCTGTAAAATTAAAAATCGCAAAATTTTCTATTTTTAATTTTACAGAAAAATGTTATAAGGATTTTCGATAGAACTCCAAGACTTCTACCGGGAACTCCCAACAGAACTGTCGCGCTATTTTTTTTCTTTTTCACTTCTTCGCATTGGTGAAGTCTAATATTTCGCATATCTGTACAATTTTTAACTTTACGGAAAAAAGTTATAAGGATTTTCGATAGAACTCTGAGAGTTCTATCGGGAACTGCAAACAGAACTATTGCGCGATTTTTTTAAATTTTCATTCAAAATAATGGGTTTCTTATTGTTGCAAATATCTTTTGAAGAAATTTTTTTATCAAAAAATGACAAGGGGATGTTCGATAGAAATCTTAGGGTGCTATTCAGATCCGCAAAAAACAGTTCTATTTGTGTTATTGTGTTTCAAAATTCATTTTTTTCTTGCAAAAAGTCAATTTTTGCAGAACTTTTTGCAAAATTGATGAAGTACTCCAGAACTATGGTCGACGTCCAGAAATATGTAAAAAACGCACGGTTTTTCTCAATAGTGGTTGCTAGCTCAATTTTGGTATTTTCCATTTTTTCGCAAAATTCTGCAGAACTATTGAAATTTTGCACAAAGTACTCTAGAACTATTTCATATCTAGCGGGAACTCCGATGTAATATTACATTTTTGCAAATTCGGTTGCTAACTTCACAGGACTGGAAATGTCCCTATGATGATAGTTTCGTCGTTAGAGTTACACAAAATGAAAAAGATTCCAAACACAAATTAATTGTGTGTATCATTTTTATGTATTCTTTTTATTCTGTATTAAACATTTTATTTGAATAAATTGTTTGTTGTGGAACGAATCATTGGGGTTTCCATTATTTATTCGCTTTGATATTAAGATCCAGATTCGAAATTTCATATCCATGACATCTCTGGTGGAAATGTGGTGGAATATTAGAAGCACCCCGGGTGAAAATCAAGTGTCTGAACGAAGTGTCGGTAATGCGTAAACGAAGCGTCAGGGAAATATCTTGTGGAACACTGAAATTTGAACCTAGAAGCTTTGTTCAACTTTTTTATTGTGAAATGTCCAGGTGTCGGGGAAGTGTTGACCTTTGTGACACCTGACACTTCGTTTGTGTCGGAAACACTTTGTTGTACTTCCACGACATTTTGTTTGCATCGGAAACACTCCGACGACATTTCGTTTGACTCGAAAACACTTCCTTGCACTTCGAAGACACTTCATTCTAACCAGGGACTATTGAGATTGGATGATTCGAGAACAAATTCATCATGAATATTAAACTGTTCCGTCAATGACTGGCCAATGAAAGGCTAGTAATATTATTAAAATAGATTGCTAATCACTAAGATTATAGCTATCATATTGCCAGTGACTCATTTATGTTTTGTCAACAGACGCTTGTAGTATTGGTATCTAATACTCTGGTATTAGTCAGTAATTTGACAAAGTTTCTCCAAGTTTTTGTAGAGGTACGAATTATGGAAATATATTTCTATCAATTTTCTATCGAAATTAAAAGTAAACAGTTCGTGAATTATCAAGTATTCAAGGACGTTTCCGGAACGAATTAGATAACCGAGGTACCACTGTGATAATAAAAATTAAGGAAAACGTTTTAAAATGAGTATAAATTCTATGGTGTTACAAGAGACTGAGAGTTCTTATGACGAATTCACACCATCGGAGATAATTGGAAAAGCAAATTCTTCATTTTTGACCCCATTTTTTTATGGCCCCTGGATCGCAAACTTGTAAGATACATCCCCTTGCATGAGTAATAAAAAATATTGTTTGTAACTAGGGCGAAATTGTCAATTTCCCTCTCGAGCGAATGATATTCTTGTATTTTTCTGTATGCTCTTCGCGACTTTTGTGAGCGCAGCATTGTACGAAAAAATCACCCCAAACCGCATGAGTCTGAGTGTGAATTTTTCGTGCATGGGTACGAACACAAAAAGTCGAGCACGAAAGTTTTAACCGACGCAAAATTGTTGCAATACGTATGTGCAGAATACGAATACGAAGGGGTCTTCTCAGTGCTCTGAGACTAAGGTGTACGTCGCCTATTCAGAGACACATGAAAATAAGGGAACAAATCGGAGAGAAATTTCTGAAGCAGCCCTGGGACGCAATGTCTACAGAATACGACTTTGGCACAGCCGCTGAAGTGGTCATCAATGACCGCCAAAGCAGTGTTCAAAGAATCGAAAACCTGAAAGACAAAGCGTCCATGTGGTACACCGACGCATCAAAAACTGCTGAGGGTACAGGAATTGGCATATACAGCCGGAGTCACAGGGAGTCCACGGCATTGGGCCAGGCTCCCACGCTACTACAGGCTGAAATTATAGCCATTGAAAGATGCGCATAAATATGCCTAAAGAAACGTCTTAAAGAAGTGCAAATCTACATCCTAACGGACAGCCAGGCAGCTCTAAGGAATGTAAAAACCCACAGCTTTAATTCCAAAGTAACCTGGAACTGTAAACAAACCCTAAAGCAACTGGTGAAAGGTAACAGACTCACACTAATGTGGTCACCGGGTCACCAGGGCATATATGGGAATGAAATGACCAACGCACTCGCCAAAAACGGGCCCGGAGGCAACTTGTGGGCTTACAAAGGCCCACTTAAGGCAGGGGGCTAAGAAATGGGAAGAAGAGCAAAAGCAAACCCACTGGAAGAACACGCCAGGACAGCGGCAAGCTAAAATGCTCATAAACTATTCTGCCGCAATAACGCAGATACTAAGCTTCTTTAGAAGAAAAATCAGAATCAGAACTTTGGTAGGCATACTCACAGGACATTCGGTGAGATATCACCTACACAAAATGGGAAAGGCAGAGGAAGTTGCCTGTAGATTATGTGAATCAGATGAAGAAACCGTTGAACACATAATGTGCACATGTGTAGCGCTAGCACACATAAGGCTTGCCCACTTCGGGGTCGCAAGATTGACCACCTTGGAGCTGAGTAGCAAGTCTCTCAGGAATATCTTAGACTTCGTTCACGAAGTTGAATACCTGGGAGAGTAATTGTAGTAGAGTCAAGCACAATAGATCAAGTTGGTCGCAGTGCAGAAAGGCTTTGCAGCCAAACTAGCCCCACACAAAAAAAAATGAGTCATAAGATGGTAAATCTATAATATACGAGCACAGAAATTCTAATTAATAATAATTGTATGTTCTCCAGATATGCTATTCATGATTTTTGTGCTCGCACCTTTGCATGAAAAATTCACCCCCAACCGAATGACTCGAAAGCCGTGAACCGAAAGACGTGAAACGAATTTTGCTTAGGAGAGTGCGAGCACAAAAACCGCAGATATCTTACCTAGAGAGCACATGACTATTGCAACGATTTCGTGTCGGTTAAAATTTGTGAGCTAAAGTATTATAGATTTTACCTCTAATGGCTCATAGGATTCGGGGTATATTTTTCTACAAGGGTGTGAGCACAAAAACCGAGAATATCATATCTGGAGAGCACATAATTATTGCACCGATTTCGTGTCTGTTAATATGTGTGTGCTTGATTTTTATAGATTTTAGCCCTAATAGCTTATAGGGTTCGGGGTGAATATATCGTATAAGGGTGAAGGCACAAAATTCAGGAATAGCATATCTGGAGAGCACATGCTTATTGCAACAATTTTAGCATATCTCAACAGCACATAATAATTGAGAATTCGTGTCGGTTAAAATTTCTGTGATCGATTATTTTAGATTTCACCCCTTATGGCACATAGAGATCGGGGTGAATTTCTCGTACAAAGGTGCGAGCCCAGAAATCGTTAATTAGATAGGGATATCTTATTGTCAATATCTGAGCTCGCACCTTTGTAAGAAAAAATCACCCCGAACTCTATGCCATAAGGAGTAAAATCTAAAATAATCGAGCACAGAAATTTTCGTCATTCTAGAATTAATGGATGAAATTTGTCTACGTAATTTAATCTTTTAATTTATTATTTATTTAAGTATAATAATATAATTCAATATTTCTATTCCTATTTAAGTATAATAACATAATTAACTCACCTGATATTTACTTCTTGCAAAAATTGAAAACAATTTATTATTTCAATAAATCAATAAAATAAATCTCGCCATTTTTCTAATGCCGTTGTTTCACTGATCAGCTGTCCCTCATATCTCCGTCTCGCTCGAATCGTGCTGCCCTCTCTCTCACTCGGTTCTGCATCCACCACAAACTTCCAAAAACATTAAAAACCGCAACGACAATACCCACTAATTATGTTGGTCAACCTGATAACTCCGCCCACTTCCCCAACTTCACGTTGCAATTTTTCTATGAAGACACAACGCGGTTTACTTCACGAAATCTCAGCGAAAATTCTTCGCGATAAAATACTGCTACAAATATAAAACGATATAGCAATTTGTGCAAAATGGCAGGGAGAACTGTGAGGAGAATTGGGACGAAACGGAATTAATTGGTGAGTGTTTTTAAATCTTGGTTTTTCTTCAAAGAAATTTGTCGGGATTTTTCAAGGTCAATGCGAGCGAGACTAAGACCACACAAACCCAGACAAAACCAGACAAGACGAGATAAGACTAGACAAAACCAGACAAGACGAGATAAGACTAGACAAAACCAGACAAGACGAGACGAGACAAGAACAGATAAAACCAGGCGAAACCAGACAGAACCAGACAAGACCAAACAAGATCAGACAAAATCAGACAAGACCAGACAAAACCAGACAAGACGACACAAGACGAGACAAGACCAGATAAAACCAGACAAAAACAGAGAAGACGAGACCAGACCAGACAAGACGAGATACGACTACACAAAACCAGACAAGACGAGACAAGAAAAGACAAGACCAGACAATACCAGATAAAACCAGACAAGACGAAACAAGACCAGACAAGATCAAACAAGACCAGACAAGACTAGACACACAGTAAGTATACACAATTAACTCAAAAACGTGGCTAGCTTATGGTCTATATCAGGGCTGTCCAACCTTTTTGGAGGTTGTATATATATATATATATATATATATATATATATATATATATATATATGTATATTTATATATATATATATATATATATATATATATATATATTTATATATTTATATATATATATATATATATATTTATATATATATATATATTTATATATATATATATATATATATATATATATATATATATATATATATATATATATATATATTTATATATATATATATATATATATATATATATATATTTATATATATATATATATTTATACATATATATATATATATATATATATACAGGGTGAGCCATTCAACATGACTACCCCAAGTATCTCCGTTACCTTTAGAGGGACGAAAAAAATGTCAAAAAGGAATTGATTTCGAAAGGCCGACACGGCGGTAAAAAAATCTTTTTGTCAATGTCACAGTTTATGCGTCCTCAAGGTCATCAATGGTTTTTCAAATGGGAGCATGCTATTTTTATATTAAGACATTGTAGCCACTATTCAGACAAATCCAGTGACCCATAGTATCATGACCTTGAAATGTTTTGACAAGTGTATCCATTGAAAATAACTTTGAATGACCCTATCGAAAATGGTATTGCAGTCAAGCAGAGAAAGTGGATATGATTCTGATTCATGGTGAGACCGTAGGTTAGGTTAGGTTTTTTACGTGAAGGGAATTAGGATTTATTTGCAGTTCTTTACATTACTACACCACAAGAAATTTAAAAAATAGACTTAGATCTTGACATATTGTACGATGAGGTAGGAATTTTACGTAAATGCAACCACATCTCATTGAAGAGAATCGAGTTGATTTACGCTGGGTTGACTTCCTTGCGAAATCGAAAGACCGAAATCCCTGCCCTAAATTGAAAAAGTCACATTTCTTCTCTCGATTCCTGTGTCTAATGCTTCTTGCGAGCGTGTATTTAGCATGGAAGAGTGGAGCAAGGAAGGGAACAGGTTGAACATATCGTTAGTTACAGGTACTGCAAACTTCATTTTTTTCATGTAAAACTTTTTATGATTATGTGCTAAAAAACCGTGGAATATTAAATGCTTCTCGAAAACAATTTAAAAATAAATACGATATATTAAAATCTCACGGGTTGGATCTTTCGAGAGTTGATAACCCTATGAGACCGGTAGGAACTCTGTGCGAGCGCAGGAACTTTATGCACAGCGTTATCCTGACAAAAATTATATTTCCGTCGATGTTTCGATCGAATTATTCATTTATTCCGTGATAGGAGCAGTGTTAATCCACGCAAAAAGAAATACATAGGTCATGATATTAAGGATCGCTGGATTTGTGTGAATAGTGGCTGCAATTTCTTGATAAAAAAGTAACATGTTTCCATTTGAAAAACCACTGATGACCTTGAGGACGCATAAACTATGACCTTGACTAAAAAGTGTTTCTAAACACTGTGTCAGTCCTTCGAAATCAATACAATTCCCTTTCGACATTTTTTCCATCACTCTAAAGGTAAAGGAGATATTTGGTGTGGTCACTTCAAATGGCCCACCCTGTATATATAATAATTGCCATTTAAAAGCTGTTTTTCATGTAAAAATATCCTAATCCGAAAATCGGAATAAATTTTTTTATGTAGATTCTTATTCTCCGGACTTCATACTTCATTTAGCCAATTAATAAATTGATCGCCAACGAATTTGGGATAATGTTTTTTTTTTCGGTGCACTTTTATAAATTCATTGTAGTCAGTTATCTCACTCTAGAAAACATGAATTTTCTTACGTTTTATCGTATTTAGTTTTGATTGTTTGAGTATTAAAGTAGACTTCCGAGCAAAGCGGCTCTGGCGTCACTAACGCAGCGATACTGACGCGTCGACATAGCGATAGTATTGTGCACTATGGACATGTATGAGGCGCCATTCGAGCGCTGTGACGCTAACGCACTGACACGGAGCGCGTCATTGCCGCTGCGCTCGAATGGCGCATCATACATTTCCATAGTTCATAATACTATTGCTATGTCGCCGCGTCAGTACCGCTGCGTTAGTGAAGCCTCAGCCGCTTTGCTTGAAAGTCTGCCTTAAGGTGACCCTAAATTTATGGAAAAAATAATCCATTATATAATGTTTATTAAACATTTCAACAGGAACAAAAAGTATTGAAATTTATATAATATCTGATATAAAATAACAAAATTAGGAGCATAGTAAATACTGAACATAACCTAACACTAATAAAATCTTCGGCATTGCATGGAACAAAAAGTGGATCACTACAATAATACCACTTCTTAGCTACAACGCCACTGTCAAACATTTTTTGACACGAAAAATGTAAACAAACCAGTGGCTGAACAAATTTCATCAGGAAGATGACTGTAACCCGACAATGCGCATGTGATTTCGCGCAATATGATTTTCGCAGCAATGCGCAATATGATTTTCAAAACAATCGGAAATTACAAAACGACCATGGTACAAATTCAACTAACATAAAACATACAGTGGCGGATAGACAGTTGGCACTGAACGAATTACTCCTTCCAAAATAAGGGTTAGATTAGGTTATAACAGAGTAGATAAATCCAGACCATATGTCGCGCGGCAGCGCGACCTCTCGATCCGGAATAAGAGAAAATATTGGATAAGGGTTAGATTAGATTATATTATAGCAGATTAATCCAGACAACATATCGCCCGGTAGACTCTCAATCTCAACGACCTCTCAATCCGAAAAAATATTACACTTTCTAGTTATATAACAGATCAACTTTACATTCTTTTTTAAAAAAACATTTTAAATGTTCAATTTAATTTCAGTACGCAGGCATTAAAAAATTTACACTATACTATTTTATTGCCACTGCTTTAAAGATTCATTGCGCATGCGCTAGTTTAATTTCTGAAGCTGCCGCCCAAGTCGTGTGAAGGTGGCCCCCAAATTTTTGAAAAATTGATTTTTTTTAGAGTTCTGGCAAGATTTCAAATAGTTCTAGAGTTCTTGCTTGAAAATTGGAATAGTTCCGGGGAATTTCGGGCAGAAATCAAGAAAAACGATTTGGGGCCAACTTCACGCAGCCCCCTCTTTTTCAGGAAAAAGAGTTCCGATGTAATATTTCAGTTCTTTATGTGGAGTTCTAGAGTTCTCAATCGATTCCACTTTTTTTTGCAATATTTTGTAATTGCTGAAAAATTAAAAAAAAAAACTGACTGAAAACGGCTTCCGATTCTACTAAGGCAGATAAACAAAAAATGCTTATTAGACATTTTTGTAAAATCAATATTTATAAATTTATTTATAAAAAACTTTTGACGAAGATAAAAAAAATACAATAGTTATATTAAGATTTCTGGGTAGCCCTCGAGAGTTCTGAACAAATCTCTTTTATAATTTCCATGGCCGACCAATATTAAAGAAGTTATAAGCAAAAATGCGGCGCTAAGTTTTTTTGAACATTAAAGAATTGAGAAGAAAATTTGTTTTTCATGAGTTCTTTTAAGTTCTAAGTAACCCGCCGAGAGTTCTGAAGAGATTACCTATTCAATTTCTTTGTCCAACCAATATTAAAGAAGTTATAAACATAAACACAGAATTCGAATACGTTTAGAGCGTATATTTATAATCGATAATTTTTCGGTACTTACGTATTAACGCCTCCAGCGCTACATTTTTAAATGCCGTCAATCTACACCTAAAATTTTTATGATAAATCATAAAATAAATCATTTTATTTAAAATTAAAACATTTTTAAAACTCGAAATACTTTTTAACCCCGGTTAGATTAGGTTGCCCTCCGCGAAGCAGACAGATAAATCAAGACATCATAGCGTGCGCGAACTCTCGATCCAATATATAGCGGTGGTGGCGTTAATACGTAAGTACCAATGTTTCTAACGATCATGCTATTTTTGTTTGAAACCGATTTCGCAGGACAATGAAAATATTTTAACACTATCTCAATTTCTGTAATCTACACATGTTCAAAAAACTTAGCGCCTCGGTTTTGCATATAACTTGTTTAATATTGGTCGGACAATGAAATTATAAAAGAGATTTGTTCAGAACTCTCGAGGGGCTATCCAGAACTCTTAATAGAACTTTTTTATTTCTTGAATTTTGAAAAATTTTGCACATCGTTTTTGCTTATAATTTCTTTAATATTGGTTGGACAAAGAAATTGTATAAGTTATTTGTTCAGAACTTTCCGGGGGGTGGTGCTCAGAACTCTTAACAGAACTCATGAAAGGAAATATTTTTTTTGAATTATTTATTGTTCAAAAAATATAACTTTTTAATATTGGTCGGACATGGAAATTATACAAGAGGTTTGTTTAGAACTCTCGAGGGGCTAGCCAGAACTATTAATACAACTCATGGTTTTTTTTTGAGTTCTGTAGTTTTCAAAAATCTAGGTTTTTAAAGAAATTGTATAGGTTTGGATTTGTTCAGAACTCTCCGGGGGTTACTCAGAACTCTTATCAGAGCTCTTTTTTATCATCGTCTAAAGTTTTTTTTAATTAAATTTATAGATATTGATTTTACAAAAATTTCTAATAAGCATCTTTTGTTTATCTGCATTAGTACAATCGGAAACCGTCATCAGATTTATTTTTTTATTTTTCAAAAATTGCAAAAAAAAGTGGAACTTTATTTATTTATTTGTACACAAAATTAACAATTTTAAGAATATAGCAAGTTTAAAGACTGAATGAGGTAAATACAACTATACAATATATAAAGAAGTACAAGATGTAGAACAGGGGTTCCCAATGTTTTTCTTAGTCGGGCTAATTTAAAATTACCGAATTTTTTGGCGGGCCAAAAAAAAAACGGAATAAAATCAAAACAATAACCGCGATTTTTTTTTTCGTATTTTCGGATAATTCACGCAAGATAATCCTAATCCGATAAGAATTCTTAGCAACGAAATTTTCCCGTAATTCTATCAATTCAAATTGCATGTCTTAAATGATTAACAGTTCTGTATCTATTTGAGACCACTATATTATATTTCTGTACAAATGTGTAATAACTAGACTAGACATACTATAATATTTTTTTAAATATAAACTAAACAATATTTTATTAATACAAACGCTTATGGTTAAAGCTCTGAAAGATTTTTTTTAAAATAGTAAAATATTTTATTGTATCTTATTTGTAATATTTATTTCACTATTTACTTATTTATTTTTTAATAAAAATATAATATATCGTATCGATATCGCGGGCCAAATTCACGGGCTTTGCGGGCCACTTTTGGCCCGCGGGCCGAACTTTGGGAACCCCTGATATAGAATGGGATTAGCACCCAAGTGACTTAACACTTGTGTCGTGCTTCAAAGCAAAATTAATTGCTCTAAATTTATTTTCTGTACAGAAAGTAATGGTACAGAATTGTGATATAACACCTGTTAGTTTATCTGTTGTTGTGCTAATATTGTGATAAATTTAAAATAATTTTCAAAGATAATTTTTAGTGATTCTCGCGAAAAGGTTTAATGATTTTTTTTTTACTTTTAACGGTAGGATATTGCAAATTTTGGGTAACGTGTAAGTTATTAAAACATTTTTGTTGAGTCTTGGAGTGTTTAGTAATTCATTTGTTGTACTTCTAGTAGTATAAACTGTGGGAGCAGAATTTTGAAGTATTTTATTTTTGAATGCGTACATACATACATTATGAAAATATAATGTTCCGATATTACCAATATGTTTCGTATATATAAGTTTAGTATGAAAGGTTCTTTTTTTCAGAATTATTTTCAGTATATAGTTTGTATTGTGTTCAGTTTTTGCAAAGAATTTTTATACATTGCACCCCATCAGAATACCGTAACGAAAAAGTTTCTCGTTAAATTTTTCGTTAAGAACTGTTGTAGTTGGTAAAATTTGTATATTAATTTCCTCACTTTTTTTGTTAGATAATTAATATGATTGTTCCATCTTAAATTTTGGTCGATAATTATGCTTAAATATTTGACCTCAATTATTTTTTTAATTTCCGCTTTCATACCTGGGACTTTAATACTGCAAAAATTAGGTCTGTTTGTTTTTGTTATAGAGAATAGCCTTCTCTATAACGATAGTGTGTCTTACTAAAGTTAAGTGAAAGACGATATTTACACATCCATTTATTAATTGTTTCCATAGTTGACAGCACATAATTTTTTGTTTCCGACCATGTATTTCCACTGAAGAAAACCACTGTATCATCAGCGTAAGATATAATTCTCGCCTTTACTTTTAACTCGAGTAATGAATTTATATATGTTTGAGAAAGTATTGGACCTAGTAGAGTTCCTTGGGGGCCCACATTTTTATAATTGTAGTGTCACTTACTGTATCATTTATTTTCACGCATTGTTCCCGATCGGTTAAGTAAATGCGAAAGACAACTAACACTTCACCACGTATACCATAACGCTCCAATACGTTCAGAAGTATTGCATGATCAACAGTGTCAAATGCCTTTGCCAAGTCTAGAAATACTGCAATGCATTTTTTGTTTTCATCAAGTCCCTCTGCAATACTTTTAATTATGTATAATAATAATTATGTAATTATGTATGATTTTATTTTTATCAAAAAATTGTACTAACCGGTTTTTTAGACATTTTTCAGAGATTTTGCCAAAGCTGTTTATTGTGCTGATAGGTCTGTAATTACTTATTTTAGTTTTGTCGCCAGTTTTATGAATTGGTGTAATTACAGAGGATTGAACTGTGTAGGAATGTGTCCCTTTTCTATGATCAAATTGAATAAATGTTTGAGGGGTTGCAATATATATAGGTGGCTTTCTTTAATTATTTCAGTAGATATTCCGTCTATGCCAGGCGAAATGTTTTTTTTAATGTACATACCATATGTTCTATCAAGTCATTTTCAGTTATTGGATTAAGTAACATAGAATTTGGATTTATTTCAATATTTTCATTAATTGTTAATGAAGTATTTATATCTTTAACCATATTGAGGCCGATGTTACTGAAGTAATCATTAGAATAATTTGCCATTAATTTATTAACACAAAATGTAATATCATCTTTATCAGCAATCTGTAAGAAATTTTATTATTATTTCTTTCATTGGTAGCTTCTGATATCAGTTGATAGATTTTTTTTTAGATCATTTTTATTGTTTTCGATTTGTTTAAGATAGTAAATATTTTTAGTTTTATTCAGTAATTTATTTAATTTATTTCTATAGTTTTTGTATTTTAATTCCAATTCATATGAAAAGTGTTTGCCGAGTTGATTTTTTAATTTGTCCTTATTTCTTATTAATATAATTCATCCTTCGGTTATCCACGATTTTATTTGTATGTGTTTTTTTTGCCATAATTTTGAGCTTTTACTCCAAAAGCCCAAAAGATCAGTCCCGAGTTGAGGATCACTTTCATTTAATATCGCATAAAATTTATTCATCCAATATTCGATTAGAAGTATACAAAACTCAACATACAATAAATGGATGAAGTTCTACAATAAATAGCTGGATAAATACAAAAATAAATTAATCAATCCAAAATTCGGTTACTTCGTACAAAATAAATTACTTCATCCAAAAAAGGCTAATTCACCCAAATTAAAATGTAATCATCCAATAATCGTTTTTTTCTTACAAACTATGATTTTTCCTTACAAAAATCGATTGAATCGTCCAACCTATTCGAAATTCACCCAAAAAAGGTTTTTTATTTTACTTAATAAGTGCAAAATGCAAATTTATGAGTGTATTAAATAATCTTCACACTTTTATTATATATAGTGCATCTATCTTCTTCTTCTTCTTCTTGTTTCCAATAGCCCTACTTTGGACCACGCTTGTTCAACTATCGGGCTTTGATCTTTGTCCAGTACTGTCGCATCTTCTGCCGGTGTAGCTTCTTTCCCTCTTCTGTCCAGGAGGTACCTTTCCTTCGGGATTTTTCCTGAAATCCACGGACTTCCTTCAGTGTTTTTCCTGAAATCCACGGATTTCCTTCAGGATGCATCTCACAGAAGACTGTCTGTTTTGGAGATCTGTTATTCCCACTTCTTTAATATCCTTCTCGGTTTCTGTCAACCAAGTGGTACGAACTTTCTTGTTTTACCAGAATGTGATCAGACTGTTGGTTAGTCTGCTTGGAGTCAATCTTGCAACGTGGACATAGAAAGCTACCCTTCATTTCCTTGCACAGTCAGAGAACCTCTCAATATGTTCGTAGAGCTCAGAGTTATGTCGTCTTCAGAATTCCCCATCTTCCTTTACAGGGAATGCCTAGGATCTTCCCGATGATTCTCCTCTCTCTGATTTCCAATTTCTCTACCGAAGCTCTTCGGTTCAAGGAAAGACACTCCATGGCATACAGTGCTTCTGGTCGTTAGACTGATGTGCTTGCGCTCTCTCTTTCGTTACACGCAGCGTTAGTTAGAAATAAAATTTGAAGGAATCAAGTCCTTGTTTGTAAAATTCGTTTATTGTGAAGATATAATTGTATTTTGTATAGAACGAATTTTTTGTAAAGAACAATCAAATTTTGGATGGACCAACCTTTTTTGTACAGTTAAACCTTTTTTTGGGTGAATTGATTTTATTTTATACAAATCTATCAATTATTGTACTAAACCATTATTATTTGTAAGATTCAATCGATCATTGGGCGTTTATATTTTATTTTGGACGAAGTAACCTTTTTTTGATGAAGTAATCGTTTTTTATATGAATAAACCGAATTTTGTATTTTTCCAGATATTATTTGTAAAAAAGCATCTATTTATTGCACGCAAAAAATCCAAGCCTTTTATTTTGGACGAAGTAACCTTTTTTTGGATGAAGTATTCTCTTTTTGTATGAATAAATCGAATTTTGTATTTTTGCAACTATTTTTTGTAAAAAGCATCTATTTATTGTACGCAAAAAATCCAAGCCATTTAATATTACATCCCAGCTTTCTTTCTGTAAAAGTTTCTATAACTTTTTATAATCGATTTTTGTTGTGAATTATTTTCTATTATACTGAATTTTTGGTTTGTTTGATGTGTAATTTATATTTATAGATACTGAATAATGGTCAGTAATATTGTATTTAAGAATATATGAATTAAATGTCAAATTTTGATTAGTTTTAGGTTTTTTAAGGAAAGTGTGATCAATGGTTAACGTAAATTATTTATTAATGCATTATGATAAAAAGGGGATTATTATGTACCGTCGCGGATTTTTTTTCCTCGTTAGTCCTGCCAACTTAACAGTGGTGCATGTTTGCCCTTTCGGAAGTAAAACAATAAAATAAGACGATAATGCTTTCTTTGATTGTCCATTTACTTAATTTAAAACATAAATTTTAACCAGTTTGTTTTTCACTAATGAAGCTCAGTTTTTGACTAAAGATAGTCTAAAGTCTAACCTTTAAAATAGTATATAATAATGTTAGCCACGCAATCACTACTACATGAAATTCATGCCATCTATGAGAAAAAAACGACATTAATTATCGAACAACCCAATAATATTTTTTTTTATAAATACAATTTTATTAAAGAGTTTTCCGTTAGAAGAAACTTAAACTTTTCTCACTTTTCGAATAAATAATGAGAGCAATTCGAAAAAATAATCCGGCGCTCTAATTGGGAGGGTGTTTAAATTAGAGGTAATTAGCGTCCCAATTAATTTGTATAATTGATTTTAACATTTTTTGTTGATTATTTGTTTTCTTAGTCTAACAGAATTATGAATAAATAAATATTCAACGAATAATATCTTTCAGAAAAATCGTTAATATTGTTTATCTATGACCACTATTGTAAATGCCCATTACTGTACAGTTCGTGAAATATGTAAATACATCATACCACACACATATGTAACAATCCGCCATTAATGTTATGTAATAATTCAAAATGACCCTTGCTTGTTTGGTTTACGATTCGTTGATTGGTTGAGAGCTGCACGTTGATACTATTTTTAAATATAGAACTCCGTGATTTCCAAACAATCATTAAACGTCACATCATTCACATAGCAGCTGTCATTCATTTCGTTTTTTCACGTTTAAATCTAACTACAAATAAAAAGTACTAAATAAAAAGGTATGTAACCTTTACGGATGAATTTCTTTTCATTTCTATCAAGTTAAATAAGGTCGAAGGTGTTACATTAAACATATTTTTCATATTTAACAGAAACAAATTAGTGTGGTTGTAGATAAAGTATAGTACATAATTCGAGTTGTAAGGCAATTACGTACTCGCGTAAATCCTTGTTATACTCGTAAAAGTACAAAATAAATCGCATTGGACGCCGAACATTTGTGAAAAAATATTGGCTTCAGTCTTGAAAGATATTAAAATTTTTTATCAGCGAGCTGTAATGAAACATCAAATATTTACAAAAATTTTCAAAAAACGGAAAAAGATATTTTGATTATATTTTTAATTTCTTCTAAAATCAATTTTTGTTATTTAATATATGAGATATTGAGCGCAAAAGTGTTAGTAATTCACAATTTACAAACGAAATCGAATGATTCGAGCAAGAGTAAATTAACCCACATTTTCATAATCAAAATTGTTGAAGTTCTTGAATTTAACTTTTAAAATATTGTCTGTATGCAGTAATGAATAAATTTGCCAGTTTACTCAGGTTTATGTGTTGGGGTTAATCCGCTTGTGTTCTCATATTATTTTCTACAAAAATGTCGACTAAAAGTTTCTATAACAAAGCAATTGAAATATAACCTCGCCATCATTTAGCCTTCATATATTTGTCCACTGTTGGACGTAGGCCTCCCGTATTTTATATAGTTTTAGAGATATTTGGCCGCGTGCTTCCAGTTTCCCCAAATGCGCCGTATATCGTCGCGATATACCCATAACCGTCTTTACCATAAGGGCACATGGGGCACGTGCCCAGGGCCCTTCTCGGCAGGAGGAGCCCGATAGGCCGATATATTCGCTTACACTATACAAGTTTTTTTTTCTATTTTATGTAGATATAACCCGACAAAAGTTAGGATGTATTTAGTTCCGCATTTCGACATTATCTAAGTCGACATTATCTATGGTTGGAGAATTCCCGAAAGCGGCGTGATTTTGTTTTGACCCAACAATTCTATTTTTATTGTGTCTTAAAATTATTTTGATTTTTAGTTTCTTTATCTCTAGGTTCTAAAAATTAGATATTTACATATTATACTAAGATTGCTATAAAGCGACCAATAGATCTTAACATCTGGTCGTGGGGCACTAATGGGTTTGAATGCGTTTTGGGGCTGTTTTATGACCTCTAAGTGCTTGCAACTGTTTGTGACCACTAATGGTTTTAAATGCGTTTTTGAACAATGTAATATTTAAACTTTTGGATATAAGTATTTATTTTCTGTAGTTGTAAATATTAAATATAGAAACAACTACGTGCACTTGGGTGTTGGAATTCTTTTGTTATTAATGGGGGCAGGCAAATGGGAACGGGGAGTGAGCCTTCCTGCTCTTAAAAATATATAATTACCTTCAGTTTAAATCCATCTTTCTTGCCACCAAGATACCAAAATAAAAGAAGTGTTAGAAGTGTGTTGATAATAGAAGTGTTGACGTGTTCGTTTATTTATTCATTTTATTATGTCGAAAAGAACATTTTTAAGTGATTCACAAAAAAGAAAAAAAAGTTGGAGCTCAAAAAGAAATAACCCAGGAACTTCCTAAACTCACTTTCAATCTTCATCACCTAAAGATCGAAATACTTCTGAATATCAACTGGACAAAGATCCTACATGTAACAAAAATGACTAACACACATCAGATGCTGAACCCTCTTCTTCAAGCTACTGTGAGTTAATAACTACAAGCTTGGAAAATGTATCACCTGATACGTACTGTGACGAAATTTTAGCAGAAGAATTACGCGATATTTGGATACGAAAAGGACCAGAGTTTTTCCAAAATAAAAATTGTGACTTCTCCGAAACTTCTACAAGTTTTCCAGATTCAAGAGGTAAAAAAAACTAGATACTCGAATAAAAATATTTTCATCCGTAAATTGACGAATGGTTAGTCTTTAGAAAGAAAATGCTCCTTTATTTACCATGGATGAAATCTGTGTATTGTTATTGCTGGTGTCTATTTAATACTACTACTGGACATAATTTGACTTCTCCGAATGGATATAAAGATTGGAAGCAAGTAACTTATTACTTGAGCATGAGAACAGTTTACAGCGCGCAATTAATGATAAATTATGTCGCAAGAATCAAAACTACGGAACGAGTTGACAGTGAGTTGTTGTCCCAATATAATACATAAGTGAATTATTGGAAGAATGTGCTTAGAAGAATTGTCGCAGTAGTGAAATTTTTAGCTTCTAGAGGCCTTGCTTTTCGAGGTAATAATGAGATATTAGGGTTTCAAAATAACGGGAATTATGTGGGATGCTTGGAACTGATTAGTGAATTTGATCCTTTTCTTGCTGATCATATACGAAACTGCCGAAATCGTGAAAAGGGAATTACATCATATTTGTCTGCAAATATTTGTAATGAGTTTATTAATATAATGGGACAGCAAGTTTTAAAATCAATTGTCAAACGAAATAAAATCATCGAAATACTACTCTATAAGCGTGGATTCTACACCAGATTTCTCTCACGTTGACCAACTGACCTTCATCGTTAAGTACGTAAAAGACGTAAGAGAGCCTATTGAGAGATTTTTCCAGTTTTTTTCTATGGATAAGTATAATGCAGAATACATAGCAGATACTATTTTAAACTTTTTTGAAAGCTTTTGATATTAATATAAAAGAATTTCGTGGGTAGACTTATGGTAATGCATCAAATATGGCTGGAAAGTATTCTGGTGTTTTCTCTCTCTCCCTTGTTGTCTTCTGACTCCTACGCGGAGCATAGCGCCTCTACAAAGACCTTCCATCTGACTCTATTCTGAGCGAGGCGTTTCACCTCGTTCCACGGTTTCCCTGCGATCTTCAATTCTGCGTCTATGGTCCTCCTCCACGTGTTAGCTGGACGTCCCCTTGTTCTGGTGTTCAGTCAAGAATAAAAGAAAAACGTAAATTTGCAATTTTTGTCCCATGTGCGGTACATTCGCTAAATTTAGTAGGTGTTCCGGCTGTTGAATGTGTTTCCGAATCTGTCGCATATTTTCAGTTTATCCAAAAATTATTAAATTTTTTCTCGGCTTCGACCAAACGATGGAAAATTATGACAGAGCATTTGGGCGCAAATAAAGTCCTGAAGTTGCTACCGAATACTAGATGGTCTGCACGTGCTAATGCTATTAATGCCTTATGGAATGATTATTTAAATATTTCTGAAGGTTTGTCCTCAATTGTAAGTGATATCTATTAACCAGGAGAAACAAAGAAACGAAGCCCAAAGCCTAGCAAAAAAAAAATGTAAAAATGGAATACTATTCTTTTAACGGAGATATGGAATGATCTTTTGGGAATTATGAATAAACCAAGCTTAAGTTTACAGAATAGCACTATTACAATGGACGTTGCAACGATACTTGGGATGCGTACCTGATCGATTATGTCAATAACGCGCGCAATAAATTCGATCAGTACGAATCGGTTGCTACACAAAAAAATCCAAATGCTGACTATAAAGATAAGTCTGAAAGAAAAAGAAATTGCAATACACGCGTCACTTTTTTTGAAGAAAGAAAATATTTCATGTAGATACGTTTATTCATATAATCGACACATTATATGCACATTTAGAAAATCGTTCGGCAGCATACCAAGAAATTGACAATCGTTTTAGTTTTCTTTGTGAATTATTAACAATCCATTCTGACGAGTTGACTAAAAAATTGCAATGAATTTGAAGAATTCTATCACGAAGACATCCATGCATACGAGCTCAAATCAAAATATTTTCATTTAAGGGAATATTTAAAGAACATAGCAAGGAATTAGCGGATTTGAGTATCTCAACCTTACATAAATTAATATAATCTGATAATTTAGAAGAAAGTTTTCCAAATGTTGAAGTTGATACAAGAATGTTCCTTTACTTAATCGCAGTGGTTCTCAAACTTTTTAACTCGGGGCACCCTTGGGGTCGTCCATTAATCACGTGATGTTTTTTAGCAACTTTTTAAAGTTTGTTATGTTCATCTTACCAAAGCGAACAGTTTTTGCAGAATAAATTTATTTGCAAACTTCTTACAGTGTTCTCCATTTAAACCCATGTAAATTAAAAATCGAAATTTAGTGAAGGGTTGCAAAAATTTTTCATATCACATTTTTTACTTCTGTGACTAAATCGAACGCTTTTACAAAATTTGCAAAGAATACTTAATTACGCGGACAAACTACATGCGGAGATCCCGGTCGAAATTTTCTGTTTTGAGGCTTTGGCGAGATATTTGCAAAAAACTTTTGAAGCAAAAATAATTCGCCACGCTGTCCCTATTGGGGCGGAGCTTTCAAATTTGGTCAGCGGGTACTTCTGCTTAATACCCATATTCAGTAAAATTTCATTGAATTAATACATAAGGGTTAATACATTTTTTCGCTATTTCTTGAATATTTTGATATTTTCAAGTTCGGTTTTGGTTGGAATTCGTGATGGATTGTTAAAAAAAGTTTCACACTACGTGGAACAATAAAATTTTACACATTTGTAGAGAAAGGGTCATTCTATCAAATACTCTTATGTAGTTTGCAAAATATTTGATCTGGCGGCAACCGCCGTCCTTAAAATTCAAAGCGGCCCAGATGGTAAGATATTTAAATAATTATATTTTGAAAACTGCAACAAATACATTAAAAAATCTTTCAGTTCTAGATAGCGCATACGTTGATGTCTATTGAAATTGACATTGCAATTTTGTTCAAGCCTCCAACCGCGATCTCTAGTTAAACGCATGTAAATTAATAAATGAAATTCAGAGAAGGTGTATTTTTTACTTTTGTGACTAAACCGAAGAATCCAAAATAGGATTATATGGTTCGTTGGTTTAGCCCAGGTTAGATTAGGTTGCACACTGCCAAGCTGCAGATAAAGCAAGATCACATACGCGCGAGCTCCCGATCCAAAATGGGGTCAATGTGGCAATTAGCATTTTTCAATGAAATCTAAATTCATACAATCATTCATTCATAATTCATACAATCTAAATATTATGGGACTCTACCGCCTTCGTTAATTCGCACAGAATTGCGTGATATTAAAAAAAGAACGTGAGTTGAACGTGATTCTTTCAAAAACTCTATTGCTATGCAACGCTTTCTATAACGATTTCATTGGCATAATCTGGCAGCACATTTAAAATTTGCTATAGTCTACGATATGCGGCAGCAGGTGGCGATGAAAGCGCCAATGTTGTGCACCTTTATATTTTTCTGGTATCAGCTTCCTCAGATTGCCATGTAACCATTTGGTTCTTTTAACGTCACCAGTGGCGTGCAC
This sequence comes from Phosphuga atrata, assembly GCA_944588485.1. NCBI lineage: Eukaryota > Metazoa > Arthropoda > Insecta > Coleoptera > Silphidae > Phosphuga > Phosphuga atrata. Next base: position 77,440,215 of record OX155894.1, read on the forward strand.
TTCTAAATTCTCCACATTATTGCATCCACATCAAGTATTCCACCCTGAACAACTATTCTACCCTCAAACAAATTTCCATCTTTACCATTATTCCGCCATAAAAATGATTAATATGTACTAGTTCTTGTTCTATTTGCATTTCGAATGGATACCTTACAAACACAAGAAAAACAGCAAGTCCCGCAACGTCGATACTGAAGCTGAAAACTAAAAAGAATACAAATTTTCAACCTTGTTATAAGCTAGTTCTCCATAGACTCTGAAATTGGGTAAATTCGCTTGCTTATAGTGCTATTTGACAGCTGCACAGTATCAATTTTCTTGGCCATGTCTGTACCTAATATGCAACTTACAACATCCTACATGCAAAGTTTAATCAGTGTCTCGGTAATAGTATGGGGCTTTCCAGATTTTGATATGTGTGAACTGACAATAAATGAAGCTTCAATTGCGTTTTCATTTTCATTCTAAAACTTCCTCTCCACCATGGATGAAAGAGACGGCGTTTGAAGATTTCTTCACCTTTATACTAAATGAGATTATGAGACTAAATCAGATTGGTTGCACTCCAGATGCTTTTTTAATTTGTATGAAACTTTGTATGAAATTTGTAAGCAACTGTTAAAAACAGTTTTATAACAGATAACGCATTGCCAGAAATTGCCAGAAACAAAGCCAAACCGTGTGAACTAGCTAGAATCATATTTCCTTATTTGGCTCGGATTATCTTTTGGTCGTGAGTTTCGTTTTCGCGAACTGAGGCGGACGAACTTGAATGATTTAGACTCGCAGGTGTCTGCTGGGATATTTCGTCTCCTCCGACGATGCTGGCTGTCATCACCTTTCCGTTTTAAAGACCCAGATTTTAGCCAATTGTCCATATTTCAGCAATAAAAGTAGAAACTCAAATTCGCTTACCTCCTCATGTGATATTTTTTTTTACATTTCTTGATTATTACCCACTTTGAGAACCACTGGCTTAATTTCACAGCTAAAGAAAATAAAAAATGAATTGCGAGCAACTATGTTACAAGAACGATTAACTGATTTCTCAATTATGTGCATAGAAAGTGATTGAAGAAAAAATAGACTTTGAAGATATAATAGAAGATTTTGCAGTATAGAAATGCCGAAAGAAAGTATCGTAATCGTAACCATTTCAAACCAGCAGCATATTTATCTAATTAATAACATATGTATATTTGATTTGTACCAATTAACCATAATAAATATAATATCACAGCAGAAAAATGTTTTTGTCATTTACTTTTTTTACTTTCCAACAGGGCCCCAAATTCTTGTGGGCCCAAGGTCCCCGGCATAGTCTAAGACGGCACTGGTTATACCATCAAAAATTAAATAATACATTGGAAATTTTATATCTTAACTTTTATAACAATTTGCTGCAAAACTTTTGAAATCCGCTATACTAAAAGCAAGTATTATCAAGCATTCTTTCTCCCTTTCTACCCTTTCAAATAAACTTTCAAAATACTTTCTCGAACCAAATCTACTAATCAAGTAAATTATTCCGAGAGTAGACTTGCAAGATTACCTAACTGCAATTAATTCGAAAACTACGTGAGCTAAATTCTGAAAGCCGTATAAAAAACGGACTAATCCTACCGCCTCCAGGGCTAAAAGGCTCGTACCAATAAAAGCATAGGATAAATAGTAACCTCATAAATTTTCAAATATTCTTTACCGACAACGAGGGAGCTTTGGAGAAAACACTCCCTGAAACTATGGAAAACTCAACCTTCACACGACTGCAGTTAAATAGGTGATGCATCTAATTAATTACTTTAAGTGACCGACGAGTTCAATTACAAATTACGTTTCGCCGCTGCTATGGATTTTTCGTTTCATTGTTTCCTTTTGTATTAAATACGCTGTATGTTTAAGGCTAGCGAAATGCAATTAAAAATGAAATTAATTACTGCTTGAAACTGAAACATTTTATTTGAAAATTACCAAAATAGTTCATTTTATTTGTATAACATACGCTGCATGTTATGAAATTAATCCTTGCGAAATGCAATTAAAAATGAAATTAATTACTAACATTTTATTACCAAAATAGTTTATTTGCTTAAAACTATATTAGGCAACTTAATTATGAAAAAGTGGCATCTATTAATGTCACAAAACAAGCATTTTTTGGGGCATGCTTGCCAAGATAAATGGGCCACTTCGTGGCTTGTCGGCTTAATAATGACTAGATTTATGCATGAATATAAAAGAGGTTATTTCATGACGCTTGGATATAGAGCATCTAGATTTAACATTTTTCTGCAGAATGAAATAGAATTATTCACGTCCGGTATAGTTTTAAATGAACATCGATAAATTGTATCCACCACATAAACTTTTTGATTAATGAACTTAAAAATTTAAATGCCGTGTTAATTGTTAAACGTAAATTTAACGTTGTGTTAATTATTCCCCAATTTACTCTGTAACAATTAAAATATTTTACTATCATTTATGGATTGTATAAAACATTTACACGGAGAATTAACGTGAAGCGAATAAATATGAATCGGCAGTCTAGACGCTTTGTCTGCTTCATTTAAATTTTATTGATATGGTATTTCCTTTATGTTTTCACATCAAATGCAATAAATTCGTTTACGAAATTTCCACAAGCGATTTTTTTTCGCCACTTGAGAGCCATTTCTGCACGAGATTACACGTTTTTATTGAATTATTTTTGTCTCTACTTAAAACAACGAACTTTTTATTTTCATACCCAACACGTTTCAATAATAAAACTTCTCCAAAATAGAATAAAGGCCGGTTTAGGCGCTCCGTTTTGTACAACTTTTTGTCTGCGCAGTCTTAAGACAGATATAAAACGTTGCAATTTGCAGAGCGTTCACGGTGCAGATATATCTGTACATTTCGCACAGTTTTAGTGAAATCGTCATGGAGGAAGTACTAGTCTGGTCATTTTTGAACAAAATGAATCGGAAAACGGAGCTACCGTCTACATGCGCCGACTTGTCTGCGCAGTTCATGCTCTTTAGTTCAGTTATCGCTGCAACGGTGCCGTCTCCGCGCAGTTTTCAAAACTGCGCAGTTTTCCTTTCTACACGCAACGTTTTATCTGCAACGTGCTGAGCTGCGCAGAGAAAAGGTTGTGCAAAACGGAGCGTCAGGACCGGCCTTGATGTAGCAAGGACTGTTAGTTTATAGTCCGGTCATTTTAGACATAAAAATAGTGATCAAATAAAATTCCGACAGAGCCAAATCTTCGTAGAGACCTTAGGTTTACCACAAGGAATAAAGTGTCAAAAGTCCCCATCAGTCCCATGTGAGCTTAGGGACTTATTCGGGGTCAAAATTTTAGGTTTTTTGGATTTTTCTCGACAACGGTAAGTTTTATCGAAAAAGTACCTCAGAGCAAAGTTGTAGATCTTAATATTCTCTATAAAAATGGTCCCCATGATTTTTTCTCTAGGACCCACTATTTCCCAGATATTGCGCTTCTAAGAATCACGTTCTACATAATATGCACACATTTCCACACCAACTGTGAGGTAGTGTACTCGGCGCGTTTTTTTTAACGTGGTATCCCCGGTAGGCCTATTCCACGAACCTTTATGACGTTATTTTCAGGAACAATAATTATTTAATAGTATGAAGATTATTGATATGGGTTACTGAGTTTAACTGTCGTTCTAACTTTTTTTTATTACTTTAATCTGACTCATACTCTTCATATTCAACTTCAACAATCATGTTTTCTTCAATTTCTTCTTGTTCTTCTTCTTCTCCTTCCTGTTGATGAACGCTTAGAAATTGTTCAAATGAAGATGAATCAGTTGTCTCTTCATCAAAATCACATGAATCTTCCTCTCTTGTATTTAATTGAACATTTGAGCAAGAGACACCTTGGCAATTGGTACACGCTGGAGAACACTGCAACCCTACTTTTTTACAGCCACATTTGGCACTACAACCTTTCTTGCAATTGCAAAAAATAGTGTTAAGAAGTTTTTCTGGAGCAGGGGGCAGTAAAGTTCGAATCGGTTCCAAAGTATTATTTATCAATTTCCAACCCCAGTCTTCAGGGTTCAGTTCATTGCCTTGCCATGTCTGAACTTGATAGTATACTCGAAACAAATGTTGACTAGCAGATGCCGATGTTGGAGGAAGACAAGATAGCTGTACTTGCTTTTTGTTTCGTGTATTTTTTACAAATGTTAAATATCTGTACGTATCTATGCAATCAATTTTTTTTGGAGCTCCATAAACCGCAAGAAGAAACCGAATTCCTTTAGTAATTAGTATTTGAGGTGAAGAATTAATTTCTGTAAATACTTTTGCGCAGTCAATCAAATCATTTTTTTCAAATAATTTTAATACTGAATTTTTGCCCCTTCTAAACATTGCTGACGTAGTATCGCATCCGGTTATCGCATGTAAAAATAAAATAAAGTTTTGGCATTTTGGATAAGCTGATAAACTTTTAGAAGAATATATTTCTGTCCGTTGCTGCGCCTTCCCAGGTTTTAAAAAGTAAATAATTTTATCAGATGGAGTCCTTGCAGTGAGTAGTACTAATAAATCAACATCTTCAACCACTACAATAGTTGTATTTCTTGCATTAAATTGTTCTATTGCTGTTTCAATTATGAGGACATCGGCGTCATTCGGAGCTTGTTTCACTTCAATATTTTCAGCTGTTAATTTGTTACTCAACATAGAAATAAAACGAGATATATTATTAATGTTTGCAACAAAATGTTGTTGATTAACTGGAACTGTCATAAATTCGTCAAACATTATGTCGGTACCTGAGGATGTTTTTGTAGCACGACGACGTTGTTCTGCAGCTTTTATGTTCTTTGTTGTGTCACTATAGCCATCAAATACTACCGTAACTGTATGACCATAATGTCTACGTAAATACTGAACATATTTTTCAAAAATTACGTTAAAGGTTTCTTCTCGATCCCACACAACGTGATGTAGTAGATATCCTCCATCAATAACGTAAGCAGCGTTTGTACAATCAACCTCAGCATTGACTGATTGAAAGCAATCGTAAAGAGCCGACTTCATTGTTTTACGCATTCCAGCTGCATCGAAGAGTGACAACGGGTAAGGAGCTAAATCATATGCGAAAAATGTTTCAATTTCATCCTCAAAAGTCTTAGTGATACTCATACGTTGAAATAATAATACTGGGTCTATTGGTACTTCTTCGTCGTGAACTTTCACAGTGCTACTCACAGCTAAAAGAGGAAGTACTTTATCTGTGCTTTTCAATTTTATATGATTGAAAGTTTGACCAGTCATTTTAGACATCGAGGCAATCCCAACTTCACGAGCTTTATGACAATTAATCTTATCGTCACCAACGACTCCTGAAGCAATAGATAAGATTTTGTTAATTTCGGGAAAAGGATCATGTGATGAAAACCAGTCAAGAAGTATTTTAATATCTTTAGCATCTTTCTTAACTCTCGAATCACTCGCATCTACATGTTGATCTGTCGTGTCCATTCGAACATTAGCAAGAACTTCCAACTCGTCACACACTGTTGTTCTTTTGTACTTCGTCCTCGAGAAATACCACCATCTGTTTTCAAGGATTTCATCATTGATTGTTCGATAATCATATATCATATAATCATATAATCATAAAGAAGCAGGTATACGTGAACGACACCACATGGACAAAAGAATAGGCAGATGTTTTTCAAGGCCAGATGTTATTCAAGTAGAGGGGATTCGGTAAGGGACCGGCGGTCATTTTAGAGTAAATTTTCTTAGAATAGTATAATGTATACATAAAAGAGACACGAGTAGGCATTTTTGCTTGCTTGAGTACCTAAATATGTATATACGTGGCATATGTGTGCATACTATGTAGAACATGATTCTTACAAGCGCAATATCTGGGAAATAGTGTGTCTTAGAGAAAAAATCATAGTAAGCGTTTTTATAGAGAATTTTAAGATCTACAACTTTGCTCTGAGGTACTTTTTCGATAAAACTTACCGTTTTCGAGAAAAATCCTGCTCTGAGGTACTTTTTCGATAAAACTTACCGTTTTCGAGAAAAATCCAAAAAACATAAAATTTTGACCTTGGGCCCCGAATAAGTCCCTAAGCTCACATGGGACTGATGGGGACTTTTGACACTTTATTCCTTGTGGTAAACCTAAGGTCTCTACGAAGATTTGGCTCTCGGAATTTTCTTTATTTCAATTGTCTAAAATGACCGGACTATTAACCCAGGTTAGATTAGGTTGCACACAGCGATGCGGCAGATTTTAAAATGTTGATTACAATATTCAGCTTGTATATTCCTACTAATAAAATCCTAAAAAATATAATATATAATTGTAAATACAATAATAAAATATAAATATAATTATATAAATATAATTATATAAATATAATAAAAAATATAATATAATGTTGATGATAAAATTAGATTTTTTTCTACAAGGAAGAAATACGTACTTTATGCGTATAGCAAATTTCTGCATAGCTTTCACATTCTTTTCAGGGTTTCAAATAGTGATATACTAGGCAGTTTGTAGTCTTAAGCTCTTAAGCTCAGCAATAAAAAAATATTACATTTCTGATTTTTTCTTGAGAGGATGTCTTATGTGAATGCTTACAGTCAAGCGGTTATTGAGCGATAAAAACAAGGAAAAGCTCTCAGTTCTTCCATCGGAGTGAATATATGCCGCCATCAACGTAAATTTCATTCAGAGTCTCAACTTTAACATCATTTAATGGCGGAAATTCTTTTTCCATCCGATCCGACCCTATTTAATATCGTAAACACACCCCTTGCACAACGGGACGTTGAAAAAGGTTTACTTTTTAATATTACATATCCTTTGCAAAATTATGGCTTAATAAATGGTTATTCTCTGCTGACGTTGAAAAGCTTTTTTAATATCACATTTTTCAACTTTTTGACACTTGAGACTCGTTTAGATTCTAGATTCATTTTTAATCCTTGGAAAATAATAAAAAAAAAACATTTTACTTCATACTACAATAACTTTTCTAAAATATATATTAGCTTGTCAATCAGTTTTGATAGAGAATCAAGTTCAGTATAGCGCATTTGGTTTTATTTAGCTTTGTGTGTAGAATTGCCGAAACTTCAAATAGTCCAGTTTTGTTTATTCAGTGTTATCTCCTCTTGCACCTCAATTTATTCAGCCTTGTCTGTCTTGTGTTCTATATCTGTTATATCTGGTCTATTTAGTGCTCTGGAATAATAATGTCTATATACTTTTGTTAACTTAGATTTTTGTATCTTCGTCTCTATGCACGCTTTATTTAAAATAATCTCCTAATCTCTATGTACTCTTTGTATTAGGGATTTATAAAATATATCGATATATCAAAATATCGCAATTTTTTGTCTTACATATATGATATATTCGAGCGATATTTTTAATGCAGCGATATGTTATTTTGTAAATGATATTATTTTATAATAGAAAACTCAGGTACGATTAATCCGAGCACACCATTCATTGCAGTTGCAGATGAATTCGAGAGTCTAGTTACTTATTTTAAGCAATCTGTAAATGTAATGGACGCGTTAAGAACTGAACAACAGAAACCTTGTAAGAAAGAAGGAGAAGTTTCGAACTTAGTTCAAATAGTATGTAAAAGTTGGAATTCTTTTTTTGATATGTTAGAAAGATTTGTTAAATTTTCAGCAGGTATAGCTAAAGATTTAGCTGAAAGAAGCCAGAATCTCAATAAAGTTCCGATTATGGTCCTAATCTAATCATCGCGCGTGATTTGATCGATCGTTTTTGATCGTTTAAACAAGCTATGGAAGAAATCAGTGGTGAAAACTACGTTACAGCTAGTTTAGTTATCCTTCTACATTAGAGAAAATCAGGCCGGCTACAGAGATTGGAAAATCTGTTCAAGTCGGTTTTTAAAAGGAATCAAAGATGGGTTAGAACCTTTAAAAGCTAATAGTTTTCGAGCTGTCGAGAAGTTTGCTTTGGAATTCGTTTAGAACTCCGGCGAAGAGAACAGATTTAAAAAAAAACTACGAAATAACAAAAGAAATGTTTCATGAAAATCAATGTAGTCTAGACATGATAAAGTTGTATCCTAAAATACATCAAATGTCGACATTTCTACAACAGGTTCTGTGCCAAATAAAAAACAAAGATACAAATAGCGAAGCTGGATCTCTACCAAATACGAGAGCAAGCGGGATTTCGTGCCGGCTACGGTGTTAATGATTACCATTATTCATACCATCAAGACCACCTGACCACCTTCATACCATGGAATTTTTTATCAAGCAGAATTTTTATAAAGCAAATATTCCATGACATTCAGATCCTTTCAAATTTTGATTGGATTGATATTTTACACACATATATATTGTCAAAAATTGTATAAGATCAAGACACCAAAATACAAGTGTAGGCAGGAGAGGTTTAGTTAGTAATTATCGTTATTTATCAACAATCAAACTCAATTTTTAATTTCAAAACTCCACAGAAATGTTAATTCACACTGTTAAATCATCATCCAGCTATACTTGTTCACTGTTGGACTGAAGCCTCCCGTAACAACTTCCATCCCCCTCTGCCCTCTGCTACTCCCATTCAATTGGGATGGATACGCTTAAGATCGTCTGACCATCGAGTGGGCGGTCTTCCTCTATTTCGGAATGCATCGTTACGCGGTCTCCAGTACGTGACCCTCCTCGTCTATCTATCATCACAGCCTCTGGCCAGGTGTCCCGCTTAATTCCATTTGAGGTTCTCTCGATGACGTCGGTTACTCCACTTCTTCCCCTCACAGTCATGTTGAGAACCTTATCTCTCAGAGACAGACCCAGCATTGCTCTCCCCATTGCTCTCTGTGCTACTATGATTGTAAGCTGTGCGTTCTGTTAGGGTTAATGTTTCGGCCCCATATGTTAGTACAGGTAAGACGCACTGATTGAAGACTCTCAGATGGGAATGTCGGATCGTAGGACATAGCCTAGTTTTCCGAAGGCTGCCCAATCTAGTCCAATTCTTCTTGACAACTCACAAGTTTGGTTGTCTCTGCTCAAGCGAATCTCGTGGCCCAGATACTTGCACGAGTACCCTACACTTGTTCAATTTTTGAGTTGTTGAGAGTTAGATTTGTGCTTGCAATTAAATTAGTCATGACCATAGTTTTGCTGACGTTGACACTCAGGCCGACCTTCTTGGAGGCTAACTCTAGCTCATGTAGCATGGTTTGTGCCTCACCAAGGCAATCTGTTATTAATATTATGTCATCGGCATCAGGTTTTTCGACATTGATGTTGATTCCGAAGTTTTCGATGCTAACACTTTTAATCATGTATTCTAGGAGGGTTGTAAAATGACTTGGGGAAGACATCTCCCTGTCGCACGCCTCGCCTAATCTTGAAGTTGTGTCTTCATGTAGCATTATGCAGGCGGTTGCATTTTTATACACGTGTTTATGATGTGTGTGTATCGGTAGTCAACTCTGCAGTCAGCGAGCGCTTTAAACATTGCGCTGTGGTTGAAGGCCTTTTAGTAGTCGATGAAGACAAGAACCAGGGGTTTGTTGTACTCTATGCACTTTTCGATGAGAATCTTGATTGTATGAAGGTGGTCAGATGGTCTTGATGGTATGAAGGATGGTATCATTAACACCGTAACCGGTACGAAAGCCCGCTTGCTCTCGTGTTTGGTAGAAATCCAGCTTCGTTGTTAGTACCTTTGTTATAATTCTAATAAACAATTTGTACATCTGAAAAAGCAAGCTGATCGGTCTATAATTTTGGATCTACGCTATGTCTCCCTTTTTATGGATTAGTACAATACTAGCTTTTTTTCCATTTCTCGGGTGTTACACAATCTCTCAGATATGCAATGTATAGTATACACAGTAGTTGTAAAAGTTTTTCTCCTCCCATTTTAATGTGTTCGATGGTGATAGCATCGTCTCCGGGCGACTTGTTATTTTCCATATCTTTTATGCTGTTAATATCCTCCGTGGTTATATGTGAGATGTCATCAGATCCTTCGTTTTTGATCTTGGGGATCTTTTGGTCTTTATATAAAGTTTCATCATTCTTATACAGTTCTACATAAAATTCTCTGATTATGTTGAAGATTTCCTGTCTATTAGTGGTTGGTTTCCCATTTTTATCGTTCTCATATTTTTTATCGATCTTTCCTATTTGTTTCTTCCCATGTGGCAGTTATTTTCTCAGTACCTTCATTCCACTGTTCTCTTCTATAGTTCTAGTTATTTCTGCTGTGTTGTGGTGTCTTATGTCACGTCGGATGACTTTAGATATTTCTTTGTTAATTTCTCTTAACTGCCTTGCGTTTGTCAGGTGAAAATCCTTGAATTTTCTTTTTTTCTGCATTTTCTGCTTAGTGTTTTCGCTCAGTTTCTCCTTTCTCTGGCCCCCTCTTGCTTGACACTCGTATTCTGCTCTCTCTATTGCCGTTTTAATTTGGCTATTCATTGTGTTAAGCTCCACATTTCCTTCTTGTACATTTTCTAGAACTGCTAGATTTGATTCGAGGAGTTGTCTGAACTGGTCTACATACTGGAGTGCTATTGCTTTTTTTGTTGTTGTGTTTCGACTTTTTTCTTTCTTCGACTTCGACTTTTCTCTTTCTACGTTTAAAGAAGTGATTTTTACTCGAACTGCTCTGTGGCCACTTTCTATGGAGAATCTATTCAATACAGTGACGTCTTGGACAATATATTTCTCATTGGAAATTGTCAGTCAATTTCGTTTTTTGTGACTCCATCAGGGTTGGTCCACGTCCATTTTCTTCTCAGAAAAGGTGTTCATTGCATATAAATTTTCTTTTTGCAGAAAGTTTAGCAGTACTTGGCCTCTCTCATTTCTCTGGCAGTATCCCTGACTTTCGATCAAAGTTTCACTATCATCCTTGCATCGCAACTTGGCGTTGAAGTCTCCCATTAGTATGGTATAACGGGAAGGTGACTTTTGTTGTGCCGTGTTGATATCGTCATAGAATCTATCCACGTCTTGGTCATCATGGGTGGACGTGGGTGCATATGCCTGTATTATTTTCAACGAATACCTAGCGTTAATTTTGAGGATGAGGTATGCCACTCGGGAGCATATGCTATCGATCTGGACGACACTGGTTACATGAGCTGTGTTTAGCAGGAAACCTAGTCCTTGATTTATTTTATGCTTTCCTAAGAAGTACAGTAGATGACCCGATGGGAGTGTTATTTGCTGTTCTTCTTTCCTTTTGTGCTTCGTGATATCCAGTATATCCAATTTCTAATGTTTTAGCTCTTCTTTTAACTCCTGTAGTCTATAGTCCGAAAACAGTTTTCGTGTTGTAGGTGATAATTTGCAGTGATCGTCTTCCGTGGTAGCGTGGTCTACTCCGGCGATTCTTAGCACCCTCTACTCGCTCTCTGGTCCGGTCTGGTCTGGTTATAAGAGAATGGCGCAAGGAATTGATCAATTTGGGTACTCAGAGTGGTATCTACCTGGGACGTACGAACGATGTACTGGTTGTAGATTGTCTGTCCTTTCCAGATGACAAGGCACTGATTGCTGATTCTCTTAAAATGGCAACAATGCAAATTAAAGCAAAATAAATTGCCTCAGAAAACAGGCTGCCAAAGTGGGTCTTCAAGTGGTGCTGGAGAAAACAGAATTCTTCACCAACATCAGAGAAGCAAACAGAGAGATGTTACTAGAGCAGGGAAACATCAAGAGGACAGAGAAATTTAAGTATCACGGCGAATGGATTGAACCCAACTTATCAGAAAGAGCATCATTATACAAGAGAGACAACAAGTTAGAACTAGCCTATCGACTGACAAAGAACACTTACAACAAGAAATGTCTGTCACGCAACCTGAAACTTAAGCACTACACATCAGTCTTACGCCCAGAAGCCCTGTATGCCAAGGACTGTCTTTCCTTGAACCGAAGAGGTCTCGTAGAGAAATTGGAAATCAGAGAAAGGAGAATCCTCAGAAAGATCCTAGGCACGGTAAAGGAAGATGGGGAATTCCGAAGGCGGTATAACTCTGAGCTCTACAAACATATTGACATGCTCTCTGACTGTGTAAGGAAAAGAAGGGTAGCTTTCTATGGCCACGTTGCAAGATTGCCTCCAAACCGACTAACCAACCGTCTGTGCACCTTTTGGCAAAACAAGAAGGTTCGTACCACTTGGTTGACAGAAACCAATAAGGATATCATAGAACTGGGAATAACAGATTTCCAAAACAGTCTGACAGTCTATGAGACGCATCCTGAAGGAAGTCAGTAGATTTCAGGAAAAAAAAACCGAAGGAAAGGTACCCCCTGCACAGAAGATAGAAAGGAGTTACACCGGCAGAAGATGCGGCAATACTGGGCAAAGATCAAAGCCCAACAATTGAACAAGCGTGCTCCAAAGTAGGCATATTCGAAAGAAGAAGAAGAAGACAGATTACTAATTGGAATTTTGGACAGATTAGACAAACAGTCAAAATGTTTATAAACAGATAAATCGTAACGTAATAATTTGACTAAATTTGTTATTGTTTTATCAAAAAGCAAACTTTGAATCTTTGAATGGATTGCACACTTTTTAAATTACGAACAGACACATTTATGCCGACTTCTAATTTGTCTTCATTTGATCTTGCGATGTCTGTAGAGAATGTAAAACTTTAAATTCTGCTCAGATTCGACAACTTTTCGTTACGTACGTTACGTACGTTTTTGTTTGTCTAAATTGGTTCGTTATTTATCAACAAACGAACTTAAACAAACGAACGAATTCTACCAACAGGCAAATTTTAAAAATTGGTTTGTCAATTATAAATCAAAAACATATTACGAATATTCTAATTTGCTTCAATTTGTTCTTGAATTAAAAATAGGCAAATACAATTTGATTTTTTCGATAGTGCATACCAATGGTGTTCCACCTTAATCTTTCTCTGGTCCAAACCGGAAGAAGTCGTGGGAAAGTCAAAAATGTAATGCCATGACTTAAAAACAAAAAGCTTGAATTAGAAATAGACCAAGTCAAATTTAATTTTTTAGATAATGTACATCAAGGGTGTTCGAGCTTTCCGTTTCTCTGGTTCAGACTGGAAGAAGTCAAAATATATTTCCATGACTTAAGAGCAAAAAAGCTTTGTTTTGCATTCATCATTTACAAATTTACAAATATTTGGAAAATTTTTCCTTTACACCCAAAAATAAAAAATGTTTACGACTTTTTTAGACTTCTCTATCGGTTTATGCCGTTGAAATAAATAGATTTGAAATATGTCGTTTTTTTTTGGGATGCACTGGAACTTGACTTGAGATGCAAGCGGCCAGCTGGACACTGGTTGAACAGGTTTGGTTTAGTCTATTCCGATAGTTCCCAAAAAAATGGCATCAAAAATGAGCAAATTTGATGTCTCCCTCAGAATATTCAATTTGCCCCTCTGTGGTACATACGGCTAAACTTTACTTAAAAAATTAATCTAATCGTGCTGGTGTAAGTGTCAAAGATATCTTTCATAAATCTATCACATATTAGTTATAACTAGTACATATGGATCGATTTTTCAGAACCTTTAAATTAATTAGGTGACATTGATGTTGTCAACTTTGACGTTCAACATAACCAGCATAATGTTTTAATCAAGTTGGTATCTTGTGTTGTTGTGTTACCAACATTCTCAAACATAATCTCACCAACTATTTGTGGAAGTTACGTTGTTGTTGTCAAGTTTGACAGATGACATAACCAAGTCAGAAAAAGTCAGCTGTTAACGACTTTTTTCGTCAAATTTTTAAGCCTTAGTTACTAACGTCACATCATCATATATAGTAACCTCATTTTATGAAGGTTGGCAACTCTTGATTTCCAATCATTCATCCAATTATAGTAAGTTTACTTTTAGACAATTAGCAACACTTAGCAATATTATGTTACTAAAAGTTTCACAAAAAAAAATAATAACAATTAATTACTCAACTGACGTTAATGTCAACTTTGACTTGATTTTCATGTATTTCTTTATTTAAAAATTCCAGTGTCAAGGTTATCGAAAATGGTTAAATTGCTTCAATAGAAATATGATATCTATAATCTTAATTGATCTGAAAGAGTTTTTATTATATCTATTACAGTTTTCTAGTTGTTGCTATTTAAATCTATTAGTATCAGTTCCGGTTTGACTTCGAGGGATGCGTATGTGGTCTGCATTTGTATGGTGGTTTGGGACATGTAACCTAATATCCGATAGATATATAAAGGTCGCAGTACAAGTCGTCACCCACCACCATATCTACAATCTACAAACCTAATAGCCTAACCTAGGTAAAACCAACATTCAGCTTTACAGCTTTATCTTATTTTTGATCTCTTGGTTGCCAATAGATTCGATCGGCACTGGAATTTAGATGTTTGGCCGAAATAAAACTTGTACGCCCCGATAAACCTCGATAATGTATTTATTATTTAATTCTACTTAAAAACACTTGTGACGACGTGCACTGTCGGAGTTTGGAATATTCTTGGTATATTTGTGGCAAGAGGGTTACAATTGAACTGAATATGATTACAAATTGTTAAAAACAGGAAAGCTCAATCCCCCTTCCCATTTGCCTGTCCCCACTGAACCAAAAAGAATTCCAACCTCAAGTGCACGTGGTAATTTCTATGGCTAATCTTTACAACTACCCAATTTAAATACTTAAAATACCTAAATATAAACATTACATTGTATTTGCAATTACTTACGACCACCAAGCATCCAAAAACCATTAGCGGTCATAAACAGCTTCCAAAGCGTAGGGTAAGAGCCGGATAGTTGCCTCAGTAGGATACATGCCCCGGTTTTGAATACACTATGTTAGGGATATTGGTGGCGCTAGTGCTTTACCATGATTAGAAGTGCTCCTCTCGCAGGCCTCAGTGCCATGTAAGCCGATGCAAAAATCTTTCGCGGCGAAGCTCTGACGTGTGTCGAAATTATATTGGTAAGTAATTTCTATTGAATATTTTTATTACTGATTGTGGTTTCAGTCAACTTTTTGTTTCTTTGCATGTATTAGACTTTAAATTACACTGTTTGTTACGATTTATTGTTGAACAATTTTTATTTATTTCGCAAATTATAAGGGCAAGTATCCGTATCAAAAAGGATAGTCGCCCTATTTACTATTGCGGATAGTTGCTCTAGGGGAAACTATCCGCAACTATAAATTCTTTAACGAGTTGTGTATGTTTTTTCCAACTTACTGTGACTATAACTGTTTCATGCGTTCATTCTAGGTGATCAAAATGCCTCGCAAGTATAAGCGAAAACCAGGCGTGGTGCCGCGCCACATTAGCTGGACAGAAGATACATTAGCACTTGCGTTCGAAGAACTGGACAAAAAACAAAAAGGAATCAACGAAATATCTCGAATTTTCGGAATATCCTCCTGTCTCGCGCTTTTCGTCTGAAAAAAGACACTAGTTCTTTTTCAAACCATTGTCTCGAATTCAATCATAAATTCCCAGAAATAGATAATCTAAAAATCTTGCATAATTGCAACAAAGGCCCGAAACTAAATCTCCTAGAGTCAGTAGAAATTTTCAAAAAAACCCGTAATCCCTCAGTTAATCTCCTAAACGAGCAAACTGACCTAATCTTTTCCCAACTTTTTAATCTCAAACAGATAAGTCCTCATCTTCGGACAAACACCGCCCCCCCACCCCACCAAAACTATAAGGGTATATATTCAACTTTATCAATTTGTTAAGTCACTTGAAAATGACCGTCAAACGTCGAAACTCGAGTCGTGATATGTGTAGAAATTTATATAACTGTGAATAATAAGTTATATAACATTTTTGCATAATATAAGTGTGGTAAAAAACAAAGTGAATTTTTCAATTCAATGTAAGTATGGATTACCACGTAGTAACTGTCGCAACCATCCTATTCATTGTATATTTAGCACTTAATTCTATCAATATTAAAATGACAAATTCTATCTACATTCCTACTTATCTGACCTAATCCTATTTTTTGTCACTTCTAGGAAAATACCCTGTCCTTGGCTTTGATAATGAAAAAAGACTGGTAGCTCATATATTAAAGCTTGGAGACGCAGGATTTCCTCCTGAAAGAAGTGCAATTCGCCAATTAGCTTACAAGTTTGCCGAAAAGATGGAATTGAAGCACAATTTTAACAATGAAACCAAAACCGCTGGACCGCAATGGTTAAAAAGCTTTCTTGAAAGAAATCCTGAAATTGTTTTAAGACAAGCTGAGGATTTATCAATTGAAAGAGCGAAGGGTCTCAACAGAGCAGAAGTTGCAAAATTTTTTGATCTGCTCATAACTGTCTTAACTAAGAATGATTTGCTGGATAAACCGGATAGAATATTTAACATGGATGAAACCGGTGTCCAACTCAATAATAAACCTGGCAAAGTATTGGCTAAAAAAGGTGCTAGAGCAGTTAAATCAGTAACTTCCGGTGAAAAAGGAGAAACAATATTGTTGCTTGTTGCAACGCTATCGGCAATTTTCTGCCACCAGTTCTTATTATGAAGGGAGTAAATAAAAAACCAGAATTTGAAGAAGGACTTCCGCCTTGTTCCAAAGTTTACATGCAAAAGAAATCTTCTTGCATTTCCTTAGACCTTTTTTTATAAATGGCTGACTGAACACTTTATTCCACGCAAGCAGCCAGGAAAGACATTACTTATTTTAGATGGTCATTGTTTAGTTCTTCTACCATTGTTTTTAATTCTTCGATATTAGTGGTTATTAGAATTATGTCGTCCGCGAATCTTAAGTGACTTAAATATGTCCCGTCGATCTTCATGCCTTTCTCGTCCCAGTTTAGTTGTTTGAAAACCTTTTCTATAGCTGCGGTGAATAATTTGTGGGAGATCAAAAAAAACTGGACCGGTACAATTCAGGTCAGCTAATAGCCAAGGCGTGGATTCGAGCAGCTACTCCTGCCAATGCAATAAGTGGTTTTCGCGGCAGCGGAATCTACCCAGTCAATCCAAATGCTCTGTCTGACGCTGACTTTGCTATATCAGATATTGCTTTGGAGGAACTTGCGCAAGAACGAGACTCGGATCCTCTAAATGATCAAGTACCAGACGTTTTTGGAGAGCCTGCGTTAGGAGAGCGCTCACAAGATCCTGAGCAAAGTCTTACACCAAATGGGAGGGACCAAATGTCTTCCCTAATCAACCAAGCACCAGGCGTTTCTGTAGTACCTGCGTTACGTGAGAGCGTACAGGAATCTGAGTCTGATCGAGGTCTTGCAATAAATCAGCGGAACGAAGTGCCTCCGCTAGGCTATCAAGTCCCAAGCGATGCTGATAAAAAGAAACTAGAAACTGTCTTAAATGAGATTGAGCAGAAAAGCTTCAACCAAAATCACACGCCACCTAGGCCATCTTCAAGCCTTTTGAATATTTCTCAAGACTCTTTAGCCCTAAGAGTTAGCGACATTGAAAATTACATATTTGATGGTACTGACCTATCGTTGCCATCACTGATATCTTTAAATGAATCACAGAATCAAAATCTTGAGAAAGAAACACCATCTAAATTTTTACATGAATCATCTCCTATACCAAAAATACCGCTGAGCATGTCTAAAAGGGCTAAACAATCTGCAGAAATTTTTAACTCCAACGATAAAATTGTTCAGAAGAAGAATAAAGATGAAAATATAAAGAAAACAAACAAAACCACGGAAACTAAAATTAGGACAGCGAAAAAAGATGATTTTAAGACAGTAAAAAACAAACCAGCTGGTAGCAAGGAAAGCATTGTGAAGAAAAGAGGACAACCACAAAAAAGAAAAAGACCAAAAAATATATCGTTATTACCAGCAGTGAAACTGATTCTGATAACACAGATTTTATTGAACCGAACAAAGAAAGAGCTTTAAGGAAGAGAAGAATGAAAATTTATAGTTCTGACAGTGAAAATGAAGAAAATGTTACAAGTTCAAAAACATTTAAAGGAAAAGCCACCGAAGGACTACCAATCAAAAGAAAAAAGGGCGAAAAATCGATAAGAAATACTGAAAATGTATTAAAAGTGAAAAACGCTATTTCAAAAATAGAAAAAACGAATAAAAAAGTTTCAGTTGATGATTATTGCTCAGAATGTTTTGAGAATTACAATTTTACTAAATCGAAATCAGATTGGATTCAATGTGAGATGTGTCATGTGGTTGCATGAAACTTGCAAAACATTTAAAAATCATTGCATGAGATGTGGAAAGTTGAAAACCCTGGCTTCTGGTGATAATTAATGCTAATACCAAAATAGATTGCCATATTGTTCTATCTTTAAGATAACTAATAATATTTTACTATATATAGTAATCTTTATTTCCCCTACGGGGTTTCTGAATCCATGCCTGTACATTCCTGTCCCTATCTAAATAAATATAATGTGACATAAAATAATATTAAAATAAAAGTCAATATAGTAATAATATTATACTAATAACTTAAAGTTTGGATGCTATTTTTGTTGAATTTTTATATTTTAAAACATTAAAACTTAATACTATTTTAAAATGTTAATATTTTGATTAGTACTTAATAAAGGATCTCAGTAAATAATAAAGATTGACTAATTAGATTGATAAAAATCTAAAAAAATCATAGTGAGGCGTCTATCCCCGGACGAGGCAAGTATCCCCCGAAGCATTTTTAACGTTAGGCTACTATCCGCTACAGTAGGCAACTATCTCTTTTTTGAGAGGTCAAATAAAAGAGGATTTACTCAAAACCAATTATGTCTATTAATTATGGACATAAACCATTAATTATGTTTACAAAAATAGGCTGATATAAAAGATCAAAGACCTATGTTTTGATATACATTTTGCATTATTTTTAATAAGTACATATTTTCTAATAATAGAGCTTTTTTGAAATGTGGGGCAACTATCCGGCTTTTACCCTATTTATTTACAAACGATTTGTGATTACAAATAGTTTTCCAAATGCGTAGCGGCCATAAACAGCTTTAAACGCATTCAAGAAATATCCACTACCCTAACGACCAAATGTTGGGACCTATTGGTCGGTTTAGCATAATCTTAATGTAATTTAATATTATCTACTTTTAAAAACAAAATTAACAAACAAAAAAAAACCGTTGTAAGACCAAATAAAATAAAATAAAATTGTTGGGTCTTAACAAATGTAATGGGAAGTTCTAGGTTATTCTGAAAATATAGTTGAAGGTTCAACCAAAGAGCCTACTGAGACGGTTTGACAAACAATGAAAAATGCCCCAGGAAAATTTATTATCTTTCGGCGCTAGTCCCAAATCCCTTAATACCAAAAATCATAAGGAAAGTGCCTTAAGCCAATTTCCCTGTAAGTCCCTTATACATATCCTTGGCTAAAACACATCCGTTAATTTATTTCATCCTCGACACGTTTTACTACAATAGATAAAATATTTTATTATATCAATAAATATTTTAATTTAATTTATAAATATTTTAATAATATATTTACTATTATAATAGGATATTTTATTTAACATAATTTACTTATTGAATATACCGTCCGTAACAATATTGCAATTTTTGCACATAATAATATATAAAACTTCCCCCATTTGTAAGTCAAATATTGTATATAAAATTTCCATACTTTATAATCGGAGAACTTAATGTGGATGTGCTTCTGCACAAGAAAACTAATTCAACTATAGATAAAAATATTTCTATATTCGGACAATGGATTTCGGTTTGAATGGTTTCCATAAAATATATAGTTTCACATTAATAATTTAATTGCGAGAAACTCTATTATGCCGGATGATAGTTGAAATCTGGATTCATTCTAATTATAATTTTATTATGACGGGGTAATTGCAGCAGTCCAAGTTTGATTTCTAATTAAGATTTAATGATCGAAGTGCGAACAGATCGACCTTTAGAACCAATACGATAGATATTTATACGGTTTTGCTTTTACTGGGAAATAAAAGTAATCTGGCTGGAAAACAGGTGCGGAAAATTCAATTTATTTATTATCAACCTAAGAAAAATAGAAACAACCTAGCGGACTTATCGTACATGCTTTATAACTTGTTTTAATAATTGATATAACTCTTTGATTAATAAATTTGATATTATATTCAAGTTTTAAATTTTGCCTCTAAAGGTTTTTAGCGTACTTATCGTACATGCTTTATAACTTGTTTTACTTAATGATATGCTCTTTGATTAATAAGTTTGAAATTATGTACAAGACTTAAATTTTGTTTCTATAGGTTTTTATAATTTTGGTTGGCTTCGGGGGTTCTTCTTCTTTTTCTTGAACTATTTAGTTTAAATTGAAAAATAAAACAACTATTCAAGGTTTAAATTTTGTCTGTAAAGATTTTTTGTAATTTTTGTTGTTAAAGCTTGTTCTTCGTCTTCTTGAAATATATAATATAAATTCAAAAATAAAATAATAAACAAGTCAGTAAAGCATAATGTAGTTTAAATGAACAAACAGTGATATTCAAAGGAGAATTATTCGTAAGGTTAATCGCCTTAAACTAAATACGGTGCCAACTGTATTAAATTGCTGGATCCAATCGAGCAAATATCCGAATCTGGCTTTTAACAAGAGCAATTGTTCACAAAAGGCTTTTCCGTCTCGTACTACTATTTGCAACAGGTCACGTATTCTACATTAGGACCTAAATTACAAATCATCCATTTCCTCCAGACAGCATTAAGAAAGTTAAGCACAATCGAAATTAACTGTTAAAAGAAAAACCAATTTCATGTCAAATTATATTTACTTTACAAATTTTATTTACAGAATATATAAAACAAAGTTTATTTCACTAAAACTGCTATCACTTATATCATCTCCAATAAAATATTTTATTCTTTTAATGCCCGTCTAATAGATGCTTTTATAAAAAAAGCGTTATAAGCAAAAGGTAAAACACTTTTTTATTTTATTCTTGTGGGCATGAAGTGTGAGTGAACGAAGAAAAAGTAAATAAAAGACCGACATTAGAGCTGTGTATGTGACATTAATAATGAAAATAGGACGAGAGCAAGCAGCATTAAATATAAATAACCCGAGTTTTATCTCGTGCTTTTTGAAACAAAAAGGGAAAAGTTTGCGCTCCGCTCCGCAAAGTTTCCCATTGCGAGAAGTTCATTATTTTAATCCGCGCCACCACTCAATATAAAAACAACATCAAAAGGTAGCTGCTCAATACTCGGATGGAATTCTATCGAGATGCTAATTATTTGAAGCGAAACGCGAGGTCAATGTTACAAAACATGTTTTAATTGAATTTTTCGTTGCAATTAACACGAGCATTGCATTGAAATATATATTTTACAAAAAGGAACACCAGGTGTATCCAAACTTTTCGTTTTTCGGAACCATATGTAAAGAAATTATGGAGTTTTGGACCAAAAGTATCTTATCACAGCTTAAGAGCAAACAACTTTTATTTACTATTTCCTCCTCTTTCACACTTATTCAAACAATGATTAATATTTTGTTTGCATTTAAAAATAAAATATGTTTACACATATGTTTACTGAAACTTCTTTATTGGTTTATGCGTTTAAAACAAATGAATTTAAAAAACATTGGTTTGGTTTTGGGCCACATTGGAACGTGTTTCGGGTTACATGCAATACTGTTGTGATCTCGCGATTTTGGTTTCAAAGAATTTGAGTTTCGCACGAGTCGGCAAAGAAAACTAAGTGGACACCCGATTAGTTTTTGTTTATTTAGGACCATTATATTAGTCTGGTTTATCGAAATCATGCGGGCAGACGCTCGACCTTAGGGATCGTGCCGAGACGCCGAGAGGATTTTGTTTTATGAGTTCTGGAAATTTTCCATAAAGATTAGGGGAGGACTCACACCAAGACCTAGGTGATGAGGAAGAGGGGAAGGTAAAAAGGGGCAGTCAGAATTGAGCTAGCAAGAGAGTAATTTGAGTTTTGAAAACGAACCTCCGTATTTTCGTCGAAGTAAATTCCGGGTTTCGACCACAAGTTTCGTAGAATTAAGTGTATTGTTGTTAGTTAGTAATTATTGTAATAAGTTAGCGATTAGTTGTACATATTGTAAGATATTAGCAGATAAGTAGTATTTTATTACATATAAAGGACATATTTGCGTGTAATTAATTCATCCATTGTCCTGATCCTGGAGCAGCACCATACCAAATTACCAGTTCGCAACAAAACGAGAGACGTGGATTAGACACAAAATACAGGAAATTTACTATAAAATTGCGATAAATTAATATTTATTGTTTTCAATTTTCATAAAAAGTGGTCTATTAAGTAAAAAAGACACACTAGAAATAACGACTGGAGATAACAAAATAGAGATAACTACGTAAACAAAACGTTTACGGTTATGTGTGTAATATAAAACGCATCCATAATAAATTGGAAATACAGCTCCAAAGTACCACTATCTACCACATGCCGGATTAGTACCCAAACTTTAAAACTTAAATCTAACCAACTATCCACGTTAACACACAGCCTCGTTCCAATATAAATTGTCTTCAAATAATAAATGGTTTTCTATAAACTTTTTAAACGTAGCAATTTTAAGTTTTTGAACGATCCAATAAATTATTAAGATTCCCGTCCATTTCATATTAGAGTGCGTCGAGGGAGCAAAGAGGTATTTCCAGAATTCTATATATGTGTTCTATATCCATTCGATAATTTAATATGGGATATTTAGGTCAACCCAGTGCAGACCAAGAGAGTAATTTAATAAATTCCAAGCAACATTCGATATAATTTATTGGAAAACACAGTAAATTATTTATATTTTCATATTCTGTAATGCCGCGCCGCGACAGTTACAGATGCTGCATAATATTACATAACATGTGTTTGCATGTTATGTACAGAGCAGGTTCCCATAAATATGCAGCCAATGCAACAATGTCGTTCTAAAAAAAAACGTTATAATTTATTGCTTTAGCTTGATTAGTTTTGTCGTGGGTTTAATGAATTGACGGTATGAAGTTGTCCAAAAATTTATCTGTTAGGTGATATATTAGGGATTGTGAGAGATTGAGCCGGAAATTGTGCAAAATGTTTTACAGAATTTAATAAAAAACCTACGTACAAGCCTAATTGAAATATTTATTTAAACAAGTTTCATTACAAACATAAGTGGATTCATTATATAAGAATATGAAGTTGATTAAATTACAATTTGAAGTTCTTTATACTAGTATAGTTATTGAGAAATATGTAGGTACTTATATAAATGATCAGACTGTGTATATTAATTCATTTTCATTGTGTAGTAATATCTGTCTGTCCTAGACTGCCTAGTCTGCTCCGCCAAGTACACATGTTTAATTTTATATCACAAGACCCCTCAAGACCAATATTGCTGCGTCTGCTTAATATGTTTGTCTATTACAGTATAGCAAGTCTAGTCCATCTAGTCTTAACTGTCTATGCGCCCTATCGGAATTCTACACACACATTTCAGAAGAAGTGGATGGAGGCAGTTATATTGTCTAGGCTGGTGTGCCTGGTTTTGTCTGTTTAGTCTTATCTGTGTAATATTGCTTGTTTTATCTGTCTGGTATTGTCTGCCTAGTACTGTCTGTCTAATCTTGTCTGTCCAGTTTTGTCTGTCTAGTCTTGTCTGTGAAGACAAGACGTCAGCGAACATGGCGGAAGCTAACATAAACAGTGATAATCTAAATTGCAACAGTTGCAACAAAAGAGTGCGTTATCCGGTAATTTGTAAAAAGTGTAAAAACAACATTTTTCATCCGGGAATCATACAATCAATTTATGGCTCTATACATACAATTAATGGCTCAAATAAGATTGCTGACAATACAGAAGAAGAACTTACCAGAATTCAATATCTAGACCGGTGGTGCGCAAACGTTTTTCATTGGCGACCCTCCATTTTGTGAAAATTTTTGTCGCGACCCCTGGATCGACAGCAGACGTTTTATAATCATTAACATAGGTAAAGTGAAATTCTTTTTGGGATTTGCGTTTACAGGGTATTTTTAAAAGAGTTTTGGTGACGCCATTGATTAAAATACCCCTCAAATAGAACATCAATACCCCCCAAATAGCACATCAATGAATCACATCTACGCGCAGATATTAGTAAAGTTTATAAAATTTAGTATTAAGCGGTATATTTTTATTTCGAAATTAAAACTTGATGACTCATTGACACTCTTTTAAAAACACCATGTATATTTCTTCCGCATTAGAGATTTGAGTACAACACATAATTTTACGAAACAATGGTTTTATTTATGCATATTTGTATAAATATTTTTTTAAAGAAAAATACTTCACATCATAAGAATTCAATGTGAAGTATGCGTTTGCAACCAGGATAACTGCTTCCATGTTCGGTTTTATATTGGAAATCGCAAGCCGTAAGTCATCCTCAGGATCCAATCGAGATCGATATTTTGTTTTAATGGCAAATAATTTTGAAAAGCCGGATTCAGATAAGTAGGTAGATGTAAACTGAATTGATTGTATTTTGCAACTAGGGCGGTAAGTTGTCAATTGGTCACGAGAGCGAAATTGGGCGCACGAACGAAGTGCGCACATTTTGCAAATAATATTTTTTATTACTCATGCGAGGGGACGAATAAATCTTACAAGTTTGGGATCCAGAAGCCATAAAAAAAAAGAATCAAGAATTAAGAATTTGATTTTTCAATTGTCCGGTGGGGTGGATTCTCTTAGAATCCCTCTCTCTCAGTGTATATTTCTATAATGCGTGCTCTATCTGTTTCTTTCGCAGAGTGACATATTTCACTATATGACTAAAAATAATAAAATAGACCTTTGCAGTTAGTTTGCGAGCTGTAACTACCTTAGTAACTCAGCAATCGACAGTTAAATATCGTGAATTAAAAAGTTTTGGAAAATTGAAGACTTTTACAAAAATTTAAGTTTGAAGACTTAAAAGTCTTTAATAATCTTAAAAGTCTTTAAATATCTATAAACTAGATAGTTTTAGCTAAAACTTGCAATTAGTTTCTAAGCTGCAGCAATCTTAGTAACCTAGTAACTCAACTAAGTAACTTCATATGTCATCTGTCATTTATGACAGACTAGATAATAGACCTGTTTACGGTTACTTAAGGACATGCGCGTGCATCAAGTTTAAAAGGCGGGAATATGAAAGTTTCGGGCACATTTTCGTATTTTTACTGGTTATTCGTCAAAAAGTGCCCGAAAAATATGGCGGAAATTGACACATGCGCACAAAAAAATTTCAACCATGAAAAGGTCTATTTTGATGTTTTGATTTCCATAGCAACTGGTCTTGGGCCGCAAGTTACACACTCCTGATCTAAATCAAATACTCAACTACACGTGTCATTTATAACAGACTAGATTATTTTTGCACATTTTTTCAAAGTTTTGATGTAATATAATAATCTCGTCTATATACTAAATAATTGGTGGATTTTAGTCTAAATCTACAGACAAATTGCTTGCGTGGCGAAATTTGCAAACTTTTGCTCCCAAGTTGGTGTCTGAAATAAATGAATGAAAAATATTCCGCCGGGCCGCAAGACAAGTTCCAATGCGGCCCAAAACAAAACCGACATTTTTTTTCATTCATTTATCAAATTGACACAAATCAAATTTTACTCAAATTGACGCAGTTTGACAATTTGTTTTTCATTTATTTACTAAATTTTGGACCGCATTGCATCTTTTTTTTGTCAATTTGTTGATTAAATTAACCGTTCTATTTTAAGCCGAAAATTTCTCTCGCGAACCCCCAAGGGGTCGCGACCGACCGACCGACCACTGATTTAGAGAATGAAATTACTCTATGAAAACAACTGGTGTGGGAAACCCAAGACAAAAACAAGATCCTGAAAGAATGTGTGGATACCCTAAAAGACAAAATACACTCTTTAACCAAAAAATCAATTGCAGCAGAAACCTTTGAAATATATACTAACCCCCCCATACTTTTAAAATTGGTACGATTTCACTATGAGAGAGCTACAAGTGAACTTTCAATCGCGTTTTTTTGGAATCGTTTTTTTCAATATGGTGCGCATTATTACGGATAAAGTTCTTGACCGATTTGAAAAAAGGCGAATTTTGTTCACAGTATGAACAGTTTCCCATAGACGGATGGAAATTTTGTTTTCGCGATTTAGTGACTGTTTTTCTCTCGAAATTTCCAAGCGTTATCGAGGCTTTTTTTTCGTAGATGCGCCATTTCGCTAAAACCGATTTTAATAATAAGTTTGATTTTTTGTTCTATGATGTTCCGGAAACCGCTGATCGTGCACACCATATATAGACTTTTTTTTAATTGTCTCCTTGGATGCAGACAGCTGTGCGCATGCACGAGGAGTGCACGAGTCATTTTTTCAGAAAATTTGAGCGAGTACCCCCTTAATCGGTGAGTATATTATAAACCGATGTTTATATATTTTACTGTACGTTGTTTTTAAAAAGACAAAGGTAAAATATTGTTGTATTTGCAAGGAAAAAATAGACGTCGGACACAGACAGATTATTTTTTTGGTACTAGACGAAAACAGAGCGATACTAGAGACACCATGTGATGCTCTCTCTCGGCCCGCAGAAGCCTAGAGGCAGCGCTCGTTCCAGTTTGTAGGCATATATTTCAGTGGCAGAAACTAGCCCAACTTGCGCCAATTGTAGAAGAAGCCGCTTAAAATAATATACAAGGAATTTCGGCAACCAGTAGTACACCTAATAATTTTAATTTCCAGCATCAGTCGAATTCGACACTGGAGAAAAATACTTTAAATGCTGAAATAGAGGTCTCTAAAGTAGTGAAAGAGGTTTTCATAGAACCAAAGAAAAGAAGAAACCGAGCTTCTCTAGGTTCCAGATAGGAGTTCTAAGTAGGAAAATTGAAGAAAAGAACATACGGCTATATATTGGCAGATCTAAAGATCATGTTTATTAAATACCTAGCACAAGTGTCAGGCAAAACTGAAACAATTTTATTGTCAGAGAAGTAAAACCGAAAATGAAATTACCAGACAATAAAAGCTTTAAGGTCGGGGTCCATCTAAACATGAAAGGTGAAGTATACTCCATCAAAGATACAATTTTCGTATTGAAGATAGAAGAAGAAATTTTCAAGGGCAAGCCCGAGAATGGACAACATTTAGAAAAACTTAACCGCACTACATCTAATACGGCAACTAATTCATCCAATACGACGTCAACAAATCCACATATTACCAATCTAATTTTTAGCCTTCCCGTTCAATCCATCGGTAACAGAATCCCGCAATTTTTGTTGATGATATTGTTCTGTCTGATCATCTAGCCAGAATTCTGTAACTTAAATAATATCTCAAGAACTCATTATATGACAAAATGCACTCCAGAACAGAAAACACAATTTGTAGGGAGGCTGAGGGAAGAATCCTGGACCAAGGTGTATGACGCTAGTAATATTAATGACAAATTCATCCACTTTATAAATAGCTTACAATTACATTTTTGTTCATCTTTTCCATTGATCAAGTTAGTAGTGAAAATAAAAATTGGGTTACTAAAGAAGCTAGAACATCTAGTAGAAACCTAAGGGATTTATATATTCTACAAAAACGATACCCAATTCTTCGTCAACAGTATATTAGCAACAGATAGCTCAGTTATTAGTTTCTCTATAAAGGTTTTTAGTAATTAAGTTTTTTAGTAATTTATTAGAAAATTGTAATAGTAAGCAGAAAATGGCTTGAAGCATTATTAACCAACAAACATGCAAGTTCGCAAAAAAAAATGATATTGAAATCAGAGAAGATAATTCCATTACCCAAAATCCCTTAAAAATAGCAACAATGTTCAACAATTTTTTTTTTCAAAAGGCCCCGGAAATAATTTCACTAAACATTACCCCAACGGCATTATCAAATAATCAAATGATGTTCAATATAAGAACAGCGTATCTTGAAGAATTTTTAGAAGCAGAAATAGTATGCTTAATACAAGAAAAACTAAAAAATAAATCAGGAACTAGACTTGACACCTGACTATAACCTGACTTGACACCAGCCAAAATTAGTAAAGATTGATTTGTTAGCCCAACCAATAATACATATCGTTAATGATGGCATAGCGGCTGAAATATTCCCTGAAGTTTTAAAGGCAGGTATCATTGTTCCCGTCCACTAAAGAGGCGACAAAACGATATTAAATAATTATAGACCATTTGTCCTACAGTGGGTCTTATCAAAAATCTTAGAATATTATATATTAAATAACAAACACCAACCTAATATCTAAACAACAACATGGTTTTCGCAGAGGCAAGGACGCATCTAGCGCCCTATCGGAATTCTACACACACATTTTAGAAGAAGTGGATGGAGGCAGTCAACCGATTGGAATTTTCTGCGATTTAGCCAAAGCTTTTGACGGTGTGTGTCACAAATAACTTCTGAATAAATTGTATTACCTGGGAATTCGGGGTAAATTAGGTAATATTATTAAATCTTTTCTTGAAAATAGATCGCAATATACAAGAATTCTGTCTAATATCAAAATCTGCAAATCAAAACCTTTGAATACTGGTGCTCCGCAAGGGAGTGTTCTTGGGTCTACTATATTTTTATTGTACATGGCAGATAATAGTTTCATACACCGAAGAAAGACAATGTGTGTTTTATGCTGATGACTCAACCTTTATAATCTCAAAAAAATCTGCTATACAAAATGAAAGAGAAGAAAATTAAATTTTACAAAAAGTAGTGGACTGGTTCTCCGCCGAATACAGCTACCAAAAATATTTCAAAAAAGTTGCATCAATATTCTAAGCCATGAAATCCTGATTTTCTACTATGCTGAGGTTCAATCTCTTTTAACTTACGGAATTCTGGTTAGGGGAATCTCACCAAAAATTGTAAATGTTCTAATTGCACAGAAAAGAGTCATCCGTTCCCTTATGGGTATTTCTTCAAGAACATCTTGCAGGCCAATTTTTGAGTGGTTACAAATACCAACATGCATCAGCCTATATACCTATATTAGAAGTATCAAGTTTTAATCGTAAGATGAAAAAAAGTTGTTAGAAACATGGATACATCAACATAACACAAGAGGCCGTAACAAAATTTTTATATTTTGCGTCTGTAATGGAGTCATAACAGCACCCATATGCGTGCGGTTATGGCTCGCCGAGTGCGATACAATTTTCTCAATATGTATCGGCGATTTTTTTATTTAGAAATGGCATAAAAGGGCGCAAAATAGAAAAAATACTAAAAAAAACTCATTCGTAAGGCGCTTTCAGGCGCTTTTAAGGCGATTTCAGCACTTATCCATTAAAATACTTTTTCTACTGATATATGTGAAAATGGCATTTTTTCCACGGCTTACCCTACATGAAAATGACATTTTTTCATTCTAGGGATGAAGATATTTTCACGTCTAGAGACGAAAATGAGCATTTTAAATTTATGATTTTCTCGATTAAAACACTAAACTAACCAAATTTGCATGGACTTTCTTATTAATTACATCAATTTCAATGAAATATTTTATGTACAAACGTAAAACGAGCCTGAAACTATTTGAAAAACCGAAATAAAATTAGGACATTTGACTTGAAAAGTATCACCTTCTATGAGAATGCAATATGTTACCGTGGAAACGGCCAAACTAACAATTAAATTTGTGTTGGCAGTTCTGACAGTTCGCTTCGAATTGGATTTATTAAAGTCGAATTATGGATTCTACAACCGAAATCAGTAGAAAAAATTGCATTTACTACTCGAGATGAAATTGTTTTTTACTGGTTAGGTGTGATTGCTAACTCGCTGGCGCCCGTGAGCAAACTCCCACCTCACCAAAAAAACGCCACTTTCATCTCTTGCTGTAAAATATACTATTTCGCTACGCTCGTCGTTTTCCAAACTTGGACGGGTGCTTTAACATTTCGCTTACTGAACTCGTCCTTTAATATACTATTACACACCCAAATGTAAATTACCAATCTGTACTAAATCTCCAAGCTAGTTTGTAGTGTCTATATATAATAAACTGCCTAACAGTCTCATCAATGAAAATTCTTCCAAACAATTCAGGAAAAAATTTCTAATCTTCTAGTAAAAAATCTTCTAGTAAAACAGACATTATTTTCTCTGACAATGCATATATGTATTATGTACCTTTCATAAGTAATCATAATTTTTTAATTTGAATATGAATTCAATTTGTCTAGTCTTGTCAGCCTAGTCTTGTTTGATTAGTCTTGTTTGATTAGTCTTGTCTGTCTAGTCTTGTCTGTCTAGTCTTGTCTGTCTAGTCTTGTCTGTCTAGTCTTGTCTGTCTAGTCTTGTCTGTCTAGTCTTGTCTGTCTAGTCTTGTCTGTCTAGTCTTGTCTGTCTAGTCTTGTCTGTCTAGTCTTGTCTGTCCAGTCTTGTCTGTCTAGTCTTGTCTGTCTAGTCTTGTCTGTCTAGTCTTGTCTGTCTAGTCTTGTCTGTCTAGTCTTGTCTGTCTAGTCTTGTCTGTCTAGTCTTGTCTGTCTAGTCTTGTCTGTCTAGTCTTGTCTGTCTAGTCTTGTCTGTCTAGTCTTGTCTGTCTAGTCTTGTCTGTCTAGTCTTGTCTGTCTAGTCTTGTCTGTCTAGTCTTGTCTGTCTAGTCTTGTCTGTCTAGTCTTGTCTGTCTAGTCTTGTCTGTCTAGTCTTGTCTGTCTAGTCTTGTCTGTCTAGTCTTGTCTGTCTAGTCTTGTCTGTCTAGTCTTGTCTGTCTAGTCTTGTCTGTCTAGTCTTGTCTGTCTAGTCTTGTCTGTCTAGTCTTGTCTGTCTAGTCTTGTCTGTCTAGTCTTGTCTGTCTAGTCTTGTCTGTCTAGTCTTGTCTGTCTAGTCTTGTCTGTCTAGTCTTGTCTGTCTAGTCTTGTCTGTCTAGTCTTGTCTGTCTAGTCTTGTCTGTCTAGTCTTGTCTGTCTAGTCTTGTCTGTCTAGTCTTGTCTGTCTAGTCTTGTCTGTCTAGTCTTGTCTGTCTAGTCTTGTCTGTCTAGTCTTGTCTGTCTAGTCTTGTCTGTCTAGTCTTGTCTGTCTAGTCTTGTCTGTCTAGTCTTGTCTGTCTAGTCTTGTCTGTCTAGTCTTGTCTGTCTAGTCTTGTCTGTCTAGTCTTGTCTGTCTAGTCTTGTCTGTCTAGTCTTGTCTGTCTAGTCTTGTCTGTCTAGTCTTGTCTGTCTAGTCTTGTCTGTCTAGTCTTGTCTGTCTAGTCTTGTCTGTCTAGTCTTGTCTGTCTAGTCTTGTCTGTCTAGTCTTGTCTGTCTAGTCTTGTCTGTCTAGTCTTGTCTGTCTAGTCTTGTCTGTCTAGTCTTGTCTGTCTAGTCTTGTCTGTCTAGTCTTGTCTGTCTAGTCTTGTCTGTCTAGTCTTGTCTGTCTAGTCTTGTCTGTCTAGTCTTGTCTGTCTAGTCTTGTCTGTCTAGTCTTGTCTGTCTAGTCTTGTCTGTCTAGTCTTGTCTGTCTAGTCTTGTCTGTCTAGTCTTGTCTGTCTAGTCTTGTCTGTCTAGTCTTGTCTGTCTAGTCTTGTCTGTCTAGTCTTGTCTGTCTAGTCTTGTCTGTCTAGTCTTGTCTGTCTAGTCTTGTCTGTCTAGTCTTGTCTGTCTAGTCTTGTCTGTCTAGTCTTGTCTGTCTAGTCTTGTCTGTCTAGTCTTGTCTGTCTAGTCTTGTCTGTCTAGTCTTGTCTGTCTAGTCTTGTCTGTCTAGTCTTGTCTGTCTAGTCTTGTCTGTCTAGTCTTGTCTGTCTAGTCTTGTCTGTCTAGTCTTGTCTGTCTAGTCTTGTCTGTCTAGTCTTGTCTGTCTAGTCTTGTCTGTCTAGTCTTGTCTGTCTAGTCTTGTCTGTCTAGTCTTGTCTGTCTAGTCTTGTCTGTCTAGTCTTGTCTGTCTAGTCTTGTCTGTCTAGTCTTGTCTGTCTAGTCTTGTCTGTCTAGTCTTGTCTGTCTAGTCTTGTCTGTCTAGTCTTGTCTGTCTAGTCTTGTCTGTCTAGTCTTGTCTGTCTAGTCTTGTCTGTCTAGTCTTGTCTGTCTAGTCTTGTCTGTCTAGTCTTGTCTGTCTAGTCTTGTCTGTCTAGTCTTGTCTGTCTAGTCTTGTCTGTCTAGTCTTGTCTGTCTAGTCTTGTCTGTCTAGTCTTGTCTGTCTAGTCTTGTCTGTCTAGTCTTGTCTGTCTAGTCTTGTCTGTCTAGTCTTGTCTGTCTAGTCTTGTCTGTCTAGTCTTGTCTGTCTAGTCTTGTCTGTCTAGTCTTGTCTGTCTAGTCTTGTCTGTCTAGTCTTGTCTGTCTAGTCTTGTCTGTCTAGTCTTGTCTGTCTAGTCTTGTCTGTCTAGTCTTGTCTGTCTAGTCTTGTCTGTCTAGTCTTGTCTGTCTAGTCTTGTCTGTCTAGTCTTGTCTGTCTAGTCTTGTCTGTCTAGTCTTGTCTGTCTAGTCTTGTCTGTCTAGTCTTGTCTGTCTAGTCTTGTCTGTCTAGTCTTGTCTGTCTAGTCTTGTCTGTCTAGTCTTGTCTGTCTAGTCTTGTCTGTCTAGTCTTGTCTGTCTAGTCTTGTCTGTCTAGTCTTGTCTGTCTAGTCTTGTCTGTCTAGTCTTGTCTGTCTAGTCTTGTCTGTCTAGTCTTGTCTGTCTAGTCTTGTCTGTCTAGTCTTGTCTGTCTAGTCTTGTCTGTCTAGTCTTGTCTGTCTAGTCTTGTCTGTCTAGTCTTGTCTGTCTAGTCTTGTCTGTCTAGTCTTGTCTGTCTAGTCTTGTCTGTCTAGTCTTGTCTGTCTAGTCTTGTCTGTCTAGTCTTGTCTGTCTAGTCTTGTCTGTCTAGTCTTGTCTGTCTAGTCTTGTCTGTCTAGTCTTGTCTGTCTAGTCTTGTCTGTCTAGTCTTGTCTGTCTAGTCTTGTCTGTCTAGTCTTGTCTGTCTAGTCTTGTCTGTCTAGTCTTGTCTGTCTAGTCTTGTCTGTCTAGTCTTGTCTGTCTAGTCTTGTCTGTCTAGTCTTGTCTGTCTAGTCTTGTCTGTCTAGTCTTGTCTGTCTAGTCTTGTCTGTCTAGTCTTGTCTGTCTAGTCTTGTCTGTCTAGTCTTGTCTGTCTAGTCTTGTCTGTCTAGTCTTGTCTGTCTAGTCTTGTCTGTCTAGTCTTGTCTGTCTAGTCTTGTCTGTCTAGTCTTGTCTGTCTAGTCTTGTCTGTCTAGTCTTGTCTGTCTAGTCTTGTCTGTCTAGTCTTGTCTGTCTAGTCTTGTCTGTCTAGTCTTGTCTGTCTAGTCTTGTCTGTCTAGTCTTGTCTGTCTAGTCTTGTCTGTCTAGTCTTGTCTGTCTAGTCTTGTCTGTCTAGTCTTGTCTGTCTAGTCTTGTCTGTCTAGTCTTGTCTGTCTAGTCTTGTCTGTCTAGTCTTGTCTGTCTAGTCTTGTCTGTCTAGTCTTGTCTGTCTAGTCTTGTCTGTCTAGTCTTGTCTGTCTAGTCTTGTCTGTCTAGTCTTGTCTGTCTAGTCTTGTCTGTCTAGTCTTGTCTGTCTAGTCTTGTCTGTCTAGTCTTGTCTGTCTAGTCTTGTCTGTCTAGTCTTGTCTGTCTAGTCTTGTCTGTCTAGTCTTGTCTGTCTAGTCTTGTCTGTCTAGTCTTGTCTGTCTAGTCTTGTCTGTCTAGTCTTGTCTGTCTAGTCTTGTCTGTCTAGTCTTGTCTGTCTAGTCTTGTCTGTCTAGTCTTGTCTGTCTAGTCTTGTCTGTCTAGTCTTGTCTGTCTAGTCTTGTCTGTCTAGTCTTGTCTGTCTAGTCTTGTCTGTCTAGTCTTGTCTGTCTAGTCTTGTCTGTCTAGTCTTGTCTGTCTAGTCTTGTCTGTCTAGTCTTGTCTGTCTAGTCTTGTCTGTCTAGTCTTGTCTGTCTAGTCTTGTCTGTCTAGTCTTGTCTGTCTAGTCTTGTCTGTCTAGTCTTGTCTGTCTAGTCTTGTCTGCCTAGTCTTGTCTGTCTAGTCTTGTCTGTCTAGTCTTGTCTGTCTAGTCTTGTCTGTCTAGTCTGTCTAGTCTTGTCTGTCTAGTCTTGTCTGTCTAGTCTTGTCTGTCTAGTCTTGTCTGTCTAGTCTTGTCTGTCTAGTCTTGTCTGTCTAGTCTTATCTGTCTAGTCTTGTCTGTCTAGTCTTGTCTGTCTAGTCTTGTCTGTCTAGTCTTGTCTGTCTTGTTTTGACTATCTAGTCTTGTCTGTCTAGTCTTGTCTGTCTTGTCTAGTCTGTCAAGTCTTGTCTGTCAAGTCTTGTCTATCTATTCTTGTCTGCCTAACCTTGTCTGTCTAGTCTTGTCGGTATAATCTTGTCGGTATAATCTTGTCGGTATAATCTTGTCGATATAATCTTGTCCTCTAGTCTTGTCTGTCTAACCTTGTCTGTCGAGTCTTGTTTGTCTAGTATTGTCTGTGTAGCCTTGTCTGTTTAGTCTTGAAAATTGCATATGTTGAGTATTTCTATTGAATTCAATTATTGAATTGAAATGACATGTCAATTTTCATAATAGCACTTGAAGTTTGACTTTGACCCGGCTTTAAAGGTGGGTGCCAATTTCGCGCCATCGATTGCATGCAATTCAATGCGCCTGTTCGTATAAATCAATTGTCGCAGCCATTTCCGTTATATAGGAATGTGATTGACCGGTTATTAATCTACAATCTATTAAAGAAGTTGAAGAAGCAGATAATGAAATTATAGGAATATTTTTGAAATGCATCAGTGATATCCTGCAGGATATTTATAGTTTTCAAATTGGAAACTGCGGGATCGATACGTCCTTAATATAAACCTTCTACGTGTCGTGTCTTGACGTAGAAGGTTTTTTTGAATTATTAAATAGTAGTAGTATCAACTTAGTTTGCGCTTTCAATCGCAGTTGTTCTATTTCGGTCGGGTTTTCCAAAAGTTTCCAATAAATATTTTATCGTGTTCTGCAAAAGGGCGAAGTAACTATTGGATAAAATAGTTTTACACATTCTAATTAGTATTTCATCACAGGTGCACAATTATTTCGGTTGAAAGGTCGCATGTATTAATTAATTTCATCAGCGTATGCTGCATCGTAAAATATAGGGTTATGTAATTAATTAAGGTTAGCTTTTTACGGTTAGCTAAGCGCATGCGCATCCGCCAAGTTTGAAAGGCGGGAATATTAAAGTTTCGGGCTCATATATAGTTATACGTCAAAAAGTTCGGGAAATTTTTACGTATAACAGAGCGGGAATTGACGCATGCGCATACAAAAAATCAACTATGACAAGGTCTATTGTATCTACATTCTCAGTTATGTGACCAGTCATACTCGTCAGTTATTTGGTTGAAGATACAATTTTTTTATTACAAAAAGTAAAAAAAGAATCTGGTGGATATCCACGACACTTAAATAATTAACTCGAGACATTGTAGCTGTTTGTGGCGTGGCTATTCGTTGCAATATGAATGCAACTTCAATACGACGCTTAAGATTGTATATATGTAGCCAAACTTATAGTTTTTCATATAAAAGGGCATATAAACTAAAATAATCGAGGCAGCGTCGAGTTAGTTGCGTTCGCATCTAGTAGCTGTCAACTTGAAAATGTCAACAATTATTTTCAACAAAAACAGGAATATTTATTAAACCAATAGTAGACAACGTAGAAGCTTAATTTTTGCTTTCGGATCTTAGTTAAAGAGAGCCAAAGACGATTAACAACAGTTAGACCAGGTAAAAAGGCCGTAACACTAAGTTTCAAAGCAATCCCGTATTCTTTATCTAATCTGAGAGTTCCTATGAATCCACACCTGAAAAAGCAAATTCTTCATTTTAAATCCTTTTTTTTGGATGGCACCTGGACCCCAGATTTGTAAGATACGTCCACACGCATGCGGAATAAAAAATAAGATGTGCAACTCGTGCGGTATTGTCAATTGTCCTTTCGGGCGAATGAGCGCAATTTTGCTCTCGTGGCCAAGTGACTTGCAGCACTAGTTGCACAATATACTATTAAGAACCGTATTATCTTACTCGTCCGTCCTTTTACTGCTATACATAGCACATGAGAAACTTGCTATACATATTACTGCTATACATAACACATGAGAACAAAATTGTTTGTTTTAATCCACATCCATTGTCCAGGCATATCTGTCTGTCCTAGCCTACATAGTCTGCTCTGTCAAGACTGCGTCTTTATTATTATATTAATAAACTGCTGAAGACAGAGAAGGTCTGGTGTACCTAATATTGGCCGTCTAGTACTGTATAACAAGTAGTAAGTTGCATAACTGCAAGTCTTCTCAATGTAGTGTTGTCAATCTATTCTTGTCTGTCTAGACTAGTCTGTCTATTCTTGTCTGTCTGGATTGATCTGTCTATTCTTGTCAAATAGTACCCAAAAAAGGATTTTCAAAAAAACGAGCAGGCTCACTAGTATCTAGTCTAATAGCTATTCAGGGGCGCGTTTACATTACTTGTGGCCCTAGGCGCAAGGTGACGATGTGGCCCTAGTCTAGGG
Source organism: Phosphuga atrata (assembly GCA_944588485.1). Lineage (NCBI taxonomy): Eukaryota > Metazoa > Arthropoda > Insecta > Coleoptera > Silphidae > Phosphuga > Phosphuga atrata. Next base: position 77,476,716 of record OX155894.1, read on the forward strand.
AGCCCCAATTCTCAATATGCGAGATTATAATAGAACCACATTTAAAAAAAAAAACAATTAGGTACGTAACAGTATTTTACGATACGTGTAGCGTACAAAGTGTTACCTACAATATAAATTAATAATTTACTTAGGTTTATAAAAAAAAGTAATAATTTGATAAATGTCAAGCAAAACTTTTGATAAATTAATCAATGAACGTAAATATTTCAGTCGCGAATTGTTCTGAAATTTTTTCAATTTTGCGTCTGTAATGGACTCATAACAGCACTCATATGCATACGGTTATGGCTCGCCGAGTGCTGTTATTAGTTAATTTTTTTCAGGTTGGCACTGAAATTCAGAGCTGTCAGTGTCAAATTTTCGACGAAATAGTTTTGAGGTTATATGATGTGTGGAAATCGCAAATACACAAATTTAAATAATTAATGGTAATAAACGATATAACACATATTTAATTTAAATTCTGTCCGTCAATGGTACTATCATTAAAAACGTTTATAGTGACATTGGATGTTTCTTCTCCATTAGAAAACTCCTTGCTACGCTTGTCGTTTTCTAAACTTGGACGACATGGTGGAAGAGATATGAACTACATTATTTGTGTTTCAATCCTCTGTAAGATTCTGTGGTGTCCTTTAGCAAAAAACAGTTATGCGATCAATTTTCAATAACAATTCAAGCAATGATACTTTTTTTAGTTACAATGATACTTAGTTTTTTTTCTGAATATTTTTTTCACTATTAACCACCGCAAAGTGCCAATTTATTCACCACACTTTTTTCAAATTTTGCCGCTTATTGGCGTCAACCGCCAAAAGTTGGTTTGACCTTCCTTATTTGGAAATTTGGGGGATCCCAAAATAGGAGGCCATAGGCGCGCGCCTAATGCGCCTACAGCGCGCTACTTTTTGAAACGTTTTCTTATATGTATTTCATCTGTTGGTTTCAGTTTTGGGAAATATTAACTCCTGGATAATTCCATAAGGGCTGAAACAACTAAACTGATTATCGTTGCTACCAGTCAATATTTACAGTTTATTTACAAATTTAAAAACCGCTCAAGTAAATTTCCTTCCTAAGGTCTGTATATGTAATACTCGCATGTATGTGAATATTCTGCATATGTGGTAATTTTGCATCATTTACCGGCAGCAGCGATTATCTGTCTAGTTGTTTTGGCTCTTGTGGAATTTATCAGTAATGCTACTGTTTAGATAAAATACGCTGCGGATATTACCTTTGTAAATTACCGAACACTTCCAGTGGTTGATTCAATGATACAATACACATACAATGTACAATAGCAGCGTTAGATAATTTGCAAAATAGTTAATTTTGCAAATTACCTAACACTTGCTGGTGGCTGTTTTAATGATACAACACAAATTTTGAAAATATCTAGTTTTTGAAGTGCAAACTTCTTTAGTCGCGCTGAACGCGTTTTGGTTAGTGGGTAAACTCATAGTTTCCCGTCATCGTCCGCTATTACTCTTGTTTCATTCTTATTTAATTTCTATTACTCTTAAATTTTCATATAATGCAATGAAAACATTATTTCTTTCCTCCGTGCCCTTCCGTCCAATTTCCCCGAAATACATAAAATTTACCACACAAACCAGAAAACTTTTATCATTTCACAAAAGAGTCGTCAATCCCAAAAAGCATCTTCACGGCAACACACAATTAAGTTTCTAGTATGTTGTAGTTTCATTCAATTGCAATATTGCATTAAACTCTCCAACATGTACGTGGTCTGTTAGAAAAGTATCCAACCTTTAGTCGGTTAAAAAAACTGGTATACCTGGAGCGTTGGAAACCTAATCACTCTCAAAGTAGTCTCCTTGGGACTCCACACACTTCTCTCAGCGGTGCTGCCATTGTTGGAAGCATTCGTGTGAAGAGGGCAAAGATTCCCGGCAGACTGGGGAGAAGGTAATATGCCCGATTTACAAAATGGGGAGAAAATCAAAGTTGAAAACCTGGATGGGAGAAAGGGAGACGAGGATGCATAAACAGCAATGGGGAAGACGTAGGTAGCTCCATAGGGTACAGAAATCACATTAGAAAAGGTAGAGAAGCAGGTGAAGAAGCTGAAATAGTAAAAAGCTCTGCTATGCAGAACGAAGTGTGGATGTATGGGACGAAGAGGGTGATAGAGAGGTTGGTGGAGCTAATGAATCGGGTGTGGAGAGGGTAGGGATTCTCGGCAGACTGGGGAAAATGTAATATGTCCGATTTACAAAAAGGAGAGAAAACTACTGGGGAATAACTCTGTTCAACACAAGGAACCAAGTTGTATGCAGCAATTTTTAATACTATATATGTGACAGATATCGAAAGAATGTTTAAGAGGGAGCAAGCGGGAGGATGTGTGATAGGTAGAAAGTACGGAGTCTGGCGTTCGTGGATGATGTGGTAGTGGTGGCAAAGAGCGATAGGGAGATGAAATAAATGATGTAAAGCCCAGGGAGGTAGGAAACCTGAATTTTGTAAAAGAAAACAAAAAAGGAGTCTTTGATCTCCCTCCTCTTTTCCAAATGATGCCACTGATTTGGTGACCCACGAGCTAGTACGAAAAATATAATGAACAAAATTTGACCCACTATTAAAAAAGGTTTGCCATCCCTGATCTAGTCTAATAGTATCTCTTAGTTGTCTTGTCTTGCGTGCTATTATATATTGTGCTACGTCTTAAATCGTTTTCTTATGAGTATTGGTTAGGTTTCATCAGTTTTGTGAAATGTTAAATCCTGGATGATTCCAGAAGAGCTGAAGCAACTAGAGAGATTATCGTTACTACCGGTAAATATGTTTTTTTTTTAAATTTTAAAACCGTTTAAATAAATTTCCTTTCTTATACTAGGTCTGTGTATGTGATACTCATATGCAGTCCCTATCAGAAGGAGGGGCAGAAGGGGCAGTTGCCATGGGCCTCATAATTTAAGCGGCCTCACTTTCCAACCAAATTATAACCGAATTTGCTGATGCTAAAGCGCGAAAAGCATTTGTTAAATAAATTTTTATATTGAATAATAAATATTTATTATTATAACATATATTATACCATAACAAAAACTATAATTTTTTCTTCCCCTAAGTTTTTACTTTTCAACGGCAATCAATTGCCCCGTGCCTCGCATTTTCTCTGAGAGGCTGTGCTCATATATACGTGAATATTCTGCATTCTATTCTGCATTCACTAATTTTGCATTCAGCGCTTGTGGAATTTATCAGTAATGTTACTGTGCACATAAAATAGGCGTAGGATAATAGCTTTGTAAATAACACTTCCTGGTGGTTGACTCAATAACACAATACATATAACACATATAATGTACACTAGGAGTGTTAGATAACTTGCAAAATAATTACTATTGCAAATTACCTAACACTTACTGGTGATTGATTCAATGATACAACATAAATTTTGAAAATATCTTTTTTATATAACGCAATGAAACCATTATTACTTCCCTCATGTCCTTCCTTTCAATTTCCCCCAAATACATAAAATTCTCCACATACCAGAAAAGTTTCAATATTTCACATAAAAGTCATCAATCTCAAAAAGCATCTTCACACAATTAAGTTTCTATTACGTACGTGATTTCATTCAAATGCAATATTGCGTAAAATTCGCAAACATTTATATAAATTTTATTATCAGCAATACATGTTGAGTTTTGATCAAGAGTTTTGTTTGAAAATCAAACGTACATTAGCTAACATTTATGCAATATTTAATATAAATTAATTACACAACGAGAAGCTCAAATTTATAATTGATTATTATAATTTATGCATATCCAAACTAGTAATGATACTAGCAATGAGATTTTATTAGTATGAAATATTCATGTCCTCCAAATTGAGAAGAGGACAATCGATAACTCCGACTATACTACTAGAGCTATATATACAAGGTGGGCCATTCAAAACGAAACAGAGGGATTTTAATCTCGAAAACAAATCGATAGATTTAGAAAATGTAAGCCGTTTAGTATTCAGGGCTTTCTGACGGGCTTTCAAATGAGGTATAACTTACCCCACCGTGTCATTTAAAATTTTAGGGGTTGTGGTCCCAGCGCGAAGAGGTTAAGTGATTTGGCTACAAATTTTCTTGTAAAAGATGTCCCTCTCACAAACTAAATTCAAGTGTCCGAGCGTTTTTGAAAATTAATTGATTGAAATATACTAATCGAGTAAGGTACGGTACCTGAACTGGAAGGGGGTCAAAAAATCAAAATTTTTGGAAAATTAAGAAAAATTGTAAAAAAATGCGGTTTACGTCTTGACTTTTTTCCAGAGAATTAAACAAAAAATTAGGTTTTTTTTGACGAGCGTTTTAAATTTTTCACATTTTCCGTAAAAACTACGTTCCTTTTGCGCGTCGAAACGGGAAATAGTCATTTTCTGTTGTAAAACTGAACGGGCCTTCGACCCGTGTCTGTCTGCCGCTCGCAAGTCCCACACGGCGTCCTCCAGGTGCCAAAAACAGGAGATCGTTTCTAGCACCTTTGAGGAGCAATTTTAGTCGGCGGCTCGATTTTTTTACTGCGTTCTCTTGTCGCGTCGATTTCACGTTTTTTGATGTCATGCGGAAAAGTACGCGACCGTCGGTTCACCCGGTGCGGCGGAAAATGTAAGCGAAAAAAAAACCGATTTTTTATCACATCTGTGGACGCCGTTCTCTTGATTGAAGAGCGCCGTGTCTCCAAACCGGTTCGTTCGATGCGAGATGTTTACCCACAACCGGCGGTGGAAGAATCTGGTACCTTCGGCATCCTGTTCTCGCTCTGGGTGAATTTTAACACAAAAATCGAAAAAACGTGATGTTTTTTTCACCTAATTTGCCGGGATCCCTCTCCCGGGTTACCCAACAGTCGGATCGGGACCGGACCGGCACCAATCGATTCGGCATAGTGTCTTTAAGTTTGTTTTGGAGGTTAATTGCGATTTCGTGCCGGATGGCGCCGGGAGTCCCGAAAAACCATGTTTTGCAGAAGTACGTGAGAATCCTCTGGGATTCGCTAAATTAAATAGCAGGGCGTCGCGGTGGTGGTTTCTGAATAGAGAACGAAAGGGTCTGTAAGGCGATAGGAACGACGCATCGCTCGATCGCAATTGGGGGCCTCGACGCCCGTCCAAACTCGGAACGAATTTTTCAAAATTGAGCAAATTGAAACCTTTAATATTCGGTGAAATGTTTTAGAATTGTATTGCTCTTTTCGGGGAATATAGCCCCACGTGTCTACTTTCGAACGACATCTCTCTCGGCGCGTTACACCTCCGGGGACGTTCCGCAGGCCCCAATTCGCAAAGTCACTTTTTTGTCACCTCTACAAACGAAAACGCGAAAAGGAAAATTTACATTTCCAGTCTGAGAAGTGTATGCCCCGCTAAAAGGCCAACAGAATGGTGTTTGAATTTCTCAAATCCATCAACGGATTCGCACTCCAGGTCAAAAAAACTAAGACCATTGCTTGTCGCTGAATCGCCAATTTACACTTACAGCTGATTATTCTGACACTATTGTCGCTCAGGTTATGTGCAAATGTCATTGTTGAAGTTTATCCGTTTTTTGATTATCAGGGTTCTTGTGAGAAGAAAAAATTAAAAAAAAGAATTTAGATCAAAATTCTGATTTTTCGCTCATTGTTAGGTTGAAATTCAAATCAAATTCAAAGAGATATCTTGAAATCTCTAAATTGCTGATTTCGGCGACTCTGGCTCTTTATTAGCAACACATAGCAACGTCAAAATTCGCATTTTTTCACAAATTTCTACAAGAAAACGAAGTTTTTTCACTTTTCTTTTAGCAGATTCTTAAAATTCAGACCATTTTACATCGGAAACAGTTGCTTCCGTTCACATTTGAATTCTAAAATTTACTTCAAAAACCGCAATATTTACGAGTTTCTTGTAAGAATAATTGCAGCTTTTAAATTAAATTTAGATGCCAACGATACAAACACGAGTCTTCCTCGAACGTATAGCAACAGAGTTATTGGCGAAAAACTGTCAGTTTTACGATTTCACTTCGGAAAGAACAGCCATTTCAATATTTATCGGCATTTTCGATTCAAATTCGAATATAACTCATCAAGTTCTATTAAAATATGTTGCATGAATTTTCTGCGGCTGACGGTCTAGACGTGGCCGACGTTTGAAATCTTCCTCCAACTGTTTACTTGATTTTCAAACATTTGTGTTTTTCATTTCCCTACATTTCTAATAAATTCTTCTAGCATGAGTCGATAGAGTAAACTTATCATTCCTTTGCAAACCGTTTTACCAGGATTTTTTTTAAATGCAATTCATTTGCCAGGATTCGGGGTGGCTAGCAACGGTTGCATAATCATCTCCGCCCCACAGAAGTTTTCTTCCATTTTCCGTGGTGAATGGTGTCCGGGAAAATTTTATTTCTCAGATTTGTTAAAGTTGGTAAATTCTACATTAGAAACAATTGAATATTCTAGCAAATTTACACTTCTCCCTGAGTAAAGGTAAGCTCGGCCATATTTGATTAGAGTTTTTACTGATTTTATAAAAGAAAACTATTGTTTTACAAATTTCTGATTGAACATTCTTGAAATTCGGCTAATTTTACATGGGGGACGACGTAAGTTTTTGGGTTATCTGGTAATTTAAAATCCATTTTCCAAACGGTGAGAATTACGAGTTTTCTACGAGAATAGTTAAAAATTACACATTTAATTTTGAATCTAAAGGTGTATTCCGCGACTTACTTGCGTGTATAACAAAAGAGTTATTGTTGAAAAATGATCAGTTCTACCACTTGATTGTTGAAGGAAAAGCCATCCCGAAATTTATCCGGTTTTTCTTTTTAAAATCGAATAGTGCTCATTGAGGCCTATTGAAATGTGCTGCATGAACTTTTTGCGGCTGACAGCCTCGACTGACGAGCGTTTAAAAATGTCGTCTATTTTTCTGCTTCGTCTTCGAAAAATCATATGCCTCATTTCCTTGGGTTTGCATGAAATAATTTTAACACAGATCTATAGAGCGCACTTTCTTTTAACAAACCCATTAAGTTTTATATAGATTGTACATGTTTCTATTGAAATTTACATATTTGTGGTCGATAGCCTTGACACAGGATTTTTTTTTTAATAAAGAAATACTTGTATATATATTTTTTGTCCAATTTTCCGGAGTCTAAGAAACATTCATTTAGCGCTATTTTATAGAGCAAATTTTCATCTCAAAGTTGTGTCATTTTCATTTTTCCAAAGCGAACCGTTTGGCCGAAATTTTTTTTTGCAAACGTAAAAATTTAAAAATTGAAATTCAGAGAAGGGGTACCTCTAGGATAAATTTTTGGATTTTATATTTTTTACTTTTGCGACTAAACCGAAGGTTTTTACAAAATTTGCAAAAAATACTTTTTTGTAGACATCGCAATCTTACATACGGATATCCCATTATAATTTTCCATCTTGTGACGTTGAGGAGATATTTGCAAAATCCATTAAAATACACAATCATTTTCCACGCCGTCCCCAATGGAGGCCGAGCGTTCAAATTCGGTCAGCGGGTACTTCATTTGGTCACCCACATTCGGTAAAAGTTTCGTTGAAATCCTTCCAGTGTTAATATATTTTTTTGCAATTTTTGATTATTTTTAAATTTTCGTATTCGTTTTTGGTTGAAATTCGTGTTTGACATTTCGGTTTCGGATTTGTTGAAAAAATTATTTTATTAAATTTCACACAACGTGGAACAATAAAATTTGACACATTTGTAGAGAATTAGTCAGTCTATGATATCCCTTAGTTAGTTTTGCAAAATATTTTATCTGGCGGCGGCCGCCGCTCCTCAAACTCGAACATAACAAAAATTAATAAATTCAAATAACTATAAAATGAAAACTGCAAGAGATATATTGAAATTTCTTTCAGATCTATATAGATTATATATTTTTCTATTGAAATTGACGTTTTGGTATCTTCGTGGCCGATAGCCTTGATACAGAATTTTTGTAAATACAGAAATTTTGAAAAAAAATTTGAAATTTTGTGAAATCTTTTTTCTGTTTCCTGTTATTTTTCCAAACTCAGATAAATCAAGACCACATACGCGCGGCAGCGCCGCGCGTATAATCCTGAACAGACCAATCAAGACCACATACGCGCGGAAGCGCCGCGCGTATAGTCTTGATCAGATAAATCAATACCACATACGCACGGCAGCGCCGCGCGTATTGTCTTGATCATATCACAATCAAGACCACATACGCGCGGCAGCACGTATGTGGTCTTGATTTATCTGATCATAATTTTTTCTAATAAAGAAATACTTATTGAAAATTTACAAATATATATATATATATATATATATATATATATATATATATATATATATATATATATATATATATATTTCCAATTCTCCAAAATCTAGGTGGTCTTGATATACCTGGTCTTAATTTATCTGGTCTTGATTCATTTGATCAAGACAACATACGCGCGGCAACGCGTTACTGGTCTTGATTTATCTGACATATCTGGCGCTGCCGCGCGTATTTCGTCTTGCTCAGATAAATCAAGACTAGATAAGCGCGGCAGCGCAGTCTTGATCAAATACCGTCTTGATCAGATAAATCAAGTCCACATACTACGCGCGGCAGCGCCGCGCATTGTGGTCTTTATCAAATAAATCAAGATTAAGGAAAAGTTTAAGGTTTAAGGCAATGTGGCACAATACATTTTTTATCGAAATATTAAAAGACTCTACCGCCTCCATTCATTTGCATAGTATTACGTGAAAAAAAAAGCAATTAACTATAGTAACGTACCAGGTAACGATGAAAACGCCAGTGCCGTGAACCTTTAAATTTTTCCATACAGGGTTGCATACCGCCAAACGGCAGAAAAATTGCCAAATAAAATACCACATGGTTCTTTCATCGTCACCAGTGGCGTGCACCTCTAAATTCTCCTCATCAAGTATTTCACCCTCTTCTACTATTCCACCCTAAAACAACTATTCCACCCACAACAACTATTCCATCTTGATCACTATTTCACATAAAAAAAAGATTAATATGTACTAGTCTTTAACTATCCGAAAATCCCTCCGTTTCGTTTTCAATGGCCCACTTATTATATAATAGATCAACAATGTTTAGATTGCAAAATTTGAACAGTTGTATTCGACGATTTTTATAAAATTCAAGACGCTATAGTTATTTACACATTATTTCCCCGTTAGATATGCGTAATTATTGATTTTCTAGAGAATTTCCACAATGTATTCTCAGGAGATTCCACAATATATTCCCAAGAATTTCCAAATAAGTTTCATTCGTAAGAACTACTTTTTAACTTTAATTCCAAACTACAACTCAAGAATTTTATAATTTACTTCATTAATTTTATTCTTCAAAGCTATTAATAACACAATAACAAAAAAAAAATATGGATAACGCTTTTCTTGTTGTCCCAATTCACTACTGTATGACATATAATAAACCCTTTGCTTTGAATTATTTAAAAAGCAGATAAAATCGGGTATAAAATTGTTACCAAGATGAAATGCAAATTTTTGGTAATAGTATATTAAAGGTCGAGTTCAGTAAGCGCGATTTTACAGCACGCGTCCAAGTTTGGAAAACGACGAGCGTAGCGAGGGGTTTTGTAATGGACAAGTGCTGAAAAACGCCTTACGAATGAGTGTTTAATACTATTTTTTCTATTTTGCGCCTTTTTATGTCATTTCTAAATAAAAAAATCGCTGATATACATTGGGAAAATTGTATCGCACTCGATCGAGCCATAATCGCACGCATATGAGTGCTGTTATGAGTCCATTACAGACGCAAAATAGAAAAATAATTTTTATCAAACGTTGTTAAATTAATTTCCTAAACGTTGCAGACATTGTGTGAACATACTACGTCATCCAAAAACATCTTATTTATGCACTTTGATATTAAAGTCTTTGTCTCGAAGCGTTGGTTCTTCCGGGATAATGTGTGAACCTTTAAGCAAAGTCATGGCATTATGTGTCGCACAAGACGTTATAAATAACAATTTGGGTGTCAGTTTTAGAACTTATGAAATGATTAGTGGTTTGAACAATATCTTTGAAACTCGGGGCTTGGTGTAGGACTTCAAAGTCGTGTTTTTGTAAGCTGAATAGAGCAGGCGTAAAGTTATCAAATTATTAATCAAAACTGTTTCAATAATTAACTCTCATTAACTTCGTAATTTGTATAACTGGAGATGTATTTTATATGAATGTAACTTTACTTAAAACAATAAGATAAAATATCTATTCTCATTGTATAAAGTAGAATAATTAGAGAATAATACAACAATAATTATAATTAGAAGTAATAATTAGAATAATACAACAAACTAATGAATGTAATTATTACAATTATATATTTGTTATAAATGTTTATTAATGTTAGGAGATAAACTTTGTGAAAAATTTCAATAGAATATTCATACCTATTTGTAAAAATAAAATTTATAGGGAGTAGGAATTTGTGCATAGAGGAAAGCGTTTTGTGGCAAATAATATATGAAATATTTTGCATTACACTATGACACAAAATGTGTTAATGTGTAATTTGTGGATACATCCCGACTACATAGTATATGCAGCATTATTAAACGACGTCCTATTATAGCAATTATTAAATATTCAACAATGTTATGCTTTAACATATTTCTGCATTATTAAAGGAGTCTAAATGTTCTCAATGAATGTATTTTTTTCAATAAACCTATTTATTTGGACGTTGAATTTCAAGTTTTAATCCAATAGCGTCCAATTTATTTATTGTATGAACTTTGGTTATTTTTTTCTATAACTAGTTAGGGTGTCCTTATTACAGGACACTGGGCGGTGATATAGACAAAAGACAATAATTTTGGTTTTACTTTACGATAACTACAATATTTATTTTTGTAAGAAATTTATATATTTAGAAAAGCATGATATATATAGCAGTTACATAGCGTTTTAGGGAGTAGTTTATTTTGCTTGATATTGCTATGAACTGCATCAACTACCCAACGCACTTTGGTAACAAAACGGGATTGATTTGACTCGACAGTAGTAAGCTGATTACATTGTTCTTTAAGAGCCGGCATTAACACTTTGAATTCTAGTTCTTCAAAATATTCTGTTATATCACGAAAGCGTCGATCTACTTCGATAATATAATCTATTTTAGTAACTTAATAAGACCATTAGGATTGCTAAGGACGATTTTCATAATTTCAGCATCGTTCATGTTAGCCGTGTAAGGCACAAGCTAATCTATATCAAAGCATTTGTAGTGCATATTGTAAATGGTATGCACAGAGGTACTTTTTTTTAGCAGAATATGATTTTCTCTGTCATTCATTATTTGTACTTTTTTGATGGCCAATATATGTTCCATAACACTACACCGTGCTGGAGCAGGCTGTAGGAGAAATAAATGTAGCAATCACCACGGCATTTGAATCCAGCTGCCCGGTAAAAACCGTGAAGGAGCATAAGGACGAAAAATGGTGGAACAAAAATTTGTCTACATTAAGAGCAAAAGTACGTAGGCTTTTTAACAAAGCCAAGCAATACGGAAATAACGCAAATGGCTAGAATACTCTGAGGTGCTTACCACCTACAACAAAGCGATCAGAAGGGCAAAAAGGGAAAACTTTAGGACCTTCTGTGAAAACATAGAATCCACGCCGGTGGCAGCTAGACTGCACAAAGCACTAGCGAAGGATAGAGTGGAAATGACAACCACTCTCAAGAAACCGGATGGGACCTTCACGGAGGATGAAGAGCAAAGAGCTCTCCTCCTACTAGAAACCCATTTTCCGGGATGTAGAGGATACAGGGAGACCGAAGGCTTGATGCAACCACGGAAACCAAGTCGGGCCGACTGGAATAGGGCAACGTCCATCTGTACGGAAAACCGAATCAGATGGGCTATCGGCACTTTCCAGCCTTTTAAGGCCCCAGGTGTGGACGGACTAGTTCCTGCCTTCCTACAAAAGGGAGAGAGAGAACTAATGCCGTATCTTCTAAATATCTTTAGAAGTAGCTTAGCGCTCGGATATATACCGGAGCTATGGAGAAGGGCTAAGTTGGTATTTATACCGAAGGTGGGGAAGAAAGACACCACTCAATCGAAGTCATTTAGACCCATTAGTCTAACATCTTTTATGTTAAAGACAATGGAGAAGGTGATTGATAATTACCTTAGGACTATAGTGCTGGTAGGTACACCACTACACAGGAGTCAGCATGCTTACAGAGCCGGGAAATCCACAGAAACCGCCCTGTATCAGCTGACAAACGAAATAGAAGCAGCACTAGAGACAAAGAAGGTAGCGATATGTGCCTTCTTGGATATAGAGGGAGCTTTTGACAACACCTCACACGAGGCTGTCAGGGCGGCCCTTGAAAGAAGGAATATCGACAGCACTATCTCAAAGTGGATGGGAGAAATGCTAAGAACTAGAACGGCGGAGACACAAGTGGGAAAAGACACCATTAAGGTCTCCACAACTCGAGGGTGCCCACAGGGAGGTGTACTATCACCGCTAATGTGGAGCCTGGTAGTTGATGAACTACTGGTTAGGCTAAACGACCTAGACATCAAATGTCAAGGTTACGCCGATGATAGTCATAATGGCTAGAGGGAAATTTGAGGGAACGCTCTGTGAAATTGTTCAGAGAGGCCTCAATGTAACTAGTAGATGGTGTCAAACAGTGGGGCTGAAACCCAACCCGAGCAAAACCACGGTGATACCATTTACTAGAAGGAGAAAACTAAACTGCCTACATCCCATACTCATAGATGGGAAGGCAGTAGAATACCAACAGGAGATAAGGTATCTGGGTATCACACTAGATAGAAAACTCCTATGGAATAGACACGCTGAGGCAGTGGTAGGTAAAGCCAAACGCGCCCTAATGGTGTGCAGAAATCTGGCAGGAAAAACGTGGGGTTGTAACCCCACTATCCTGCGATGGATGTACACCATGATAGTGAGACCTGCAATCACTTATGGGGCAGTTGCGTGGGGAAGCAGAATCAAGCTGGCCTCTATGAGGAAACAGCTTGAGAAGATTCAAAGACTGGCATGTATCTGCATCACGGGGGCGATGGGGTCGTGTCCGACAGCAGCATTGGAGCTGCTGCTGGATCTGACTCCGCTGCACCTTGTGGTGGAGAGCGCCGCCAGATCGGCGATCGTAAGATTCAGCAAGGAAGGAGTGGGCAGAGGTAAAATAATCGGGAGCAGAGACCGAAACAGCCTCGCTGCCAAGATCCCCTGGCTGGAAGTACCAAAAGACGAAATGGTATGCAAATACCACTTTGAGAGAAACTACACAGCAAAGTGTAGTAGTAAAGCCGATTGGAGCGACGAAGCCTCAGCATACCACATAGAGCAAAATGCCATCAAGTGGTATACAGATGGTTCGAAGACAAAGGAAGGCACTGGTGCAGGAGTGTTTGGACCTCGTACCAGATACTTCGAATCCATGGGAACATCCCCAAGTATCTTCCAAGCAGAGGTACACGCAATCGAAAGATGTGCACAGTTTAACCTCGACAGAAATTACCGCAAAAAACGAATTGCTATCCTGTCAGATAGCCAAGCAGCTATCAAGGCCATTAGCTCATACACCATCAGATCCAAACTGGTATGGGACTGTGTGGGGAAGCTGAACAAGCTTGGCAGGGATAATAAAGTAACGCTATACTGGGTACCAGGACACACTGGTATAGACCGAAACGAAGAAGCCGATCACCTAGCAAACAAGGGATCCAGTAGCCCCTTTATAGGTCCGGAACCCTTTTGCGGTATGAGCGTGAACACCATCCGCAAAAGTTTAGATGAAGAAATAAGAGGAAAATGGATGAAAACCTGGAAAGAACTTCCAGGGCTAAGGCAATCCAAAGTGATGCTGGGATCTTTTAACCAGAAGAGAACGGGAGCTTGCCTGAAACTAAGCAGGAACAAGCTCAGAATTCTGACAGGAGCCCTGACGGGACACTGCAGACTTAGGAAACATCTCAAGGCCTTAGGCCTAGAGCAGGATGATGGATGCAGATTCTGTGGCTCAGCAGAGGAAACCCCCATACATCTGTTCAAAGACTGCGCAGCATTACTCCGCAAGAGACAGATGTACCTTGGGGCTCACTGCTTGAACACAGAGGAGCTGCAGGCCTTGAATCCCACTCAGATCCTGAGATTCCTAAAGGAATCAGGATTAGAGGAGGCGCTCTAAATGGGTAAGTACACCAACACTTGGAGGAGGAGGGTGGGATACAATAGATCTATAAAAGTCGCAGTACAAGTCGTCACCACCATATCTACAATCTACAATCTATGTTCCATCACAAATAAATATCATCAGTTGTTCATTTTTTAGTTCATATAATTTTCTACCTATGTTTGTATTACAAAGTAAAGTTTCTCTATTCACAACGTCTATTCCAAAATTCAATGGCAAAACGTCGTTTTCAAACGAGTTTATCACATCATCACAGTAGTCAAATACCATTTGATCACAGGCCAAAAATGGTAGATTTTGTAGCGTTCGAATTCCCAGTTTTTAATTTGAATAAAAAAATGAATGAGTGAGAAAATTTGATGAATGAGAAAAATACGTTCAAAAAAATCGTAATGTCACTCAAGAGATTACGATTTTTTCGAACTTATTTTTGCATGATTTGGTTTTAATGTTTTAATGTTTTTAATGTTATTAGTTATTTGCGGTAGTGTAAAATGTAGTCGACAAATATTTTTTGTGCGTGTTTTTAGCAATTAGAAAAAAATATTAACGATTAGAAAAATCGTTTTTAATTTTTTTCAGATTGTTCCACCACATCAAAAAAGTTGAAAAATTGAGTATAAAGGAGTACAGAAGACATTTTCTGACAAAATTTGGGGGATGACACTTTTCAAAAATACGGTCAAAAAAATGATTTTATTTTAACTTTTCTTAAAAATCGGCTTTCGATCTTGGAATCATAACAAAAAAAATTTTTCATAGCTTTTACTAGTAAGTATTGGGAAAAAACTCGTCATTTATTAAAATTCAATTTTAATATGGAAAAAAAATTAAAAATAAAAATCAGTTTTTTTATAATATCTCGATAACGGCTCGAGATAAAGAGCTAAAATTTGGACTGAATAATTTTTATTTGGTACCAAAACGATCCCCAAAGTGCGAAGAAAAAACTCGGCGGGGGCAAATTTCATATATAAATCCGGCTATACCCGTTAAAACAATTTTGTAGAAGAATTCTGTTGAACATGAAAATCTTCAATAATAAGAGAAAAGTTACAAACAACGCTTAGCTCGTTGAATATTTGTGAAACCATACTAATTATAGATACAATCATATAAACTTATTATAGACGAAATGTAGCTTGAATATTGGTCATACACATTCAAGGATACAAATTCGTAAGCTCATACTTTAGGAAAGAATCTAGTGGAGGAGGGTCCAAAAACAGTTCAGACTTCAGTACACTAGAGATCGAGTCAGTCTCCCATGAAAAACATCTTGAAATATGCGGAATTGAATGGAAAACGAGGAGTCACCTCACTTACATTATCACAGTATACAGACCACCGGCAGGATGCTTCGCTACTTTTATGGCCACTTTAGAACACCTTCTAGATTATATTTTTTGCGAATCCACGGAAATAATATTATTAGGTGATTTCAAAATAATTTCCACAAATATAAAAAATCTGAAAGACCTCATGCTATTATTTATATAGTCTATCATACATTATAACAAAGCACACTTGAGTAACGAGCACAACCAAAACATTAATTGACAATATTTTTATGTAGTCGACAAATCAACCAAAGGCTGACGTACAAAACACAACAATATCGGACCACAAACTAATACTTCTAAGTAGCAACAACGTAGATTTGTTTAATATTTGTAAATTGTAAACCAGTTTACAGACTGAAAAATGTCTCTCGAACAAGGAAAAATTCCGGAAAGCCTTACTGGAGGAAACATGGGACGAGATGCTTGAAAGAACTGTCTGCGATAGCAAAACAGATACACTAATTGCAACAATACAACACCACTACTTTTCATGTTTTCCTCTAATAAAGAAAAAAGTACAACGAAATTCCTGGATCTCAGAAAACGTGAAGATTTCAAGTAAAAAATTAAAAGACTTGTACGTATTACAAAAAAAATTCCCAACGCTTAAAAAAAGCTACCAGCAAGAAAAAAAAACATCTAATAATACAAACAAAACGAACTTATTATGAATCCAAAATTCAAAAAAAATCCAAAACAGAGCAGGTTAATAAGCAAAAAGCCTATGGCAGACGATTAATCAACTGACCAACAAAACCAAGGCAAGCGAAGACATTGCCATCGAACTCAGTGACGTCTAACCAGAAAACACCGATGAAATTGCTGGAACGTTTTTTTTTCTTTAACCAATGTGGGTCCAGGGGGGTTAGCCCTTAAACCACTGCGGCCCATTGGCCTAATGTATTTCCCCATATTGTTTCGTTCATGCAAATAGATCCAGTCCCTCTAGTAGGTCCAGGATTCTATGTGCCATGTTTTGCACGGGGACTCTCTCAGCTGTAATATCTAGCTTGTGTCTCTTACGTGCAATTGCTTCACAGTGGAAGATTATATGGGCGGCGGTTTCGTCCTCCTCATAGCATAACCTGCATAAAGGTTCATCCTTCCAGATACCCATGTTATGCAGGTGTTCTCGTAGAGGGCAGTGTCCTGTAAGTAGGCCGTTTAGCTACCATTCGTTTGCTGTGTGTTATACCTTTCAAATTGACCCACTGTAGTCGGTGCTTAGTTGCTACCCATTTACAGATTTTATTTCGGGTCGTGGTCTTGGTAATGTAGGGTCCGCTTTCAGCAATGCTGTTTGCCTTACAGGCTCCATCTTTTTCTAGCTTATACGCCATTTCGTAACCCACCAGTCCCGTGTGGCTAGGCACCCAAGCGAGTGTTACCTTGTTATGCTTTGCCAGGGCTTTTAGGTCCTGAAGACAGTCACAAACTGTCTTAGATTTGATTTCGTGACACGCTAGAGGATTGAACGTTTAACTAGTTTCTTCATTAATACGCCCTTGAGCATACCCAATAATATTCCTAACTTAAGTATTAGTGATCATCGTATTCCGTGGATTAAGCAATCAATGTACTTAGAAAATTACACGGTACTGGAAATGGCAGAACTATTGCTAAAACTCAAAAACAAAACGAGTTACGGGACAGATATGCTGCCCTACAACATCATAAAGGAATTTGGCAATGAACTGGCACTGCCAATTACAGAGCTAGTAAACTATTCATTCCATAGTGAATCCTATCCTACATCACTCAATACAGCCGCTATCATCCGGGTACATAAAAAAGGAAATACATAAGCTAGACAAATACAGGCCAATCTGTCTACTATCAGCTGGTAAAAGTATGGTACAGCATGGTGAAAAGATGTTTGAGTTTTATAAACAAAAACAATTTAATACCAAAGGAACAACACGGTTTTAGAAAGGGAAAATCAACTGCAACAGGTATCCTGGATTTTTACGACAGAATTCTCAGTGAGGTCGATAAGGCAAATCACCAGTCGGTATTTTTTGCGATTGGTGCAAGGCCCACATCGCACACTGCATATCACATCATTGGTTGTTCCAAACGTTGAAAATAGAATGAACAACGTTCATATTATTAAACAATCGTGTCTACGTAACAATACGTGTCCTACTCGTTTATCAGTTGAGGCGTTTTTTGGCCGACCAATAGTAAGTATTGAAATGAAATTACTTTTGGTTCATTTCACTTCCGTTTCCAATTTACTTTTATTACTTACGACTACATACCACCTAATTTCAGTGGTATTTCTTTCGTTGTTACATTACGGATTCCAGCACATTCCCGTATTTGAAAATCAATCCGGACCGAGGATGCAAACTTTGTTCCCAAAAATTACAGCGTAAAACACGTTTCTTTTGCACTAAATAATTGGACCCTGTGTGCCAACAACACTCGTGAAGTGAAAAGTGAATTATACTTGCTTCACTTTCACGAATTAGAATTTATAAGACGATAATATGGACAGAAATAAAGTGCAAAATGAATTTTAAAAAATTTTCACCCGAGTAGGTTATACCCGAGTAGCCCAAAAGCGAAAGCAACTAAGAATAAGAAAAAAAAACGAAAATATATAACTACATGCTTCGATATAGGTATATGCATTTCATTATGCTTCCAATAATGCGATATTTCGATATGTTTGTATGGATATATACACGGGTCTGGCCAGACCACATGTGCCAAACCAAAGGTTAGCGGACTATGTGCCAAACGGAGGGTTATTAATTACAGGGTGAGCGGTGTCACGGCGGTGAATTGAGTAGCGGCAAAGTAGCCACGGGGGGGTGACCGTGGCGAGACCGCGTTTGACGTTCCCCGATTTATTTAAACTACTACTCCCCGATATATTTCACTATTATAACTACTATGATTAAACTCGAAGTTCTCTCAAAGGGAGTATTAATTACGAATCTATCAACCATTGTCAATTTGGCATGAATTAATGATTCAAATTTCTTTCAGAACATATAATTAATGAATTATACGAATTAAGCGAAATATATAAATGAAATTTTGCAATAGCTGTTTGTATATAGTTCTTTCAGATAACTTTTAATGAAAACATTTAATATAAAAATATTTCCCTATTAAGTATTTTATGAAGTGACTTAATAAAAAACGAAGCATTCACTAAACGGAGGTTGAAACTAGATATTGAAATTTCATTTTTAATATCCTGTCGTATATTTACACTGCACATGACATAATTGCTAAACGTAATGCAATACACCATTTCATTATTTAATATTTGTTCAGGAATATGCGAGCGAAATGCGAAAATTAATCTATTGCGTATTCCAGCGGTTTCATCATCGGCCTGCTAACACGTTTTTTGTCAGGCGTATGACGATAACTGTCTGCTAGAAATATTCATTACAAATTTAATGTTTTTCTGCATGTAAATTGCTGCAGATTAATTCTTGCAATAAAATTCAAAACGATTATTGAAGAGGATGCATGCGAGCGTCAATACACCTAGCTGTATTGACGGTCGCTTGCATCCTCTTCAATAATCGTTTTGTGTTCATAATTACACTAATTTGAAAAAACCTCATTTTCAAATTGTCAAGTGTGAAAATTGAGAATTGATATTCACCAGTCAAAACTGGAGTCGTATGAAGTGTTTGGATGAATACCACTTCACAAGTTATATAATATATTTACAAAGTTAGCGATAAAACGTAGTGATTTTTTCAATTCAGGATAAAACAGTGTAAAACAAATTCAGTGAACACAAAATGTCTAACGAAGTAAATGGTGTTTACACGTTAGCCTCCTACAACTGTGCTTTTGTGAACGTACAGATAAAAGAGTAAGTGTTATGATCAAAACTCTAATATATCTGCCCCTACACTTGCTGTAATGAGTAAAACACCTGAGCGTCAGGTTAACACAATCACTACCACGACCGGTCAAATGACCGTTTTTAAACTTTAGTTTAAAAATGAACGTAGGTTTCTTCATTGTATCGTCAAATCAATTCACGATTTTTCCTTATATATACGTGTAAACAACTTGTCGGTATTCACACCTTTTTTGTTTGCTATTTGCCAAGAAATGTATGTAGTTGTGCTTATCTACCGCCACCGGTCATTTGACCTCATTGCGCCATCTAGTATGCGCGATCGCAGCCAGGGGATACGCTTCTCACAAAATGCATGTAGTCGTGTGATAACCTCCAAAAAACTATTTATTAGAAGATGTGTTTTCTAAAACATTACTCGTGTCATATTTTTATACTTTTTTGTTTGATAGTCAAACAGTGCAACAGCAACTCACGTGCAGATCCATAGTACTTTTTCGGTAGTTTTTTCATTTGTTTTGTATTATTTGATTTCCCTCTTGTAGTTACACCAAAAATGTCAAGACATTCCAAAAATATCAATCTATTGAAAAAATTAACTGAAGTTTATTATAACCGAGTATTCGGAAATCGACGAAGTGGAAATTGAGTGAATGAAGTGGAAAACGATTGTTATGCATCCGATATTAGCGATGCATCCTCAGATGCTGATGATTAAGAGGAGAATATCGCAAATATGTGTAGGGGACGAAAAACAATGAGCGCGATATCGAACACAGAAGGCAAAACTGAAGAAAATGATAAGCATCTTGAATCTGCCGCTGATGGTACTGTATGGGAGGAAATGAAAGAAGCTTCTAAGAGGGGAAGGGTACCGCCTCATAACATTCTCAAAGAAATGACCGGTGCAACGGCATATGCTTAAAGAAATATCATGAGAGGTAACGTAAGAAGTGCACTTTCTTTGATTATTGACCATCATATAATGGAACATATCAGAACGTGCACAGAATTAGAACCAAATCAAATGTTGGGTACAGAGTTGAATCTAACTCAGGCAAAACTAAATGCATTTATATGCACGTGGTGAATATAAAGGAAGAAATTGGAATATTGAATTGTTATGGAATAAGAAATGTGGACTGGCATTTTTTTCTAAAACCATGAGCAGAAATTGCTTAACCGAAATTATGAGGTTTATTGCCTTCAATAAGAAAAACGAGGGAAGCCATAGATTGTAAATTTATAAGTTCGCTTTGATATCTGATGTATGGAAAAGATTTATTGATAATAGTAAGATTTGTTATAAACCAAGTGGGCGTCTTGTTGTAGATGAATAATTATTTCCAACTAAAGCTAGTGAATGAATGCAAGCTATGAATCATGGTGCAGATTCACGCAGTACATGCCTAACAAGTCAGATAAGTTTGGAATCAAATTCTGAATAGCAGTAGATGTGGATAGCAAGTAGGGTGTGAAGGCATTTCTATATTTGGTAAAAGATGTAAAGAGGGCGGCATCAGTACCACTTGGAGAGTATGTTGTGTTGAAACTCATGGAACCATTCACAGGCTGCGAAAGAAATGCGACTATGTGAAATGTCACTAGAAACTTTTAACCGAAAGGACCACTCTTGTTGGTACTATTCGTGCAAACAGAAGAGAATTACCACAACTTGTAAAAGGGAAGAAAAACAAGACATATTTATCAACGAAACTGTACAAGTCAAGTAATTGCACTCTTACAATATATAAAGCCAAACACCATAAAGTTTCTGTGCTTTCAATGCTTCAATTTATAAACATTGAAGAAAATAGCCAGCGTATTCCCGAAACAATTAGTTTTTACAATAGCACCAAATTCGATGCAGATGTCGTGGATATAATGCAAATTCCGCGTAAAATCTAAATCCCGCAGATGGCCTCTCCAGGTATTCTTTAACATTCTCGATCTAGCTGGCATAAATGCATGGATTTTGTATGATACAACTGGAGAGAAACTATCGTTGCAGCAATTTTTATTTCAACTTGCAGAAGAACTTGCCACTGACTATGAAAAAACGCGCGAGGAAAAAGATGTACCAGAAACAGCAACAAATAGAACCATTGTTTCATTTTGAAGAAAAACTTGCCAAATCAGATTTTGCAAAGACAACAAAACTACAAAAATTTGTGTAAAATGCAGGAAATAAGTTTGCGCTAAGTGTATAATTGAAACACCAGCAACATGTTAAAATTGCGGCAGACCGGATTAAAAACGACCAATATTTCCTACTGTATCTGCTGTGTTCTAAGAGGAAAAAAACTTGTATGTTTAGTTCATTAGTATAGGTAATAAAGAAACTCTTGTCAATAAACTAGCACAAACAAACCGGGACTCGCTGCCCCGTTCATTGGAAGAAGTTGTCCAGATCATTCAACTTCTTAAGAATAATAAGGCAGCTGAAGAGATCTCTATCGTTGCTGAACTGTGGAAAGGTGCTGGAAGCAATGCCGTACGCATGCTAACCGAGTCATCCAGGACATCTGGGAAACTACCACCCGAGAAATTACCACCCGATTGGAAATCGGCTCTGATCCATCCGCTTCACAAAAAGGGAGATTTTATTGATCTAAACTACTACTGTGGAATTTCTCTCGTGCCGGTAACATACAAGATACTCTCCAAGGCGATACAAACAAGGACAGAAAATCAGCTGGAGAGTCAAATAGGAGAATACCAGGGAGGCTTGAGGGAGACCCGATCCTGTGTTGAACACATCCTCAATCTTAAAACTGTACTTGCATACTCCAAGATGAGAAACTGCAAGGTGTTAATCACCCTTGTTGAATTTAGGAAGGCCTACGATTCCATTGATAGAGAAACGTTTATCAAAGTACTCCAGAAACTAGGGCTAGACAACAAAATCCGCAGACTCATCCAAGAAACCTTGACCAACACCCATTCCAAGGTTAAATTTACAGGCTAAATCTCAGAAAGCTTCGAAGTAAAAACAGGAGTGAGACAAGGAGATGGACTTTCCCCACTTCTTTTCAACTATGTCCTTGAAAAGGTTATGAGAGAATGGCGCAAGGAACTGATCAATTTGGGTGTTCAGAGTGATATCTACCTGGGACGTAAGAACGATGGACTGATTGTAAATCGCCTGGCCTATGCAGATGACATGGCACTGATTTCTCATTCTCTTAAGATGGCAACAATGCAGGTAAATTGCCTCAGAAAACTGGCTGCCAAAGTCGGTCTTCAAATGTCGTTGTAGAAAACAGAATTCTTCACCAACATCAAGGAAGCAAACAGAGATATGTTACTAGAGCTGGGAAACATCAAGAGGACTGAGAAATTTAAGTATTTCGGCGAGTGGATTGAACCCAGCTTATCAGAAAGAGCATGAATATCTAAGGGAGTAAACAAGTTTTAACTAGACTATCGAGTGACTAGGAACACTTGCAATAAGAAATGCGTGTCACGCAACCTGAAAATTAAGCACTACACATCAGTCTTACGACCAGAAGCCCTGTACGCTATGGAGTGCCTTTCATTGAACCGAAGAGGTCAAATAGAGAAATTGGAAATCAGAGAGAGGAGAATCATCAGGAAGATCCTAGGCCCGGTAAAGGAAGATGAGGAATTCCGAAGGCGGCGTAACTCTGAGCTCTACGAACATATTGAGATGCTCTCCGACTGTGCAAGGAAAAGAAGGGTAGCTTTCTATGGTCACGTTGCAAGATTGCATCCAGGCCGACTAACCAACTGTCTATTCACTTTCTGGCAAAACAAGAAGGTTCGTACCACTTAGTTGACAGAAACCGAGGATATTAAAGAACTGGGAATAACAGACATGTCCAACATCTCCAAAACACACAGTCTGTGAGACGCACCCTGAAGGAAGTCCGTGGATTTTAGGAAAAAAACCCGTAGGAAAGGTACCCCCTAGACAGAAGAGAGAAAGAAGTTACATCGGCAGAGGATGCGACAATACTGGGCAAAGGTCAAATCCCAATAGTTGAACAAGCGTGGTTCAAAGTAGGCCTATTCGAAAGGAGAAGAAGAAGGGCATAAGGAAAAAGATTATCGAAGAGAATTTGCTAAAAACTAGAGCGGAAAAGGGCAACACTATAAAAAAACACATTATACGTCAAAAATTTCGGGCACTTTTTGACGTATAATGTGGCGGAAATTGACACATGCGCACAATAAAATTTTGATAAGGTCTATTTGAACAGTTTATTGGGAAAGGAATTTAAAATATTTATTTAATTTTTAAATGTAACGTTACTAAACATTTAATTGTATTATAATATTTATTTCCGAACTAAATATTACTACTGCAATTTAATAAAATGTAATTCTGATGAATAAAATGTCTTTACTTTTGGAAATTTCAATGTAATAAAGTAAAATGGAACAGTTTCCGGTTCGCGTAAAAGAATTAGTGGGAGTGAGAAATGGCTCGGCTTGGAGGATAAGATCGCGGTAGGATTGTACTAGACGTACGAAAATAAATCTGCTCCGCGTCCTATAAAATAAAGAATGTGTAACAAGTGTAACATGTGTTGTATTCGTGAAAACGGAAATTGAATGTATTTATTTTCCGCCGCGAAAACTCTCACATCCTATAAATAAATATAAACGCAACTAGAAAGTGATTTGGTATTCAAAGGAAACTTTGTGGAAAGTTTTCCCCGTTTGAAACCATTTCTAGATTATTTTCGTTTTTTCTGATGTAAATACACACATTCCAAACAAAATTTAATAAAACGAGCAATCACTTAAAAACACGTTATACACGTTACATTACATATCTGTACGTTTCTGTTCATTACGTTATCCATATCTGTAATGATTAAAATGGATAAAATATGAAATTGAGCGATCGTTCATAAAGTTAGTGAAAGGTTGTTTTTTAATAAAATGGCTTAGGGTTAAATAGGGGTGAAACAAATCTCTAAAATATGATCGCTCGTAAAGTTTTAAACGAAGTCATCCTTTACATTTATTATAGAAGCTTTCATGAAGTTCAGTTTTATACCTTTTCACGTTAATTATGGTGATCGACCATTAGTGTACATTAATTTCTTTGAAACTTAGGATCGGATTAATAAACTTCCTTTTCAACATTAAACTTGCTGATTAGGTTGTAATAGTTTTTAAATCCCGTTACTTGTTATCATGAACCGCAAATGTTGTAATTTATATAAACAAGATTCTCTGTCACCTAAATTTTATTACATCGGCCTGAATATAAATGTTAGCCGTGCATGTACAAAACCCTATTAAAACTTGCTCAACTGTGGGGTAAACCTTAATCTAATTTCAAAGCTCCATGCAAAGTGCGACAAGCCGAGTACTTCAAACCCATAAACTCAAGCTTGTTAATAAATTTTAGAATTTTTTTTATGACCGTGTTGAAATTTGTTGAGTAGGTGAAAAAAAGATTAATGAAATTTGGTGTTACAATTAGAGGGAAAAGGTGTATGTGCAGATGAAAACAAAGCGTAACCAGGCCGAGTTCCCTGCAGTTTTCATTAAATGGTATTTAAATCGGACAGAATGTTAAAACACAAAAGTTTTTGTAATGTTGGAAAAATATGCTCAAATGGCGTAATCAGCTTAAGCATTCATGTTTGTTAGCCGGGAAATAAATGAGATTAAGTATTTCATATTAAACATTTTATAAAAACGTATTTCTGTGATGTGAAATGTAAATCACGGACGAATATCAAATATAAGTTATTTTAAATTGAATTCGATTGATTCCATATATAATAATTCGGTACTAACGTATTAACGCCACCACCGCTATATATTAGATCGAGTTTTCGCGCTACCGCGCGTATGTTAATTGATTTATCTGTCCGCTTCGCGGCGGGCAACCTAATCTTACCGGGGTTAAAAAATAAAGTATTTTGAGTTTTCAAAATGTTTTAATTTTAAATAAATTATTTTAGTTTACGATTTATCATACAAATTTTAAGTGTATTTTGGCGGCCTTTAAAAATGTAGCGATTCGTAAGTACCAATAATTCTTCAAGAAAGATGTGCTTTAAACAATATTTCATTAAAAGAAAAGAATATCTTAAATTATTAAGCAGAAGGACCTCGTGGTCGATAGCCCTTTGTAGAAAGTATAATATAAATATAATATAACATAATGTAATATGTAGATATTAGATTTTATATTATGTGTTGTGTATTAATAACTAATTACTGTTCGTTTTTCCTTTTGCAGAGTCCTGCGTTTTTAGCTGTAAGTCGAGAGTGGGGTTAACCGGTAGCAGACGATACTTGGGACTATCTGCTCTCCCCCATAAAAGTGGTAAGATGTCCTACTCACTAGCCTATTGTCAGTTTTAATATTCTACACACATAACAGTTGTCATTTAAATACCTCTCCACTGATAATCCACTTATCCACCTCAATACATATGTAGATATTATTTTTACACACGTACTTATTATAAACTAAAAATATTAAGTAATATAGTATATTCTGTAACTAGGACGATAGGTTGTCAATTGGATATCAGAGCGAAATTGGCCGCACTAACAAAGTGTATCTTACAAGTTTTGGGATAAAAAAAAATAGAATCAAAAATTTGCTTTTTCAATTGTCTCCGGTGGTGTGGATTCGTCATTAGAACTCTACTCAGTCTGTGGTATGACCATAGAATTTACACTCATTTTAAAACGTTTTCTTTAATTTTTATTTTGTAATGAAAAAAAATTATGTCACTTTCACGTCACTTTTTTTAATTTTGAGGTCTTGGTTGTGTTTATTTTATTTATTTAATTGTTTTTTTTAATGTAACCTAGCGATATTGAATAATTGTGTGCGTTACCCAAGTTATGTGCTAATACAACAAAAAGTGTCATTTCTCGTATTAAAATATGTGCGGCAAGATAATACTTTTACTGCATGAGTAATAAAAAATAAATAACACATCAATTAAATGGGTATATTTCTGCATAGTTTACATGACTGCTTTAAATAAACTCAATTTTCCAAATAAATGTCTACTCTAACAAATGCAGCGTTGAACCTAACCCATAAAAAAAATTAATTTTACAGATTTAAAAATTTACAAAATATTTAACAAAATTGTCGCAACCCCCTAGTTTATAAACGCTGCTCTAGAATATAAAATTTTTCAGAAACACAGTTTTTCGAATTTTCAACATCCAAACTCGATTATCTAATAATCATTTATTGACATCTGTCAACTTTACTACTTACGCTTCAATATCTGGACTTGGTTAGCCTAGACTTGTTTATTCTATCTATCTAAACTAAATTAATTACCGATGAATACCCAAACTCGTTAAATCAGAATAAACTGTTTGAGCTAGACGAGACTGATTAACGTTGGACTGTCAAGAATTAATTAATTAGCACGGACTATATGCTTATATTACACTAGATTATGTAGTCTTGACTATCCATACTAAACTATTTAAACTGATTAGCCCATTCTCACCCTCGGGAATAATTAAGAAAAATTATTCTCGTTTTTTTTTACATGATTCAGTTGATGCAAATCGTCTTCCAAAGTGCTTTAGTAAGCGCGGAAAAGTAAAATGAAGCTTCTAAGTCGTCCGGTTTAAGAAATGTTTGGGTTTTTGTAAAAAAAATTGACATTTTCAACACAATAGCTGTCGTGTATGACTGGTCACGTAACTAAGAATGTGTATACAACTGGGTCAGCGGTGCCATATTTAAATTCGACAACATAATTGTTTAAGAACATATAAATTATTTGAATTTTGTCACATGTTTGCGTAGAGTATATACAAATATGGCTTCCAGAATTTATTTGTCCATTCTTCTTCTTCTTCTGACTCTACAGCCCAGGGTGAGCTTTGGAATCCTTAACAATCCCCTTCCACCTTTGACGGTCTTCAGCGACACGTGTCCAGTTTCCTACTTGTAGAGTTTCTACATCTACCTCTACCTTATCTTTCCACCTGGTTCTGGGTCTACCTCTGCTTCTTGAGGTGTTAGGTTGCGCTTTATGGATGGATCTGGGTGCTCTCGCACTCGGCATTCTAATCATGAGGCCCGCCCATCGAAGTCTCTGTGCCTTAATGAATCTTACTATGTCTTCACCTTCTATTAGTTCTTGAAGTTCGTAGTTCTTGCGAATTATGTATCCTTCTTCCTCTCTCACTGGTCCAAAGATCTTCCGTAAAATCCGTCTTTCAAAAATACGAAGAGAATTTTTGTCTGCTTCCGACATACTCCAGGATTCAGCTCCATAAGTTAGCGCGGGTCTGATCAGGGTTTTATATATTCGCAGTTTTGCTTTACGTGAGATGATTTTTGATTTGAAGAGCTTCAGATGTGAATAATAGCATCGATTCGCAGCTTGGATTCTGTCTTGTACCCTCAGTGATAGATTATTTGTGTTATTGAAAGTTACTCCAAGATATTTGACATTTTGAACTTCTTCAAACCGATGATCATTTATAATGAAGTTCTGAGGGGCCCTTCTTGGGTTATCTCGTGACAGTTTTAGGTATTTTGTTTTATCTGCATGTATTTTCAGGCCGACTTTGCTCGCTTCCTCTTCTATTTTTAAAAACAATTCTTCTAGAGTTCTGTTGTCCCTAGCCATGATCAGTATGTCGTCCGCGTACGCACATATTTGGTATGATTTTGTTATGATATTTCCCTTATTTTCGAGGTTTCTAATTGCATTTTGTAGCGCAAGGTTAAAAAGAACAGCTGACAAGGCATCTCCCTGCCTAACACCGGTTCTTATTTCAAATTCCTTTGATGTTTTGTTTTGGACTGTTACTCTGGCCTTGGATCCATCCATTGTCATCATGGCTAGTTTGGCAAGTTTATGTGGGATACCCATTAGAGCAAGTGCACTTCCTAGTTTTGCTCTTTTAATACTGTCGAATGCTTTTTTAAAATCGATTAACAGACAGTGCAGGTCGATGTTGTATTAATAACATTTTTCCATTGCTTGACTTAGCACAAATACCTGATCCAGAGTTGATCTACTTTCTCGGAAGCCACATTGATATTCTCCTAATATTTCTTCTGCATACGGTCTTATCCTGTCAAATATCACATTTGTCCATTCTAGATGTTCAAAATATTTTAAGATTGGTACTGACAGAAAACCGCCAGTGGCGGAGTGTTTAGATTAGGTTGCCCGCCGCCAACCGGGCAGATAAATCAAGACCACATACGTTCGGCAGCGCGAACTCTCGATCCATTATACGATAATGTTTTTTAAATAAATATTCAATTTTAGTATACTGGGTGTCCCATTTTAATCGGCCAGTAGCGATAATTCTGAAACATTGCATTGAATCAAAAAGTGTTCCAAATGAAAAGTTAATGGTTCTGAGGGGGACATCTGATGCCGTAGACTTTGCCCCCCCAGCCCCCCAAGGGTGGCGGGAACAGGGGGCAACTTTAAAATCTTAAATGGAAACCCCTATTTTTTATTGCAGATTCTGATAGAGGGTTAAAAAGTATGTAAGTTTTATCCGAAACATTTTTTTTATTGGTCGAGAGATGGCGCTGCAAATGTAAAAATTAGGTTTTTTGTCAATTAAATTGCGAAAATCGTCACGTAATTAACTGTTATTATTACTTAAGACTTACTCACAACCTTACAAGGTTGTTTTTTTCGCAGCCTGCTCAAATACTACCCCCGCCCCCCCCCTACAAAGACGTAAAGTACTCAAAAATAGCGATTGAGTACTTATTTTTCAAATTAAATAATGGTAAAATAATTCAAAAAAGAATGTCATTTTTTTTTCAAACAGTGTTTGACCGGGCCCCCCACCGTCCTGCTGGAACCACATCGTCCTCCGGGTACGCAAATCGACTTCTTCTAGCAGCACAGGAAGATCGTTCTGGAGAAATTCCAGGTACCTCGCGCCATTTAACGTCCTGTCGAAGAAGAATGGTCCGATTATCTGCGAGCCGAGAAGTCCACACCACACGTTGACACTCCATCGCTGCTGTGCGTTCACTTGTCGAACCCAGTGGGGGTTTTCAGCACTCCAATAATGGGCATTGTGGATGTTCACGAATCCGGTATTCTGGAAAGTGCACTCGTCGGAGAACAGGACTCGGTGGAAGAATAAACGGTCGCGGTCGATCTGCTGCACAGCCCAGTTGCAGAAACCCACACGATTGGCGAAATCATTTCCATGAAGTTCTTGAACGCGCATGATGTGATACGGATGGAACTTTGCCGCGCGGAGTAACCGTTGAGCCGTCGATTTCGGTATGCCGATTTCTGCCTGGATTTCTCGGAGACTGATATGGGGATTGAGGTGTACAGCTCCAAGTATGGCGATGGTGCGGGGGTCGTCATCCACAAGATTCGCTCGAGGTCGGTGTCGTTGTAGGTGACCTTGGCGCAAACGTTGTTCCAGCCCTCGCATTGTACTGCGAGACGGACACCGACGATCCGGGAATCTTTGGCGATACAGTTCTACTGCATTGGTGTAATTGTTCAGCGACTCTCCAATGACTTTTAGGATGTCCACAATTTCGGTCGGTGAGTAGTCCATGATTACTCAACGACTTGGCTTTGGGGGGGCCGGTCAAACACTGTTTGAAAAAAAATGACATTCTTTTTTGAATTATTTTACCATTATTTAATTTGAAAAATAAGTACTCAATCGCTATTTTTGAGTACTTTACGTCTTTGTAGGGGGGGGGGGGGGGTTGTGAGTAAGTCTTAAGTAATAATAACAGTTAATTACGTGACGATTTTCGCAATTTAATTGACAAAAAACCTAATTTTTACATTTGCAGCGCCATCTCTCGACCAATAAAAAAAATGTTTCGGATAAAACTTACATACTTTTTAACCCTCTATCAGAATCTGCAATAAAAAATAGGGGTTTCCATTTAAGATTTTAAAGTTGCCCCCTGTTCCCGCCACCCTTGGGGGGCTGGGGGGGCAAAGTCTACGGCATCAGATGTCCCCCTCAGAACCATTAACTTTTCATTTGGAACACTTTTTGATTCAATGCAATGTTTCAGAATTATCGCTACTGGCCGATTAAAATGGGACACCCAGTATGCATTGCTTCAAGAAATACAATTGATTGGTAAAATATCCCAGAAGAAAATTTATTTTCACTACGTATATGTTTTTTATATCAAGATGATGTCAATGCGTAAGCGCGAAAAATAGTTTCGATTTACTACACATTGGGTAACCTTTTATTACCTTTTACGTAAACCTTTACATGGTTACCTATACGTAAAATTTACCCTGTAAATTTTTAAATACTCTACATTTGTTACAGTTCTTGCAATACCTCGTTTTTGTAAAATTTTGCTAAAATAACATTTTCTTAATTTTTCTTTAAAAGAGTTAAAATTGGCAACGCCGGTTCAGTTACGTGGGCATATTTTCAGTTATGTGACCAGTAATACACATCAGTTGTGTTGACAATATCAATTTTATATTCCAAAAATATGAATATTTCTTGAGCCGGTCGATTTAGATTTTACTTTTCCGCGCTTACTAAAGCACTGTGGAACGATTTGAATGAATTAAATCAGGTAAAAAAACGAAATACCCGATTTTCGGAGCTTACAATGTTCTTTATAAACTCCATAAACTTAAATATCTGGATATGATTGTTTAGCCTTGTAAATATAAGCTTAACTCTCTAGACTTGACTTGAAACTCCATAATGTCTAGATTAGTGTTATATAAACAGGTACAATATGCAATATAATTTACGATACATTTTAACTATTCTTTAAAGATTAATTATTTGAAGATAATTCAACAAATTCAATAATAAACATTCTTCAATCAATTATTGGTTTCTTCAAATGTTCAATTTAATTTCTTATCAAGATAATACATAAACGATTTCACATTATAAATGCATATATTAAAAAGTACACACCCCAATGGTTTTTGCTAAATCTCGACTACCAGACTAACCATTTTACTGACTTAAATTTAACTGTCTAGAATTGACTTAAAATTGACTTCAAACTCGAGATTGCCTAGATTAAAGTTAAATAAACAACTAGGATATACAACATAATTTAAGAACCTGTTTTTACAATTCCAAATGATTCAATATTATATAATATAAAATTCAATATTTAACACGCAAATTTTTATTCAATGAATTATATGCGTTTATTAAAACGTTCAATTCAATTTATTATCTAGATTATACACAAATCATTTCAAATTATAAATGCATATATAAAAAAGTACATACCCTAATGTTTTCCTGCAAAAATTAACAATAACAACACCGCACCGCCACCGCCACTAATTATACCTAACAGGCTTGATCCAAACACGTCAACACTATTCACGAACGTCGATTCAACTGAAAAAGTCGACTAGAATCTTTGTTGCTGATAACAATACCTGGCCGGAGCATTAATTAATCAGTTGCTCGGTTCAAAGTCTGACACGCGGATCGCAGTGTTTTGATTTGAAACATTATTAATTTGTTCAATATTGTTATGTAAAATCGAGGAGATTATTGTTATTGTTGCCGTTATATTTGATAAATATTGTTATAATTGTATGGGTAGTTACTTAATATAGATTATTGGATTTATATTAATTACATTATTGAATAAATCGGTTGAATCTCATGCAGAACTGAATTGCTTAACAATAATGGGAATAAATCCAAAATTTATTTAGAAATCTGAAAATAATAGAAAACCCTATAACCTCGTTGGTGTTTGTGTTGTTGTACTTTAACATGAGCGATTGCCCTCTTGACCTACGTAATCACTTGGTTTAGAAAGAGTATCGTTGGTGTTTGTGTTGTTGTGCTTTAAACATCCACATTTATTTATAGCGCTTAACATTCTTGTTCGCTTCTTTCCGAATTTGATGGATAGTGCCGTTTTAAAGGGTTTATCTATAGCATTCTATTATTATTCGTTTGTTCGTTTGATCTTGTCGCGATTATCTTGTACAAGGTCACAACACAACATACTAGGTCAACACTTTGTAGTTGTGTTTGTTTGCCTTGGTCTTTGTCGCGATCATCTTGTACAAGGTTAAACACTTCGTCGTTGTATTTGTTTGCTTTGGTCTTTGTCGCGATTATCTTGTACAAGGTTAAACACTTCGTCATTGTTTTTGTTTGCTTTCGTCTTTGTCGCGATTATCTTGTACAAGGTTAAACACCTTTTCGTTGTGTTTGTTTGCCTTGGTCTTTGTCGCGATCATCTTGTACAAGATCAAACACTTTGTCGTTGTGTTTGCTTTGGTCTGGTCGCAATCATCTTGTACAAGGTCAAACACTTTGTTATCGTGTTGTTTACGGGAGTGTTTATCACAAAATGGCATCGATGCGCTGACTCGGGACGTAATTCATTGGTCCAGTGAGCGAAAAGTCACAGAATATTTCCGTATCTCGGCGAGTGAGGTTGATTGTCTTTGTTTACGTTCACCTCCTTGCCCGCGGCCTCTATTCTGAATTCGATAAATAAAAGATGTTATTAGCTTGAACGCATCTCCGCTGTTATTATTGTCAACGCAGCGGTCAAGATCAATAGTGTAATTGATTGGCTGATCTTGTTATTTATAGCACTTTAACATTCTTGGGTGCTTGTTTCCGATTTTGGTTACTGTATGCCGGAAATAGCTGCGCTGTCCTACTGACTTGTGTGTTCAAATTATGTCCACTGCAGTCCCAATCGTCGGTCACTTGGGATATTTTCGGGGTCTTCCTCTGTATCACTTTCAGAACTTCCTGGTTCTGGTACTCAGGCTTCTTTCCTATCAATTGGAAGTGACCTATACCAAGACTGATACTCTGGTGGAATAATGTTGCTAGAGCAAAGCTTGAGGAACCAATTTTTTTTTCTCTTAGGGTATAGGCAAAAGACCTTTGTACAAAAGCGGCATATCCTGTGGAATATCAACTGGTCTGCTTCTACCATAAACTCTAACAACATTGTACTCTACTGGACTTTTTTTTTTAATTTGGCCAACTAATGGCCAACTATTTGACCAAAGAACTTAAGACATTTTGGTTTTTCATCTTTTCCGTCCCCAGAACCTCTTAATGCGTTCGCTTTTTTTCTTTCTCTCCTCTTCGGAAATGATCCTTCAACCTACGAGAACTTCAACCTACGCTTCCTCATTGTGTCCGTGATCTTCTCAGTGTATTTGTAGAGTTCTTCGTTTTTCTCCATCCTCCAAGTCCCATCAGTAGTTTTTTGTGGTCCGAGTATTTTGCACTTTCTTTTCTTTAAAGTTCTTGATACTCCCCCCTTTTTATTTAAAATAAGACACTCCGAGACGTACTATACTTCGGGTTGTACTACCGATTTATTGTGTCTGATTTTGGCCTTGTAGGATAATGCCCATTTGTTGTAGTTGTTCTGCGTTAGCGTGTAGTTCTAGTTTTCTGGCTCTTCCTTTATTTGTCTCCTTATCTAATCCGTTGGGTTGCATCCATTCCCCCAGGTATTTTAACTTCTCTTTTCTCTTTATCTATCTCCATGGTTTACCTCCATGTACCTCTGACTTGCCACAAGGCGACACAGTGGCTGGATTTTCAGTGGTGGTAAGATTTAATTATCTAGGATCAGTAGTTACCAACAAGGGTGGATCGGAGGAAGAAATTCGCAAACGAATAGCGATTGCCAGAACGTCTATGGCAGAACTGGTATTTGGAAAGATCGAGTCATTACCAGAAACACAAAACTTCTGGCCTGGTCTTCTCCATTGCAACTTACGTCTGCGAAACGTGGACTATTCGGACCTCAAACCAACGCAGAATAGAGGCGTTTTAAATGTGGTGCTGTAGAAAAATGCAGCAAATACCATGGACAGCCCACCGCACAAACGACTCAATTATTTAGCAACTCGGTATAAAAAAAAACCGTTTAAAATAAAAGTCGTTCAATATTGTCGAACCTCCTTACGACATGACCCAGGAAT
Organism: Phosphuga atrata; assembly: GCA_944588485.1. Classification (NCBI taxonomy): domain Eukaryota; kingdom Metazoa; phylum Arthropoda; class Insecta; order Coleoptera; family Silphidae; genus Phosphuga; species Phosphuga atrata. The sequence continues at coordinate 77,511,101 of OX155894.1, forward strand.
CCCAAATACCGTTGGTTTATTGTCTGGCAGACCAGACTATGCCAGACAATAAACCAACGGTATTTGGGATTCCTGGGTCATGTCGTAAGGAGGTTCGACAATATTGAACGACTCATAGTAGAAGGCAAAGTCCAAGGCCGCCGCCCAAGAGGAAGATGGCCGACACGATGGTTAGACCGGACAAAAACCCTGACGGGACAAGGGATGCAGGAAGTAATGACATCTGCTCAAGATAGAGAGCGCTGGCGAGGAGTCATTGCGAGCGTAGCAAATTGATGTCACCACACCCAGCAGAAGGGTTATGGACTGAAGAGAGAGAGGCCTTTAACTATGGTGCTTGTACTCCATATATTCTGTCTTTTTATTGGAGTTTTGAAGACCTGTTTATACTACGATTTCATGAAACACTCAAGCATCTTTTGAGCATCTTCTCGGTTCTTGGCTAGGATAGCAAGGACGTCGGAAAAGCTAAACATTTGATTTCTAGGTTTTTCCCTTCCCACCCAAGGCGTGTTCCTCTTAATATTTCCAAATTCAAGGCCTCTTCCCAGGTTTTCATTTTTTTCCATTACAATGTTAAAGAGCATTGGGGTGTTAATCCATCTTCCTGTCTGGGTCCTGTTTTAATTTCAAACGGATCAGATCAGTGTTGGTTTGATGATTTCTCTCGTTTTTTTTTGTGAATTCCAAACTCTTTCAAGGTACTAAATAAAGATTGTCTGTCAATTGTGTCGTATGACTTTTTAAAGTTGACAAAGAGGACCACAGTGTTCTGGCTCCTTAGTGCTCTTGTACGCAAAATACATTTTAGATTGAATATCTGTTCAACGCTGATCTTTCTTTTCGGAAACCAGCTTGGTATTCTCCAATGAGGTGATCAGCCTGTTCTTCCACTCTGCTCAACATTACTTTAGATAGTATCTTATAAGCGATTGGAAGTAGAGAGATCCTCCTTTAATTATTTGGGTCCGTTCGATTACCTTTCTTATGAAGTGGATGTATGAGAGCACATTTCCAAAGATTTGGGATCTGTGCCGTTTTCCATATTTCTTCTATAAAGTGATGGATTCTTTTGGCAGCGATCTTTCACAATGCGTTTCTGCCACAATGCCCTTTTCCCCGGGTGCTTGGTTATCCTTGACCTCTTTGATTATCAGTTTTATCTTATCTAAATTAGGTGGTTTGGAAACTGGGTTCTCGTGAATTTGGTCTTGTCCAGTATTTCCATAGGTTCATCGCAGTTTAGCATCCCTTAAAATAGTTCGCCAAGAGCTCGTAGTTTTTTTTTATTATCAGAAACTATGCTACCATCTATGCGTTTAAAGCAAAGATTTGATGGTTGATACCCTTGTACCTCCTCTTTAAAGGTTCGATAAGACTCGATAAGATTTTGGTTACTGTATGCCGGACATAGCTTAGCTGTCCTACTGACTTTTGTGTTCAAATTATGTCCACTGCAGTCCCAATCGTTGGTCGCTCGGTATTTTTTCGGGGTCTTCCTCTGTATCACTTTTAGAACTTCCTGTTTCTGGTACTCAGGCTTTTTTCGTATCAATTGGAAGTGACCTATACCAAGACTGATACTCTGGTGGAATAATGTTGCTAGAGTACAGCTTGAGGAACCTATTTTTTTTCTCTTCGGGTATAGGCAAAAGACCTTTGTACAAAAGCGGTATATCCTGTGGAATGTCAATTGGTCTGCTTCTACCATAAACTCTAACAACGTTGTACTCTACTGAACTTTTTTTTGTTTTTAATTAATTAATTTGGCCAACTATGGACCGCAAAGAACTTAAGACATTTTGGTTTTTCATCTTTTCTGTTCCCAGAACCTCTTTATGCGTTCGCTTTTTTTCTTTCTCTCTTCATCGGAAATGTTCCGTTTGGGCCTCCTCATTGTTGGTTTCTCCAGAAATGCTTTTATACTGTCTGCTCTCCTTCTAAACTCTCTTCTGTTGTGGGCCATCCGTAGTGTGATTCCATCTTCTGCCCCATCCTTTTCACCTCATCTACCCATTTATATGTGGCCTTTAACCCCATGATTTAGTTAAAGATCCTTTTGGTCAGTCTGCATTCATCCATTCTAAGTAGGTGTCCGTAGAACATCAACCTACGATTCCTCATTGTGTCCGTGATCTTCTCAGTGTACTTGTAGAGTTCTTCATTTTGCCTCAGCCTCCAAGTCCCATCAGTAATTTTTTGTGGTCCAAGTATTTTGCACTTTCTTTTCTTTAAAGTTCTTGATACTCCCCCCTTTTTATTTAAAATAAGACACTCCGAGGCGTACTATCCTTCAGGTTGTACTACTGATTTATTGTGTCTGATTTTGGCCTTGTAGGATAATGTCCATTTGTTGTAGTTGTTCTGCGTTAGCGTGTAGGTCTAGTTTTCTGGCTCTTCCTTTATTTTCCTCCTTATCTAGTCCGTTGGGTTGCATCCATTCCCCCAAGTATTTATACTTCTCTTTTTTTCTCTCTACTACATCTACATCTACCCATCTACTACATCTACCCATGATTGAGAATAGAACCGTTTTAAATGTGGTGCTATAGAAAAATGCAACAAATACCATGGACAGCCCGTCGCACAAACGACTCTATTATTTAGCAACTCGGTATAAAAACCAGACTGTAACAGACAATAAACCAACGGTATTTGGGATTCCTGGGTCATGTCGTAAGGAGGTTCGACAATATTGAACGACTCATAGTAGAAGGCAAAGTCCAAGGCCGCCGCCCAAGAGGAAGATCGGCGACACGATGGATAGACCGGTCAAAAACCCTGACGGGACAAGGGATGCAGGAAGTAATAAGATCTGCCCAAAATAGAGAGCGCTGGCGAGGAGACATTGCGAGCGTAGCAAATTGATGTCACCATACCCTGCAGAAGGATTATGGACTTAAGAGAGAGAGACTTTTAACTTTGGTGCTTGTACTCTATATATTCTGCCTTTTTATAGGAGATTTTATAGGAGAAAAACTGTTTTTACTATGATTTCATGAAGACACTCAAGCATCTTTCGAGCATCTTCTTGGTTGTTGGCTAGGATAGCAAGGACATCGGAAAAACCTAAACATTTGATTTCCAGGGTTTTCCTTTCCTCCCAAGGCGTATTCCTCTTATTCTTTTCAAATTCAGGGCCTCTTCCCAGGTTTTCATTATTACGATGTTGAAGAGCATTGGGGATAATCCATCTCACCGTCTGAGGCCTGCCTTTTTTTTTTAAGTTTGGTTCGATGTGATTACCGGGTTTGCCGACCCTTCGAACTCTGCGGCGTATTGGTAGCCTATAGTATTCTATCACATTCACTTAGGCCCAGAAACTGTTGTTATAGTAAATTGCGCTAATTGCCATTTTTCACATTTGTCTTTCTGGAACAAATGCGGCCGGCGCTGGGGATAGAACTCGGACCTCTATACTCGTCAGTTAGCGCTCTAACATGAGGCCACGAGCGTCACCACTACACCACTCGCGCCGGCGAGTCCTGTCTTGATTTCAAACGGATCAGAAATTTCCCCGAAGAACTTGATTTTCGAGATGGTATTCTAAACTCTTTCAAAGTACTAAGTAATGATTGTCTTTCAATTGACTGGTATGCCTTTTAAAGTTGACAAAGGTGACCACAGTGTTCTGGCTCCTTAGAGCTCTAGTTCGCAGAATGCATTTTAGATTGAATATCAGTTCGGCGCATGATCTTCCTTTTCGGAAACCAACTTGGTATTCTCCAATGAGGTGATCAGCCTGTTCTTCCACTCTGTTCAACATTACTTTGGATAGTCTAATCTTATAAGCGATTGGAAGTAGAGAGATCCCCATGTAATTATTTGGGTCCGTTCGATTGCCTTTCTTATGAAGTGGATGTATGGGCGCACATTTACAGTCATTTGGAATCTGTCCCATTTGCCATATTTCTTCTATAAGGTAATGGATTCTTTTTGCAGCGCACTCTCCTCCGATCTTCCACATTTCTGCCATAATGCCCTTTTCCCCTGGTGCTTTGTTATATTTGACCTCTCTGTTTATCAGTTTTATCTTATCTAGATTAGGTGGCTTGGAATCTGGGTTCTCGTGAATTTGGTTCTTGGCGTCTAGTATTTCCATAGGTTCTTCGCAGTTTAGCATCCCTTAAAACAGTTCGCCAAGAGCTCCAGTTTTTCATACCCTTGTATCCTTGTACCTCCACTTTGAAGGTTCGATAAAACTCCCTATTGTTATTCCTTATAAATTCTTCTTCCAGTTTTTCCACCCTAGATGTGTCATATCTTCTCTTTTGACCTCCTATTACCCTATCAGCTCCTTTCCTTTCATTCCTGAAGTTTTCGCATTTTTCTTCGGTTTTATTGGAATGGACCACCTCTTCCATGAATTTAACCTCCTTTCAAGTGCTTCATCACATTTTGTATTCCACCCTGCGTTTCCTTTTTCTTGGGAGGTTTTGCAAACCTTCAGGTGCTTTTATCAAGGATTCTTTGGTCTCATCCCAACTTTTCCATAGCAGACAAGCTTTCAAGGTTTTTATCTTAGTTTTGCTTCAGAGTCTTAGAATTAATTCTGGGCTTATTCTCCGCTTGGGTCTGTTTGGCTGGAATTTTACTTAGATTTCTGAGAGATAATGGTTTGATTCAATGTTGGCACCTTTTCTTACTTTGACGTGCAGGGTTTCCTTATGGTTCCGGGTTGTTATTGCGACATGATCGATCTGGAACTTCCCTAGGATCGTGTTTGGAGAGACCAATGTCCTCTTTTTCTTTGTTAGTGCCTTGAAGTATGTGGACATTAGTTTCTAGTTGAATTGTCTACAAAATCCCATAAGTCGTTCGCCATTCCTATTTGTTCGTCTATGTGCTGGATAGTTCCCCTCGCCTGCTTTATATTTCTTTTCTCCGCCCACTTGAGCATTAAAGTCTCCGAGCAAGATTTTTACATGGTGTGTAGGAACTTTGGAAGTTGTATTCTCCCAGAAGTCATCCACCTTTTCAGTGTTTTTTTGTTATATTCATTTATCGGGGCATGTGCATTGATAAGAGTTTTATCAATATTTTCAATGTATTATCAATGCAATTGATTAAGAGTATTAAGAGTATAAGTTTTATTTCCAGATCGAATGGAGAGGAGAGAGATCCTCTCTGATGGGGAGGTGAAATTGACGATGGATTCAATTATGGTTCTTTTGACACGTGACTATTATTGTACTTAAATTTTGTTATTATTGTACTTAAATATTAATTTTGAGCCAAGATACTTCCTTTCCGCTTTTATCTTTACTTCTGTTTCTAAGGAAACTGATGCTAAAAAATCTTGAAATCACAGTTCTTCGACATGGTAAGAATTTCTCTTGTTCTTGCGCAGTATTTTACAACGAACTGTTTAAAAATATTTAACAGATCGTTCATAGTGTAGATGGCAGAATGCTTTTTTGTACTTTCTATTGTACTATTTATAGAATCGACTTATTTCTACTTAAATCTTTAAATTTACAATATCTGTGCCAATTTTTAATTATTCAATTGCATATTAGACTCATTATAACAATTGCCGGACTATTATCACACCCATTATAACTATTGGACTACATAAATTGCTGGAATGAAGTAATATTATTAATATATTACTGGAATGAAGTAATTTATAATTTTTCGAAAATCGTAAACGAACCAGTTTAGTTAATAACAAATAAATTAATTGCTGGAGGCAAAATTTTCTTGAAGAGCTATATTTCTTACAGGATCTTATTTTTAACATAGTTTACATTAAATTTAAACTTTCTACTCATCTCTGTGCATATTTATTTTATAAATTACGCTATCATGATAATTGTGACAACCGATATACCAGTATTTGCATGTCTACAATGATATAGGTCCAATATTTGCTTTTGAAGCTGTGTTCAGTCGATCCAAAATTTGTTTATGATAAATTGGTCTATGATGACAAAGACAAATGGTTTATGAAGCGGTGCAACACCTAATAACTATTCAAATTTTAGTAATTGTACTATGCAGATATACTAATAATGTCTCAATTAATAAATTTGTATTTAAATATACAAATATGTAAAGGATACGGTTTTTTTTTGTTAAATTAGTGTTGTGGACTTTTTACCTAGTGTAGCTGTTGTTAATCATCTTTGGCAAAACTCTTTTTTCTTTAAAAACAAATAATATATAATATATTTTTTACCAAAATATTTTTGACTTGTGTCAAATTATTTTATTCGTGCTCTGAACATTTTTTAAGAATTCTAAACTATTGAATGAAAAAACTACTTAATAGAAGTGTCCACTGTTTGATCGCCCGTGAAATATAGTCTAAAAATATAAAATTTTGTAAAATAGTGAATCTCTCACGAACATTCCAACTTTGAATCGTAAACCCACTAAATCATGCAGAGGGACCAACATGGAAAAACTGCCTGACATAGATAAGGAGATCCTCATCTCCAACAAAAAGGGGCCCGATAATCAGGTGACGGCGGCACAGCCCCGGTTCCTTATTATCAAAAAAAAGGATGGCAATAATTTTGAGAAAGACAATCCTTTCAAAATTAATAAGTGTATATATGGTTTTATTGGCGAATGTGCGACTATTAAAAAAATTAGAGAAGGTCTACTTGTCGAGACGAAATCTAACAAACAGTTTAACTGCCTGATGAAAATAAATATGCTGTGTAATTATTCAGTGGAAGTGTCAACTCATAGAACTCTGAATTTCAGCAGGGGCATTATATATTGCAGGGACCTGCTAAATGTCCCTGAAGAAGAAATCCTGGGAGATTTGAACAACTCAGGAGTGTGTGAAGTAAGACGCATTAAATCGAAAAAAGACGGAGAACTGGTAGATACGCCTCTCTCATCTTAACGTTTAACTCCCCGGTTTTACCAAAATATATTAAAGCTGCGTTTTACAATTTAGAGGTGCGCGAATACATACCAAACCCTATGAGATGTTTTCGCTGCCAGAAATTTGGCCACAACTCTGTCCGCTGCTCGAACCCACAAATATGTCCTTGTGGTAAACCGCCACACGAAGGCACATGCCTTTCACCCAGCTGCACTAACTGCGCTGGAGATCACATGACTAATGCTCGAATATGCCCCAAGTATAAAGAAGAATGGGAATACAGGAAATTAAAACAAGGGAAAAAAAATCATACCACGAGGCAAGGAGGAAAGTAATACCGACTACAACACCTATAAACAATATTACATATGCTAAAGCAACAGCAACACCCACGAGACCGGTAGCCTTTGATGTAAAGGAACTGGCTGCAGCATTAGTACCCACGATTCTAGAATCTCTTAAAACCCTTGTTCAACAAGAAATCGCATATTGTCTAGCAAAACCATCGACACCAGGATCAAATGCAAATATTACACCAGTAACAATCGAGAAACAAATTTCAACATTGGTAATACCTCCGGAGGATTTCATCAGCGAATCTTCTACCAGTGCTGCAATTGGAACGGGAGATATCTTCAAACCTCCAGTAGTACAGAAGGAGAAAGACAAACGTAAACGAGGAGGACTACCGGTTAGAACATCATCCAACTCCGAGGACACATCGGAACCTGAACCGGACCCCAAAAAGATTTGGGTCAAGACGAAATCAAAAGGACGGGAGAAAGGAAACATGAGACTAAGAAAACAGGGACCCACTACGTCAAATAATTAACTACAATAGTTTTAAAAATCACAAACAAAAACTCGAACGTATTTCGGATTAGGTGCTTACAAATTAACGTAGAAAAATCAAAAGCGGCAACATCAGCCTTGCTTGAAAAAATTGCCAGGGACAAAATCAAAATCTCAGGTATTTGAATATGGATCAAGATCTTGACTTTGCTGAAATAGTACATACTGAACAAGCTTTTTCTGATGTGCAGGCCCTAAACTGTAGTTGTAACGAAAGTAGTAAGTTAATACTACACGTGAACATATCTGTGAAAAATGCGTGAAAAAACATAAACGTGAAAAATTACAGTTGTTTATTGCAAGTCTTACTTATAAACCCCTTGCAATCGTGTGTAGTGAAACCTGGAATCTAGTTTACTATAGGATTTTTTGTATTAATGAGTATGAAATATTTTATAATGGAAGTAACATAAATCGATCTGATGGAGTTGTAATGTATATTAGAAAAAAATTGATTTATGATACTATTATTGATAAAATTGGTGGTTTAATTATTTTGAGCTCGGATATAAAAATAAATGATAACACCACTTTGAGAATCTCTGCTCGCTATAGATGTCATGATCTAAACAAGAAACTTTTCATTTCTAATCTAAATACCTTTTTGAAAAGTAATAGAAATTGCAAAAATCATTGTATAGTTGGTGATTTTAATATAGATTTGATTTCTCTAGATTCGGATGGTCATGTTTTTCTCAATGACTTACTCTCAAACAAATATCTACCATATTTCCAGGGTGTTACTAGACCTTCTCTGAATTCTGCAGGTGGAACTTGAATAGACAATTTTTTTGTTTAGGAGGAATTATCTTAATTTCAAAGCTTATAAGGTTGCCGATGGTTTCACAGACCATTTTCCTTTATGTTTAGATATAGATACTCAGACAATTGAAGTAAAAAATGTAACCAAACGACACATGACGTATATAGATTACAATAAACTAAAACAACTTATTTATAACACTGACTGGAAACATATTTTGGATCTGCAGGATCCAGAGATGGAAACTGAATATTTGATCGATGATCTGCACAAAAAAGTCTAAAAAGAGATCTTTAAAACCGCGGAAAAAGTGGATTACTAAAGCTATAATGACATCCTGTGCCAACAAAGAGGGACTATGTAACACTTGTAAAAAGCATCCTAAGAATGATTATCTTAAAAATATGTACAAGAATTATGTAAAAATTCTAGACAAAGCAATAAAAAAGGCCAAAAATAAATATAACAAAGAAACGGTTGATGCCAATATCAGAAACCCTAAAAGATTATGGAATTTTATTAACGCTAAATTAAACAAGAAAAAGAAGACTGACAATAAGGATATAGGTTGTATCGTTGAAGAGGGAAACAAAATTGAAAATCCGACGGAAATAGCCAATTCTATGAATAGATTTTTTTGTAAAATAGGAATTGAACTCATAGTCATACAATAACACCTCCAAAAGATGTAACAATTAACTTACCACCCAACAACTCTAAGAATATATTTTTATATCCAACGGATTCAAACGAAATAATTCATATTATAAATAATATGCACGAAAAAGCAGGCGGTCTGGATTGTATAAGTATAAAAATTTTGAAAGTGGCGGCTATTTACATTGCGCAACCTCTCACTCATGTTTTTAATTTGATAATAGAACACTCAATCTGGCCAAATGCTTTAAAGAACGCGGAAATAATAACTATATTTAAGTCAGGAGATAAAAAAAATGCCACCAGTTATAGACCAATTTCATTAATCTCAAATTTGGCAAACATATTAGAAAAAATAATACATAGCAGATTATTTCACTTTTTTAGAGAAAATAATATATTTAATAAGTATCAGTTTGGATTCCTTAAGAATAAAGGCACTAAAGATGCACTAAGTTGCTTGTCAGACACGATTTATAAAAAACTTGATAAGAGCAAATGCATTATTGACACCGTAAATCACGAATTGCTGCTTCAAAAACTTTACAATTATGGAATTAGGGAAAATGTGCATAAGCTCATGGAAAGCTATTTATCAAACAGGAATCAGAAAGTCAGGGTAAATAATATATACAGTACATATCAGAAAGCTACTACAGTGGTACCACAGGGCACTATTCTAGGTCCTATTCTCTTTGTATTATATGTCAATGATCTACTAAGTGAAATGCCGGATGACTCTATAATTTCTTACGCAGATGATACAGTGGTACTCTCAGTAGAAGATTCGTGGTGCCTCGCACGCGATACTATGAATAATTACCTTGATAGGGTCTCAGTATGGCTAGCTTTAAATAGATTGTCACTAAATCTACAAAAAACAGTCTTCATGACTTTTGGAAACAAAGAGGACAGTGTTCCTAAACAAATTAATATAAGAATCGGGGACTATCAGTTAAAAAGAGTTATAACTTTCAAATACCTTGGTGTTATATTCGACTACAAAATGAAATGGAGAAGCCATATTGAAAGTATAGTAAAAAAAACTAAATATCTAACCTTTGTCTTTGCGAAACTCTCCAGGCTTATGACCAAAAATACCCTCTTGAAAATTTATTATTGTCTTTTTCACAGCTACATTAATTATGGTATAATTAGCTGGGGCATTGCCTATAAAAGTCATTTATATATATTACAGAAACTGCAAAATAAAATAGTAAAAATAATAAATAAAACAAATAAATACGAGGCTATACTGACCCCACTAAACATAGAACAAACATACATATTGGAAACAACTGAATATCATTACAGGCATTTGCTAAATTTACATGTACAATCACTTAGTAATACGAGGATTAAGAGTATTTTATTACCTAAAGTTAACTTAGAAATTGGTAAGAAGAACAGTTTTTACACGCGACAATGACTTACAATTCACTTCCAGTGGAATTGAAAGGTATGCGTGTTAATAGAGTTAGTATAAAGAATGAATTAAAAAACTGGGCAAGATTAAATATTTAAAATGATCGATTTAAAAATATGTTTTCAATCTAGAGATTTAGTTATTATGATTATAATTTATATATATATATATATATATATATATATATATATATATATATATATATATATATATATATATATATATATATATATATATATATATATATATGTATATATATATATATATATATATATATATATATATATATATATATATATATATATATATATTTGTGATATAATCTATTACTGTTGATGTTTAAATGTTTTCAAGTTATTTTTTTTCTTTTATGTAGCCAGGCCTATGTACAGGTATTTACAAATACCTATGTAGGAATTACAATGTAAATCATGTAATTAGCTGGTTTAAATAAATAAATAAAATAAAATATATTCTTTGTATAAATCTCATGATTTCTGCCGGAGTAATCTTTCAGCGTCACCATCTGATAAAACACAAATTAAGTAAACACAATAAATACACTAAACAAATTTCTGACGCACGAATCAACAATTTCATTGTTGCCATAACAACACCACAATTAAGACCAACTTAGGATTGTTTCTTGTTTAAACAAAAGCAAAATTTAATAAAGGTTTGTATTTTACTCGCGGATAAAGCTAAGGTTTAACTCGCGAATTTATTAATCCGCTCGTTTAACCTTAATTTTATACCCTTGCATAATAAATGACTATTAAACTCATTTTATTGTTGGTGTGCAAATTTTCATGTTGTTGAAAGTGTACCGCAAGAGAAAAAGGTTGAGAATCACTGCACTAAAGTTTATTTGAGTTTATTTCTGCACAATATGTTTCATTCCTGGAACTCAAAGTAAAATGTCTATTTAATTCATATAAAACGTAATGTTAAATGTATTATTTAACAGTTAACATTACGTTTTGTATGAATTAATTGTAAGTAGTTTAAGTACTTTTGTAAAAACAAAATTTCATGTGTCGTTTGAATTTTTAACCCAAATCGATTTTTTGAAGTTAATTATTTTAATATTTGGGCATTTCTCCCATAATTTTACTTCTCGTGTCGCTGAACTATAAAATTTATTTCTTCACCCATATAAAAAAGTTAGTTATAGTTGCAATTCTTGGATGGTAAACTATGAATTTAATCATTTAAAATAAAGATTTTACACCCCTTTTTCTAATAATCACAACTTGCTGAGATTCCTGACCGTCCCCATGTTTTTCGACTTATCATTAAAGGTAAAAAGTTAACTGGAACAAATACTTACAATCTAACTTAAGCTTATAACTAAAAATATATGAAAGCTTTAATAGGCATAGATTTTTTTATGATATTCATTTGGTATCCTATTATAAACATACTTTGAAAACTTTGCTTCCAGCAATTAGTTTAGTATAGCAGATTTTAGGGGGGAAACCATATTAGGAGGTACAAAAAATCCGAATCCGAATCCAAAAAAAAAATTTTTTATTGCTAAATCATTAGCTTAACTATCCAAGAATACGCGGTCAAAATTTCAAATCGAAATTCGCATTCGTTTAGATTTTATGAGCATAGAACTATTGAATCATAAATTTGAACCCGAGCAACCCGAACTTGCCGGAGCCCAGAACGAGCATAACATTTTCTTCATAAATTTGAACCCGAGCAACGACAAAATCAGAATCGAGACTCTTGTGTGATGCTGTACCTTACTTGACGTCAGTTCTGACTCAGCTTTCTACCAGTGTGTTTGTAGTTGAGACTGAGAAATGTCTTCACATACGAAAGGCGACCATGAGTATAAAGAACGCCGCAGTAGGCGGCTTAAAAGAAAGTTCCACGGGAACCAGCACGACGATAAGCAGAGTGATAACAACGAAGCTCTAAGTGCTAGTGCGAAAAACTCGACAGTTCTACGAGTGAAAATGTGGCTGTGAATCCATAGCATTTTTATCGGGGCATCGAATTTTACACTTTGTTTACAGCATTATCGGACACATTAATTTGGCGAAATTGCAAACAAGATGTTAAATTTGAAGAAACTGGAATCCGAGGCCTTGGCGAGTCCGAAACTCGTTGTCACGTGTATTTGTGGATCTAGACATATCAATTCAAGCCCTCTAATAAATACTGGATTCGAGATAAATCGCATAATAGTGTTCGTCATGCGACTCTTAGGCATTGGTGGACTAGGGTTGAATTTATTCTGCAATTATATGGACATCGTCAGCGGCATAGCTGAAGAAACGTATAATAGAATTGTAAGTCACATCCACGTTGCTGGGAAGACTGTTTTCGATGTTTGTTGTAAAAAAGTGTCGAGGAAGAGAAAAAAGAAAATGAAAAAATAGAAAGACCTATTTTGAATTTCAAAGTGTCTGGAAACGGTACTTGGAAAAAGAGAGGATTTTAATCTTTGTTCGGAGTAACAACTCTCGGAGTAACAAGTCATCGATCTAGATGTGCGAAGCAGTTACTGTCATGCTTGTGCAAAATGGCAGAATAAATCCAGGAATTCTCTAGAATATTTAAAATGGAAAGAAGCCCACGACAACGAAGGCTGTGCCAAAAATCATGGAGGATCCGCAGGAAGCATGGAAATGGAGTATGTAGAAAAAAATGTTTTTGAGATCAGAAGAAGTGCATGGCGTAAAGTACGGATATTTTATCGGCGACGGTGATTCTAAGACATTCGCAGCAATTCTCGATTTGGATGCTTCTGGTGATGATCATCAAGTTTTAAAATGCGGATGTATTGGTCACGCCCAGAAGACAATGGAAACTCGACTCCGAAACATTCGAAAATCTAAAAAGCTTGGTGGAAAAGGCAAACTCACAGAGTCATTGGAGAAAAAACTCAGCACTTACTATGGACTAGCGATTCGAAGACATATAGATAGTGTGCAAGATATGAAAAAATTAATTATGGCGACATACTATCATATGATTTCCACGTATAAAAATCCTCGACACGAGTATTGCCCAGAGGGAGAAGACGGCTGGTGCGAAACGAACAGCACTTGGAATGGAACATGAACCGCACCCTACTCCATTGCACCCCGACGTACAGAAGGAAATTGTTCCAATATATGAAGATTTATCAAGGGTTGAATTACTGGAGAGATGTTTAGGTGGCCACACACAAAATGCGAATGAAAGTTTTAATTCGACTATTTGGCGATTAACTCCTAAAGATTTTCACTCCGGACTAAAAATCGTTGAATTGGCATCGTATTTAGCATCGGGCTTATTCAATGAAGGAAATTCATCCCTTCTGATGGCCATGAACGAGGCAGGAATTGTAGTGGGCACGCAAAGCTTCAATTAAGCCGAACAAATGGATAACTAGCGCGTGAGCCGGCAGAATCGACGTAGTTCATTGGAGTCGAAGGAAGGTCGGAAAGCTCGAAAAGAACTGCTGCAAGTGCAAAACGAAGCCTATGAGGAAGAAGAAGGATTACTATATGGTGCTGGAAGCGCAGATTAATCGGTAAGCATTTTGTATTATTGTTATCTTCCTTGAATTTCTAGTTTGCGGGAATTTATTTTTCAAACGCGTTTATCTCGAAATGACTTTTTTCACGTTTTGCGTGCAGTCTAACTCAAAAAGTATAGAACCGACCATTATGAAAAATGATAGTGTGGGTCGCGACCCGCTACCAGGTCGCAGAAAAATTTTGCCTGGTCGCGAAAAAAAATGTAAAAACACAAAAAAAAAATTGTTTTTTGCTGATAAGAAAAAGGAATTGATTGCGGCTAAAACATGAAAAACCACTCTTTCCTCACCAAATAAAAATTGATAAATGAGACTGGGGATCATAGTGGCGGAGAAAAATTATTACTTCCCCTTTAAAAATTATCGCAAATAATTTATGCGGAAAAAGGTACTTACGTATTAACGCCAGCACCGCTATATATTGGATCGAGAGTTCGCGCTGCCGCGCGTATGTTGTCAAGTATTTATCTGTCCGCTTCGCGGCGGGCAACCTAATCTAACCGGGGTTAAAAAATGTATTTGCAGTTTTAGAAATGTTTTGAAATCATAAAAATTTTAGGTGTAGATTGGCGGCATTTAAAAATGTAGCGGTGGTGGCGTTAATACTTAAGCACCGGAAAAAAGTTTATTTTCGGCGATACCATTATCAAATAATACAGTTAAACAGAGTATTGACGATTGCATGAAACTTTAGAAGAAGAACTAGTTGCTAAAGTAAAAAAAATGTTTGTGTCCTTGCAAGTAGATGAAAGCACTGCTATCGAGGATAATACAAATGTAATGTGTTTTAGCAAATATATTGACGAAGACAAGAACTAAGGTGAGATTTTTAAGCTACCAATGTTTTGTCACTGGTCACTGGTATTGTAGGTCAGTGATTTGTTTTTTATTTTTATCACAATTCACTATAATTAATATCTTAAAATAGGATTGTTCACAAGAGACAATAAGATTGATAACTTGTACAGCTCCGAATTCACAGGTAAGACAAACCTCGTTCCGGTTTTCGATGATTTCGTCAATCTTTCTTGCAATGGTTTTATTAACAACCAGTTCTCATCAGTAGTTTTTGAAAATAATTTAGTTTCCCAAATAAAACCAATAGATTTTCTATCCTTAGTCTCTTCCATCTTCTTATGCTCCAAATCGGCTTTGGCCTATGTCGCCTTCTCTATGTCTCTATGTCTCTATGTCGTTATACTTCAACCCTGCCGTCACGTCCTTCCACAACCGCCGTTGGTCGTTGGTCGTTCTCACTCTGCTAACTTATCGGCTGTTATTCTTCACAACCATCAGCTTCTTAACGTCAATAAACTCCTCAACATATTTATCGACCCATTTGGCTTCCAGGAGTCGTTGGATGCAAACACATCCGCGTTGATTTTGTGCTTCTTTTACCGTAGAACGGTTTCGTAAGATCTGTAATCAGCAGCAAAACTGCTTTCAAAAACGTTTTCAAATTTTGCTGTGAATTAAAAAAATAACGATTTTAACAAATTCGATTTTCTCGCATTTCGTCGTTTCCACGGTCTAGACTTCTCGAGTCGATGGTATTTCTTAACTGAAAGCTTCTCAGGGAATATTATATACGTTCTCCGACTAATTTTGGGACGCTGAATCGATTGGTGAAGACTAGAAGTCTCTGTGGTGAGCGGTTCAATTGTTATGACAGCGTCAAAGCAGTAGGAAATGTCATTTCGTTCGTTCGAAAAATACATGCTTTTTAGTTTTTTTTCGATTTTTTCGAAAACGGTAAAGAGCAGCGAAATCATTTTAGGCACACGGAAACTACACGACAACACGAACAAGTCGATGTGTAAATTGTCCGGAAATATTTAATAATTCGTCGATAAATTTCAAACTGAAATTTACCCGATTCTTGATTTGCTAAGTAGATATCTCGAAAACGGTTGCAGATAATTAAAAACGGATTGCGGCATCGTTTTCAAAAGGTCATTTTCCTATGAATACACTAAGATTGTCCGCCAGAAATTCACGACTTTCCGAGATCTTCTTTTAAAATCTTAATGTTACTGTAATAGCCGGGCAGGTGACTTTAACCGTCCCGCCGAGTTCGATCCGCGGCACCGTCAGAATCGACCTACCGTAACCATTGGGCAACGTCACAATGTAGTGTTCATCGTGAAACAGCAGGGAAAGGATACCCTGACCGATGTTGTACACGCAGATCGAAGGAATTTCGACTTGGTGTAAATGTAGGCGTTGAACATGATCCACTTATTGGAGTCTTCCGCGTAAAAAGCTGAAACTGGTGGATGGAGTGAGACTTGTTCGGCGATGAAAGAAAGTTGGTTCACGGCGGACCAAGGGATTGTTGTAAACGTCCCAGACGCTGGAGAACGTGTCGAAATTGATTGATTGGATGAAGTGTGTTAGTCTAAGTAGCGACGGAGCACGTGCAATGGCAGGTTATACCTATCGATCCAAAATACGAAAAAATAATTCAAACAAATTACCTTGCACGTCCTCCTTACATGCACGATTTTCCAGTTGTACCCCCTTATTCACATACTTGTATCAACATCATTGGCGTTCTGCTATGTGCAGGTTCCATTTGTGCGTCCTACTTCCAGGCATTTTATCGTGGGATACAGTGAGGTCCTTAATGGAGTGGTACCATGTTTCCGCGTGAGGTCCAAATGTTTCCCTTGTATCCTAAACTACTATTTATTTACAATACACATGTCTGAAAAACTTTTGTGCACTAGTATCATAAACTACTATATTAATTTGTTCATTTTGGTATGCGAGAAGAAAGGGTGTTTTTCATAAGGTAGGTCACGAAAAATTTAAAAAAGTCGTACCGGGCCGCAGTCAAAAAAGTTTGGGAAACGCTGCTTTAAAGCAAAAAAAATTACATCAAAGAAAACATAAATGCAAGAAATTTTATTGCAAAGAATTCGGCACTGTCTAAAATATTTTAAATAAATTTGAGTCTAACAAGTTTTATTCAGTCTTTATGTTACTTGATTAACGACAGCATTTAGTTTTAATTTTCAAATTCAATTTAACCCATAACTGCTATTCTCCGGTCAATTTGACCATTTAATGTTCTAGTAACGTTTATCCGTCAGTATATTTTCTTACGTGTTGAATATCAGTCGACTGGGATATAGGGTTTGTTGAATCAAATAGTATATGGGAGAGTCTAATGATGTAATTGTAGTGGAACGTATCACCCTTTAATGTAGAGAAAACATAGGTAAAACACGATTTCAACGTGCCGGTCAATTTGAGCGGTAAACAGTGTGCGTGTACTTAAAGTAGCTTCACAGTAGTTACGGGTTAAAATGAAGATGATTGTAATACTAATACATCCTAAGAGGTAATTCCAATATTATCCCAATTTCGCCAAGATTTCCCAAATCGTATTAATCACATTCTAATTCTTAACTAAGTATAATACTCAAAAACTATCTGGTGCAATAAACCAAGTTCCGAATCATTAATAAATTTAGTTAACTAAATCCACACTTTGTTTTTGTCCTTGTAAGTCTGGTAGTCGAGATTTAAACTTAAATAATAAGTATTTACAGAATTATCAAAGAATATATAAATTATAAACTTTTCTAATATTTTCCGAATTTTAATATATTTTAGATTTATCCCCATATTTGAAATTTTCCATTATTGTTAAATAATTCATTATTGCATCCGTTTCATACGAATTATTCAATAATGTAATTGCTATAAATCCAATAATCCATATTAACTAACTACCCATCCAATTATAACAATATTTACCAAATATAACGGCAACAATAACAATAATCTCGTCAATTTTACATAACAATATTGAACAAATTAATAATGTTTTAAATCAAAACACTGCGATCTGCGTGTCAGACTTTGAACGGAGCATCTGATTAATTAATGCTCGGGCCAGGTATTGTTATCAGCAACAAAAATTCTAGTCGACTGTTTCAGTTGGATCGAAGTTCGTGAATAGTGTAGACGTGTTAGGCTAAAGCCTATTATGCATAATTAGTGGCGGTGCGGTGTTGTTATTGTTAATTTTTGCAGGAAAACATTAGGGTATGTACTTTTTTATATATACATTTATAATTTGAAATGATTTGTGTATAATCTAGATAATAAATTAAATTGAACGTTTTAATAAACGCATAATTCATTGAATAAAAAATTGCGTGTTTATTGAATCTATTGAATATTCTGGAATAGTAAAAATGATTCCTAAATTATATTGTACATCCTAGTTGTTCATTTAAATCTAATCTGGACATGAAATGAATCGAATCCAGGCAATCTCCAGTTTTAAGTCAATTCTAGACACTTAACTGTATGTCATTAAAATGGTGAGTCTGGTAAATTGTCTTTCATACGGAATATTTCTTTATTTTATCTCATAAATACTTAAAAATACTTAAAAAAATAGTTCAAGTCAAAAGTTTACAGAGGACCGATTTATGTGCACGTAAGTTTATATGATATTTATTGTATACTTTACACAAAGGACTATCGACTACAAGGTCCTTCTGTCCTGTTGTATTAGATTTTTCATTATAATTTAAAATATACTTTTCTTTTGATGAAATTTTGTTTTATGCTCATCTTTCTTGAAGAATTATTGTTTACGAAATCAATCGAATTCAATTTATAATAACTTATATTTGACATTCGTCTGTGATTTACATTTCACATCACAAAAAATACGTTTTTTACTTATCCAATTTATTTCCCGGCAAACAAACATCAGCTTAAGCTGATTACGCCATTTAATTACGGTAATTTCTTTCCCATATTGCCGTTCACGAAATATATAACCCTGCTTTTGAATGATGAATTTTACTTACTAAATTCGCCAAAAAACATTCGCGTTTTCCTGACCGTCCCCTTTCCGGATCGCCCCTTTGCAAAATGCTTAAACAGGGAAGGTCAAGAAAAGGCAAGGACGGTCTGGATTAGTGTCTTTTCTTGACCGGCCCTGTTTAAGCATTTTGCGCGATCCGGAAAGGGGACAGTCAGGAAAACGCAAATTCATCATTCAGAAGCAGGGTTATATATTTCGTGAACGGCAATATGGGAAAGAAATTACCGTAATTAAATGGCGTAATCAGCTTAAGCTGATGTTTGTTTGCCGGGAAATAAATTGGATAAGTAAAAAACGTATTTTTTGTGATGTGAAATGTAAATCACAGACGAATGTCAAATATAAGTTATTATAAATTGAATTCGATTGATTTCGTAAACAATAATTCTTCAAGAAAGATGAGCATAAAACAAAATTTCATCAAAAGAAAAGTATATTTTAAATTATAATGAAAAATCTAATACAACAGGACAGAAGGACCTTGTAGTCGATAGTCCTTTGTGTAAAGTATACAATAAATATCATATAAACTTACGTGCACATAAATCGGTCCTCTGTAAACTTTTGACTTGAACTATTTTTTTAAGTATTTTTAAGTATTTATGAGATAAAATAAAGAAATATTCCGTATGAAAGACAATTTACCAGACTCACCATTTTAATGACATACAGTTAAGTGTCTAGAATTGACTTAAAACTGGAGATTGCCTGGATTCGATTCATTTCATGTCCAGATTAGATTTAAATGAACAACTAGGATGTACAATATAATTTAGGAATCATTTTTACTATTCCAGAATATTCAATAGATTATGTTTGTTTGCCGGGAAATAAATTGGGTTAAGTATTTCATATTAACCTCTTGACATGCGAATAAAATGAACGTTGACGTGTCCATATACATGTGATCTTATACATGTGATATACATGTGATCACATATACGTAACGTCTTAGAGACGTCATTGTAGGTCAAGGGGTTAAACATTAACGCTAACGCTTAACGTTATATATTAGTATAAAATATATTTTAACCCGCACGGATGCATAATATCTCTTGACGAAAATGGCGAATTATAGTTCGGCGAAACTTCGAGAGACTGGTCAACTAACCAATCAACATCAACGCGAAATCCCAGAGAAAACAAATCAACATATATGTATTATATGGGTTTCGGGTATTATGTAGAATACACCCCTTCGTTGAAACTTAAGGTTGCGGACTTTTTACCTGGTGTAACTGTTGTTAATCGTCTTTGTCATGCTTTAGCTTAGGTCACAAAGCAAAAATGAAGCTTCTACATTGCTTGGTTTAATAAATATTGGTGTTTTTGTTGTCCTAAAAATTGACACATTTGACGCAACGGCTCATAAATTTCTGGTCATGTGAAAAAAATTGTGCGTATACACAATAATTTCGGCGTTGCCAGTTTTACCTTTCTTACAGCAAAATTGACGAATTGTGATCCACGCCGGCGCGCGTCAATCACAATTTCTTAATTTTTACTGTAAGAAAAGTTCAATTTAGCACAATTTCTTTATTTTGCTGTAAGAAAAAACTCTTTTTACTCTAGATACAAGCTTCTAGTTTTGAATCTATTAGTTTCACAAACTTCGATCTGCATTAACCCACCTAGTCTCGTTCTCAAGATATGACAACTAAACAAAGTTAGATTTTTTCCTTGCCGTTTGAAGCGAGTAATTTTAGAATGCTTGTATAACTCTAATTAGTCTAAATGGAATCTTCTAGTTTTCGCGACGACTTTGAAAAATCTATCTAGATTCGCAAAACTAAATTCGATTCTAAACTAGGATCGTAAAATCAACTGTCCTTGCAACATTATCCTATATTGCATCGAGAAATTAGTCCTTGAAAATGTGGCAAGGACCGTTGGTTTAACCCCAGGTTAGAATGCGTTGCCCGCCGCGAAGCGGATAGATAAATCAAGACAATATACGCGCGGCAGCGCGAATTCTCGATCCAATATAGAACAATGTGGCAAGGAACGTTGGTTTAACCCCGTTAGATCAGGTTGGCCGCCGCGGAGCGGACAGATAAATCAAGACAACATTCGCGCGGTAGTGCGAATTCTGCGAAACATTATCCTATATTGCATCGAGAAATTAGTCCTTAAAAATGAGGCAAGGACCGTTGGTTTAACCCCGGTCAGAATACGTTGCCCGCCGCGAAGCGGACAGATAAATCAAGACAATATACGCGCGGCAGCGCGAATTCTCGATCCAATATAGAACAATGTGGCAAGGAACGTTGGTTTAACCCCTTTAGATCAGGTTGCCCGCCGCGGAGCGGACAGATAAATCAAGACAACATTCGCGCGTTAGTGCGAATTCTCAATCCAATATAGAATAATGTGGCAAGGAGCGTTGGTTAAACCCCGGTTAGATTAGGTTGCCCGCCGCGAAGCGGACAGATAAATCAAGACAATATACTCTCGATCCAATATAAAACAATGTGGCAAGTACCGTTGGTTTAACCCCGGTAAGATTAGGTTGCCCGCCGCGAACTGAACAGATAAGTGAAGACAGCATACGCACGGCAGCGCGAATTCTCAATGCAATATAGAACAATGCGGCAAGGACCGTTGGTTTAACCCCGGTTAGATTAGGTTTGTTTAATAACGATAAATCTTAATTTATTGTTATTTTTCCCTTGATAAATTAAGTTTGATTATGATAAGCCCGGAAATTAGGTTATTACTACATATTTACTAGAAAATATCAATATATCCCAAAAAAGTATGCACATTTCGATATGTATATGGGGTAATATTTAAAAAAAAGGCAACGTCGAGTCGTTTGCGTTCGCGTCTGTCACGTTGAAAATGTCAACCAATATTTTCAACAAAAACACGAATATTTATTGAACCAAGCAATGTAGAAGCTTCATTTTTGCTTTGCGACGTTAGTTAAAACGTGCCAAGGCCGATTAACAACAATTACAGCAGCTAGAAAGTCCGAAAACCTAAGTTTCATTGAAGGGGTGTATTCTGCATTTTGTCCCGGGTTTCTAAAATACTTATGCTTTTTTGTTTTATTTGTAAGCAGAAATTTGTTTGTTTTGTTAGCAGAAAAAATATAATCTTATAATATAAACTCAAACTAGATGATTTTAAAGAAAAACTTAGTGTTGCAAAAGAAGCTGCCTATCAAACAAATTTAAGAGAGAAACAGGAGTATTTACATATTAACGCCACCACCGCTATATATTGGATCGAGAGTTCGCCCTGCCGCGCGTATGTTGTCTTTATTTATATGTCCGCTTCGCGGCGGGCAACCTAAACTAACCGGGGTTAAAAAATAAAGTATTTTGAGAAATGTTTTAATTTTAAAAAATCGGGGTCAAATTTTAGGTGTAGATTGGCGGCATTTAAAAATGTAGGGGTGGTGGCGTTAATACGTAAGTACCGAAACAAGATCCACAAAGCGAGAGATACGCTAGGAAAAAAGAACAATAAACGTATAATATTCTTGAAAATGTAACTAATAAACTCATAGGGAGAGTACCAAAGAAAAATGAAAATAGTTGTACAAGCTTGATATTATTGATAATGTAATTATTAAACCCGCATCGAATGAGAATGAAAATAGCAGTAGAAATTTGATATTAATATAAACACATAAATAAACCAAAACCTAGTCATACAAACAAGTCCAGGTATAAGTAAAACACAAAATAAAGCAAAGAGCTAAAATGAAGTCAGTCCTAAGAAACAACTGCAAGATAAGAAAAAGAAATTTTAACAAATTGTCATCACCACTTGCTCTATCTAGTTTATGCAATAGAAAACTACAAGACCGTTCGTCATTCAATGGAATAGTATTTATTTAAAGTATTAACTGGAATATTATTTTATTTAATAGTATTCATTTAAAACACGTTCCTTTTATTTTTTAGTGCATTATATATCAAGTTTTTTTATTTCATATAAAAAAAAAATCTTCAAAAATTAAAAAGATGTTTCAAAAAATCTGTTTTCTTAACCGTTCCACACTGATCCTGACCGCTTTTTCAAGACCGTCCCCAAGTTTTCCACGACCGTCCCCTTGCAAAAAAAGTGTTATTTTTCTGAGATTTAGCACTATATGACATATCTAATGCAAAGCAACCAAGTAAATGCTATATGCGTTGATAAATTATTTACTTGCAAGTGTATTCAATTGAATTGACTATTCTAAACTCACAAATTATGATAAAAATACATAGTTTTAAGAATGCGTTTCCCGTTTATCATTGAATATTTTCTTTTTCGAGGCTACGTAACTTATTTTTTGGTGGGCGCGGTCGTCACACCTACTCAAAAAAATAAAAATACGACCCAACACCATGTTTTCTAACAGATAAGTTGATTTCTAGACGAGGGACGGTGAGGAAATTAAGCAAGAGTTTCATGGCTTGAAAGTTTGTAAATTTTATAAGGCTTTATATCTTTATCGCCGTTACAGTTTTAACTAGCTTTATATCCTTAAACCAGTAATAAACTACGAAATCTTGATTTTAGTTATTTTTTATTTTTATATATGTAATTTGAAAAGGTAAAATTATGGGAGAAATAAAAAAGCCCATTTATAAATTATTACTAACATTTTAATTTGAATAAAAACTGATTATTATATGTTACGGTAAAAGTACGTAGTTTGGAAAATGTACACATTTATAATGTTGGTTGGTAAATGTAAGTTCAACTTACTTTCCGGCAAATGTTTACGTATGTTTACCTAATGATGTTGGCAAATGTATAGAGCTTTTTAAAAACACCTAATATTTACTTTTTGGGCGTGATCAGGTCTCATAAATAATGAATTTCGAATTACAATAAAATAACAAAAATTTGTTATACAGGCGAATAAAATTATAACGAACTTATTTTTGTAATATTTTTTTTTAATAAATTATGTTCAAAATGCATTAATTATTTTTATGTATAATAAAATAATATAAATTATTTCAAATACATTTTAACCTTAATATACAGGAATATCTTATTTCTGTTAATTATTTTGTTTTACCAATGTACGTAGGAAAATGTGCACTTTTACCAGTAAAAGTAGGTATATGGAGCTGATCTCAAATTTAAACTCACGTTTACCTATCAAATTGGTAGATGTTTAATGTTATAAAATCTAGTTATCTTGTGGATAAGATCAGAATATTTTGATAATTTTTCTAGATAGTGTATATTGTCATATATTCTTTCTAGAACTTTTCCGAGCGAGCTACCGCCCCCTTTGACTAGAATGAATTTACAAGGCGCCCCCGTCCACATTAAAAAAAATAGTTTTGTAATAAGAAATACATTATTAACCCAAGATTGAATTTGTTTATTGAAAGCTAAATATAAAGAGAATTCTATATTTATATTTAGCTTAGTTTTGTCTAGTTTCATCTAGTATTTATATCTAGTATAGAGTACATTATAATATATCTACTATATAGTCATTATCGTTTAGCCGCGATTTATTTTGATTTTGTTTAGTATTCTTCTGACTAAATCTTCTTTAATCTTTGTCTATTCTAATCTTACAATTAGGTAGTCGTATCTCATCGAACCTTGTATTGTCCAGTCTTTTCTAGTTTCGTCAATTTTGTCCAGAAATAAAATGAATTCCGAAGGAATAAATTGGCGATTAGGGTAATTTTATATTTTTTATTATTAAGGTAAATTAGGTATTAATATTGAATTGATATTTCTTCAAAACTGACAATTCACATAAAAATTCATACTATAGTTCCTTCTGCATTCATTGCTTCTGTACTGCTACTCAGCGCTCCTTGAAGGATTTTAATTGTGTAACACCCCAAATAATTATTTTGCGGGTTGAAGCCTTATGATATTTATAGAACCGAAGAAGTGGTACCAATCCTTACAATAACCTCAAATTACTAATGTTGGATCTTAACACAGCCCAAGAAAATATATAGATTTATATTTTCATAATTAATATGAGTTTGTTTGAGTTCTTGGGTAAAAGATTCCGCAAGGGGTGGCAGATGGTCTTGTCTCTCTATAGCTCGTCTTGCGAAACTGCGGACAACTCACGCCCAATTGCTTACCTACATTGATACTTGATCTCAAACACTTTCTGAAAGTAACTATTAAGGTGCTCACAGACCGGCGCGAAAGTTTCGTTGCTGTGACCGCTGCGATATCGCGGCGGACTGATTGATACGGCGACTTATGTACATGTTCAGACCACCAAGCACCGAAAATCGCGCTTGTTGGTCTGAACATCTAGATAAGCCGCCGTATCAATCGATCCGCCGCGATATCGCAGCGGTCGCCGCAGCGAAATTTCCGCTCCGGTCTGTGAGCACCTTAAAGTGGTAATTAGGGGCGGAAATCGCTCATAAAATTAAAGGCCGATTCTCATATATGGGTACGCGACAGCTACGCGACGTGCCCATTTAAAACAATGTAATCATTATTTGACAAGCGATGTCGCACGCCGTCGCGTAGCTGAGTGTCCCGCATATGGGAATCGACCTTAATCCTTTCCTTGTTGCGTCTTAACATAATATTATTGATATTGAAGCAGATATTAGTGTATGGAAATGATCTCAAAGTAAATCAATAATAATATAAAGCAAATATAGGAAAATATAAAGGAATACATTTCGAAAACCCTTCAGCTGCGTAACATATCGATGTTAAAGGTTTGTCTCTTAATATCGAGCAAGAAGTATCTAGTTCGATATTAGCCACAAGATGAATCCTCGCCATCAAACCTAATAAATCTTCAAACGCTAATCGAATAAAAATGGCCATTGATTAATCAAACGTTGAAGTAAATGCTTTCAAGATATGGTTTCTTGATATTGAAATTAACCCTTTCACCGCCATTCCGGAAGATGTAACCCGGGGCCCTGAATTTATACAGCGCCGTCCCGGGCGATGTAGCCCGGGGATTCTTTTTTTACCAGCGCATTCTAGTGATGAAATTCTGAGTTTATTTTTAAGTTTAAGAGATTTCAAAAAGTCCCGACTTTTGATTTCTTAGAGGTTTTTTTGAAAATATGGAATCGCGCACACTACAGGCGTATTGAAAAAAAGGCGATAAATCTCCACGTCTTTATTCATCCATAACTCGGCGCCACGACGTCCGGCGGCGGCGGCCGTTACACTGCCGCAAAGCCAAAGGTTCAATCCAAAGAATTGCGTCGTCAAAGAATCAAAAAAATCGCGAGTCCGCCGCGGCACGTTGAACGCAGACGGCGGCAAACTTGAAGGTGCACATTTACAGTGCACCCTGCACATTTTTTAAGATATTTCCGGATCGGTGGGACCTACTGAAGTGCGGATGGGTTATTAGATTCCCGCATCTATTCTGCGCGGTGCGAACGCAAATTTTCGCCGGTGACCGTCGAACTAACAGATTGACTGATAAAGAGGCGGTTGCGGATTTTTTTCGGCATTTCGGACGCACCAGACGAAAGGAGCAACGCTGGAAGCCAAGAGTAGTACCAAAATACGCATAGCGGCGGGCGGCATCGCCCCGTGCCGCAAAAGATTCGGGGGCGTTGGCGCGGTGAGGCAAATGTAAAAAAAACCGTGCAATGTTTTCCAACGTCGGCAGCTCGTCGGGGACGGATCGGATCGCAAACTCTTAAATACAAAAGTGGCGCGATAATCCGTTCCGCGCCCAGAAACTGCAGAGGTTAGACTGACCGCACTTAGAGCCGATACGTTTCGAACTGTAGCGCGCTATTCCGAGTTATGCAGCGACGCGGCGCCGGTACTAAAATGCGCGTCTTGGCGGGGCTTACCAACTTAATGCAACTTAATGTCAAAAACGCGACATCCTGGTCCCAAATCGACATTCAAGTTTTTCTCTATGCAGATTGACAGTTATAAGTGGGCGTCGCGACGCGATTCCGGGATGTCCAATTATGGGTGCGAAAAGCTAAAAGACCATTGTACAATCCACTGAAAAATCTAGAACATTCACTGGGGGGCTACAAAAATATGAAAGTTTTTCTTTCGTCATTAATTTCTTGCAATAATCTTGACGCAGCACGATGCTGCTTGCACTAAAACGTTCAATTTTTCTGCGGGGATTGCGCAAAACTGTTTCAGCAGAGCTTAAGCTGGTGCTTCTGTGCGAGATTTCCTGGACGTCCAGAAAACGTCGTTTTTATGGCGTTTCGACGCCATTTTCAACGGAATCAGGATTAAACTCCCAAGCAAACTAATAGGTTCTATGCCCGATCGAACGGCAAGGGTCCCGTTCCGATCCGTCAATTGGTTCTGACATTCTAGATACGACCGCAAAACGCCGCTGCTTTTTTCACTTTTTGTGCATTTTTCTCTTTAAACTGCCGCAGATTCCTAAAAAGTTGCAGTTTAAAAATTCTTGCAGGAATTTCCTGTCCCGTTGCAGGCAAGTATTCTGAGGAGAAAGAACCCAATCGGCGACCAGGAGCCCTTTAAATAAGTGTAGGGCGTCCGTGGAAGTGATTACAAAATCGAAAAAAAAAACGCTACATTTTCTCTTGCACCAGGTGAACGGAAGGTCGCAGGAAGGCGATCAGGGATCTAAAAACATGGCGCGGCGGAGGCAAAGCGCCTGGGAAGAATTTTTGAGATCCGAAGCAAAATACGCCTCGAAAGTAAAAAATTCGATTTTTCGAAGAGAAATTCGATTTTTTTAAAAGATTCGAGATTTTAGGTTTCGGTCTGATGCGTCCGAACCTGGGGGAGTTGAGTCGCGAAAATGGCACCGCTCAACGGGGCTCTCGGTTGTACATCAGAAAAATGTACAATCCCATTTGCGCCGCTGCCCCCACTTCCGTCGTTCCATTTCCGCAAAACCTCGATTTTCTCTGGAGGGGCGCGGCAGGACGGAGGACGAAAACTGGGGATGCACAACGTGCGGACGGATATTCGCAGTTAAAGTATTGAAGACGCGTTAAAACATAGAAGATCTGCCGCCTCCGGCGGCATAAAAAAGACGAATTTGAACATTTCAAAAACTTCAAGGTTAAATTCGGGAAACGCTACACGTCTGTCGTCTCAGAATTGATCGAAATTTGTGATTCATTCGTGATCTAGCGATTCAGGCCGAACGCTTCCCCATATGGATCCTACCAGTTTGCTTTACAAAAATTACCACTTTTACGGAAGTCACGGCGAAGATGGCCAGGAAAAATGAAATTCACGCAAGCATTTGCGTAGAAAATTTCGAGACGCGTCTCCGACACTACTCTCGTTCACATTTTTCTGCGAATTCGGGTCCTCCGACTAAAACGCCGCCTCCAGTAGCCCTCGCGGTCTGAAGAAGGCGGTGTATCAGATTTTGTAGCCAAAGAATAGACAAACGAACGCACGTACGGTGATTTTCGATAGGAGTTCGGGATCGCGTATTTTAGGCGACCAAAAATGATGATTTTTTTTGGAAAAAGTTTGTAGGAAAAAGAAAAAGTGAGTTTTTCGCAGTTTCCAAAAATGTTAAGTAAAAATATCGAAAATCGAGGTGAAAGTCGGACGTGTGGCGACGTTCCGGACACACCGACACCAGAACCACGTCCGTTTCGACGAAAACTGTTGTGGGTGAAATAGTGAAAAAGCTTGATAAATTCACCCAGCCGCCCCCAGAGACGACATATGGGTGAAATTATTTTTAGATAATGTTTTTTTGACCTCTTATTTGTTCAGTGATTTATGATCAATTGAGTCCGCCGCGGCACGTTGAACGCAGACGGCGGCAAACTTGAAGGTGCACATTTACAGTGCACCCTGCACATTTTTTAAGATATTTCCGGATCGGTGGGACCTACTGAAGTGCGGATGGGTTATTAGATTCCCGCATCTATTCTGCGCGGTGCGAACGCAAATTTTCGCCGGTGACCGTCGAACTAACAGATTGACTGATAAAGAGGCGGTTGCGGATTTTTTTCGGCATTTCGGACGCACCAGACGAAAGGAGCAACGCTGGAAGCCAAGAGTAGTACCAAAATACGCATAGCGGCGGGCGGCATCGCCCCGTGCCGCAAAAGATTCGGGGGCGTTGGCGCGGTGAGGCAAATGTAAAAAAAACCGTGCAATGTTTTCCAACGTCGGCAGCTCGTCGGGGACGGATCGGATCGCAAACTCTTAAATACAAAAGTGGCGCGATAATCCGTTCCGCGCCCAGAAACTGCAGAGGTTAGACTGACCGCACTTAGAGCCGATACGTTTCGAACTGTAGCGCGCTATTCCGAGTTATGCAGCGACGCGGCGCCGGTACTAAAATGCGCGTCTTGGCGGGGCTTACCAACTTAATGCAACTTAATGTCAAAAACGCGACATCCTGGTCCCAAATCGACATTCAAGTTTTTCTCTATGCAGATTGACAGTTATAAGTGGGCGTCGCGACGCGATTCCGGGATGTCCAATTATGGGTGCGAAAAGCTAAAAGACCATTGTACAATCCACTGAAAAATCTAGAACATTCACTGGGGGGCTACAAAAATATGAAAGTTTTTCTTTCGTCATTAATTTCTTGCAATAATCTTGACGCAGCACGATGCTGCTTGCACTAAAACGTTCAATTTTTCTGCGGGGATTGCGCAAAACTGTTTCAGCAGAGCTTAAGCTGGTGCTTCTGTGCGAGATTTCCTGGACGTCCAGAAAACGTCGTTTTTATGGCGTTTCGACGCCATTTTCAACGGAATCAGGATTAAACTCCCAAGCAAACTAATAGGTTCTATGCCCGATCGAACGGCAAGGGTCCCGTTCCGATCCGTCAATTGGTTCTGACATTCTAGATACGACCGCAAAACGCCGCTGCTTTTTTCACTTTTTGTGCATTTTTCTCTTTAAACTGCCGCAGATTCCTAAAAAGTTGCAGTTTAAAAATTCTTGCAGGAATTTCCTGTCCCGTTGCAGGCAAGTATTCTGAGGAGAAAGAACCCAATCGGCGACCAGGAGCCCTTTAAATAAGTGTAGGGCGTCCGTGGAAGTGATTACAAAATCGAAAAAAAAAACGCTACATTTTCTCTTGCACCAGGTGAACGGAAGGTCGCAGGAAGGCGATCAGGGATCTAAAAACATGGCGCGGCGGAGGCAAAGCGCCTGGGAAGAATTTTTGAGATCCGAAGCAAAATACGCCTCGAAAGTAAAAAATTCGATTTTTCGAAGAGAAATTCGATTTTTTTAAAAGATTCGAGATTTTAGGTTTCGGTCTGATGCGTCCGAACCTGGGGGAGTTGAGTCGCGAAAATGGCACCGCTCAACGGGGCTCTCGGTTGTACATCAGAAAAATGTACAATCCCATTTGCGCCGCTGCCCCCACTTCCGTCGTTCCATTTCCGCAAAACCTCGATTTTCTCTGGAGGGGCGCGGCAGGACGGAGGACGAAAACTGGGGATGCACAACGTGCGGACGGATATTCGCAGTTAAAGTATTGAAGACGCGTTAAAACATAGAAGATCTGCCGCCTCCGGCGGCATAAAAAAGACGAATTTGAACATTTCAAAAACTTCAAGGTTAAATTCGGGAAACGCTACACGTCTGTCGTCTCAGAATTGATCGAAATTTGTGATTCATTCGTGATCTAGCGATTCAGGCCGAACGCTTCCCCATATGGATCCTACCAGTTTGCTTTACAAAAATTACCACTTTTACGGAAGTCACGGCGAAGATGGCCAGGAAAAATGAAATTCACGCAAGCATTTGCGTAGAAAATTTCGAGACGCGTCTCCGACACTACTCTCGTTCACATTTTTCTGCGAATTCGGGTCCTCCGACTAAAACGCCGCCTCCAGTAGCCCTCGCGGTCTGAAGAAGGCGGTGTATCAGATTTTGTAGCCAAAGAATAGACAAACGAACGCACGTACGGTGATTTTCGATAGGAGTTCGGGATCGCGTATTTTAGGCGACCAAAAATGATGATTTTTTTTGGAAAAAGTTTGTAGGAAAAAGAAAAAGTGAGTTTTTCGCAGTTTCCAAAAATGTTAAGTAAAAATATCGAAAATCGAGGTGAAAGTCGGACGTGTGGCGACGTTCCGGACACACCGACACCAGAACCACGTCCGTTTCGACGAAAACTGTTGTGGGTGAAATAGTGAAAAAGCTTGATAAATTCACCCAGCCGCCCCCAGAGACGACATATGGGTGAAATTATTTTTAGATAATGTTTTTTTGACCTCTTATTTGTTCAGTGATTTATGATCAATTGACTTATCACAATATGACTCATCTATGTAAAAGGGGTTGCATAACTACCGTCATTTTTATAAATATTGGCGATGTGTGTTATTCCTTAAAATTGATATGGCAGTGAGAGGGTTAAACTTAACTTTCGTAGGACAACCGAACGAATCATCTTTTGGCAATCCAATATACTTAGAAGTTTCAGGAATTGAAGAATTAAAGAAGTTTCAGAAAAAAATAAAAAAATACAAATAACTTTTATAGTAGTTGTGTCACAATAGAACCCTTGAAGAACCGCAGTATATTCAGCTTCTAATATTCTAATTGTCTCATACATGTTTAGAAAACTTGACATAGATTAAAACTAAAATAATAATCTTAAACAACACTAATTTCTAAGTTCGAAATGGTGATGCAGCTTCTATACTATATGACCCAAAAGAAAATTATGTCTTTCTACAAAAATCTTTTTTGCTATTCATCCGAAAACTAATTACTTTGATATTTGCACTCACAATAAATCAATAATTGCTCTAATAAATATCTCCTTTTTTTTTAGTAAAATTCACCAATAATAGGTAGAACTGGACAATTGTAAAGGACCTCTGAAACACCTCAAAAACAAGACAATCAAACAGAAAACATGCACCTAAAACATTTTACGAAGCACTAATACACGACTACAGACCAAACACATAAACCACTCTTTCTTTCACTTTTTTCGTTTATTTTTTTATATACTTCTATTATCTTTGTTTTAGCAAGTTATACCTTGTACAATAAAAATTGCTATTATTATTATTACCTCCTCTTTGAACGCAACTCTGTCATTATTCTTATCATTGTCAATAAAGCATTGACGTTTGTTCTGGTGAAAGTAATAAAGTATTGTTTTCCTTTTAAATACTTTAACTTTGATTTTTAAATTTATAAATATTACACGACATTAGAATAGCAACTATCCAAGAATTAGCGCGTTCGACCGGTAACACAGATTTTGTCATAAGGATATGCAGAGCTCCGGATAACATTTAGAATAAATTTTCGATTTCGAGATCCTATTTTATATTGTTTTTTTTTCATGTTAAATATATCTTCAAAAATTAAAAAGATTTTTAGAAAGACTGTTTTCTTAACCGTTCCAAACTGATCCTGACCCTTTTTTCAAGACCGTCCCCAAATTTTGTACAAGGGACGGTTTGCAAAAAAGTGTTATTTTTCTGAGATTTAGCATTATATGACATATTGAACGCAATGCAACCAAATGCTATATGCTTCGATAAATTATTTACTTGCAATTGTATTCAAATGATTTGAGTCTTCTAAACTCACAAATTATCATAAAAAAACATATTTTTAACAATGTGTTTCCCGTTTATCATTTTTTTGGGGGCGCGGTTGTTACACCTGCTCAAAAAAAAAAAAAATATGACCCAACACCATGTTTTCTAACAGATAAGTTGATTTCTAGACGATCAGGAATCAGGACGGTCAGGAAATTATGCAAGAGTTTCATGGCTTGAGACCTTGTAAATTTTATAAGGCTTTATATACTTTATCGCCCTTACAGTTTTTACTAGTTTTAATATCCCTAAACCAGAAATAAACTGCCAAATCTTGGGAGAAATACCCATTTATAAATTATTACTACCATTTTAATTTGAATAAAACTGATATATATATATATATATATATATATATATATATATATATATATATATATATATATATATATATATATATATATATATATATATATATATATATATATATATATATATATATATATATATATATATATATATATATATATATATATATATATATATATATATATATATATATATATATATATATATATATATATATATATATATATATATATATATATATATATATATATATATATATATATATATATATATATATATATATATATATATATATATATATATATATATATATGTTGCCGTGAAAGACCGAAATTTGGGGAATGTCGACTTTCACCGGTGAATGTCAACATTCACATAGTAGCTTGGTGTATATCCGAAATATTTGCTACATACCCTTATTTCTGACTTACACCTGTGAATATCGACATTCATCATGCACTAATGGTGAATGTTGTACATGTCGGAGATTTATATTTTTTCTCCGTAATTCAGTCGCTATAAAACGTCACAAGGGTGACGTACCTTTTGCACCGCTCCTTCTGAGAGGAGTGACCAATAATTTAAAACCCACAGTACATTCTAAATGAAAACGAAAATAATGGTAACAACAAAATTGCTTAATTATGTGATTCAAATCTTATTTATTGCAACAACTTAAACTATTATGACACTTTAAATTGCACAAGAGTTCTTTGATTTTACAACTGCATTTATTTGTGGAACACTTCCTTTTGCAATGACAGCGTGTATAGCCTTGCCCCCCGCTTCTCGAATTAGCTGAAGCTGCTTCTCTCAGCGACATTTCTTGAAAAGAAATCTCATCTATGGAAAGTAGCTTTTCTTTACAAATTACGAACTGATTACGTGTGTAAAGCTGCTTGAAGGTACCATTTTTATTTGCCAGTTTATGGAAGTCGGAGTCTTCTATTCCAACAATAACCGCTAACACATTTCGGCTATCTGTACGACCACGGTCGACATCAGAGACTTGTATTCGTACAGTATCACCAATTTGAGCAGGAGGACATTGTTTTTGTCGTTGTTGTTTTTGTTTTTGTCTTTGTCATTGTCTTTTGACTTACAATTCGCTTAAAAATTCACGCTTTAGTTCCTTCTTCCTCTATTGCTCCCTTACTGCTACTCAGCGCTATTTGAAAGATATAAATTTTCTAACATCCCAAATAATAATTTTGCGGGTTGAAGGCGTATTATATTTATAGAACCGAGGAAGTGTTATCAAGCTCCACAATGATGCCAAATAACTATTGTTGGGTCTTAATAAAGCCCAAGAAAATGTATAAATTTATATTTTCATAATTAATATGAGTTTGTTTATGTTCTTGGGTAGAAGTTTCCGCAAGGGGTGGAAGATGGTCTTGTCTCTCCATAGCTCGTCTTGCGAACCTGCGGACAACTCAAGTCTTGTTCCCAATTGCTTTTCTACATTGATACTTGATCTCAAACACTTTCTTAAAGTAACTATTAAGTGGTAATTAGAGGCGGATATCGTTCATAAAATGAATCCTTTCCTTATTGCGTCGTAACATAATATTTTTTATATAAAAGTTGTTTTTCTTCAAATTTATGGGAAATATTAGTGTATGGAAATGATCTCAAAGTGAATCAATAATAATAGAAAGCAAATAATGTAGGAAAATATAAAGGAATAATTTTCGAAAACCGTTCAGCTTAATAACATATCGATGTTAAATGTGTGCTCCTTAATATCGAGCAAGAAGTATCTAGTTCGATGTTAGCCACAGGAAGAACCTCGCCATCAAATCTACTATATCTTCAAACACAAATCGAATAAAAATGACCATTGATTAATCAAACGTGGAAGTAAATGCTTTCAAGATAAAGTTTCTTGATATTGAAATTAAACTTAACTTTCGAAGGAGGACCGAACGAATCATCTTCTGTAAATTCAATATACTTAGAAGCTACAGGAAAAAAAATATATACAAATACCTTTTATAATAATTGAGCCACAATAGAACTCTTGAAGAGCCGCAGTATATTCAGCTTCTGCTAAATTGGCATTAGCCAGTTATATAGGGTGTCCCAAAATTAACGCAAGATGTAAATTAAATAGAAAACACAGTTTTTAGTCTTCAGTTTGTTTTTTTGAATGAATCATTGAGTACATAGGATAGGGTTATTTATAGAATAAGACGTCGGGTAAATGGCCTCCACAGCTTTGCTGGCATATACGTATTCTTTTATCGAAATTTTCCCCGACGATTCTGCATAAATGTGGCTGAATTTCGTTGCTGCGGTGTCTAATTTACTCCAGTAATGCATGGGTAGTCGTGGGCTTGTTGATATAGACCTTTGACTTCAAATAACCCCATACCAGTATATATATATATATATATATATATATATATATATATATATATATATATATATATATATATATATATAAATATAAACCTTTATTGGCATTTTAAAAATAAACACTTAACAAACATTAGACCTTACAAGCTAGACAATCAACATAATAAACAATTTTTTTTTTCACATTACATTTCTCAAACGACACTTAGACTACACTGATCCGCCTTTGCTGCCTTTCCACTTAACAATTTTAGCCATTAGCGGCCAACCCT
Organism: Phosphuga atrata; assembly: GCA_944588485.1. Taxonomy (NCBI): domain Eukaryota; kingdom Metazoa; phylum Arthropoda; class Insecta; order Coleoptera; family Silphidae; genus Phosphuga; species Phosphuga atrata. The sequence continues at coordinate 77,546,465 of OX155894.1, forward strand.
GACCGCTTTCATCCATCAACGACTTCCAGCCTTTTCTAAGCTCTATCTTCTCAGTCGCACTCCACACACAACCACTACAGCTTGTACCCCAATGCTCCCAACTTTCTATGCCCGTCCCACATATACGGCAGGTTATCTCGTTTGGCGTCATCCAGTACCTCCTGCCCCTTTCTTCACTGCCGCATCTAAATCTGGCGATCATTATTTGGGGAACGTCAGATTTTCGGAGGTAATCTGGTAACTTTCCCAAAACAAAGTATATTTTGGTACTCGGGGTTGTACGATGCCTCTTCAATGCCCTTTAACCTTTCCTGCATCTCTATCTCAAACATTCTTTCTCCTACCATACTTTCTACATTGCTACATCTCTTAATCATTCTCTCCACTTCCACACCCGACCAGCCACCCCTTTCATACATCTTCCTTCTCTCACTCCCCCATATAGTTATCCTAGCATTACCCGTCCCTTCTTTCCTAGCAGCTTTGAACACTTCCTTTACGACCCTATCATCTCCCATTCTTTCTACCTTACATTCATACCTCGCAAACCGCGCTGCAGCCAGACTCGCAATTTTGACTGCACCTGTTTCTTGCATCACTATATACCACGGAGTTGATTTTTCCAGCTGCAGCATCCTTTTTAATACTTGTAACTGCATTATCTCTATCTTTTCTACCTCTTTCACACCCCATACTTCAGAACCATACATTAAAATACTACGCACACACACCTTCCAAATCATCATTTTTGCTCTGAGGCTTTCCTTGCATTCACTCTTCCATACACTCCAGAACTTGTTAGCAGCCACCCAAGATTTCTTTACAATGTAATTTATATGCTCCTTAAAAGAACCGTCCTGACTAAACATAAATCCAAGGTATTTGAAGCTGCTAACCTGTTCTATTACATTTACACCCCATTCAAACTTTTCACTCCTCCTTCTTCCTCTCTTTTGGAACACCACCATTTTTGTCGTCTTCACATTCACGACCAGCTTTCGTTTCATAAAGAACCCTTTCACCCGTCCAATCACCTCTCTCATTTCTGCGTACGTGCTTGCCAAGACAACTATGTCGTCGGCGTAGGCCAGACTCCACACTTTTTTTTTCCCGATTACTATATCACCTGCTTGACCCTTGCGTAATACCTCCTCTAAGTCTGCTATGTAGATGTTGAACAGCAGAGGACTTAGAGGACACCCCTGTCTTAGCCCTTTCGATACCTTAAAACATTCCGACACATTCTCCTCCACTTTTACTCTACAATACGTGCTCCTATACAAGCTCTTAATACTCTCCCGAACTGAACTCGATATCTTTTTCTCCTTCAGACACTCCCACATTTTCACCCTAATGATCGAGTCGTAAGCTGCCTTCAGGTCCACGAAGAGGGCATACACCTTCCCTTTCGGCTTTGTCAGTTCGTTCTGGACATCGTAATTGAGAGTAACTAAATGCTCAGTAGTTCCTCGACCATGACGGAACCCAGCTTGAACTTCCGGCAGAATACTTTTTACTTCAACTTCGCCTTGCAGTTTTTGCTCTAAAACCTTGGCGTATACTTTGTACGACGAGTCCATCAGTGTTATACCTCTGTAGTTATTTGTGTTCTCCCTATCCCCCTTCTTAAACACTTGTATTATTAATCCCTCTTTCCAACCGTCCGGCATTACTTTTTGACCTTTATAAATCCCGTTCAATTCTTTCAGTAGAATTTGTCGAATTCCGGTCGGAGCTACACTCCATGCCTCACTAGGAAGCGCATCCTGTCCCGGCGCTCTTTTGTTTTTTACTGCACGGAGGACAAACTCTAGTTCTTCATAAGATAGTTCATCTTGCCCTGGTCCCTGTACCGTCCTTTCAACTTTTTCATCGAGCTCCTTTCCCATCTCGTTGCCTAGAATACCTTCAAAATAATCTTTACATCGGACTATGGGAATATCTCTGATGAATTGGTTATATTGCTGCCTCCTCGATGCTAGGTATTTCCTTATCTCTGCCTCACTGCTCAGCTGCTGAACCCTCGCCATTTGCTGCTCATGCCATAGCTTCTCCTTTTCCTTTCCTAGATCTTTAGCTTCCTTTATAAGTTCCTTAAACTGCACATATGTATAATTCCCTTCTTTCCACCTTTTAAACGCATCTCTGGTTTTCTTCTTCACGAGGCTGAACTCCTGGTCGTACCAGCTCTTGGAATAACACTCTCTTACTACTACTTGTTTATATGTAAGCGCCCCTTTCACAAGTTCCATCAGATGACGTAGATCCTTAACTGCTACCTCTTGTCCAGCCTCTCTTGGTATAGCCTCTTTGTGTCTTCGTTCCATACACACATTCTTTTTATCCCTTTAATCCTATCCGCTACTTCCATTCGCTCCTTCCAGCCAATTTCCAGAGGCAGATGATCCGACTCTGTCCTTTCTCCTATCATGAAGCTCCCAATACTTCCTCGGGCTGCTTCACTCACAACTGCATAGTCTATTACCGAGGCACCTCTTCCTCCAATATATGTCAGTTCTCCCTCCCGATCATTCCTAGTACACCCATTTAGCACACTCCAGCCTCTCTCCTTTATCCATTTTAACCACATTCTACCTTCAGAGTTTATTAACTTATCCCTTGATTTTCTGTTTATCTCTTTCCCCTCCTCATCGAGACTGTCAATTTGTAGTTCCCCTATCCGCACATTCCAGTCCCCGGCTATAATTATCCTCTCGACACTGTCTACATTTATTTTCTCATTTAACTCATTTATCAAAGTGCGCAGACGATCTTTATTGTATATGAAGAATATTTTCCAAATCTGGTTGTTGATATTAATAGCTCGTTCCTGTATGCCTCCCATCTCTTTTCCTTCTCCAATCGCTACTTCGATCATACTCTTATGAACACCGGTAACAATACCTCCTTTTGCTCGCCCCATCTTTGTTAATCTGCAAATATGCATCATCCCTTAGGATGCTTTTGAATTGAAAAATCAGCATTCACATTGTTCAGTCATGTATTCAACGAACTCTCTTCGCTGTGCATAGTTATTGGGCTTCAGTTGTTGTAAAAATTGAATTTTGTAAGCATGGAGACGCAGATCTTTTGTGAGTATACACTGTAGAGAGCTTCTTGAAATTTCCAAGTTATCCACGATGCCGGAATTTTCAGCAACAATGCTTCGATATTGACATTTGAACGGCTAGTTTTTGGACGACCAGTGTGTTTAAAGTATCCAACTGATCCAGTCTCCCTAAATTTTTCAATTAATCTCTTCACAGTTGACGAAATTAAAACACTATTCCGACCATATTTTGTATTAAATTTTCGATCTGTGGTCGCCAAACTTTATTTTTTTTTTCATTATTTTTAAGATATTGTTCAATCATGAAAACACATTGTTGTGTCGTGTAACGCTCAATTTTTATTAACCCTAAACTCTTAGCTATCAAATTATTTCTTTTGCAAGGTTGCTAACAATTGACTGCACAAATGGCGGCAAATTCAAATTTTGCGTTAATGCGATCATCTTTGCGATCATCCCGAATTGGATAAATCCAATTCGATAGTCGTCCTGGAAAGAGAACAGTACATTAATAAAATGAACTCTTTCATTTTAACAGAACAACTAACTCCCTTGAAAAAGGATCCTACACAAAAATTCCAATTTCAAATTAGAAGTCTCTTAAAAAATATTACAACTTTGTTCTCCGAATTTGAGAAATTTAAAATCATAAATCAGAATCCCACAGCTCCCAGACTCTATGGTTTCATTAAAACTCACAAACCCGATTCTCCCATTAGACCAGTTGTCTCCTATATTAACAGTGTAGCAAGAGTTTTGGCAATTAAACTGAATACTCTTTTCAAAAAATACACCAAATTTACCCCAAAATATTCTGTAAAAAATTCACTCGCCCTTTCGGAACTCCTCAAACAAATAACATCCCCAATAAACTCCAAACTCGTATCTTTTGACGTGAGTAGTATGTTTTCTAATATACCTACTAAAGAGTGTCTCGAAATCATACAAAATTTAATTGATAAAGCTAATTGTCATCATCTTATAAAATCTGAACTTTATGAAGCCCTGGAAACATGTGTTAATCAAAATTACTTCAAATTTAATAACACTTACTATCAGCAAACATCAGGTCTAGCAATGGGATCGCCATTAAGTCCCCTTTTAGCCGATCTATTCATGTCAACTATCGAAGAAAAAATCTTCAAACTAGATTTCTCCAAAAAACATATTTCATTTTGGTATAGATATGTCGATGACGTAATAGCGTGTTTTAATGGTACAACACGTCAATTAGACCAATTTCTCAACCTAATAAACAACGTTCATCCCAAAATTAAATTCACCATCGAGGTAGAAACAGACAACAAAATAAACTTCTTAGACCTTACTCTGATTCACAAAAACAACAAAATAGAATTTGATATATACAGAAAACCCACCAATGTTAACTCTACAATCTCGTATTCATCATTTCACCCGATAACACACAAATTAGCGGCCTATCATTCAATGATACATCGAGCCTTTTCAATCCCCCTTTCCACAGAAAAGAGAATCAAAGAATTAAGTACCATCATTTCAATCGCTACAGAGAATGGTTTCCCAACAAAACTCATCCAAAACATTATCAATAATAAACGAACCCAATTCGCAATGGCCCAAATTTATCCGAAAACCTCAAATTCAGACAAAACTTTCATCTCCCTGACATATTTTGGCAAAACAAGCGAACACATCGCAAATGTCCTTCGAAAGCAAAATCTTCAGGTTGCATTTAAACCCTCCTCTAAGTTGGCCAACATATTGTTTAATGCCAAAGACAAAATCGATCCCATTAAAAAATCCGGCGTATACGAAATTCATTGTTCCGAATGCAATAGCGTGTACATAGGGCAGACAGGACGAAGTTTTGCAACACGGTTTTCAGAACATTCTCGCGCTTTTCGTCTGAAAAAAGACACTAGTTCTTTTTCAAACCATTGTCTCGAATTCAATCATAAATTCCCAGAAATAGATAATCTAAAAATCTTGCATAATTGCAACAAAGGCACGAAACTAAATCTCCTAGAGTCATTAGAAATTTTCAAAAAAACCCGTAATCCCTCAGTTAATCTCCTAAACGAGCAAACTGACCTAATATTTTCCCAACTTTTTAATCTCACCCAATCTCAAACAGATAAGTCCTCATCTTCGGAAAAACAACGCCCCCCCACCCCACCAAAACTATAAGGGTATATATTCAACTTTATCAATTTGTTAAGTCACTTGAAAATGACCGTCAAACGTCGAAACTCGAGTCGTGATATGTGTAGAAATTTATATAACTGTGAATAATAAGTTATATAATATTTTTACATAATATAAGTGTGGTAAAAAACAAAGTGAATTTTTCAATTCAATGTAAGTATGGATTACCACGTAGTAACTGTCGCAACCATCCTATTCATAAATATGACGCATTTTTGATGTATAAAGCATTTTTTGTAATAGTATGTTATTTGCCATAAAAATGAAACAATGTATTTATATAGTTTTCCCTTGGATAATAAAAGTGCGTTGTAATTTTAAAATCGATATTACAGCGCATTCAAAATAAATTTTGTTTAGATTAAATATGCACGAAGTTGTATCAAGGTGGTTTATAAATAAAGTGCAATTAATTAATTTTAAAACTAATGTATATGTCATTTTGTCGGTGTGCTGGATTTGTTCAATTTGATGCCGTGGATAAATACAATATTTATTGTTTCAATTTGTGTTGGCCGCAGTTGTCAGTGGAATCTAGTACCTCCGAAGTGGAACGAGCGAAAGGATCTGGAAGACGTGAAATGAAAAACGACTTTATTTTTTTCCTCGCGAGGGAAAGATGGGAAATTATTTATTAAGTAAGATATATATTTTTCTCGGAAAAATATCTACAAAAAAATTACTAAAGAAAAACATTTAAAAAATTATGAAAGGTTGCGAGATAATATTTTTTCTTTTATTAAAGTTCTTCCTTTCATAAAAGTTTATTCAATATTAGACAATGCTCATATCCTATAATACACAATGTAATGCTAATATACCACAATATACGATGTAATGTTCATATAATATAATACACAATGTAATACTAATATAAGATAAATATTATTGAGATTTCAATGAAAAGTTGATTGACGTTCAATTAACTTTCATTCTGGGCGATATTTATTTATATGTGCCAACGTATTTTATTTTTCTATTTTCCCTTTATATTTCTCAATTTTCATGCGTGTTTTAGAGTGACATGGACAAGTAGAAATTGCTGGTTTGATGGCAGGAATATGTAAAATTTCCTAGAATATGTTCGAATATATACGTTATTTATTGACCTATCCAGCTTTCAATATGTCAATAAATAATATTTAGAAAATATAGTACAAATTTGTGCTTCTCAGAAAACGGTGTAGGAATGAAATGACTACAAAATATCCTAACTGTTTATATTTTTTTTAAGTTTGGCCGATTGTGGATGGCGGGATACTAACAGCCCTTCAAACACTACGGCCTTTTACTAAACACTGCTTATTGTATTTTGATGTCATTTAAATTAGCGTTAATTAATTACACATTTGTGTTATGGTACAAATTCGCACGACACTCGCTCCCGGGATCGCACCCGGTTTGTATCCAGGTTTGTAGTTAACGCTCGGTAAATCCATATACTACGAGGACGACTCCGTACTATACAATAATTTAATAACTGATTTTTTTATATGAAAGGAATATTTAGTTATTATAAATAATTTTCTTGTACAGGTGAAATTTAATTTAGAAACTATTCGAAGAAGTCTAATTAAGCTATACAAGCATTAACATATACTATTTTTTAGTTATATATCAATCTATCTCTTTATGAATAATTTTCAAAGTGAGCAGTTCTAGACTATTTAGACAACCCAGACTATCAGAGTATCAAGAGTAAGAGTATCATTGGCATAAATGAGACTGTTATAATCAGCAGATATGTACCTTGTCCACCTATATTAACCTATTGGATTTTCTTGTTTTTCAAAATGTATTGAATTCCTATTAATTATTACTTTCTTTACAAATCCTGCCATGTTTTTCTTAATAAAATAACTTTAGAAACAATTAAGTGTTTTCTAAAACCGCTAAAATAAATCCAAACTATTGTTACATTTTCTATTGTTACAGAATTTGCAAACTTAATACCATAATACCATGTTGTTCTGTAGAATTAAACAACTGTTTTATACGAAGCCTTGGGTTTAAAACTTTATAACTTATTGCAAGAAAATTTTAACGAATCTTGAAATTATTTTAAGACAAAATATTTTGAACGGACGATTCCACGTCGTTCGTAGACCTCTCAGCAACGACAAATATTTCGTAAAAAGAAACTTCGGTTTTGGTGGCAAGAAAAGTTTGGTGAATTTTGAAACTAATTCAAAACAATTTTAATTGTGATTCAACTCCTTTGGATTACGTTTTTGAATCGTTTTAAATACACGGTCTATGTGCAGATCTAGAATTAAATATCGAATGCTACATGAAATATGTTACTAATTAAGCGTTTTTACTGGGATGGTAGATCCGGGTTTGAAAGTTCGGTTTTTGCGTTATGATAGGATTGTCACTTTATCCCGGCAGTTATAACTTTGAAGAATATCTTATTTTCAACAAAATACATTCAAATTTAAACCTCATTCAAATTCCACATGAGGATCATTAGTATTTGATGCTATTGAATCACTGGCGCTTCAGAAAATGTTTTAATATATCACATTATGCAACACTTGCTGCCTCTTCTTCCTTCATTCTGTCGTCAAATGGGCTCTAAGAAAGAACCATGTAGCGTTTAGATCTGATTATTTTGGCCATAACAAATCACCAAAACGCAAAGAACGTATAGCTTGTGGAATTAAGGACATCAATGTTAAAATGTTGAATTCCACACTAATTTCACATGACCTGCTTGTGGCGCCGATTCAAATTGTATGTTTTTATTAATACTGTCTTGCCGGTCATCGAAGATCGCCGCGGCGTTACAAAAAACTTATTGCCGGTCACCAGTTATCGCCGCGGCTCTACAAACAAACTTAGTGCCGATTATCGGTAACCCCTATGGTATTCAACGTGTTAAAATCGATAGATTTGGCAAAAAATAGCAATAAATTCAATAGAAGGAATAATTTATGGGCCAAGACCTGGCCCGGATGTAAAAATTAATATTATTAAGCAATGTGTAAAACAAAGCGCGAAGAGTAAGTTTTAAATTTAGCGTGAGACCGGTCATTCTTAAACGTTCGAGAAGCTTATATTGTTATTTGGAAGATCATATAAAACCATATAGCTATTATTCTTAAAATAGCTAAGCAAGACATGATACTACTCTGTGGGGACTTCAATGCAAAGTTTTGTAGACATCGAATATACAAACCCACCATAGGTATACATAGCCTACACACCACCGGTAATGACAATGCTATAAGGCTCATCCAACTAGCGGCTAGCAATAACATAGTAGTCAATTTTACAATGCTTGAACGCAAGTACATTCACAAATGGACTTGGATATCAAATGATGGTATCAGAAGGAATCAGATGGACCACATTTTAGTAGACGCGAGACATGCAAGCAACGTCCTTGATGTACGGAACTTGAGAGGTGCAGATGCGGACTCGGACCACATCCTAGTAAGAGCAAAGGTGAGAATGCGCATCTCTAACCACAAAAATAAAAGAACGGAAATATCAAATAGGTGGGAAGTATGTAAACTAAATGACGAAAAAACCAAAAACGAGTTTCAAAGACAAATATTGGAAAACCTTCCAGAAACCTATGAAGATGAGAACGTAAATGAGATCTGGAGTACAAGCGATCAATATCTAATGCGGCCAAGGAAATACTGGGCCCAAGACAAAAGAAGAAGCATAAGAACTGGTTCGACGATGACTGTCGGAGAGTATTAGAACATAGAGAAAAAGCCAGAATGCTAGCAATACAAGAGCCCATTGAGACAAACAGAAGATATCTCAGTGAAATAAAAAGGGAAGCCAGAATATTCATAAGGACAAAGAAAAGGAAACAGGAACAACAAAAACTAGAAGAATTTGAAACCAATTTCAGAGACAATCAATTAAAGTAATTCTATAGGAAGGCGGACGAAGCAAAATCTGGATTCAGACGAAGAACAGGGAATATCCTAAAGAAGGATGATGGGACTCTAATTACAAATGGGCAACAAATTATAACGGAATGGCATAACTACTTTAGTGGACTTCTCAATATTTAAGTAGGCGACAACCAAAATGCATAAGCTTACCACACGGCAGATTTTCTTGTAGAAGACCCCAACCTGGAGGAGGTCCAAAATGTCATAATGAGGATGAAAAACGGCAAAGCGCAGGGGAAAGACAATATACCAACGAAATGCATAAAATATGGAGGTGAAGATCTGCATTGGCATATACACCAGCTAATTACTACAATCTGGAAAAGGGAAGAAATACCGAACAATTTGAAAGAAAGTATTATAATCTCCATACACAAAAAGGGGGATAAAATGCAGTGCGCCAATTACAGGGGCATGTCATTGATAAATACGTCATACAAGATGCTATCGATAATTATCCTGCTGCGGCTAACAGCTATAGTGGAAGGCGTCGTGGGGGACTACCTGTGCGGCTTTAGAAAAAACAGGTCTACAGTCGACCAAATATTCCACAAATTCTGGAAAAGTGCTGGGAGTTTAATCAAAGGTTGCACCATATATTTATCGACTTTAAACAAGCCGACAGTGTCTTGCGAGTAGAACTTTGGCAGCAATGGCAGAACTATCAATCCCGCAAAGGCTAATTAAACTTACCCAAATGTGTGTAAATGGAACCAAAAGCAGAGTTAGAATTGGAAACACTGTCTCAAGCACATTTGACATAAACAACGGGCTGAAGCAAGGAGACGCACTATCTCCACTGCTCTTCAATATAGCACTGGAGAAAGCCATAAGAGCGGCAAATATTAAAGTGGAGATGTACTATAATGATGGACCTAAACTTGCACTTGCCTTTGCGGATGACATCGATGTGATGGCAAGGTCAGTTCTTAAAGTAAAAGAACAGTTCATCAATATAGAAAAGGAAACACTTAAAATGGGATAAGCCATAAACGAAACTAAGACCACATACATGTACGTGTCAAGGCAGGCTCAAAGAGATCGTATAAGCCAGAATGTGATGATTGGAGATTTTAATTTCGAGAGGGTGAATAGCTTCAAATATCTAGGAGCGGTAATAACGGCCGATAATGACATAACAGAAGAGGTCAAAGCCAAAATTCAGAGTGGCAACAGATGTATGTATGCTTTGGACAAAACACTGAGATCCAAACGTATTAGTAGAAGAGCCAAAATACGAATCTACAAATCGATAATACGACCGGTGGTTATGCATGGCTGTGAAACAAGGAGACTCGCAAAAGATAGCTAACGAAAATTGATAGTTTTCGAGCGGAAGGTACTCCGAAGAGTGTTAGGGCCGATACTGGATCCAGTCCATCTTGTCCACAGAACTAGAGAAAATTTCACTGAGTTGTACAAGGAACCCGATATTGTAAATGTGATCAAAGGGATGAGATTGAGAAGGGCGGGACATCTCCAAGGATTGCCGAACGAACGATCGGCAAAATTTGCTTGGGAGAACTACCTTGCTGGTAAACGACCACTGGGAAGGCCTCGAATGAGATGACGCGATAAAGTAATCAGCGACCTACGTACCATGGGACCGAGAGAGGTGGAGACGCATTGTGCAGTCAGCTAGAACCCACATAGGGCTATAGAGCTACGGATATATAAATAATAGGTTTTTAATAAATTTTGGAAGAACAAAAATGATTCATTCTGGTGTTGGTAAGTCTTCAAAAGAAAAATTTATCGTATTGATTCTTTTTTAAGGGGAGCACTTCCAAGTGTATTTACCATTGAAATTCAATTACATGTTTCTCCTAAACTACAAAAGATTTCAGAACGATTTTTGTATTATTATGTTTATAACACACTATCTTTTGTAGTTCAAGGAAAAAAGATAGATATTAAGATAGAATCCGACACCACCAAAATTAATTTAGCTTAATACTCTCGGTTTTCTAAAATTCCAAAATTATATTATGTATTATTATAGACAATTTACACACCTTAATTAAATAAATCGTCTTACTGTTACTAAAGTACTGTACTGGTTTAAAATACAATATCGAAGAAAATATTATTTCAATATACAGTATACTAGATAATCCGAACACCCAAAATTTTACACCGTTTTGGATTAATGAGGCGTTCGGATTATAGTATGTAGATATTTTGAAAGGTGTTTTTTAAAATGAAACAAAGATTTTTATAATTGAAAGTAAATACAAATTTGAATCTTTAAGTACATATGTATTACACTTTAAAAAAAAATCTAGCGTAGTGCTTTAACGAGTGGTTTTTAATGACTAAGTAAATGCTTTATCCCTCAACTTACGCAATAACATTTTTTCTGAAATTGAAATATCTACTTGATCCGCCCATTCCAAACATTCATTTAATGCAGACACAACTCGAGTATGAGGAATCCTTTCAATTGCTTCCGATTCCTCTAATACTTCTTCGGTTTCACTCTCAGTTTCATTTAGTATTTGTCTTACTATGTCTTCATCAGTTAAGGGCTCCTGACAATCAATGTTGTAATTACTTGATAAGAAATTGTTTATCTCCTCTTCTGAAAAGCCTCTGTTACAGAAAATGTTCAATGGAAGATCATCTTCAGGGTCAAAGTCATTCAGATCTTGGCCAGAACTTTCCTCTGGTTTGAATAACGAGGGCCACAGAGGCTTCCAAGATTTTTTGATCAGATTTGAGGACACTTGCTCTCAACATTGAGCCAGAGAAAATACAGCATCTTTCATGGTGGTTTTTTTAAGGATTTCAGATAATGTGTATTCTGAATCAACTTCTTGCTGACCAAAAACTTGTAATAGGAGTGTTTTTTGTATGTTGCTTTAATGTTGTGGATTACGTTTTGATCCATGGGTTGAATTAAGGCTGTACAGTTAGGGGCATGTATAGAACAGCGAAATTTTCGTCAATCTACTGAAGATCTTCTTCTTGTGGATGCGCTGGTGCGTTATCAAGAAGCAGAAGTGCCTTTAGCGGTAGGTTCTTTTTCGATAAATATTTCTTTACTTCAGGAATAAAATGCACCTTCAGCCAGTCTAAAAGTATTGCTTTTGTAACCCAAGCACTTCTTTGACCTGAGTAATGAACTGGCAATTTTTTAATTGACGCAAATGCACGTGGTCTTTGTGCTTTACCAACAACCAGCAAGGGCAGTTTGTGTGTTCCGGTTGAGTTCGCACATGGCATAAATGTGATCCTTTCTTTCGACATCTTTGAACCTACTCTCTGACCCAGAATCCAAAGTTTTATCTGGTAACAATTTCCAATACAAGCCCGATTCATCCGCGTTATAGATTTGATCGGCAGTTAAGTTTTTCTTCCTAATTATGTCTATGAATTTTTCCTGGAATGGTTTCACAGCTTCTTTATTATTCGACAGTTTTTCACCACTAAGTTTGAATAGGCGTATTCCATGTCTTTTCTTGAATTTGTCTAACCATCCTCTACTAGCAACAAATTCTCCTATTCCAAGTCTTTCAAGGAAAAATTTAGCTTTTTCTATCACTATGTCACGTCACAAGGGGACAGCTTTTCTTCGCTGCTATAAATACCACATAAATAAGGCATCTTCAAGCTGGGGGTTTTTAGGACCCTTTTCTGTATTTATCACAAATTATTGTATTTTGTCTTCCTTGCTTTTGATATCAAAAACAGTCGATTTTCCAACGTTATACTGATGCGCAATAGTTGTTAACGAAAAACCTTCTTTAATCTTGTCTAAAATCTCGCACTTTTGTGATGTTGTCAATGTCACATGTTTTCGCTTCTTTGATGTTGAAGCCATGATTAAAAACGTACAAAAATATTTAGAGAAAAGCACAAAGTAGCCTAACGATGCGCGGTGAACGAGAATTCGACGATTGATTTACCCACAGTGAATGAGACAGCCAGCCCTACATGGCGCTGCGATATTCTGCGAGACATCGACTTGCACGCGCAGGGGGTGGTCGTTCGGATTATAGAGGCGTTCGGATTATCGGGGGTTCGGATTATCGAGGCTCTATTGTATTATATTTGCCACTCCAGTGAAGGTGAGTTGTGCAATCATTTGGCAAGTCAAGAAGTTCTGTTTGCTGGTATCTATTTAAGTTCGTTAATTGCATCTGTTTCTGTTGTGATCATATCGTATCTATTGTTTTGTTCATATCGGTTTAGACAGGAATAAATAAACAAATTGTACCTTATCAAGTAAGTGCGTATAGTATGCAGAATTAGTTTACTTTGCGAAATGTTACAAAATTATTTATTGAATATGAAAGAAATTGATTGTAAATGATATTAAATAATTTACAACGCAAAAGATATGTTATTGGAGTCGACTTATAAACATAAAAATAAATTTAGCAATTTAGACTAGCAGTTAACTGTTCACTGCAAAATGCAATTGATAATAAAACCAAAATAAATTTTATTTTACGAAATACTAAACTTTTCCATTACCATTAATTTTCATAATAGAAGCGGTAATAAAAGTAGAATGTACTGCACACAAGCTTCCAAATTGTGTAAAAATAAACTTCCAATTTAAGTAGATTTAGAAACGAAATTTTAGTATACTAACGAAGAGGATGATTACGACTGTTACTATATGGTAATGGATGTAGCCAGAGTTTATTTTCGGGGCGTTTGAAGAAAAAACAAAAATACGCCAATTTACTTTTTACAACTGACACACAAGGGTTCCTACACTCCACATCTACCATGTTCTATTGAAGAGAGTCGTCTCCCCTTATTTCAATATAATATTTATGTTATATTTTGTTAAGTTTCGAGGGAGTTTATATTATATTTTGTATTTTCGATTATTCCAGTTCTAAATACAGGTGTTTTGCATCTATAGACATTATATTTACTGGAATTAATTAAGTTTATTATCTTTTATATTATAACATTTCTATATAGAAAATACCTCTCACTACCTGGGAATTTTTAATAAATTTATTAATAGAATATTACTACTGAAATAATTTCTTTCGAGAACAAAAATCGAATTTCTAAAAGAAATGCTTCATAAATATTCAGGAGAAACAGCTAATTGTTAAATTATATTTTAGCATATTACATTCACTTTTTACATGTTTTATGTAAGTTAAAGATCATGGAAATTTTTCAGATATTTCAATTCAAAATTAGATAATATTATTTAAATAATAATAAATAATAGACACTAAGTTTCACAAAGTGATCCTATAAATTTTGTGAAAACCTATCAATTTGTGAAACTTATACATAGTGTCTATTATTTATTATTCTTTTTATATGTGTCTTAGTTTCTACAGCTGAATCTTTTAAATTTATATTATTTATTTTATATAAATATATAATATTGACAAATTTAGGTGAACTACTAGAATTTCAGTCACGAACTAATCAAGACACACATTTCCTTTGTATATATCAGTAGTTGCAAACGTGGTCGATATTTCCCAGGATTTAATTCGAGCTCTTTAATTGACTGAGTGTAAAAATATAAAAAGTAGTTTATGACACAAGTGTGTGAAGAAGGTCTTTTGAGCATGAGTTGCGAAGTTTAATCATGAGCCGAATTCGAGTGGTTTAATCGCAATGAGTACACAAACGCCTTTCACACACGTGTGCCATACATTATATTATCTACGAAGCATTTTAAAATACAGTTCTGAACCCACAAAAAAATAATTGTTTCTTACCGAAAATACTGAAAAACTATATAATTTTGACAGACCAAATACTTCAAATCACTGACGCAATAAGGTTAGAACGTTCAGCAACCCCCCCCCCCCCCCCCCCTGTGAAAAACCTAGCTAACTAGTAAAAACGCACAGTGTCTAATATTTTTGTCTAATATTTGGTTGGCAACACTATTTGGTCCTTGTCGTTGTAATCTGGGTTAATCTAGATTTAATCTAGATTAGGTTATGGTTAAGTTAAGTTATATTCTCTCTCTCCAATGGCGCTACAGCCCGAAGCGAGCCCTGGCCTCCACCAAACGTTGTCTCCAGCGTTCCCTTTCCTCTGCCGCCGCCCGCCAGTTCCGCACCCCCAGCATCTCTCTAGCATCCCTTTTCACACTTTCCTCCCATCTCGCCCATGGCCTGCCCGCTTTCCTTCTACCTTCCGGCACTCTGAGTATTTGTCTCGGCACTGCTGTTGGAGCCATCCGGCACACATGTCCCGCCCATCTTAGCCTGCTTAGTCTTATGTGGGATACCACATCTGGGCTTTTGTATAGCTGATATAGTTCGAAGTTGATCCTAATTCTCCAGCCCTCTTCGCTGTTAATTGCCCCATAAATTTTCCTCAGGATCTTTCGCTCAAAAATCTCCAGCATCTTTTCCGATTTCTGGGTCAGCGTCCATGCTTCGCTTCCATATGTGAGGATGGGTCGTATAATTGCTTTATATATATTACACTTCGTTTGTCTGCTAGCTAGCTTCGAGTTAAGGATGGATTTAAGAGTGAAGTATGCCCTGTTGGCTTACATGATTCTATGTTGTACTTCCACCCCTTCGTCGTTCTGATCCGTGACGGTTGATCCCAGATATTTAAAGTTGTTGACGACTTCTACAGTGTACTCTCCCATATCCAGATTATTTACTGCATGTACTGGCGCTCCCGGTCTTACCATCATTACTTTTGTTTTATCCTTGTTTATTGACAGACCTATCTCCTTGGCTCTCTTCTCCATTTTACCGTAAGCATCTTTCATTGCCGTTAGCGATCTACCAATGATGTTTAGGTCGTCAGCATAGCCCAAAAGTTGCGTGGATTTATTGTAGATGGTACCGTTGCATTCTATCTGAGCTTTCCTTATAGCTTTTTCGAGCGCGATGTTAAATAATATGGGTGATAGACTGTCTCCTTGTCTCAGACCTGTAATGGTTTCAAACTTGTGCGATGTCGTTTTTTGGATACCGACTTGGTTCCAAGTCTTTTTTAACGTACAATTTACCAATTTAATGATCTTTTGTGGTATCTCGAATTCTTCCATTGTCTTCATGAGAGTTCTTCTATCGATAGTATCATACGCTTGTTTAAAGTCTACGAAGACCTGGTATGTGCTGATGTTCATTTCCCATGTCTTTTCTAGTATTTGTCTGAGTGTAAACATTTGGTCAGTCGTCGACTTTCCTTTCCGGAAACCTGTCTGATACTGTCCTATAATGCTCTCTGCGTACGGTTGGAGTCTTCGTCCGATTATCCATGACAGCACCTTGTAGGCCTTGTAGGTGTTAAGAAGAGTTATACCACGATAGTTCTTGCACTCCAGTCTGTTTCCTTTCTTATAGATAGGGCATATCTTCCCCTCCCGCCATTCCTCGGGTATCTCTTCTGTCCTCCAGATTCTTCCTATCAGCTGGTGTAAAGCACAGTTCAGAGCGTCTCCTCCCATTTTGATCATTTCAGATGGTATCATGTCCGGTACCGGTGCTTTGTGGTTCTTTAGTGCCTTTATCGCCTCGCTTATTTCTCTTTGTGATGGTTCGTTATCTTCTCTCAGATCTCTTACTTCTGGTGTGTGAATTGGGTCGTCTTCAGCTGTTTGTCCGGTTAATTCCACTCGTAGTGAGGTATTCAGGAGTTCGTTAAAATATTCCGCCCATCTACCTACCACTTTACTTTCTTCAGCCAGTAAGGTGCCCTCTTTACTGTTGATTATTGTTGCTCTGGGCTGAAATCCATTTCGCAGGTTGTTCACTATCTTGTAGCATTCTCTAATTTCGTGTTTCTCTTGGTGGTGTTTAATCTGTGCCACCTGGTCGTTAAAATGGGCCCGTTTCTTCTTCCGAAATAATTTGGATGCTTCCTTTCTTTGCTTGTTGTATTCAGCTTGTTGGGCTCTCGTGGGTCTCTGCAAATTCTCTGCCCTAGCTTTCTGTTGTTTCTCGCGTGCTTCTTCACACTCTTCATCGTACCATTGGTTTCGTTTTTTCCTATGGACTTTCCCGAGAGCCTCCTCTGCCGATTCCTTAATCCCCTTTGCAATTTCCGTCCATTGTTCTTCAATACTATGATTTTCCGTCAACACTCCTAGTTTTTCGGCGATCTTTTCTTCGTATCGTTGCCTTACCCTGATTAAGTTCAGTTTTTCCACATCCCATTTTTCTATTCCGCTGTTTGCTGGCTTTTTCGAGTTGGCTAGCCTTTGTTTTAATTTAATCCTCACCAGTTAATGGTCCGAGTTGCAGTCTGCCCCTTTGCAGCTTCTGAAGTCCTGTATGCTGGACATAAATCTTGTGTTAAGTTATATTAGAGCCAGATAAATCCAGACTGATAGGCCCTGACTTTTTGATTCAAAATAAAAAAAATTAATTCAATTTTAATATAGGTCAGAAAATGTATTTTCACTACGTGTTTGTACTATGTTTTTTGTCTAGTGACGCGAGTTGTTGCCATAGATACAACAAACAGAAATCGTTTAGTAATGAAACTCCCTTTGATTTACATTGGCTTTTTACGCCCGATTTGGATACTTTTACACACGATTATAATAATGGCATCCTTCACATACAATAATATAATACACATTAATAAATACATACACACGTATTTATTAATGTGTATTATGTGTATATATTTATTAATGTGTATTTATTAATTTATTTATTTTAGTGTGCGAGTAGATGAACATTATTTTATAACGAATGTGTAATTTGTTTAACTTTGGTTTGATCATAATTTTTTGTTTTTTTTTGTTTTTATATAACATTGTTACTATTTTAGCTTTCGTCAATTAGTGGGCTAAATTGCAACAAGTACCTTTTATATACTAGGTGAGCCATTGAAAACGAAACAGAGGGATTTTCGGATAGTTAAAGACGGTTTCTCAAAATACGCTCGGATTCTTCAATTTTGTTTGTGAGGGAGGACACCTTTTACAAGAAAATTTGTAGCCAAATCACTCAACCGGAAGTCGAAACTGGAAACAGGAATTCGAAACCGGAAGTCGAAACTGGAAGTCCCAAGGTCAAGGTTAGGGGTCAAGGTTAGGTTAGGGGTCAAAAAAAAAACTAACCTAACCCCTTCGCGCTGGGACCACAACCCCTGAAATTTTAAATGGCACGGTGGGGTAAGTGATACCCCATTTGATAGCCCTTTTTGCCCTGAATTCTGAACGGTTAACATTTTCCAAATTTATCGATTTGTTGTCGAGATTATTTAATTTCAAATTACGAACGCGTTCTAACGAACAGAGAGTAGGGAAAGATCCTTCGTTCTGACGCCTCCACCTCCACTCTCATGCGCATGCGCGATGACCTTTGACCCCTAACCTAACCTTGACCTTGACCCCTAACCTTGACCTTGGAACTTCCGGTTTCGACTTTCTGTTTCCGATTTCGACTCCCGGTTTCCGGTTTCGACTGCCGGCCGCCATTTTCGGAACTTCCAGATGCGCGGGAAAATTCAAAAAATAAACGCGAGACGGGGAAATTCAAAATTAGATCCTGTTCAGATAAATGAGGTGTGAAGTTGGTTGCATACATCAACGGGACTAAATACATGACACTAGACAGACGAGGCTAGAGCCATGGGACTAAATACATGAGACTAGATAGACGGGACTAGATACATGAGACTAGATACATGGGGGTACATGGGGCTAGATAGACGGAGCTAAATACATGAGACTAGATAAGACTGAACTAAAATATATAAGGGATTGTTTAATTTAACTTAATAATCTACGTTTTAATTTTGATTACTGCTCTGACTTGTTGATTAGGTTCGACTGGATGTTTGCTAGCAATAACAACTTCCTGTTATCTTATCAGCGGTGAGCGAGTGTTAGTTTCCAAGAGAATGAAAGGTTGTAAAATAAAGAAAACTCCACATAAAATTTATGGTTTTATTAAATTCTAATAATAATACATTTAAATTTACATCAAAACATTTAAATACTTATATAAACATTTCTTGCAATACATATAGAATAGTCGCTAATATGATTTATACATACAATGGTTCATTTTAATTAAATTTTTAAATTAATTTTCGAACTATTCCCGACAATGGGGTGTATTCAACGGCAGCTTCACACAAAATAAGGCAATAGGCTCGAGTGTTTGGCTTGAATGCTTGCGTAGCTTCAAATTCAATTTTTAAATCAACAGCAGATGATTTAATACTCTCATTTTGTTTAGATACATCAAACACAAAAAGAACATGATCCTTGAATTGAATCATATCTAATATCGGCTCATTTCTGCGTTCATAGTAACTGCTTTGGAAAGTGGCATACATGTAATAAAGTTGTGCATAATCACCACTATCCATATTAATATTTAAGCTTTCATATGGATATGAATCCGAGTTTAGGTCAATTTTCATATTTCGCAGCGATGCATTATCAAATTCGGACGTGTTTTTTACATGAGCATCTCTTCGCCCCTCTTGCAGTGCAATTATAACATATCGAGGCTTCTCCAGAGTTGTAGATGTTTTTACAGACCAGATATCTCTGTCGGTATTTTTTAAAGCAGGTAGTTCATGCAACTCCCACCTACGAAACGGTTTGAATATCGGCTTATCTTCTTCGAGTGTATCCAATACATTCAATCGAGCTTCGTCGTTGAGTTGGATATGGGGAATTCGCCAGTAAATTTGATCAATATTGAATCTTATATTTGCATCTCCTTGGTAGCAGTTCACGTCAGTTCTAGCTCGTAGTAGAATTAATTCCTGCTTTACATTAATTAACATTTTTGTATAATCCTCAGCAAAACCCAATAAATATTTCAATGGAATTAGAGCATAGAACTTTCCGTTATTATCAAAGTATGTAACATTTGTAGGATTTTCAGCCCAGCCGCAAAGGTCGAGTATATGCTGATCCCGCTTGGTATTGGAGAGTAATCCTTTTATCGTGCTTGTAATTCCTACATCTCGATTCTTATCTACTTCAACTCCATTCAATTCATAGCGAATTTCATCAAACAAAAACGCTTAAGCGTTTTTCACAAGTTCAAAGTTATGTGCAGGTGGAATGAGTTTCGGAAAATTAACGGTTCCGCTTACAAAAATATAACTTTCGCTAGGATAAGTGTAAATATCCTGGTGTTGGATCCTAATACGAATCTCATCATTGTTTCCATAATTTTGAGCTATAGGGTAATACGTATGAAATTCACTCTTTGTAATAGTATCCTCATGGTCAACTTCTGCAGTTCTAATCGGTTGTGTAGCGTGGGGTCACATAGACCTCACACCCTGTTTAGCGTGGGGTCACATAGACCTCACACCCTGTTTAGCGTGGGGTCACATAGACCTCACACCCTGTTTAGCGTGGGATCACATAGACCTCACACCCTGTTTAGCGTGGAATCACATAGACCTCACACCCTGTTTAGCGTGGAGTCACATAGACCTCACACCCTGTTTAGCGTGGGGTCACATAGACCTCACACCCTGTTTAGCGTGGGGTCACATAGACCTCACACCCTCATTGATGCAAGGAACTCTGCACGATATAAATAGGGTTGGATAGCATTTATAATTTAGTGTTAACGCTGATGTTTTACTATCAAGATGGGGATTGTATTTGGTGAGAAGCGTGCCCGTAATAAAACCATCTATTGGACTCCACTTAGAATATCTACTAGTTTATCACCATCATATAAGACGCTTCATAGACGTCAAAAGAATAAAGTTGAGAGTTTTAATGGTGACTATGATAATAATAGAGCAAAATATGCACATATTCCTGATTCAATAAACCAATCAGCTGTTTGTTCTTCCAACGCTAAAGATAGTGAACATTCCCTCGAGAAAACGGATGTTAAATGTCAAAAGAATAAAGTTGAGAGTTTGAATGCACATGTTCCTGATTCAATAAACCAATCAGATATTTGTTCATCCAATGCTAAAGATAGTGAACATTCCCTCGAGAAAGCGGATGTTAAAAGACGGTGTGTTGGTTGTTATAAAGAAAACCGAATGATATTTGGAAGACAAAAGGCCTCAAGTAAAACTAGTTGTGTAAAGTTTCGCTGTAATATGTGTGCAAGTCATTATTGCTTAAGCTGCTTCTTCCGAACGCATAACATATACAAAGCATGACCACTATTTGTATTTAAATTTATTGATGTAAATTTAATTGTATTATTATTAGAATTTAATAAAACCATAAATTTTATGTGGTTTTCTTTATTTTACAACCTTATCCATCTAGCTCCGTCTATCTAGCCCCATGTACCTAGCCTCATGTATCTAACCCCGTCTATCTAGTCTCATGCATCTAGACTCGTCTATCTAGTCTCATGTATTTAGCTTCGCCTGTCTGGCCTCATGTATCTAGCCCCATGTATCTAGTCCCGTCTATCTAGTCTCATGTATTTAGTCCCGTCTATCTAGTCTCATGTATTTAGTCCCATGGATCTAGCCTCGTCTGTTTTTAGTCCCTGCATTTAGTCCCGTTGATGTATGCAACCAACTTCACACCTCATTTGTCTCAACAGGATCTACTTTTGAATTTTCCGCCTCGCGTCTATTTTTGAATTTTCCCGCACATCTGGAAGTTCCGAAAATGGCGGCCGGAAGTCGAAACCGGAAACCGGAAGTCGAAACCGGAAACAGGAAGCCGAAACAGGAAACCGGAAGTCAAAACCGGAAGTTCCAAGGTCAAGGTTAGGTTAGGGGTCAAGGTTAGGTTAGGGGTCAAGGTTAGGTTAGGGGTCAAAGGTCATCGCACATGCGCATGACAGTGGAGGTGGAGGCGCCAGAACGAAGGATCTTTCCCTACTACAGAGAATAGTTTCCCAACATAACAACATATAATAAATGAACTAAATTAACCCAAATATATCCAATTGGCTCAAATATATCCAAAAATCTTAAATTAAAACAAAACTTTCAACTCCCTGACATATTTAGCCAAAACACGCGAACAAATCGCAAACGTCCTTCGAAAGCAAAATCTTCAAGTAACATTTACCTCCTCAAAGTTGTCACACATATTGAACTTAAATCGACTTCCTCAAAAAACCCAACTTATAAGAAATTCATTGTTTAGAATGCATTAGCGTGTACGTAGGTCAGATAGGACGAAGTTCTTCAAAACGGCTTTCAGAACATTCTCGCACTTTTCTTCATAAAAAAAGACACTAGTTCTTTTTCAAACCATTGTCTTGAATGTAACATCATACTTTGAATGATATTTTCCGGAAAATAGATCTTAAAAATATGCCATAATTGTAACAAAGGCCCGTTATAAGACCCCCTTAATAATCTAAGGTCATTATAAATTTTCAAAGAGGGCCGTAACCCTTCCGCTTATCTCCTTAATTAGTATAATGACCTAATCTTCTCACAATTTTTTAATTTCGCTCAATCGTCTCGTCTTCCTAATTGCAAAACGGCCCCTCGTCCTCCCAAAAAATCCCTTAGTATAAATACATTCCAACATCAATTTGGAATTCACTTGAAAAAGCCCTTTAACATTCGAAACTCGAGTCGTAATAAATGTTTATATATATATATATATATATATATATATATATATATATATATATATATATATATATATATATATATATATATATATAACTGTAAATAACAAGTTATATAATATTTTTACATATTACAAGTGTGATTAAAACATAGCCAATTTATCAATTCAATGTAAGTGTGTATTACCACGTAGTAATAGTCGCAACCTACCTATCATTAAATATTTATATATTTATCTACGACCACTATTGTAAATGCCCATTATCGTACAGTTCGTGGACTATGTAAATACATCATAACACACACGTATGTAATAGTCCGCGATTAATGTTATGTAATGATGGAATATGAAATCACCCATGAAGGTTTGGTTTACGATTCGTCGATTGGTTGAGAGCTGCACGTTGATACTCTTTTTAAATATAGTACTCCGTAATTTTCAAACAATCATTATACGTCACATCATTCACATAGAAGTCATTGATTTCGTTTTTTTTTCGTTTATTAGAATTGGTAAAACCATCCTACGTTATATTCCGATTGTTCCGATTGTTTTAAGTTTGTAAGATATAAACTTTATTGCACCTGGTTTCTCTCCTCTACATATAAAATATAATAAATATTTATATATTTACTTTGTTAACATTCATGTAATGATATTAATAACCAGATTAAGTTACTCCATATTTTGGGAAATTTTAATAATGATAATAATGGTGTAGAATATTAAAGCTAATAGTCCTCTTTAGGAAAGAGGTAAAGATTAAAGAAGGCAGCAAAAGGTTCAAAACCTGGGAAGCACTGCTTGATAACAGAACGAGAAATCCCCCCACTGAACAACTGCCATTAGACCATGATCTCAAATGGCCTGTATAGAGGACTTTAAACCGCCTTCGAACTCAAGTAGAAAGGTGCAAGGAAAATCTATGTAAATGGGGGTACCAAGAGGGGCTTAGTATCTGCGAATGCGGCCAAGAGCAAAGGATGATTTGCTCATCTGTTCAAACCTGAAAGAGGCATACACTCTAGAGCACCTAGCATTAGCTAGCTACTCTAGTAGTAATGATCTGTGCAACCCTTTGTCAAATTAAAAAGTTCAATTTGTTGCTTTCAGTTTAGATTAATTAATTTTAGCTATTGTTGTTGTTATCATATTTTATTTATAGTTTGTTTTCGAATTAACTTCACGGCTAAATACATATCATACAGGAATAAATGAATAACTTGACGCCTAATACCTATCAAATATACGCTGAGTTTATAAATTCACTATGTGAATTAATTGTGGTTAAAACCATGAATAATAATAAATAATAGACACTAGGTGTAAGTTTCACAAATTATATACCTAGTGTCTATTATTTATTATTATTTTTATGATGTTTCACCTAGTGCCCACAGCTGAATTTTTAAATTTTATAGAACCATGAAGTTAAAACCACGTAGTAACAACGGACGCAACCATCCGATTCATCAAATAAATGTACTTGTCTAAATACTTCGCGTACTTATGCAAATATTAACAATATTTTGAATTTAGAAGATGAAATAATTGATGAATTTCTTTCAAGAAAAGAAAAAAGTTTTTTTAAATTATGCACAGCAATGAATATTTATGAAAATGGCAATTGGCATTTTTATTATGAAATTCTGTTTATGAATATTAAAAAGTGTTATATTCACCTTTTATGTACATATTTCAAGTGAATTAATTAAACTGTAAATTTTTATATAATTTTGAATAGGTAATTAGTGAATTAAATTTGACCAAAAATCAAGACGAATAATTTATTTAAATCAAATTAATTTATAAACTTTAAATCTGCGTAGAATACATATATGAATTTAATTGAATGAATTATTAATTTAATAGTTTGTTTTTTGTATAAATGGTGATAATTTCATAACATTATAAATAACTTTCTTTTTAAGAAATATATTAATAATCATACTAATATAAAGCTAGAACATATATCTTTTGAAATAAACATATTTTGAAAAACATGAACATGAAAAACACAGTGCAAAGAGACAAATATTTCCGATATATGTCCTCGAGAAACAAGGGAATTTCTAAAAAACTGCATCTAAAATCTACAAAGCCATATGCCGACTTATCTTAGACTGTGGACACATAGTCCGGAATAACGCACGCATAATCATCATACTAATATAAAGCTTGAACATATTTCATTTTAAATAAACATATTTTATTTCAAATTTGCTATTTAATTTCAAATTTGCTATTTTATTTCAAATTCAATTAATTAATCAAATAATCTTAATTAATTTTCAACTTAGTTAATTTTCAAATAAACAATATAAACTGTCTTAATTTAAGAATATGCAAATAAGATTAAAACGAAATGTTTCGAAATACAAAAGTTTACAGTCTATTTGAATTTTACAAAATTACATTTTATTTTCTTGTTCAGATTTAGAAAAAGTTTTCTGAAATTTAAATTTGATATTAAAATTCTTGTCTTCTATATGAAAGTTAAAATTTTCTTAAGCAATTTCTTCGCAGTGTTTTGCTAAACTTAACATTTCAATGAAGAACTGCTATAAAAAATCCCTCAAATATTATATTTAAATTCCATATAAAAGCGATCTGGTGGGAACTTACCGGAGGCGAAGTCAAAATTAAAATAGCAGCACTCAAGTTCTTCAAATTCAACGTGTTCTTATCCTCCTCCTCCGCATCTTCAGGTCCGGGAATCTGCACGGAACTCTGACGAGAAGTTAAGGACCTTTTAAGCGCTCCATTTGGGACCACGTGCGAGGACGCGCGACGAAACGGACACGAAGCCATGCTATTCGCCAGTAACTAAACGGACATTATCAATTTAAATTATAGTCGTATTCTAATTCTTATTTGTAAATTTGCGTGGTTCGGCACGTTTCAGGCCGCGCGCAACGTGACGGCGCCGCGACGTTTACAGAACTGGATGAGGCGCCGCCGGAATCTCGCTATCTCCCGACGCCAGCGCAGTGTTCCGATCATCACCATCGAATATTTATTTTGTTTCGCCCCAAACACAGAAAAAGTATTGTATCTGAAAAGTTAAATAATTGTTTTCTTTGTGTGATTCATTCATGTTCCAGATTAATAAATCTGTAGCGTTGTGTCAAAGATATTGGACGTGATAAGAGCAATAGTTTGTATGGAAACAAATCGCGAGAGCGATAAATATACATTTGGCTAAGAATGGAGATAGTCAATTTAGATCCTTCCCTCGATTTGCACGCTGCTTTCGTTTTGAACATTTTAATTTCGATTAGTGTGTTTATTTCAATTATTTCAAACGTCAAAGTCATATGTCTTCTGTTTCCGATCTAATGTAATCAAACATCGACTTCTATTTCAATTGGTGTGATTACAATTTAAATTTGTCCGTCCATTTCTTTCAATAATCTTAGTTAAGTGCCTAATTATTTTTTTACTACTCATGCGTTAAAAGTACTATCTGCCGCACGTTTTTTAGTTAAATGCCATTTATAGTTGTATTAGCACATAACTTGGGTAACGCAAATATTCAAGATCGCCAAGTTACATTAAAAAAAAAACAATTAAATAAATAAAATAAACACAGTCAAGACAATATTAAAAAAGTGAGGTGAAAGTGAATTTTTTCTTTACAAAAAAAATTGAAATAAAAAAAAAACGTTTTAAAATCAGTAAGCATTCTTATGACGAATCCACCACCACCGGAGACAATAGAAAAAACAAATTCCTCATTTTTGATACTTTTTTTTTGTGGATCCAGGATCCCAACTTGTAAGATACGTCCCCTCAAATGGGCAAAGAAAAATATTATCTGCAACACGGGCGGTATTGCCAATTGACCTCTGGAGCGAATATGCGCTCAATTTTGCTCTCATGACTAATTGACAGCTTATCGTCCTAGTTGCAAAATATACTATTATTAAACACGATATAATATAAAGTCATTAATGTCAATCAAGGATAAAGACCCAAAACATCATACTAGGGTTAGGTCGTCAAGTTAGGTCTCGCAGTACAAGTCACCACCGAAATCTACTATCTAGGTCGTCAACAGTTTTTGACGAAGAACTGGATGAGTTTTTAATGTCTTAATTTTCTTAAGACACTCAAAAGCTCAAGTACAATGGTTAAGAATTGAACTGGACTCGTTGGTTGGTTGCGCCTGACTGTTGAACTAAACTGGAGTCGACTTGCTGACTGGTTGCGCCTGATTGTCTTTATTGACTGTCTTGTTTATTCGGGGGTCCAGGTATTTATACTTTGTCCAGGTATACTGGTCCCTCATCTGGGAGGTGATTATTTTTCTACATTCGGCTATTTGTTGTTTTTGGCGATTACCGATTCTCGTGAAAAATATCTTGTCGTAATTTCCCCAGCAGCCAGTTAAACTAGACGTCCACGAACCTACAATGCAATGGGCAATAAACATATATGCACTCTTTGGAAAAATTTTCAAAAATATGTCAAGTTCAGTCGACTGAGAATTAACGTTTTGTAGAAGCACTTCAGGATTCCTAATAGTTGGAATTTTCAATCGTGGAACATAATTTGGTAAAATTGGAGACCATAAAACTGTTGGATGTAGCATTTGGCAAACAGGATCTTGGTTTTTTGTAATTTCAGCATCATCATCACTAGAATTAGAATTTCCAATTTCTGCATCATCATTACCTGAATTAGAATTTTAGTCGTCATCCAATTTACCTTCGTCTTCTTGATCAGATTCACTTTCAACCCAGCCAGGATCATCGTCTCTAGGACATTTATATGGTCCTCCTCGCTGGTGTAGTTGACCCGGGTTCGAATCCTGGTCGGGCAGACAACAACTAGGGCGGTTTTCACCAACCGTCCGGAATGAAAGCAAAATATGCGATACCGGGGTGGCGCATACTAAAAAGCCAAGGTGGAATAGGGTGTTTATTGACAGCTTCCCCCAAACCACTTTTAGTGGGGACATTGATATGGATCATCATCAAGTAGATTTATATTTTCGGAAATTTCCTCAACTTCTTTTTGAGATGGTATTCTCTTTCTATCCATTCAGAAATTTAAACAAAAATCGACTTGTAGAACTACTGGGACATATTAACCTACCGCACAATGATGCGTGTTATAAATGACTTACCTTTTCGTAGGAAACAAATAACTTTGAAAACTCTCTCGAAAAGTAATATAATTGACTGAAGTTTCAAGTCAACTACACAAATAACACACTAATAATTGTGGTTACAACGCAATACGCGGCAAATTGTATCAGATCTGTATGCATGTTACGGTAAAATTACAAAATCGGCAAATGTAAACATTTACTGGTATATGTATACATCTACCAATTCGATAGGTAAATGTGAGTTTAAATCTGAGATCAACTTTATATATTTATACTTTACACATTTGCCGGAAATAATTAGTAAATGTAAGTTGTTGAACTCACATTAACCAACCAAGAGGGTAAATGTGTACATATACCGGTAAATGTGTACATTTACCAAACTACGTACTTTTACCGAAACATGTTTACTGTACTGAATTAGTCAGATTACAGTTATACTTGGGCGCGTTTATCCCAACAGTGTACATAATATTTGCTCTGGGACATATTATCCCGTTAGTCTCGAATGGATTAAGCAAATTAAGCCCCCTTATGGATGCTACTGCTAGTGGTCCAAGTAATGATCAAATAGTGGATTCTGCTTTTTATAGACCGGTGGTTACAGTTGATACGCCGCTACCGTGTAGATCATCAATTGGCTCACTTGCCACAGTAGTCCCGATCCTCCAGAAATAAAAACTCGTTTGGATAGAATTAATAGACCCCGGTCAGATTCGAAGACAAACCGTGTCAAATACATTGTTATTAATATTATTTTGGAAATTCTAAATATTGTGCTGATTTATTGCTGTCTATATTTATTGCATTTTATGTATTATTTCTATAATTATTAATTTAGTTTCATTAAGAGTTGCGATTGTTGTTTTGTAAATTTTATTCTAAAATTTTATTGTAAATTCTATAACTGTTGTCCGTTTGTCCTTCTCCAAAGTGCACAGTATCATTAGTGATAAGAGTTTTGTCAGGTGGTGGCAGACGATACTTTGGTCTACCTGCTCCCAGCCATCAAGGTGCTAGAAAATCCTACTCACTAATCTATGGTCGGTTTTAATATACACTGCTGACACATAATAATGATTATTTAAGTACCTCACTGCTGCTCACCCACTTGTCCACCTCAGTGCATGACTAATCTGATTAAGATTATATAATTTACACATGTTTATTACAAATAAATGATTAAAATTCAGGAATCTATCAAAATCTAATATAAACTGCCTAGTCTATTTAATCATGCCAGTCGCCCAAATCATATCAGTTTTGTCTCAACTGTTTAGTCTTGTGTCCGTTTAGTCTTGGCTGTGTTATCTCGTCTATCTTGCCGGATTTGTCTAGTTTTAATTGCCCAGGCTTATTTCTCTACTCTTGCCTGTCTAACCTTTTCAGTCTAGTATTCCCTATATGTGGCGTCACCAAGGTCATCGACTGTGTCTCTGTAACTATGACTATTGAAAACTAAATAACTATGGAATCAGAGTGAATGTATCGAGATGGATTCAATCTTACCGCTCAAACCGAAAAGAGCCTGTTTCGGTGAGGAGTGATAATGAAATTCGCCAGTGGGTCATTATAACTAAAAATATTGTGGTCCCTCAAGGAAGCATTCTGGCGCCAACGTTGTTTCTATTATATACTAGGCAAATTACGTGAAACGGCCGCATGGTATATTATATGCCGTATATTATATCGGTTCTGATCCATCTGCATAACAAAAAGTGAGATTCTTCCGATTAAACTACTAACGTGGAATTTCTCTCATCCCGGTAACATACAAGATTCTCTCCAAGAAGTTACAAACAAGGGCAGATTGGTAGAATCGTAGAAATCGACTAGGAGAATATCAGCGAGGCTTCAGAAAGACCCGAACCTGTGTTGCACAGATCCATAATCATAAATTGTACTTGCATACGCGAAGATGAGGAGAAACCGTAAGGTGGTCGTCACCTTTGTTGATTTTAGGACGGCCTACGATTCCATTGATAGAGAAACGCTTAACAAAGTACTCCAGGAACTAGGGCTAGACAACAAAGCCTGCCGACTCATCCTATAAACCTTGACCAATACCCTTTCCAATGTTAAATTTAATGGTGTGATCTCTGAAAGCGTCGAAATAAAAACTGGAGTGAGACAAGGAGATGGAATTTCCCCACTTCTCTTCAATTGTGTCCTTAAAAAGTTTACGAGAGAATGGCAGAAAGAATTAATCAATTTGGGTGCGCAGAGTAGCATCTACCTAAGAGGTAAGAACGATGGACTAGTTGTAAATTGACTGGCGTTTGCAGATGAGATGAGATGAGCTGATTCTCTTGAAATGATAACAATGTAGGTAAATTGCCTCAGAAAACAGGCTGCCAAAGTGGGTCTTCGAGTGGCGCTGCAGAAAACAGAATTCTTCACCAACATCAAAGAAGCAAACTGAGAGATAATACTAGAGCAGAAAAACATTAAGAGGACTAAGAAATTTAAGTATTTTGGCGAATGAATTGAACCCAACTTATCAAAAAGCGCATCATTATCCATGAGAGTCAACAAGTAAGAAGTAGCCTATCGACCTGACTAAAAACACCTACAACAAGAAATACCTGTCACGCAACTTGAAACTTAAGCATTATACATCAGTCATATGACCAGAAGCCCTGTATGGCATGGAGTGTCTTTCCTTGAACCGAAAATGACTGGTAGAGAAATTGGAAGTCAAAGAGAATCCCCAGGAAGATCCTAGGCCCGGTAAAGGAAGATGGGGAATTTCGAAAGCGAACATATGGATCTCTACGAACATATTGAGAGGCTCTCTGACTGTGCAATGAAAAGAATTGTAGCTTTCTATGGCCACGTTGCAAGATTGCCTCCAGACCGACTAACCAACCTCTGTCTGTTCACCTTCTGTCAAAACAAGAAGGTTCGTACCCTTTGGTTGACAGAAACCGAGAAGGATATTAAAGAACTGGGAATAACAGATCTCCAAAACAGACAGTCTGTGAGTCGCACCCGGAAGGAAGTCCGTGGATTTCAGGAAAAACCCAGAAGGAAGGTGCCCTCTGGACAGAAGAGAGAAAGGAGTTACACTGGCAGAAGATGCGACAATACTGGACAAAGCCCAACAGTTGAACAAGCGTGGTTCAAAATAGGCCTATTCTAAACAAGAAGAAGATACGCCGACGACACAAGCTTCATTGAGTCAGGAAATAACATCGTGGAGAATGCAGAACAGGCGAAGGTACTATTAGCATCGCTATATATATATATATATATATATATATATATATATATATATATATATATATATATATATATATATATATCCTATGGACCACATCTTGTGCTTCACATGGACCACATCGACAGCAACGTTTGGAGTGGTGTACCTTGCAACTGGATTAGGACATGGGATAGGTCTTCTGTAACGAATATCGATTCTGCAGAATTTCTCATGAGGGCCAGACAAAGACGTGGAGAACGTCGCCAAGTGCAGTTTTCTGTTGAGCAACATGTGCATCACACAATGGGGGTTATGGTATGGGGTGCTATTGTTTTTGGTGCCAGTGCCAGTAGATCGCAGAATGCCCACCAATATGTTGATGAAGTGGTAGAACATATCCTTGACGTGGTAGAAACTCATTCCTCTAGGAGCTGGAGGACCCGATGTTCCAAAAGAATAATATGAATAATGCAAGATATTTTATGGAGCGCTTCGAGGAGGCTAACATCAATATCTTGCCGTAGCCACTCAGATCTCCCGTTCTTTCGCCCATATAACACATGTGGGATGTGATGGGTAGATGACTCAAGCAATTAGCCCATCCTCTACAGACACTAGAAGCTCTCCGGCATGAACTACCGATTTCCTGGGATGCAATACCGCAGAGAGAAATCGACAACCTGGTGGAATCCATGCCCAGAATGGTGCGTGAGTTATATGGGCGAAAGGTCGGGAGATCTGAGTGGCCACGGCAAGATATTGATATTAGCCTCCTCGAAGCGCTCCATAGAATACCTTGCTATTCTACAGACGGACATTATCCTTTTGAAAAATCGGGTCCTCCAGCTCCTAGAGAAATGAGTTTCTACCACTTCAACGATATGTTCTACCACTTCATCAACATAAACTAATAGGCGTGGTCCAACATATTCTTATTAAAAAATGCCTTCATCTTTTGTGTGATTTCTTTGAAATTTGAATCAGTTTCTTCCTTGGACTAGGCAAACATTTCTGCCAAGCTTGGTGCAAAAATTCGTACCCCTTCTTGGTGTTGCATTTGTTATGTCACAGAGTATAGTATTATGCAGAAGGGTAGTCTTTTCTATCCTACGGCATTATTCTATGGAAAACATCGTCACACATGGAATACATACGAATTGCGCAAAGAAAATATTAGAAACATCATACGGTTAAAATGTATAGAGTCTTGTAAACCTCGCTTCCTCACACCAATAAAACGCTCAGAATTCTAACAGTTGTTAGTCTATATATCCTGGAAACTACTATGTACATACACAAGCCGCGAAGTAGGTTCCAAGCTAAACATAATTACAATGCAAGAAGTAAACATCTTCGTTGTACAGAAAAAGAGAAACTTGGCCCTCTGTAGCAAAGATGTAGAAAATAAAAGGATCCATATCTATAATAATCTTCTAGAACCTGAGAACACAAAAAAGTTCTTAAAAAAAATTAGAGATAGTATGTTTATGAATTAATTTGCTGTTAATTTATTAATTAATTTTATACAATTTTTGATCATCCTATATATACTTGTCTCTCAGCCTTTCCGGAGCTGTATAACAATTATTGAGTCTTTTTGGGACCACCAAAACAAATCTCAGTGAAATTTGTAAGTTATTTTATAGCTTTCAGTCCACCTTCGTGGCATTCAACAAAAACCATAAATCATTAATTGTTTTAGCCTTAACTATATGAAACGACATTTTAAATAGGTTTTTAAAAAATTAAACAACTTATGTGATTTGTTTCACTTGATATTTTATTGATTACTAGTTTCACCAACACAGTGGCATCTTCAGATCTAATACAAACATTAAACAATTACATATATTTATATGATTTTAACATGGGCTTTGCCATATTTTCAAGAGTGGTGATTGGTGCAGAAATTCGGTCTGTTCGTTGAGACAGTTACTAGAACTGTTGTTGATGGTTTTTCCGATTTCTAAAGATTCTAGTAGGTCCATTTTTAATCCTTTTTCCATGCGATGTAATATTGTCGGCTGGTTGTTTGCCGAAATTTGGTGTCCTGTGGTTATTAGGTGATTAGCGAAGGTAGATTTGTTATTTTTCAATCGTAGAGATCGTTTGTGTTCATTAAACCGGGTTTCGAAACTTCTTCCGGTTTGTCCTATGTAGGTGCCGCTGCATTCATCGCAATTAAGTTGATATATGCCTGATTTCTTCAACGGATTTATTTTTGATTTTTGGTTGCATAATACATTTTTTAGGGTATTGTTATTTCTGTAGGCTACAACGGTGTTATTTTCTTTAATTAGATTTCCTATCTTTGTCGAAGTCTGTCCCAGATATGGGATGCATTTGAAAGCTTGTTTTTCTTTGTTTTCTGAGCCACCACTAAAAACCGATTTTAAGGATTGCTGTCTTGATTTTCTCTTTAGAATTTGTGTGACGATGTCTTGTTTATAGTTGTTGTTTTTTGCTATTTGTTTTATTGTATTTAATTCGGCGTTGAAGTTATCCTCATTCAGTGGGATAGTGAGTAGCCTATATATCATGGAATGGAACGCCGCGAGTTTGTGTTGTATGGGGTGTGAGGAAGTGTTATGTATTATTGTGTCTGTGTATGTAGGTTTTTAACACGCCAAAGAAATAAAAAACTTACTAGAAACTAAGAACATAATCCTCACCAAAGCAGATAAAGGTAATACAATAGTAATTCTAGATAAAGAAATTTATATAGAGAAAGTGGAAACTTTCTTAAATAACGATACTTTTCTAAAATTATAATCTGATCCTACAAGTAAATACCAAACACAAATTAAACAAGCCGTTAGTCAAACAAAAATATTACTTACTGATTCGCAAAAACGACACTTGACCCACATGAATCCACAACCACCCATACTTTACGGTTTACCGAAATTCCATAAAGAAAACATTCCAATTAGACCAGTATGCTCATACACTCAAGCCCCGTGTGCAAAACTAGCTAGGAAATTAAATGAGATCTTCCATAAATACACCAAATTTAAACCCAGTAATACTATTAAAAACTCATCAGAACTTTGCAAACAAATTTCCAACTTAGAATTAAATGAGAACGATAAACTATTGTCGTTCGACGTAGTCAACTTATTTCCAAATGTCCCCTCCGAACAATGTCTCCCACTTATAAAATCGATCTTAGTTAAAAACAATATTGACCCCCTTATTTCCAATGAAATTTTGGAATTATTCTCAATTTGTACAATACAAAATTACTTTATGTTTAATAACAACTTTTACCATCAAACAGAAGGTCTAGCTATGGGTTCCCCATTATCCCCATTACTCGCAGACATCTTTATGGACAATCTAGAAAAATCAATTCTAAACAGCAATTTTTCCCCCCAAATCAAATATTGGTACCGGTATGTAGATGACATCCTAGTCTGTTGGTCAGGAACCAACAGACAACTTAGCAAACTATTCAACTTCATGAATACACTGCACACCTCAATAAAATTTACAATGGAATTAGAACAAAACAAATCAATAAAATTCTTAGATTTAAATATCAGCCGGGAAAATAATAAACATTCCTTTAAAATATACCAAAAACCTACA
Organism: Phosphuga atrata; assembly: GCA_944588485.1. Taxonomy (NCBI): domain Eukaryota; kingdom Metazoa; phylum Arthropoda; class Insecta; order Coleoptera; family Silphidae; genus Phosphuga; species Phosphuga atrata. The sequence continues at coordinate 77,581,013 of OX155894.1, forward strand.
TACACAGACACAATAATACATAACACTTCCTCACACCCCATACAACACAAACTCGCGGCGTTCCATTCCATGATATATAGGCTACTCACTATCCCACTGAATGAGGATAACTTCAACGCCGAATTAAATACAATAAAACAAATAGCAAAAAACAACAACTATAAACAAGACATCGTCACACAAATTCTAAAGAAAAAATCAAGACAGCAATCCTTAAAATCGGTTTTTAGTGGTGGCTCAGAAAACAAAGAAAAACAAGCTTTCAAATGCATCTCATATCTGGGACAGATTTCGACAAAGATAGGAAATCTAATTAAAGAAAATAACACCGTTGTAGCCTACAGAAATAACAATACCCTAAAAAATGTATTATGCAACCAAAAATAAAAAATAAATCCGTTAAAGAAATCAGGCATATATCAACTTAATTGCGATGAATGCAGCGACACCTACATAGGACAAACCGGAAGAAGTTTCGAAACCCGGTTTAATGAACACAAACGATCTCTACGATTGAAAAATAACAAATCTACCTTTGCTAATCACCTAATAACCACAGGACACCAAATTTCGGCAAACAACCAGCCGACAATATTACATCGCATGGAAAAAGGATTAAAAATGGACCTACTAGAATCTTTAGAAATCGGAAAAACCATCAACAACAGTTCTAGTAACTGTCTCAACGAACAGACCGAATTTCTGCACCAATCACCACTCTTGAAAATATGGCAAAGCCCATGTTAAAATCATATAAATATATGTAATTGTTTAATGTTTGTATTAGATCTGAAGATGCCACTGTGTTGGTGAAACTAGTAATCAATAAAATATCAAGTGAAACAAATCACATAAGTTGTTTAATTTTTTAAAAACTTATTTAAAAACCATAAAAATAACATTGTTTTTAAAATCATGTCTTTCCGATATCTTAAGTGGATAGCCATCAGTGGACGCGTTTCGAGATATATCCCTCATCAGCACAGCTTTGCTTCCGTGAACAATAATTTGTAAACCACTCACTTAAAAACCCATGTGGTGACCAGGGTTAGATGTTTTTAATTTTAACATTTTGTGAGACAGACATGAACAGCAGGTTATTGATTGAACTTATAAAATAGAGATTGTAATGGTTGAGCGGAGCGGACGTGTTTTGTGAAGCAAGTTTTACGGATTATTTTTTTTTATTTGTGACGCGTAAAAACGGCGCGCGATAAGGAATAAAAAAGAAAGAAAAAGAAAAAATTAAAAAATGTGAGAGTGAAAGCGACCGAGACGAAGATTATAAAAGGAAAAGAGAAAGGGGAAGAGAGTCAGAAAAAAGGTTGATCCCCTTTCAAAAAAGTAAGAAACTGGAAAGATCACCGGCTAAAAAGGAAATGGGTGAGGAAATGAAGATGCTGAAAAAAATTATGGAAGATATAGGGGCGATAAAGGAAGAGAATCGGAAGATGAGCCGGGAAATGGAATATTTGAAAAATATGATACGTGAAAAGGAAGAAAAATGATAAAGAGAAAAGACGGAACTAAATGAAAAAATTAAAAGACTGGAGGAGAAAATGGAAGAGAAGGAAAAAATAATGAGAAAATAGAATATTGTTGTGACGGGACTGGACGAAGGGGAATGTGAGAACGAGAAGAATCTGGAAGAATGGATAAAGGCAGAATTAGAGGTAGAAGTGACGGTGAAAGAGATGTATATAGTAAGTGGAGGGAAAATGTTGGTGGCGGAACTTGGGACCTGGGGTGAAAAGCGGAAAGTTATGGAAAATATGTGGAAACTAAGAGAAAAAGAGAAAAGAGAGTATACATAGAAGACGATCTGACAAAGAAGGAAAGAGACATACAGAAGGAATTAAGAGCGCTAGCCAAAGAAGAGCGACAAAAAGGACGGTGGGTGAAAGTCGGTTATAAAAAGATATGGATAGACGGAAAAGGCTTTAAGTGGGATGACGAAAAGGGGGAATTAAACACAACAAATTTTTGAATAATAGCACAAGGAAAATACGACAGGACAGAAAACGGAAAACGAACACGGAGAGGAATAAGGAAGAAACGAAGCAATTTAGAATAGTATACTGGAACACAGCGGGGATAAAAAACAAAGACAGGGAAGTCTTTGGTGAGTTTTGGGAATATTTGGGAAAATTTGATGTAGTGGAATGGTAGAAACGTGGGTGGAAGAGAAGGGGTGGGAAAAATTGAAAAAAATAATGCCGAAAGAGTTGGAAGTGTCAATTTTCAGAGAGGATAACCAGGAAAGGGAGAGCTAAAGGGGGGATAATAACGGGAGTGAAAAAGGGTTTGGAAGAAGAAAACAGAACCGAAGCAAAAGAAGAAAGAGGGATTATGGAAAGAACTGTGAAAATTAGACAGAGAAAATGGAGAATTATAACAATATACAGCAGAAGTATGAAAGACACGAAGAGAATGGTAGAAGAGCGAGTAAAACAGCAAGACGAGGGAACTCTGGTGATTGGGGGGGACTTTAACGCAAGAATTGGAGAAAAAGGAATACGGCTAGAAGAAGAACAAACAACAATAGAAAGAAGACCAACAAAAGACGCAACAGAAAACGCCGAAGGGAGACTACTGATTAGTCTAGTAGAAGAAAGAGGGTGGGACATACTTAATGGAAACAGTATAGGAGATGAGAAAGGAGAGTACACATATATCGGACCAAGAGGGGAGACAGTTATTGACTATGTTATGGTGAATGAAGAAGCATGGGATGAAATAGAACAATTCAAGGTGGGAGAAAGAGTCGAGTCGGATCATATGCCATTGGAAGTGAAGACAAAAGGAAGAGAGAAAAATAGAAGAAGTGAGAAGGACGTTAGAAGAAAAATTGTGAAGAATATCTGGACGGAAGAAGCAATAGAAAATTATAGAACAAGAATTAGGGAGGCTAGATACGAAGAGGAAGGGATAAACGAAAAAGTGAAAGAACTGGTGATCACGTAAAAAATGCAACAGAAAAAAAAGTGATAGAGACAAGAGTGAAGGTGAGGTCTTGGAAAAACGAGTGGTGGGATAAAGAATGCAGGGAAGGGAAGCAATCAGTAAGAAAGAAATTGGAAAAGAGAAAAAGCAAGTAATGAGGAGTATGCAAGGAGAAGAAGCAAAAGAAATGGATGGAAGAAGAACTAAATATGAAAGGTATAAAGACGGAAGAAGAGGTATGGAAATACATAAATAGGGAAAGAAAGAAAAAAGTAGAAAGAGTGAGTAATAGAATTACTATGGAGGAATGGAGAAAGTACTTCAGTGAACTACTGGGTGGTGATGAAATCAGACAGGAAAAGAAAAAGAGTCAACACAGGGTGGGAGAAATAGAAGAGATAGCAAGAGAAGAATTAGAACAACAACTGAGTAAACTGAAAAATAAAAAGGCACCGGGGAGGGACGGTATACAGAATGAATCGTGGATATATGGAACCCAGAGGGAAGCTGACAGGCTGTTGGAGATAATGAATGGAGTGTGGAAGGGAGAGGGCTTCCCACAGAAGTGGAAAGAGGGGATAATATGCCCCATATTTAAGAAAGGAGAAAGGGAAACAGCAAGCAATTACAGGGGATCACTTTGCTCAATACGGCATATAAGATGTATGCAATGATTGTGGAAGAGAGATTGACGAAGGAATTGAAGGAGCGGGGTGTGATACCAGACGGACAGGCGGGATTTTGGAAAGGGAGAGGGACCATGGATAATGTATACATCTTGAATCACATAGTACGGAATGAGATAAAAAAGAGGGGCGGCAAGATGTATGCATTATTTGTGGACCTGAATTTGTGAACCTTTGATAATGTGGCAAGAGAGGCACTGTGGGAATGCCTGAGAAAGAAAAGGATAAAGGAGCATCTGATATCAAAATTAGAAGAGATTTATGAAGAAACAATAAGTAGAGTGAGAGTTGGTGAAAGGGTGAGCGAAGGTTTTAATACGCATAAGAGAGTGAGACAAGGCTGCCCACTAAGCCCCAGCCTATTTGCAGCATTTATTGGAGACATAGAGGAGATGTTCAGCAAGGCGCAGACGGGTGGGGTTGTGGTGGGCAAAGAAAAAGTGGGGTCCCTAGCCTACGCGGATGATTTGGTGGTGCTAGCGAGAGACGAGAAAGGGATGAAAGAAATGATAAGAAACATGGAGAAATATATGAGGAGGAAAAATCTGACAGTGAATGGGGAGAAGTCCAAGATGAAAGTGTTTAGAAAAGGGGGTTGCAGGAGAAGAGTAATTGAGTGGAGATGGGAGAAGGAGAAAATTGAAGAAGTAAAAGAATTTAAATACCTAGGGTACGTGTTTAATGAGAGAAATACTGAAACAGCACACGTGAGAGAGTTAGTAAAGAAAGCCAATAAAATACTAGGAGCGGTATGGGGAATAGGAGAGAAAAAAATTGGACACGACTATAGAAGGAGAGTGATGATCTTTGATAGCCTGGTGAAAAGTGTGATGATGTATGGAGCGGAAATATGGGGATGGAGAGAGCAAGAAAGACTGGAAAGGGTGCAAGAAAAATATTTGAAATGGGTGCTAGGACTAGGTAGAGAGACCCCGGGGTATATAGTGATGGAGGAAACAAAGAGAGATGGAATAAGAATAGAAGCAGAAAAGAGAGCAATACGTTTTGAGGCGAGAGTGATAGAGAGAGGAGAGTGCCTCAAAGAAAAAAGAAAAGAAATAGGAAAGGGGGTGTGGAAAGAGAGGGAAACATATCTAGAAAGAAGAGAGAGAGGTAGAGTAATGACAGAGGAATTGGTCCAGAGAGATAGAGATGTGCAAAGGCAAGAAAGGAGAGCAAGAATTAGGGAGTCTAGGTACAATGGGAAATATGAAAAAATAATAACGGAAGAACTGCCAAAGTACCTAGGAAGAGAAAGTAGAAAAGAGAGAGTGACAATGGCAAGATTCAGATGCGGAAATGAAGAGAGAGATAATAAATTTTGGATGGAGGATAGGAATAGAGTATGCAGGATGTGTGGAGAAAACAAGGAGACAATAGAACACTTGCTGAACGAATGTTCAGAAATGAGAGAAAGAGACGAGTGTAGAGAAGAGATTTTAAACGAGGATGGTAGAGGGATAGATTGGATGAAGAAAGTTGAGGAGAGAAGAAGAGCAATGTGTGGGGAGGGAAGCTGGTAATTGGGGTTTAGGGATAGGAATTTAGTGACTTTCTTTTTTTTTTTACTTTTAGTTTGAGCAGCATATGTTTCTTTTTTTTTAATGTTTTTTTTTTTCTTTTTCTCTTTTTATTATTATTCTTATTTATATTATGTTCGATGTTAGTTTTAGTATAGATGTAAATTTTGGATTCAATTTATAAACCCGTAAGGGCAATAAATATACATAATACCTATAAAATAGAGATTGGTAAAACCATCCCATGTTATAGATAATCATACAAACTTAAAACAAACGGAACACAGCCTGAATATTTAAATATTCAGCCTTTCCGGAGCTCTATATCTATCTATAATACTTCTTCACTAGTCTAGTCTATTTATTATTATCTGCCAAATTTTCTACATCTAGTTTTTTGCCATGTTCTGCGTTTAAATCTCTCTGTAAAGTTTTATCCATCCAGATTTTTCGGTCAAATATTACATTAATATACATTGTCGATTTATATTCAATAATTATTTTCAATAGTCATTGTAAATATTATCGACTTATTATTATCGACCATTATCTATTTCCACTAGTGCTTTTAGTCGGTGTATTCTAGTGCTCTAGTAGGTCTTATTTAGTCTATATTTGTTTTTAATCTTTATCTTTGCTTATTTTATCTCTTGACTAATTTGTAGTTTGAAATTTGTTAGCCCAGTTTTGATTTTGTCTAATATTTGCGCCAACCTTGTTAAAACTTTGTCTTTTTTCTCGTTCAATCGTAATGTAGCTGAAGCGATTATTTTGTCACAAACCTTATAATTATGCAAACTAAAAATTTTCTTTTAAAGCGTCAACTTCGTCGACTTTTATAACGGGCGAGAAATGAAACGTAATCTAAATCCAATTGAACGCTGCAAGATAATGTTCTTAAAACTGCCTGCTTAAACAAAACTTTTTTTAAGTGAAAAACTTTCCCAGCGTACTAAATCTACGTAATTATAAGCGACATGGTTTTTTGCTCGCGACGCGTCCCTTGTACGCCGTTGTACCGAGTTTTAAACTGAAACGTGACCTAGGAAAGATTTTTTATTGCTACCCCTCATAATCTGTTTTAAAAGAAATTGCTTACGTATTCAAACCTAATTTATACACCAACTTTATTACGCCAAGGTTAATTAATTATAAATTGAGTTATTTGTGTTAGTTGGGGCTTCATTTTGTTTGAAAGAGATTTAAGCTGTGAGTTACAGATTCCAGCGCCTTATTGGATACACCTGCCAAGTTCGCGGGAAAGAATTGCGTTTTCTTGCGCGTTGTTTAAAATTTATCGTTATCAAATAATGGCAATCTTCCTGTTCGAACTATATATTTTATATTGTCGAGTTTAAATAAATTTTGCAGATAGAAAGGTACAGCTTGAAAGAAATTCAAGAGCTTTTCTCAATAATAATAGATGTTATTTAACGGTTTTTTTTAATAGAAAAATATAATAAAACACAGCTTTATACGTTTCAAAATTTATACAAAATTTATATATCATCACACTGTGGCTTCATCAGGTGATGAAGGGTTTTTTAATATTTAACTCTCATTTTATCCAATTAAACATTTTCAAAACTCTCTCTTACACTATATTATTGCAGTAACTATAATTGTTTTAGAAACCTGGCGTTTTTATTTTTCTATCAATCGGATGAATATAACAAATAATATAAGCAGCGAAAGATAGTTCTTTCTATTCCTCCCACCGCCACCACAAGACGGGGGGTGTGAGGTCTATGTAACCCCACGCTAAAGGGGGTGTGAGGTCTATGTAACCCCACGCTAAAGAGGGTGTGAGGTCTATGTAACATCACGCTAAAGGGGGTGTGAGGTCTATCTATTCCCACGCCCTCCGGTCATGTGAGCGAGGCGGTGGGAATAGAAAGAACTATCTTTCCCTAGTAACAGGGCCGTCTTTAACCTATGGAATGCCCTGGGCACATTACGATAATGGGGCCCTTATGACCTTGACAGAGCACTATTTAGAATAGGCCAAGTAAGTAGATAAGCAAAGTACTAAATTTTTTTAATAGATATAATATAATCCACAAAAGTAACTCTTTTAGAATTCTCAGGTTAGTTTATGTTAGCTTATGTTGATTGAAGAGGTACCCTACTAGATTTGAGATGGGCAAAATCCTTAATCACTTCTTCAAAATTTCTGTTTTTGGGCATATTATTCCTCGGTTCCTTAAGGCTTCATAATTAGGACACGATTTTAAAACGCGTATTTTCAAAATTATGTCTTGGTTCCTCAAGGCTCCATAATTAGGACACGATTTTGAGACACGATTTTTCAAAATTATATCTTGGTTCTTCAAGCTTCTATATTCAGGACACGATTTTGAAACGCAAATTTTCAAAATTTTGTCTTGATTCCTCAAGGCACCATAACCACTACTAAGATACGATTTTAAAACGCGAGTTTTTGAAATTTTGTTTTAGTCCCTCAACATACCACAACTAAGACACGATTTTGAACCGCGAATTTTCAAAATTATCTCTTGGTTCCTCAAGGCTTCATAATTAGGACACGCTTTTGAGACCCGATTTTTCAAAATTATATCTTGGTTCCTCAAGCCTCCATAATTAAGACACGATTTTGGAAAGCGAATTTTCAAAATTTCGTCTTGATTCCTCAAGGCACCATAACCACTACTAAGATACGATTTTAAAACGCGAGTTATTGAAATTTTGTTTTAGTCCCTCAAGACACCACAACTAAGACACGATTTTGAACCGTCAATTTTCAAAATTATCTCTTGGTTCCTCAAGGCTCTATAATTAGGACACGCTTTTGAGACCAGATTTTTCAGAATTATATCTTGGTCCCTCAAGCTTCCATAATTAGGACACGATTTTCAAACGCGAATTTTCAGAATTTTGTCTTGATTCCTCAAGGCACCATTACCACTACTAAGATACGATTTTAAGTCGCGAGTTTTCGAAATTTTATTTTAGTTCCTCAAGATACCACAACTAAGACCCGATTTTGAAACGGGAATTTTCAAAATTTTGTCTTGGTTCCTTAAGGCTTCATAATTAGAACATGATTTTGAAATTAGAATTTTCAAAATTTTGTCTTGGTTCTTCAAGGCACCATAATTAGGACACAAAAGTTCTTCACTGAAATAGCCAATTTCAAAACATTTCGCCAACCTATCCACTTATTGCAAGGAAAGTTTCAAGAGCGAGGTATTTATAGAAATGTTAATAATACCAATTATAACTTTTAAAATTATTTCTAAACATGTATTTCAAATTTTATACATTTGGGAAATTTGCAAATGTCTTTTGTAATTACGATCTTTCGTTGAAGGTACAAGGTTTTTTTTTATTTTGGTTTTGGGGAACCTCTCATTAAACTCCCTTGCCCACTTGGCTTTTAGTGTGCGCCACCCCGGTATCGCGTGTTTCGCATTCCTTCAGGATGGATAGCCCGGACCGTTAGTGCCGCCCTGGTTGAAAATGTCTCCTCGACGAGGAATCGAACCGCGGTCTTCAGCTTGTTAGGCGGGTATGTTGTCCACGACACAACGGAAAAGGACCGTTGAAGGTACCCACGGCTGTTTGCTATTAACTCAAATGTGGAGTCTAGTAGTCCCTAGTAGTTGATGACTTATTGCTTAAGTTAAATATAGCCATAGTCTCTGATGGTGAGGAGGAGATTAGAGGTAAAACATGAAAATGCAACATAGAAACACTGAGGTGGATAACATATCATGAATTGCTTACGTAAAAATATCATAAGTAAGTAGAACTTCTATAGGAAAAGTATTAAAGCTGCTTTATGAAAGACGAATACAACCAATAGATAACAATTTCAACCTCCTGAGACACATAGAAACTTAAAACTTTTTAGGACGTTGACTTTTTCTAAAAGTTTGGTCCAATGGGTAGCGGGATACCGGGTAGTAATCCTTCAAACACTGCGGCCCAGTGGCCTATTGTATTTTGCCCACATTTTCACTTATAGACCCAGAAACCTAGATGTTATTATAAATTTCGCTAATTAATTTCACATTTGTCTTCTGGTACAAATGCGGCCGACACTGGGGATAGAACTCGGGACCTCCAGACTTGTTAGTTAGCGCTCTAACATGAGACCACGAGTGTCACCACTACAACACTCGCACCCGTTGACTTAGTAATCTTTTTCGTCTTTTGGTGCTACAGGCCAATTTCTCCCCTAGTTTCCTCCTCTATTTCTCTATATCCCGGGCCACTTCCTTCCATCTTCCTAGTTGTAGGATTTGTCTGTGGCCCTGGTCTACTTCATCCTCCCATTTTTTTCTTGGTCTTCATATCGGCCTAATACAAGGGTGTACCCAGGATCTGAACTAGGGGGGGGGGAGCTCATATTTTCTTCGAGGATTATGAAATGAATTATGCATTATGAAATGAAGTATCCATCTGTCGTACAATTTCAGAACTGCTTCGCCGTGCTCTTTACATCCGAAGACGACAGGGTAAGGGTTTAATAATGTTATAGGTATTTCTGTGCGGCGGGGTGGTTCTAGGAGGGGGGGGCAGCTGCTCACCCCTGCCCCTCGCTGGGTACGCCCTTGGCATATTCCCCTCCATTTGGCCGTTCAGGATCTTTTGGGCATTCCACCATCTGGAATTCTTATAAGGTGGCCTGCCCATCGGAGGCGCCGCAGTTTCACGTATATCGGTACTGGTTGGTCTTTAAGGGCCTGATATACTTCCTTGTTGTATCGCCTCCTATATTCTTCATTTTCCTGTACTGGTCCTAGGATCCTTCTTAATATTTTCCTCTCGAACGCGTCGATTTTTTTCTCGTTCTTTACGGTGAGGATCCACACTTTGCACTCATACGTGAGTATTGGTCGGATGATTGTTTTGTACACCTTAATTTTTGTGTCTCTGTGTATCACATTATACTTGAGAACTTTATTTGCCACCATCACTCTGGCTCTAATTTCCGCGTCTTCCAGGCCTTTGCTATTGATATTTGCGCCCAGATACTTGAAGTCGTTCACTTGTTCCAAGTTCTCTTGTGTTTGTATTCTTGGTGCACCCGTTTTACTTTGCACTAGCGTCTTTGTTTTGTCGATATTGATTTGGAGGCCGATTGTTTGGGCTGCCGGTGTTATTGAGGATGGTCCCCAGATATGTAAAGTGTCTCATCTGTTCCAAGTTGTCCTGTGTGGCGATCACTATCTTGCTTGTGTCATATATCTTGTCTTGTTTATGTTTACCTGCAATCCTATTCTCTTAATATGTGATAGGTTTCTTCTGCCGCCTGCTTCGTTCGACACGTTATATTAATATCATATATAATTATTGTATTAACATCAATAGGTTGAAAAGGGTCGGTGCCAGTCCATCTCCCTGTTTTATCCCATGTTAGTAGATAAACGGTTAAGTTAGATTGTTGTACTTGGACCTGTGCTTTGCACTCCCTCATGATTTGTATCATTCGTATCAGTTCTCCTGGTATGCCTAGGTCCATTAGGACAACATAAAGTTTTTCTCGGTGCCGTTCGGAACCGGCGATAAACTGCTAGGTCCCGCATATTAGTGTGACGATGCGATCCGCAAGTATGCTCGAGAGGTCACCTATACTCTCGGAAGGGAGTACCGCACGCATAAAGGCTTGTTTAAAGTCTACGAATATATTGTATATATCCGTGTCGTGCTCCTAGGCTTTCTGTAGCACCAGTTTAACTGTGAACCGTTGGTCTATTGAGGCTCTTCCCTGGCGAAATCCGGCTTTCTAAATTACTCATATCTGTACACAAATTAATGTATTTGATTTGATTTAGATAAGGGGGTCGCAGTGGAGTTAATAAGATCTTTTTTAACCAATGTGCATTCCCGCCGCGTGTGTTCAACATGTGTATTATAAATGATTTATATTTAATACATATCGATCCATCCCACACAATGATCAATCAATTATACGGATGACACATCCCTCTCGTTACTTAATAAGACCATAGAATATATCACAACTAATGTAAATGAAGTCATCGAATCTTTAACGTCATGGTTTGGAACAAATAGGATAAGACTTGACAAGGAAAAACGCAGATAATAATTTTTAAAAGTTATGGTCGCAGGTCACAACGATTCAAACAAAGAGCTTGCGGTTGATAAGTTTTTAAAATTACTAGGTTTTCATTTGGACCAGTCTTTAGGCTGGACATCACATATAACTTTTGTGATAAGGGAGAATTAAAAAATAAGACAGAATTACTGGATTTTTGTTTTGAGGTTCCTCCAGGGATATATGTCCTGCGGATAGTGTATTTGGTACTTACGTATTAACGCCACCACCGCTACATTTTTAAAGGCCGTCTAATCTACACCTAAAATTTTTATGATAAATCATAAAATAAAACATTTTATTTAAAATTAAAACATTTTTAAAACTCAATATACTTTTTGAGCCCGGTTAGAGTAGGTTGCCCGCCGAGAAGCTGACAGATAAATCAAGACAACATACGCGCAGTAGCGCGAACTCTCGATCCAATATATAGCGGTGGTGGCGTTATTACGTAAGTACCGTGTATTTTGCCAACTTTTGCAGTATTCTTAGATTTGGTATATTTTGTCAGCATGTTTCCATACCTCACAATGCAAAAACTTGCTGTTCTTACACTTAACAAACTAGTGCCATGATTCCTGTACAGGTAGCTTTGAAAGGCCAATTTCTTGACACTAACAGCCACCTAACAGCCACATATATGAAAATGTCGTATTGCTCCGAAAATTACCTGTGCAGTAATTTATACAAACCCACTGAACGACTAACGAGATTCCATAAATAACTGTTTAAGTTACCAAAACCTCTCCTAGCGCTTACTAAGAGAAACGATAGAGCAAGAGCAAATAACGCTATCTAACGTTAAGCATATTCCGTTTGACACGTTTCATTTAGAATGTATATGTGTGTATTTAATTAAATTTAGTCACTTAAATAATGAAACGAATTTGTTGGAATTTGAATTTAAATGTGTATTTCAATTCCTTATGGTTTGTATTCAACATTTATCAACAACCTCTTTACAATTGTACTATGATTCCAATCGTGCAATCTAAAGCAATTAATTATCCAAACTTAACAGTTTTCAAATAACGTTTTTGCAAAAGCAACAAATAAATAGGAGATTAAAATATCTCTCTTATCTTCAGCGAAATATTAAATGACTTAATTTACCCACTCCACCACGATTAATCATCGCTAGTCAACAAGAATATATATCCTGGTATTTAAAATTATGCCGGCATATTCCAAACAATTAATTTTCACGCAAATAAAATCGCAATTTAATTCCGAATTCGAAATTCGCTGCTCCAGTTTCACTTTTCATGCCATTTTTTCAACGCTATTAAGTACAGCTATCAGTATTATGTGAACTACGCTTTTTCAACCCCTAATTAGACCGTTCTAAGTGCACCATTTTGTACGGTTTAGAACCCTATCGATCTTCGAATCTAATAGCTGCGCCTTTCAAGTGATAATCGCACTGTAACCATAAACTGTAAACAGTTTTGTTACAGTGCAATAAAAACAGCTGAGATTTTTTCTTGTTCATAGATGTTCATTATTCATAGATTCTGTTCCTAGAGGTTCGGCAAACCAACATTATAATTAATAAAGAGAAATGAAAACAAAATTTTCACTTTGTAAATAATATTGGTTTTACCAATTTCAGGCAATACAAATATGCATGTTTTTTGTATATTTTTAATTCACTGTTTACACCGTTATAACATACTACAAAATATAAATACTGCTCAAAAATGCTGTAATTAAGTTTAAAAAAATATTTTAAAAAACCGGCCAAGTGTGTGTTGTGACTCGCGCACCGAGGGTTCCGTACAAACTTGTCAGTAAGGTATCTTTAGGAGGATCTAACTGTATGCAACCCATATGCTTCTGGTGCCTGACAATATCACGCAACACATTAGTGTATTTTCATAAGTTTCTAATAGTAAATTCGCATTTTTTCTTGTAATTAAACTATATATTTACGGTTTTCAGATTTTTCCCTTTATATGTGCTGTAAGACACCGCTTCTTGCCAAATTTCATGATTCTCAGTCAACGGGAAGTACCCTATAGGTTTTGATTCCCTTGTGTAATCGCAAAATATGCGACATAAACGGTCATATCTTTTGATCGCGTTGACTTACAAGTTTGATTTTTTCACAGCTGAAAGAGACCGCAGACCCGAGTATTTGATACAAATTTCAACTTGTTACCTCTACGCGTTCCTGAGAAAAATGGTCTTGACAGACAAACAGACGGACAGACAGACAGACAGACAGACGGACAAATGTCAATAAAGATTCGGAAAAAATATATTTGAACCAAATTTAAATTGCATTCATATTCCCTATTGTTCAAAGAAAAAATCGATTTATAAATGGATTAATTTAATTAAATTATTCACAATGTTCATTTCTTTTGTTCATAGATGTTCATTGTTCATAGATTATGTTCATAGAGTTTCACCAAACCAAAATTATAATTGACAAAGTGAAATGTAAAACAAAGCTTTCGATTTATCAACAGTAGCATTTTGTAAAAATTTCAGCTAATTGGTCCAATTTGTGAAAAAAAATCGATTGGTAAATGAAAATCATTAATTTTTTCCTCTTCGGTCGTTAATTAGAATACCATTAGTTTATTTCCAAAGCTTTCAATAACGAGCTCAATAAACAAGGAATATCATGCAAAGCCCTAAACAATTTGCGCTCTCTAATTACTCGTTGTCTCGTTATTCTATTAATTAATACCCCATTAAGTAACACATTTTACTTTGGTTGATATATTCCATTGGTAATATATTCGTGTTGAGATAGAAGTTATTTAATTACACGGAGAGAAAAAAATGTTTTTAAAATGTAAATACGTCGCGACGATTAAACAACCGACGTGTCCGTTGTAAAAATTGTAAAATCGATATTATAGCGAGTTGAATTGTTTGATATTATTGTGGAATTTACTCGAACAAGAGAAATAACGAATGGAGTTTCCAAGGGACGTATCATTAAAATTAAATTACGAGAGAAAGAGAGTTTAAAAACTTTGATAAACGTCTACAAAAACGAAATGGGTTTAGGGAAAGGAAAGAAATGTGGTGGTATTATTGAAAGCAAATCGATTATTATTCAGAGACGCAAAAAAAAACATTCTCTTTAATTAACTGCTTCAGATTGAACAATGGATAATTGTAAATAGGTTGTAGATTCGCTCCGAGCGCAACAGCCCTGGCGCCAAAGGTGACAATTTTAAGAACTTCGTGACCAGTTGCGTCTTTATTTAGCATTCATTTGAGTACTTACGGATTAACGCCACCACCGCTATATATTCGATCGAGAGTCCGCGCTGCGGCGCGTATGTTCTCTTGATTTATCTGTCCGCTTCGCGGCGGGCAACCTAATCTAACCGGGGTTAAAATATAAAGTATTTTTGGTTTTAAAAATGTTTTAATTTTAAATAAAATGTTTTATTTTACGATTTACCATAAAAATTTTAGGTGTAGATTGGCGGCATTTAAAAATGTAACGGTGATTGCGTTAATACGTAAGTACCTTTATTTGTATATATTGACATATATTTTGCTAAATAAAAACGTGTTTTATTATTTTGTGTTAACTAATAGAGTACACCAATTAAGAATGGATTCAAGGCCAAAATATAGGCTTGCTTATGTTTAAGTTTAGAGCGAAATAAACTCGAGAATCGTCTTCAGCAGTTCGATTTCCTTCGGGTAACCAAAAAAAAAATCACGATAAAATTTTTCAAAAAAATTTTCAACAAAATTTTTCATTTCGTTCGAAAAATATGTGCTTTTTCGGTTTTTTTCCGATTTTATCGAGAACGGTATAAAGCAGCGAAATTATTTTCGGCACACAGAAACTGCACGATAAGACGAACCAGACGATGTGTAAATTGTCTGGAAAGATTCAATAATTCGTCAAGTTATTTCAAACTGAAATTTACCCGATTCTTAATTTGCTAAGTAGATTTCTCAGAAACGGTTGCAGATTATCAAGAACGGATTGCGGCATCGTTTTTAGAAGGTCATTTTCCTATTAATACGCTAAAATTGTCTGCGAGGAATTCACGACTTTCCAAGATCTCTACTCGAGCGCCGATTTTTTTTTTAAATTTCTTCAATTCTTGCAGGCGATAGTGAACGTAAAGAGCTAGCGAAATATAATTTGCATATCTGTAATCAGCAACAAAAATGCTTTCAGAAACATTTTTAAATTTTGCTGTAACTCGAAAAATAACGATTTTGAGAAAATCGATTTTCTCGTATTTTGTCGTTTGCGCAGTCTAGACTTCCCGAGTCGATGGTATTTCTTATCTGAAAGCTTTCCTGGGATTATTATTATACGTTCTCCGACTAATTTTGGGACGCTGAATCGATTGGTGAAGACTAGAAGTCTCTGTGGTGAGCGGTTCAAAAGTTATGACAGCGTCAAATCAGTAGGAAATGTGTGATTGTATATAGCGAAAAAATATATAAAATTTGTTTATTTGTAACTTTAGAGAGAAATAAACTGGAAAAACTTTTTCAGCACTTCAATTTCCTTCGTATAACCAAAAAAAAATCAGGAAAAAAATTTGCAAGAAAATTTTCGACAAAAAATTTTCATCATTTCGTTCGAAAAATACATGGTTTTTCGTTTTTTTTTTTTCGATTTTTTCGAAAACGGTAAAGAGCAGCGAAATCATTTTGGACACACAGAAACTATACGACCAGACGAACAAGTCTGTGTGTAAATTGTCCGGAAATATTCAATAATTCGTCGATAAATTTCAAACTAAAATTTACCCGATTCTCGATTTGCTAAGTAGATATCTCGGAAACGGTTTCAGATAATCAAAAACGGATTGCGGCATCGTTTTTAGAAGGTCATTGTCTTTAACGCTGCGTAGCATGTAGGATATTTTCTGGTTAGGTTTGAAAATGAAAAATTTTCAAACCTAACCGGAAAATATCCTCCATGCTACTCAGCGTTAAAGACACCATCCCGTTAGAATCCCATGGAATTTACGAAATACCTTGCGGAACATGTGAACGAACATTGGACGTACCAATAGAAAAATATCGGCTAGGATTCAAGAACATGTAGTTTCAGTCAGACACAAAGACAAAGTTTCATCCGCTCTTGTCCAACACACCAACACCGGTCACTGGATGGAGTTTAGAAATTCAAGGACTCTTGCACAGATTAGCCACGAAATGTCAAGAGTATACAGAGAAGCCATAGAGATAGAAAAACGTGACTACTGCATCAACACGAGAGACGACTCCTTAAGACTCCCCCCAATATGGCGACCGATCATATCTACCCTCAAAATGCAATCCCAGACACCCAAGACAGATATACGACAAACAAACAACGGAGTCTGGGGTGTCTGGGATTGCATTTTGAGGGTGGATATGATCGGTCGCCATGCTGGGAGCAGTCTCAAGGAATCGTCTCTCGTGTTCATGCAGTAGTCTCGTTTTTCTATCTATATAGCTTCTCTGTATACTCGTGACATTTCGTGGCTAAACTGTGCAACAGTCCTTGTCGTAGCCCTAGAACTGAAGAACGCCAGAAACCCGTTAGCACAGCATACCTACCATATGTTCATGGATCAACTGACAAAATCGCCAGAATCCTTAAAAGACACAACATCGACACCATTTTCAAACCTAACCAGAAAATATCCTCCATGCTACGCAGCGTTAAAGACACCATCCCGTTAGAATCCCAAGGAATTTACGAAATACCTTGCGGAACATGTGAACGAACCTACTTTGGACGTACCAATAACAAAATATCTGCTAGGATTCAAGAACATGTAGTTTCAGTCAGACACAGAGACAAAGTTTCATCGGCACTTGTCCAACACACAAACACCGGTCACTGGATGGACTTTAGAAATTCAAGAACTGTTGCGCAGATTAGCCACGAAATGTCAGGAGTATACAGAGAAGCCATAGAGATAGAAAAACGAGACTACTGCATGAACACGAGAGACGATTCCTTGAGACTGCCCCCAGTATGGCGGAGACTGCCCCCAGTATATCCACCCTCAAAATGCAATCCCAGACACCCCAGACTCATGTACGACCAACAAGACAAATAAACAACCGAACCAAAGCACCGCACACAACGCGCATGACCAAACAGCTATAAGTAGTCGCATCGCACGAACGAGCTCTCAGTATGCGTCTAACGGTTGACTCGCACGGACGCATATATCTCTTGAGAATGGCGGATGTTAGTTCGCCGAAACGTCGAGAATCCGGTTCTTTTCACAGCCAACCCTCAGCATCAACGCGGAATCCCCGAGAAAACAATACAACACATATATATATATATATATATATATATATATATATATATATATATATAAAGAGTGGGGGTAATAACAATCGTTATTAGTTAAAGAGTAAATTTTATAAAAATTACTACGCAAACGGTAGAATTCGGGTAATACGATTAACAGAAAAAACTCAAATTCTTCTTAAGTCGACGTTTCGATTTATTGATTAAATCTTTTTCAAGACCTACAAAATTATTACAGAAAATTACAAAAAACAATTGAAAGATGTTATTGATTACTTACAAAGAAGGTAATGAACAATTAATTAAGACGTGTAACATCATATAACTTGACCAACAATGTGGGTTACATAATCGTTGCTATAAAGCGAGCCATGGTGAAATTTTCGGACACCAACCCGATCGGCACAGCACGAGGAAACCAACAAAACCTTTTCGTTCTCTTAAAATAAATTAAAGTTGAAAAAACCAATTTTTTTTCCAATTGAGCTGCGAAGGTGCGCATTGGGAACGATCGTGACGTCAGTGACATTAGAAGGACACAGGAGTCACAAGCACACAGGAAAAAGAATATTTAACCGATGTTAGAAGACACAAAGTTCGAAAAAAATTTGAAACCGCCACTACGTCGTAGTTTCCCAGAAACCCAGGTAATCTGGACGATCCCTAGATCTTCCTAGAAATCAGGAGCTCAACGACCCCCATTTATGGAAATTTTATAAACCACTAGAGAACACGAAACCGCAGCACAAATAGAAAATAAATAGCAAAACAGAAACCACCCATCAAGTTAACTGTGTCTAGACGTCGCCCAAGTCATGAGCCAATGACTTGGGCATTGAAAAAAAATCCTGTAAAAAAAATCCTGTACTACAAATTACTCAGGTATCTGTACAACAAAATAACCTTCAGAACGGATGTTCATACAATTAATATGTGTAATAAGGGCTTGCTGACTCCACCTAAACACCATACCTCAAAGTTTAAATCTTCGTACACTTACCAAATAACGTCCATCATTAACAATCTACCAATGGAGTTAAGGCTATCGAGCGTTGAACAGTACAAAAATTATGTTAAAAGGCAAAGAATTCAGTGTCCAAAATAGAGTGAGGTTTTAGAAAAATGAACGTCAATATTCGTATCCTTATTTTTGCTATGTTAGTCGGTGTAACCTGCGGGGGAAAGTGTAACCCCTACCAGGCGCGTCCCCGGGTGGCGGATAGGGGATTGCACACGCGGACCAACACCATTGCACGGTAACCATGCTTCGGCACGAGATTACCAGTTTCCTCTTATATTTCCTTCTTTGATCTCTCGACCTCCCTTGGTCAACTCTCCGGTCTACTCTTGACCACCTTTCAACTCCTGATGCTAGTAGGTATCGAGGGCTAGGGAGTTAAACTTCTTTCTTCTTCAGTCTATAACTCCTAATCCTACGGTGGTGGACCTTACCCGTGCCAGAAGGAGGTCAGTCTGGTCCCTAACGAAAGGAAACCTGGCAAAAGGTATAAATTCCAGGCCCAGCTCCTTGCTGCAGAGACGCAGGTTGGCATCAAGGACATATCAAGCTGGTGGCTTGTGCAGATCAAAGATCAGCGGACCTGTACAAGCAAGCCATCGGGGAAGTGGGGGTAGTCTGGCCAGGCGCCCGAATCGAGGCTGTCTCAAGGGACAAGATCCCAAACAGACCGAGATCGAGAGCCTGGATCCCGACGGAACCCTCTGACCCGAGGACAATTCTGAAGATAATTCAGACCAGCAACCCTACGCTTCGAACTGAGGATTGGAGCGTCATCAAAGTTAACGAGGCAGCGGGTATGAGAAGGCAAGTAATTGTCATCTTAAACGAAGCATCTCTAGCGCCACTGGCAGATAGTAAGGAAGTGATCAGCTACGGCTTCGGCTCCACTACCCTGAATGTTTACAATAGTGACCAGAGAAACCCAATCCCCTCGAGGGAAGGGGAGCCTCGTTCACATTCAGACAGTGATATGTCAGATATGGGGGTCACTAATATGTTCGGACCTCTCCATCCAAATGAGATTAGCGAAGCAGAGGAGAATCTGGCGCTAATCTCTGACACCGAAGACGACAACGACGTAACGATCGTCGCGGTGCCAGAAAACTCTCTCAGCGATGGGGGGGGGGGGGGGATAATACAATGTAACCTCCACCACTCCAAAGCAGCCTCGGCTGCTCTGCTCCTCCAACTGTCAAAGGGAGGTCGACATCGCCCTAATTCAAGAACCCTGGGTCGTGGGTACCAAGATCTGTGGACTGGGCTCTGACAAGTACAGGTTACTGTACGTAAAAAACGCAGGTAAGACACGCTCATGCGTCCTGGCGGATAAAAGCATCAACGATTTTATGATGCCTAACCACAGCGATTGCGACACTGTCACTGTATCAATGGGACTTTTTAACCGTAGGTTATGGATGATCTCAGGATACTTCGCCCATGAGAAGGAAAGTCCCCCAGAGGGTTTCCATGGTATAATCACAGAAGCCAACCGAGTAGGGGCGGACGTGATTATTGGAGCCGATGCCAATGCCCACCACACCATATGGGGCAGCTCGGACACGAACAACAGAGGTGAGTCTTTACTAGAATTTACACTAACCTCCGGCCTAGAAATATGTAATATAGGTAACACTCCCACCTTCATCACAGCCGTGAGAGAGGAGGTACTTGATATTACACTCGTTTCCATTAAAACGCCTAACCTTGTAAGCAATTGGAAAGTGTCAAAAGAACACTCATTTTCTGATCACAGGTATATTGAATTTAAGGTAGGCATACAGATGCAAACAAAGCCTAAGTTTGTAGACAAACGGAAGACTGACTGTGGTAAGTACAAAACTACCCTATCGGGTCTTCTATCGGAGGAGCCGCCCCCAACACCAAAAACAGGGGATGAGCTAGACAGAACTGTAAAACAGTTCACAGGTGCCTGTAACAAGGCCATGGGCACATCATGCAAAGTCGTGAGCAGGATAGGTAAAAGCAAACCACGGTGGTGGACGCCGTTAATAAGCTCCCTAAGAAAGGAATGCAGGAGGCTGTTCAACGATTCAAAAAGCACCAATGAGTGGACTGCCTATAAAAACAGCCTACGGAATTTCAAAACGGAGGTTAGGAAGGCCAAAAGGTCATCCTTTGCTCGGCTCTGCGAGCAAATAGAGGAAACCTCAGAAGCCAGCCGACTGCGAAAAATTTTATCTAAGGATCCGGCAGTCCAAAGCTTCATACAGAAGCAAGATGGAAACTGGACAACCTCATGTACAGAAACGCTGGAGCTACTCATGGATACACACTTTCCAAACAATGGAATAAGTGTAGTGGACTCCACCATAACTGCTCCACCTCGGTATCTGGCTGACAGAATTGTAGGTGGAGATAAGTTAACCTGGAGCATCAAAAGCTTCAAACCCTTTAAGTCACCTGGACCTGACGGGATCAGTCTAGTTGAGCTGCAAGAGGCCATAGATATAGTTACACCTTGGTTGGAGACTATGTTTAAGGCATGTATAAACCTCTCATACATCCCAAAAATATGGAGAGAGGTCGAAGCGGTCTTCATACCAAAAGGAGGAAAGGCTTCACACACCTCCCCCAAAGACCTGAGACCAATCAGCTTATCATCGTTCTTTCTAAAGACACTTGAAAGACTGATTGACTTGCACACGAAGGAGGCATTACACACTGAAATGCTGTCAGTGTCTCAGCACGCATACACAAAGGGGAAATCCGTGGAAACAGCACTCCACGCCTTGGTAAACCAGATAGAGAGCTCGATGAGGCATAAGGAGTTCACGATGTTTGTCTTTCTCGATATAGAAGGGGCATTTAACAACGTGAAGCCTGAAGCCATAGAATCAGCCTTAACTGAACTAGCTATGGACAACGCTCTATGTCACCTGATCGGAAAAATGCTTCGTGAAAGGAACATTAGGACCACAATGGGAGAATCCCACATAAGCAGGAAGGTGAGTAGGGGAACCCCACAAGGAGGCGTCCTCTCACCATTGCTTTGCATCATCACGCTAAATGAGCTGCTCCTCAAACTTAGAAAATCCGGCTGCAGGGTCGTCGCCTATGCGGATGACGTAGCAATAGCGGCCTCAGGGTAACACCTCAATACAATGTCGCAACTTGTTGAAGGGGCCCTATCGAAACTAGCGCAATGGTGCAAAAGGTTTGGCGTAGATGTCAACCCGGCGAAAACCGAGCTAGTCGTTTTCACAAGGAAACACAACATCCCAGAGTTCAGGCTCCCAATGCTAAAGGGCACTGAACTGACGATCAAGGAGAGCGCCAAGTACTTTGGTCTCATACTAGACCGAAATTTATCATGGAAGCTCAACATAAACGAAAGAGTACGGAAAGCAACGGTGGCGCTGTACTCTTGCTTGAGAGCGGTGGGGAAATCTTGGGGCCTCAACCCCAAGATTACCTTCTGGCTATACAGAGCCGTAGTTGTACCAATACTCTACTACGGCGTTTTCATATGGTGGCCGGCACTTAATAAAAGAGTCCATCAAATGGCGCTTACAAAAGTGCAGAGAATGGCGGCGGTCATGATAACTGCAGCCATGAGAACGACGCCTACGGAAGCCTTGGAGACAATCCTGGACATAGCTCCGGTCGATTTAATGGGCAAGCAACTTGCCATTACCACAGCACTTAGACTAAAGTCAGTGCGAATGTTGACATCGGACTAACGTGGACACGCCGGAATAATCAATGAATTTAAAGGGGTGTCCAAAAACATAGACCGATGTCTAGCAACACCTGCTTTTGGCAACAACTTCTCATACCACATACCCTCTAAAGAGGAGTGGATGGAAAAGAAAGAGGTACCAGCAGGACACACGCAGGTCTTTACAGACGGCTCAGGGAGGGAGGACAAAGTGGGCAGCGGAGTTTTCTCCAACGACCTCAACCTCAGAATTAGCTTACGCCTGCCAGACTACTGCAGCTTTCTACAGGCGGAGGTAACCGTCATAAAAGGGGCAGTAGAGTGGCTGATGGTAAATGGGGACCCTGGTGAACAGATCCATATTTACACCGATAGCCAAGCTGCTCTCCCGGCAATTACTAGCGTGTGCACCAACTCAGCAGTGGTCTCTGACTGTCGGAGAAAGCTGAATGAGCTCGCAGTACACACAAACGTGAGACTCATGTGGGTACCAAGCCACAGCGGGATCCCAGGTAACGCAATAGCGGATGAGCTTGCAAAGAACGGCACAAGCCTGCACTCAACCGAAGTATTACAGGATATTGGTATTCCATTTGCCTCGTGCAAGGAGACCATAGCCGAAATAACCTCGAACCTAGCGGAGCGAAGGTGGAGGGATGAAGACACCTGCGAGGTAACCAGACAAATATGGCCTCACCGAAACACGAAAAGAAGCACCAACATCGTCTCTCTAAAAAGAAAGGATATCAGACTGGCAGTGGGAGTCATCACGGGACACTGTCCCATTGGCGAGCACGCTGAGAGACTGGGCATAGCGAAGCGGGACTACTGCAGAGGCTGCCTGGACGAGGAGGAACAGGAGAGTGTTCAGCATTACCTATGCCAATGCCCCTCTCTGACCGCAACACTATTGCTTTTCCTAGGCCGACCTTTCTTGGATGATCTCTCTGACCTCGCATCACTAGATGCGCAGACTCTCATGAGGTTCATCCACGGCTCGATATGGTTTGACAAAATCACCTGAGGAGGGTTGTGCTCCAATTACCGTGGTAACACAACGGGCCCATCTGAGGCCTATGTGAGCATTAGCAGCCACTTAAACCTACCTACCTACCTAGTCGGTGTAAGGTTTACCTAAAGAAAACAAAAAGGGCATATGGTAGATTGAGAAATTCTTGTTAGCTTCTTGAATTATAGTCCAGTCATTATAGTAAGTTCACCTCGGAATTAGAGATACCCAGCTGTAAGTCTGTAAATACTTGTATATTGACACCCTAAAAGTTGTCTCAAAACCTACATATGGTAAAAAAACCCTACCATGTGTAGGTTTTGAGACAACTTTTAAGGTGTCAATATATATGTATAAGTATTTACAGACTTACAGCTGGGTATCTCGAATTCCGAGATTCTTACCTAATTTAAGCTTAAATGACTGGACTATTAGTCCTTTTGTTCTCCATTCAATTCCATTTCTGTACATTTGTATTGAATGTGTAATTTTTCATTTTGTAATTTAATCAGAGTGTATATATTTCTTTGTATGGAGGACAATAAATGATTTAATAATAATATTATTAATAATAACACAATAATCCGTTCGCTATTATAAAAAGTAATTACTTTGTATATTTAAATAAATTAAATTAATTATAGAGAGTTTTCAGAAACTTTTCCAATTATATTCCCAATATGTTGATGAACTGAATTTGACGCGTATCATAAATACGCATTAAAATTCAATCAATCTAAAACACACTACATATTTTAACTGACTGAATTAATATCCATTCCAAGTGCTCCAGACAATAAATTCAATTTGGAACAATTAAGTTTTGCTGTCGCCCAGGTTATTAATTCCTGACTCAATTAAATCAGAATTTAATAAATGAAATCCTTAATAGAATCACGAGAACCTTTAAAATCTCACGCTATGAATTACAAAGATTTTTTATCGCAGTTTCTTTCCATTATTCCATTCTAATTATTTTTATTAATAAATCTACACAAAAGAAATATTCCGATTAAACTTACACAATCTCTTTATTGATCTGTTTAAAGGATATAGAATACATATGAAATAGAATAAATATAGAGAAAAAATATAGAAATATATAATAAGAATAAATATAGACAAAATTATAGAAATAGAATACATAAAAATATACAAGTTGGTCACATTTTAATCAAGAAAACCTAATTATAAAAAAAATGTATGGTTGCATTAGACTAATAGTATTTTTATAGCATTTGCTAGTTATTGCGGTAAAATTTTAAGCTCAATAAAAGTTTTATTGGCAATGTTGGGGGAAAAGGTTTTTGGACAGGAAGTGGGTAAGCAATATCCTGCAGTTTTGTTATTCAAATGGCAACTGCATATGATATCAGTGGAGAAAATGGTAAATGGAAAGTCGGGAACAAAGTAAGAGTTTTAATAGAAATTCAAGATCTAGAAAGAAATCGGACTGAAAACGTAATCAAAGCTGCGACATATAAAATATTTTATTGCGGATATAAGGTATATGACCGAGAGCCGTTTTCAATTTAAATAAAGAGAAATCGGTAATAGAAAATCTTCTGAAAGCTAGTATTTTGCTCTGTTTATTCCAGCTTTATTCAATGTATCTAGAATTACTTTTATATCATTCCAATCCTTTTTATAGTAAAAAAAAATTATTTCTTCATTTTCATATTTCGTTTCATTTTCATGTTTCATTTTATTTACATATATAATTCCTTTTTTTTATTTTATTTTCTTATTTCACTTCATTTAATTTTTTATATACAGTCGAACTTCCCTAAGTCGAATTATCATAGTTCACGAAAAAAATTGGAGTTATAGAAAATTCGAGTTAGAGAAATACATTACTTCATTTTACACAATTTATTCAAAATGTGTACATGTATGTACAGAGTGGCCCAAAAGTAGGTATACAGCAATACTTATTATTTATTTTTTTAATTACATATTTAATTCCGAAGGTGCTCAAAATGTCCACCTTTGGCATTGATGCATTCTTGCAACCTATCCAACCTATTTTCAGCCATGGTTTACACTATAAACAAAAGAAATACCTGTATAACCTGTATACTTACTGTATACCTACTTTTGGGCCACAATGTTACATAATTATAATTAATTAAAAATAATTATAAATAATATATTATTTATAAGTAATTTTTATTTGTTTGCCATTAAAAAGTTCTTTATCTACGAAGATCTCCAAAGTAGATAATGCGCGGTACACTTGGTCTCGAATATTGTCTTTTAGAACACAGATATTCGATACACTTATTCAAATAATTACGCATTTCTTTGTTCGTGGGTGGAATTAGCACTGTTTCGTTGCTAGACAAGACATCTTCGTGTTTTATAATCTTGTTGTAAAATATCAGCATATGTTTAAAAATCCCCTATAACCGAATCTTCATCTACAGATAAATAATCATTACGAGACACGTTTTGCCGATTATATGTGTCTTACGCGGACTTCAATTCTGACAGAGGAGTATCTATCATCTTCTTCACTCCAGTTTGTTTCGGCTTCTTTTTTAAAGCCAGCATTTTTTTAAATAATATTTTATGGTTGCTTGCTGAATATTGATGTCCAACGCTTTTGTCTTCAGACAGAATAAGTGTGTCCCAGATTCTCAGCAAAATAAGGAGCCTTTTCTTTAATAAGTGGTCCAGGCATAGGCACATTTTTATCTCGCGCAATTTTAAACCTTTCCACAGTAGCTTTGTAAATGTCTTCGCAGGTACACTTTTTCGAGTTCATGACAAATCGGCACCGGACGACTCGGCACTTCCAACTCGGCACCGGACAACTCGGCACCGGATAAGTCGACACCGGGTAAATCGGCACCAGTCATCAGAATGTGAATATATAAACTTTCTATTATAATATAGGTTTTAGTAATATCAAAACAAAAGAAATCTTTTTATAATTAAAGAATGTAACGCACGCCCCTTGAAAGATGAAGGAAATTTTAAACTATTTATTTAGTCACCTTCTAGCCAACAGTAAAATACATGTTGACATGAAAACAGCGTTAAATTAAAAACTAATAATAAAACATAAATAACTTTGGCAAATCGTGGTCATCACGACTACCTGGAAAAGAAGGTGTAATTCTCAGTAAGGTGGAACGATGTGGACGGGATTTTTGCTTTTATAGAATTGTCAATGTTTTTTTTGTTTTACAAAATATTTAATTTAATGGAACTATGCGGAATTTAAAAAAAAAATCAATTTATTGCAGTTTATTGCAAAAAAAAATTAATTTACGATAGTCGTTAACAAAACTTTTTTTAACCGTATTGATTAAAACTTTCTACAAATTTGATAATATTACATGTAAATATATACTTGAAGCTATATTCTCCGTATTTAAAAAGTTCACAATTTTTTAACACAAACACAAAACCGACGTGTAGTTACTGTGTTAAAAATCCAGCGCAACTAATTCCTTTTTGGTACCTGACCAAAGGGACAAGAGCGATGTTTAACAGGTTCCCACAACCAATGGAATTGGTTTTTCGCATTTATTTGTTTATAATAGTATGAATGGGTTATCTAACAATACATTTTAAGAGGTTTTGCTTAATTGTGAGACATTGTAAAATTCTATTTTTGTCGCCTTAAATTCGTAATCCGTCCCAGTGTGCGTCAGTTCACCGCTCGCGGTGTTCAACTGGCGTGCCGCGGGACGTCCTGCCGGTGAACTTAGCCCTTTGGCGACATCGATCGGTTCAACTTGTAATCCCATCGCGGTGCTCTTCAGTGAATGTCGAGGTGGGCACGTTTACTTTGAACAAATTTGAGAGCTTAAAGCAGGCTAGAATTTTGCCTGAATGCTGTGTGCATGGAATAATGGAATAGGACCTCGGTTCTAATTTGTTGATTTTTGGAACTCCCGAGGTAATGATTAATAGGAACGGACGGAGGCATTTGTATTGCGACGGTAGAGGTGAAATTCTTAGATCGTCGCAAGACGGACTGAAGCGAAAGCATTTGCCAAGAACGAAATTTAGAGGTTCGAAGGCGATCAGATATCGCCCTAGTTCTAACAATAAACGATGCCAGGGAGCGATCGGCCGATGTTCCTCCGATGACACGGCGGGCAGCTTCCGGGAAACCAAAGCTTTTGGGTTTCGGGGGAAGTCTGGTTGCAATGCTGAAACTTAAAGAAATTGACGGAAGGGCACCACCAGTAGTGGAGCCTGCGGCTTAATTTGACTTTCAAAGAATATTGATTTATATTCAATAAGAGAACATAAAACTAACAGGCATAAAAAACAAAACAAAAATTGCAATGAGACAAAACCTAGCTATGAAATTTTAAAACAAATTCTATTAGAGCCCGGCGCATGCACCATATATTTTATATTGATCATTAATACATTTCTTTGTAATTGTTCATTTTGTTGTTGAACTATTTTTGTTATTGCTTTACACATTGAGTATCTGTTATTTTGCATATTTATCTTCAGAACCATATTTACACTTTAGAACTCGGAGAAAGTGAATTCCAATAAGCATGGAAGGAGGATGTGTTTCCAGTTAGAAACACATCGATGTATCTGATATTCGATAAAAAGAGCATTTGAAAAATATTCTCTGGAGACATGAAACAGCTTCTTCATACTACTATAAATAACTCGCTCTATTGATATATTTATACTCTTTTGATTTAAAATAAATAAAAATTATATAATTTTTATTTAATATATAATTTCAAGAAGTAACTCTGCAACTAATCAATTATTTTAAATAAATAATGGAAATATATTTCGAATGTATAGGATATAAATTATTTGTAAAATACAATACTAAATTAGAACAAACAGGATATAGGAAGCCTGTATCAAAAGCAGCTATTTTATATTTAACCAAGTATTAATTAACTATTACTCGCAATACGTAATTATTATCGATTCATATTATATCCAATAAATAGCTCTCCCTCATCACTAATGCCGCATCTGTGTGAAACTGTTAATCTCGTCCGGATGTTGATTAAACGTGTATTCGCTTTAATGTGCATTGACAAGTGAAAACAATGAGGGAATTGGTTGAATCATTGTCGCGCGACGGCCGGGCGATCTGCGCGTCCCGTAATCGAGTAATTAACCGCCGTTTCTAATTAGGGAACCGTCCGGAACCATCTGCCCTCCATTTACTTCTCCCAAAGGACAAGAGAGCCTCAGTAAATCCTTGTGTGATGTATCCCCGACACTAGTAATTTATCGAGACCATTAAGCAAAATAGATACACGACAAATACAAGTAAATAGGAATTGTAGATGGAAATTTGAATGCTGATGATCTACAGTTATGGGTTGTGAATTAATTTCAGAAATTTCTAAAAGATCTTTGCGGAAATGCTCTCTCTCCGTCAGCCCGTTACAATCAAAAAACCTTTCCTATACTCTTCCATTTGTCTGTGCTTTTTGGTGCCAGTCTTTTCCTACGGTTTTCTTGATGTCATCGATCCATCGTATTTTGGGTCTTCCCCTACCCATTTTGTTTGTATAGGTCGCCATTGCGCAATTTTAGCTGTCCAGCGTTTACCTTGCGACATGACTTCCATCCTTGACTTCCATCTTGCGATATGTCCAGCCCATTACCACTTTAGTTCTGCGGTTCTTTGTATTAGGTCTTTTACTCCTGTTCTTTTGCTGACTTTTCGTTAGTGATTTTGTTTCTTAGACGATCTATATTTATGGGTTGTGAGTTAATTTCAGAAATTTCGAAAATAACTGTAGAGAAATACTCTCACTCCGTCATCCCATATTCATCGACTCCTGGACATAGGCCTTTCCTATACTCATCTATTTGTCTCTGTCTTGTGCTTTTTGGTGCCAGTCTTCTCCGGCGGTTTTATTGATGGCATCGATACATCGTATTTGTGGTCTTCCCCTACCTCTATTTGTTTCCCTGGGTCATCATTGCGCAATTTTAGCTGTCCAGCGTTCATCAGTTCGTCTTGCGACATGTCCAGCTCATTGCCACTTTAGTTATGAGATTCTTTGTATTTGGTCTTTATTCCTGTTCTTTTCCTGACTTCTTCGTTAGTGATTTTGTCTCTTAACGTTATGCATGCTCCGTTGTTTCCATAGCCTTTTGCATCACTCTCAGTTTGTTTGCGTTTGTTTTTGTTGGGGCGGTTATTTCTAGCCCGTATGTGGTTACAGGAAGTATACGTGGTCAGTTAGAAAAGTATCCGACCTATAGCCGGTAAAAAAAAACTGGCATACCTGTAGCGCTGGAAACCTAATCACCCTCCAAGTAGTCTCCTTGGGACTCCACAAACTTCTCCCAGCGGTGCCGATATTATTGGAAGCATTCCAAAAAGCCTCTTTCGTAATCGACTTTAGCTCGGCTGTCGTTGCAGCCATAATGCCCTCTCTTGACTGAAATCCCGTTCCTTTCAAAGGCCTCTTGACTTTGGGGAATAGCCAGAAGTCGCAGGGGGCCATATCAGGAAAGTAAGGAGCCTGTCGAACCAGAGGAGTCTGGTTTTACGCCAAAAAATTGTGAACCAAGTGCGAAGAATGTGCTGGAGCTTTGTCGTGATGGAGTCGCCAATTTCCTGATGACCACTACTCCAGTCGCTTGCGCCGCACAGCATCACGTAGGCGATGTAGGACATCCCTATAGTACTGTTTGGTGATTTTTACTTGCATTGAAAAACCGACTAGAGCACTACACACTACGTCACTCGAACACTGCTCGACAACAAGTGACGCTATTTACAGGCGAGAAAAAAATCACGCATGCGCACGAAGGTTCAAGGTCGGCTCATGCAAGTGCAATTGATTCAAATCTATCAGGTATTCAAAATAAAAAATAAGGTCGGATACTTTTCTAACAGACCACGTACATGTATCGAAAACCTTTCTCTTAAGATTTATGGGTGTGAGGTTGTTTTTAGTACGTATCCCGAGTGCTGCCCATAACAGTTGTATTCGTCTTGATATTTCTTTTGATCGGTTCTCCTTCCCCAACACTATTATATGGCCCAGATAGTTGTATTCGGTAACATTTTCAACCAGGATATTATTTATGACTGCGAATGGGTTCTCGGGACTCATTATTTTCGTTTTGTTATAGTTTATTTTTGAGTTGATCTAGGTCTTCTGATACCAGTATGAGGAGGTTACGGGCGTTAGGAATGAAGCGCGCTTCAGTATTAACCTCCCGTAACTTAACCCAACGAATCTAATACTAACCTACCTTAATGCTAATCCAACTGACTTAACCAGTGAGATTAAAAGCTGGTTGAAGCTGATTAAAGTGGATGGAAATTGGATTGAAAGTGGATGGAAAGTGGATGAAAAGTGGATTGAAAGTGGATGGAAAGTGGATGGAAAGTGGATTGAAAGTGGATGGAAAGTGAATTGCAAGTGGATGGAAAGTGGACGGAAAATGGACGGAAATTGGACGGACAGAATGCGGATTCTCGTACAACGGCTTTTCAATTTACTAATAAAGCTATTTACATCAATCAATGTTACATGAACTTTACAATCAATTTTACTATTTTCATGAACCGTCAATTCTACAGCTGACACAAGCTTGAATGATATTCTGCTGGACCGGCATCACTGTTGGGATTGTTGATTGCATATTTTACAGTAATTATTTGACTGTCTGCGGCTCCAACTTTATCTTCTTGGAGGTGTAGGGTGAATATTTAGTAGACTCCTCTTCTTGGATCTTCGTGGTGATGGTGGTGTGGGGCGAGCAGTGAGGAGGCGCCAGAAGAAACCTTACTCGAGTCTTTTGAAAACATATTCCAGGACACTTGTGAATAATTTCGTAGAGATTGTGTCTCCCTGTCTAACTCCTCGTTCCACTTTGATGGTGTTGGTCAAGTCTCCTTCGTTAATTATTACGTGTAGTAGGGCATTTGTGTATATGGGCTCGATTGGATTCCTTGGTTTTTTCAATAAACTAGGGGAAATAAGCCAGGTATTAAATTGGCGCAGTGGTAATATCGCAATTTTTAAAATACGAATTGTCTCTTACAAGGAGATGGGTAATACAATTATGAAAATTACTGGAAATGTATGATGCATGTTAAGGAATACTGGGGACTGGGGTTCCGGTGTATCAGGTTAACATCTTCTATATACGCAATATATTTTGCGAAATAAATATCTACGAACAGGCACCAAACGTAGGATATACATAGCTGTTATTAGACCAATCCTTGCATACCGTATAGAAGCAAGACCGGGCACAGCAAAATTAAAAAGAATGGTATCCACTACAGAAATGGAAATTATAAGAAGAATCTGCAAGAAAATACTACAAGATCGAAAAGCATACTTACAGGAATTAGCAACGTCGAAGACATCAACGAATTGGCCAGAAGAGGAAGATCGGAATGGAAAGACCACATAAGCAGGATGGCAGAAAACTGGGTGGTAAAAATAACAATAGACAACTTTCCAAAGGGACGCTCAAATTGGATGCCCCAGAAAACGATGGAATGATAATTTTCAGAAGATTCTCTGAACAAATCACAGACAAAACGTTTCCTATTATACAACAAGAAAGAGAATAAGAAGAAGAAGTTTATTTGCGAAGTGCTGGACCAACTCTTAATAGACTTTAAGCAAGCATATAACAACATAAACAGGAACCAATTATTTATGATAATGGAAGAGTTAGGAATACCAACATACCTTGTCAAACAATATTCAGCTAATCTAATGCGATCCTTGCGGTCGCAGATGGCATAGATGTACTAGGCAAAAACAAAAACTATTATTTAGCATAAGAACTTCTTGACTAAACTGCGAGGAAAATCTGACTAAAAGTTAATCAATGGTGGAAATATGCGGAAGACAGTTTGAGGGGGTGGAATCCTTCTGTATCTGGTATCTATAATAAACAGCAAAAACGATATATCCGAAGTCACAACCTACACGCAACTAGGGAATCGTTGCATCTATAGTCTACACCTAATTCTCAGTAGCAAAGACCTGTTGCGAAGAACCAAGCTAAGAATACACGAGGCATCAACTAGACCAGTGGTGACATATGGCAGCGAGGCTTGGGCCATTTCAAATGTACAGGAACTATAATTGGGCTACTTGGATCGGTAAGTACTACTACGTAAGATTTTTAACCCAGTGAATGCATACCGGGGGTGGAGGATTTTAATGAATCACGAGCTACGACAGATTTTAAATCTGTCTACCAGATTTAGTAGCGACAAGTACATGCAGTAGGTTACGATATGCAGGACACATAAATAAAATGAAGGATATTAGGCACCCTAAACGGGAACTGTAAGTCACTATAGGAGGACGTATGTCGCGTGGAAGACCGAGTACAAGGTGGCTAAACAGCGTGGACGAAGACGCAACAGCAATCGGGATGGCAAATTGGAAAGTCTGCAAGAAACCGAAGTAGATCCTCATTGAGAAGAATGCCAAAGCCCTAAACGGACCGTAACGGCCACAAGAGGAAGAATTTTGTCATTCAAAAGATGGCGCCTACGGGCGACGGTGCTGCAGTTGATGAGGTGTTAAATTGCAATACAGTCTGTAAAATTGGTGGTGATACCCTGGGAAATGCTTTGAAGCATAAGTCACTGCTTCAAAGCATTTCCCGTGTGGAGCAGATGGACAGTTAATGCTAACACATTTGTATCCACCTCTAGATATTATACCACCACAAATTTTACAGAATTTATTGCAATTTAACACCCCAGTGTGTGAAATAGATAAGAAAAACTGGAGATTTAGGATATGCATGGATGATTTAAGGTACGGTGGCTTTGTTAATAATAAGGTAGAAATTATTCAAAAAGAAAATGAATAAGTTGGAGAATTAGTTATTAATCCAACGCTGTGAAGAGATGTACCATACAATCTCGTTACAAACAAAACACTTACATTTGCTGGAAAAACAACACCAATCGACCTTCACATCTGGCAGCATAAAAAACGCGGCGTTTAGTGATATCACGCGGCGTTTAGTGACCTTATTGACTGCTGCTTTAATAAGGTCATCATAGCCAGGATGGTCGCCAATATTCGAAACGAATAGGCACAAGAAGAAGAAGACGTAAACAATTTTATGATTTTGATTTGATTTTCAGCCACTAAGTCGTCAACATTTACTTTAACTTTGATAGTATCAGGAACGTTGTGGACTATTACACGAGGGTTAAATGTTTTAACTTCATTGAAGGTGAACGACGTCCCAAGTTTTAGCAAACAGTTCTGTGGTTGTTTTTGAATATGTCCTTAGGTTCTTGAGCCATTCTTCTTCTTCTTCCGGCCCTTTTTTTCCAAAAACTTTTCCTTGGAGGATGGATTTTAAGAGTTTGTATTTGGTGTCATTTCTCATTATATGCCCGAGATATTCCAGTTTCCCTCTCTTAATCGTGTTCATCGCCTCTTTTTCCTTCCTCATTCTTTCCAGTATTGTTTCGTTGGTCACTCTATCTACCCATGATATTCGAAGGATCCTTCTGTATAGCCACATCTCGAAGCCTTCGAGTTTCGTTTGTGTTGCTTCGGTCAATGTCCAGGATTCCATGCCATAGTACAATAAGGAGAACACATAGCAGCGCAGGATTTTTACTTTCATATCTAATTTGAGGTTGTGGCTTTTGAAGAGCTTAGACAATTTGATGAAGGCATCTCTAGCTTTTTCTATTCGACATCTAATTTGTTGTGAGTGGTCCCACGGTTCATTTACTAAGGTTCCCAGGTAGACAAGTTCGGATGCCCGTCCCTCACTCTGGAAGTCACCTTGTCGTGGTGTGAGGGCTTAGTTTCGCAACAAACCGTTAGACGTTACCGACCAGAGTACAACTCCGGTCGGAGCGGTCAGCGGAGAGCGAACAACCAAGAACTTCCAAACCCTTAATTCAAGGTGTCATGCGACCCGTGCCGGAAGGACTGGTTGGTGGCCAAGGGCAACCGGCCATCGCTAACGGAGCCCCTCTGATACCTGGCGACCTCAGAGGGTATCAAGCCTTACCATGTCAAGCAGGGCTCTGACGTGGAGGACCTTTAGTTCCCTTCCTACTTGTGGGATTTATATGAATTCCAAAAGTAAAAATAATCCATGTGTGCGGGACCTAACCGACACAGAGAACAAGGAAGTCAGCCCGGATTCCCGGGAAGACGACCTTGACCACACACTCGTAGACATGAGCAGTCCAGCCATGTCTACAGAGGCAGAGGTAGATGTTCTTGTAGGGACAGAGGTGGACTTGCCGCCTCCTGTCACAAAACAAGATTGACCAGCAGGCGCACCAAAATAGCCCAAGTGAACATCCATCATGCCAAAGCAGCTTCAGCTGTGATGGCTAGGATGTTCACCAAGCAGCACCTAGGGCTAGCGCTGCTTCAAGAACCCTGGACCTACGGTGGTAAGATCAGAGGCCTTAGCAACAGGGAATGTAAGTTGGTATGGGACAGCCGTGAGGTCTCCCCTAGAACTTGCATTATGGTAAGAAATGGCATAAATTACTTATGTCTTTCAGAATTTTTAACGCGGGATTTAGTACCGATTTAGGCCCTCATCAAGACCGAGGGTCTCCACCGCGAAGTAGTGATCGCATCAGCATACTTCCCTGGCGATGGTAACAGGATACCACCCATTGAAGTACAAAAGCTGGTGGAACACTGTATTAGGAGAAGGCTCCCACTCATCCTGGGATGTGACGCGAACGCACACAATGAGATGTGGGGCAGCACGGACACTAATAAGAGGGGTGAGTACCTTTTAGAATACCTCATTAAAGAGAACTTAATTGTGTACAATGTTGGGAACACACCAACATTTGTCACTAAAGTCAGACATGAGGTACTGAATATTACGATAGGTAGCGCTAACGTAAGTAAACTAATTAAAAAGTGGAGGGTTTCAAGTGAGCCCTCAATGACAGATCATAGGATCATAGAGTTTGAGCTGGAAGGAGCGAGTGAGGAAAACACCCCCATTCGAAACCCCAGACAAACTGTGTGGCCTATGTTTAGTTCCCAACTAAAAGAAAACCTAGAGTAGGTGACAGTGCGGGGTAGTATCAAACACTACACCGTGCTGGCTGTAGGAGAAATAAATGTAGCAATCACCACGGCATTTGAATCCAGCTGACCGGTAAAATCCGTGAAGGAGCATAAGGACGAAAAATGGTGGAACAAAAATTTGTCTACATTAAGAGCAAAAGTACGTAGGCTTTTCAACAAAGCCAAGCAGTACGGAAATTGGCTAGAATACTCTGAGGTGCTTACCACCTACAACAAAGATATCAGAAGTGCATAAAGGGAAAACTTTTGGACCTTCTGTGAAAACATAGAATCCACGCCAGCTAGACTGGCAGCTAGACTGCACAAAGCACTAGCGAAGGATAGAGTGGAACTGACAACCACTCTCAAGAAACCAGATGGGACCTTCACGGAGGATGAAGAGCAAAGAGAAACTCCTACTAGAAAACCATTTTCCGCGATGTAGAGAATACAGGGAGACCGAGGGCTTGATGCAACCACGGAAACCAAGAGGGAAGACTGGAAGAGGGCAGCGTCCATCTGTACGGAAAACCGAATCAGATGGGCTATCGGCACTTTCTAGCCTTTTAAGGCCCCAGGTGTGGACGGACTAGTTCCTGCCTTCCTACAAAAGGGAGAGAGAGAACTAATGCCGTATCTTCTAAATATCTTTAGAAGTAGCTTAGCGCTCGGATATATACCGGAGCTATGGAGAAGGGCTAAGGTGGTATTTATACCGAAGGTGGGAAAGAAAGACACCACTCAACCGAAGTCGTTTAGACCCATTAGTCTAACATCTTTTATGTTAAAGACAATGGAGAAGGTGATTTTTAATTACCTTAGGACTATAGTGCTGGTAGGTACACCACAACACAGGAGTCAGCATTTGATATAGAGGGAGCTTTTGACAACACCTCACACGAGGCTGTCAGGGCGGCCTTCGAAAGAAGGAATATCGACAGCACTATCTCAAAGTGGATGGGAGAAATGCTGAGTACTAGAACGGCGGAGACACAAGTGGGAAAAGACACCATTAAGATCTCCACAACTCGAGGATGCCCACAGGGAGGTGTACTATCACCGCTAATGTGGAGCCTGGTAGTTGATGAACTACTGGTTAGGCTAAACGACCTAGACATCAAATGTCAAGGTTACGCCGATGACATAGTCATAATGGCTAGCGGGAAATTTGAGGGAACGCTCTGTGAAATTGTTCAGAGAGGCCTCAACGTAACTAGTAGATGGTGTCAAACAGTGGGACTGAAAGTCAACCCGAGCAAAACCACGGTGATACCATTTACTTGAAGGAGAAAACTAAACTGCCTACATCCCATACTCATAGATGGGAAGGCAGTAGAATATCAACAGGAGATAAGGTATCTGGGTATCACACTAGATAGCAAACTTCTATGGAATAGACACGCTGAGGCAGTGGTAGGTAAAGCCAAACGCGTCCTAATGGTGTGCAGAAACCTGGCAGGAAAAACGTGGGGTTGTAACCCCACTATCCTGCGATGGATGTACACCATGATAGTGAGTCCTGCAATCACTTGGGAAAGTAGAATCAAGCTGGCCTCTATGAGGAAACAGCTTGAGAAGATTCAAAGACTGGCGTGTGTCTGCATCACGGGGGCGATGGGGTCGTGTCCGACAGCAGCATTGGAGCTGCTGCTGGATCTGACTCCGCTGCACCTTGTGGTGGAGAGCGCCGCCAGATCGGCGATCGTAAGATTCAGCAAGTAAGGAGTGGGCAGAGGTAAAATAATCGGGAGCAGAGCCCGAAACAGCCTCGCTGCCAAGATCCCCTGGCTGGAAGTACCAAAAGACGAAATGGTATGCAAATACCACTTCGAGAAAAACTACACAGCAAAGTGTAGTAGTAAAGCCGATTGGAGCGACGAAGCCTCAGCATACCACATAGAGCAAAATGCCATCAAGTGGTATACAGATGGTTCGAAGACAAAGGAAGGTACTGGTGCAGGAATGTTTGGACCTGGTACCAGATACTTCGAATCCATGGGAACATCCCCAAGTATCTTCCAAGCAGAGGTACACGCAATCGAAAGATGTGCACAGTTTAACCTCGACAGGAATTACCGCAAAAAACGAATTGCTATCCTGTCAGATAGCCAAGCAGCCATCAAGGCCATTAGCTCATACCCCATCAGATCTAAACTGGTATGGGACTGTGTGGGGAAGCTGAACAAGCTTGGCAGGGATAATAAAGTAACGCTATACTGATTACCAGGACACACTGGTATAGACGGAAACGAAGAAGCCGATCACCTAGCAAACAAGGGATCCAGTAGCCCCTTTATAGGTCCGGAACCCTTTTGCGGTATGAGCGTGAACACCATCCGCAAAAGTTTAGATGAAGAAATAAGAGGAAAATGGATGAAAACCTGGAAAGAACTTCCAGGGCTAAGGCAATCCAAAGTGATGTTGGGATCTTTTAACCAGAAGAGAACAAAAGCTTGCCTGAAACTAAGCAGGAACAAGCTCAGAATTCTGACAGGAGCCCTGACGGGACACTGCAGACTTAGGAAACATCTCAAGGCCCTAGGCCTAGAGGAGGATGATGGATGCAGATTCTGTGGCTCAGCAGGGGAAACCCCCATACATCTGTTCAAAGACTGCGGAGCATTACTCCGCAAGAGACAGATGTACCTTGGGGTTCACTGCTTGAACACAGAGGAGCTGCAGGCCTTGAATCCCACCCAGATCCTGAGATTCCTAAAGCAATCAGGATTAGAGGAGGCGCTCTAAATGGGTAAGTACACCAACACTTGGAGGAGGAGGGTGGGGTACAATAGATCTATAAAGGTCGCAGTACAAGTCGTCACCACCATATCTACAATCTACATCGGATGCCCGTTCTATTGGTATATTTTTAATAAATCATTGTCAGTTTTCTTTCTTCTCTTTACTTATAACCATTGTTTACGTCTAAATCTTCTAAAAAAATGGTCCTTGAACCATCGCCTTCTGCATTTAAATCCATAATCGAAGGCCGTTATTTATATATAGGGTGGTCAAAATGCCTTGTCTACCAATACTTCTACATTGTGCGGTGCTTTAAATGCTCCAAATTTTGTCACATTCAAAAAGAGTGTCGAAATTCTGAATTGGTTTGTCCAAAGTGCGCAAGAAATCATTCCATTGAAGAATGCAATGAAGAAGAAAAGTGTTGTAATAACTGTAAAATCATTAATATTAAACACAAATGTACTGTTCCTATCAACCATTCTGCAATTGATTCGTCATGTAGCTGATACAAACATCTTATTCAGCAGTTAAAATATAGAACTATTTACAATGACAAATAATAATAATAATAGCGCCTTTCTAGATAGGGTGGCCTACGCTTCTACGCCGCCTATTATTACAATGCCACATGCTAGTCTCAAAATTGCGCACCTAAATGTACGATCTTTGTTGACAGGTTTCACTGAGTTTTCTGGCATTCTCTTAACGAATAATTTTGATATCGTTGGGGACACTGAAACTTTGGGACCACTGCAGTGGCTATTGAGAGTTATCGATTTCTGAGAAGATATCGTGATGGTAGAGGTGGCCCACACCGGGCCTCTGTGTTCATAAAAATATCCCAGCTTCCTTATTATTTGAAGATTTTAGTATTATACATGGAACTGAACATCTTTGTATCAAGGCTAATATTGGTCGGTACTTATATTATAATTGTGCTTTACAGAATACCTACCAGTTCACTCTCACCATGTATTGCATCTTTAGATGACTTTATTTCATTCATCGTTCCTCTATTTCATAACATCATCTTCCTTGACGATGTAAATTTTGATCAATTTGAAAACTACGTCCTCGGCCAGTGCTTTTCCTCATAGGACTTTAGTCAAGTTATCCTGGAGCCTACCCGCATTACTGCGACTTCTCAAACTTTAAATGATGTAATCTTTATCGCAAATTTAGATCGATTAGTCAAATCTGGCACGATTAATACTGACTTGATCTCTGATCATAGACTTGTTTACTTTACATTACAAGCCCAAGCATCATTTATAAACAAATTTATGAGTATGTAACCCAAAACAAAATCATTTCTATCAGGCAGGTTTCAGAGCAGGGTAAAGTACCATTTCGGTTCTAACTGCTGTCACTGATGATATCGTCTCTTCTCTAGACAAAGGAGAGGCCTTAACCTTGGTGCTTTGAGACTTTTCTAAGGCGTTTTACACCCTTGATCATTCACTACTTGTGCCAAGTTACGCTACTAAGGATTCGATGACACCTCCTCTTGTTTCTTTCGATCCAACTTATCGGAGAGATATCAAAAAGTCACAATAAATGGATGCGAATCTGATTCTCAACTTATTGCATCTGGTGTTCCGCAAGGCTCTATCCTTGTGCCTATTTTGTTCTTGATTTATACTGTTCAACTTCCTTCTCTTGTTAACTACTCTAAAACCTACGTATATGTATACGATACCCAACTTTCAATCGTCTGCAAGTGCAGCTCTATGCCATATAATTAATGCAGATCTTGACTCTATAGTCAATTTTTGTGCCCTTAATAATCAAACATTAAATAGCGACAAATGCTCTGTAATTTATTTTGCATTTAAAATTATGAAAAAATCTATGGTGAATGGTTGTCATATCAACTTAAAAACTGTCCATTCAGCCAAAAACCTTGGCATAATATTTGATGATGACTTAAAGTTTAAAAAACACATAAGCGCGGTTGTAAAGAAAACATATTTTATCTTGAAAGTTCTTTTTGTATTTTGCGTCTGTAATGGACTCATAACAGCACTCATATGCGTGCGGTTATGTATACAATTTTCTCAATATCTACCGGCGATTTTTTTTTAAATGGCATGAAAGGGCGCAAAATGTGAAAAATACTATAAAAAAGCCCGTAAGGCGTTTTTCAGCACTTGTCCATTAGAAAACTCCTCGCTACGCTCGTCGTTTTCCAAACTTGGACGCGTGCTGCAAAATCGCGCTTACTAAACTCGTCCTTTAATATACTATTATCGTAATATATCCATTATTAACTTTAACTTAAGATAAAAAATTATTTTATTATCTGTTCTCTGTAACTCTTGTATATCTGTCTTGTACTATTGTATTATCTGTTCTGAACTATGGTCTTGTCTGCTATTACCCTTGCTTAGATTCTGCATCAAAACACCGTTTACAAAAAATTCAGAATAACTGTGTTCGCTATCTATGGTCTTCGTAAATATGATCACATAAGCAGGAATCTCCTTAAATTGAAGTGACTGAAAATAGATGACCTCTTCCAATATCCTCTCACCTTTGCCCATAGTATTATCACCACTAAAATGTCACCTTTTTTCTTCAACCTTTTCAATCACCGATCCTCTTTCTATAGTATTGAAGTCAGATTTAAATAATTGTTTTCGCTACCAAGATTTCACTCGGCCTTATTTTGGAGATATTTTACCTTCAATGCTATAATAGCTTACAATCAGCTAGATAACTCACTGGAAACCTTATCCATTTTTAATTCTTTCAAAAACCTTATCCTTAACAATTACAAAAAGTAGTTTAAGGCAATTTTGCTCAATAAAACGTAAGACGTAATGAAACTGCGTTGTTAATCTGCTTACTTTATTTATTTGTGTTTTTGTTATATAAGTTGTTAATAATTTAGTGTTACACTTGTTCTTTATGAATGTTTGTACAATTTTCTTTAATCTGTTATTTTCATTATAATCCTTTAATTCATAATTTAATTTATTTTTTTTTACTTTTTATTTCTATTTCTTTTCTTTTTTTAATTTCTATTAATCTCTCAGGTTAAGTGGAGTAGCGTTTCGCTAGACTTCGCCTGATCACATCTGTATTTATTTTCACTTAATACAATAATGACATTATTATAATAATAATTATTATTATTTTTAATTTATAGTCCGTCTTCTAATTTTGTGCTAATGTACTTCAATCCATTAATTATTTTCGATTGTTTAAGCTAGATTCAAAATATCAAACTAGACTAACCACCAATGACTCACTATATTAAATTAATTATTGAATAATTATAACATTACCTCATAGCTAACTTTGAGATAACTCGTATGGCGGCAGTTAATGTGTTAATCTATCTAGTTTAGTCTAATCTCTTTAGCCTTTTTAATGTAGTCTCGTTTGTATAATGTAGTTTGAAAATATGAAGGCTCTCATAGAAATCTAAATAATATCAACAAATGAAATATTTGGCCATGAATAAATATATAGTTCGGATGAATCCGTCATCTGGCAACGACCCCTGTTATGAAATATCAATTAGAGAGCGAGGTTTGCAATCTGTTGCAATCGCGACGACTATACGGAAGCTCTGCACAGTACAGGAATGCGATAGCCAAAGCTTTTCACAACATTTCTTTCATTATCGGACATTAACCCTTTCGAGACTAATGCGATAATGCGTCCCAGAGCAAAATTTGTGTACACTGTTGGGACAAACGCGCCCAAATATAGATGTAATCTGACTAGTTCAGTGCAGTAAACATGTATGCATACAGATTTCATACAATTTTCTGCGCATTGCGTTATAACCTCAATTATAATTCGAGTCTCGTTCTTCGAGATTTGATACATTGTATTACCGCTACTTCGCTAGATTCAACCACAAGTTCTATTAAAACAACGTGTTTCTTTAGTGGCTAACTATCAAAAACTAAACTTTATTCTCTTCATACGTCATACATATGTTATACAGGGATACCACCTAAAATAGTACCCCAAGACAACAACAGATGTCTCTTGGATGTTTATTTGATGTTAGAGCTGGTAAATAATATTTGTAACACCCAACTACAGCAAATAAACAAAAAAAATTAAATATCTATTTCTATCTCACTAACCCCCAGACCCTTAATACATTTGTTGTGCCTGACAGGGTTTAAAGCCTTAGTAAGAACATCAGCTGGCATATCAGCTGTTGGCAAATATTCTAAATTAATGATTTTATTACTAACTGCATCTTTTATGAAATGATATCTAGTATCAATGTGCTTACTTTTTCTGTTACACACATAATTTGCCACCAACTTCTGTGCACTCTGGCT
Source organism: Phosphuga atrata (assembly GCA_944588485.1). Classification (NCBI taxonomy): domain Eukaryota; kingdom Metazoa; phylum Arthropoda; class Insecta; order Coleoptera; family Silphidae; genus Phosphuga; species Phosphuga atrata. The sequence continues at coordinate 77,623,302 of OX155894.1, forward strand.
GTCATTATATACTAATACAGTAAATAGATTACCAGTAAATTCACATAATAAAGATCTCAAATATATAGATAGCTTCCTTACATGCCTCAGCTATAGCCATATATTCTGATTCCATACTTGACAATGCTACAGTTCTCTGTTTCCTACTCTCCCAGGAAATAGCTGAGCCGGACATTACAAAACAATAGCCTGTATTTGATTTACGATCTAAAGTATTACTTGCCCAATCGGCATCAACATATCCAATAAGTCCAACAGGTTCAGCTGTTTCCTTAACATACTTTAAACAAAGGTTTTTAGTTCTTTTTAGATACCTAAGTATTCTCTTTGCATAATTCCAATGAACTTTTGTGTGACACTTATTGAATTGACTAAGAAAACTGATACTATAAGATATATCAGGTCTTGTAAGAACTGACAAATACATTAAGCTTCCAATCAATTGTTGATATGGAGTTTCTTGATCACAATATTCAGACTTATTAACATCTAATTTACATTCCATTGGAGTGCTAGCAACTTTACAATTTAACATACATAAATTTCTCCAATAGTTGAACTATATACTGTTCCTGATCTAAAGTAATAACATTCAGCTCTTTATCAATTTTAACTCTCATTCCCAAGCATTGTTGAACCTGACCCAAATTCTTAATCCTAAACTTAGAACTCAATATAGAAATTAACTTGTCAGTCTCTTCTTGATTATTTGAATAAATAAAAAAATCATCAACATACAATGCGATAACAATTTTTACCTCATTATTTATTTTTGTAAAAACACATGGCTCTATATGACTCTTTTTGAAGTCTAGGTCACCCAAACATTGCTCTACTCTCTCATACCAAGATCTAGAAGATTGCTTTAAACCATAAATTGCTTTCTTCAATTTAACAATTACCTTATTCTTATTTGAATCACAATCAATATCTGGTTGAACCATATAAATGTCCTCTTTAAGAAAACCGTTTAAAAAAGCTGTCCTGACATCTAAATGTGTGACATTTAAATTTAACTGGACAGACTGTGCAAACAATAATTTCAATGTAGAATGTCTGACAACAGGTGAAAACGTCTCTTCATAATCAATACCAGGCCTCTGGGTAAAACCTTTAGCCACCAGACGTGCTCTGTAACGTACACTGTTATCACTATTTACTTTCCTTTTAAAAATCCACTTGCACTGTACTAAAGTTTTATCAGAATGTAATTAGTGCACTGTAACCCACGCATCATTTTCTTCAAATGCCTGCAGCTCGTCCTTCATTGCCTCTATCCAATTGTCTCTATCTGGGCTATCAAGAGCTTCTTTGACACTGACTGGATCACTCGTGACATCTGCTTCTGACATTGCACATAGGTTTGAATATCCATAACGCTCTGGCTGCTTCCTAATTCTTTTCAAGACTGCTGGTGGTTCTGGTTCCTTATCTGTTTCTTCAGATTGCTGTAACGCAAAATCCAGGTCGGTCATTGCGTTAAGATAATCTGATTCTGAAGGCGAACTTGTATCCACCAAGGGACTCAAAATGGGTTCATCTTTTATTTCTTTTGCATCATGACCATCTGACATTTCTGGTTCCATATCCCCAACTGAAACTGACACAACTGCTTCATTTGTGCAGTTTCTTTCTAAATTTTCATGGATAATTACATCTCTACTAATTACAACACTTTTCTTGATCGGATCATAAACACGGTAGCTTTTCACGTTTTCAGAAAAACCAACTAACATATGTTTCCTCGACTTAGTGTCCCACTTAAGCCGTTTCTGTTTTGGCACGTGTACCATCACCTGACTGCCAAATATGCGGACATGACTTAAATCTGGTTTTTTATTTGTCCAGAGCTCATATGGAGTTTTATTATCTAATCCTGATGCAACAGATCTATTCCTAAGATAGACAGCACTGTTTGTCGCCTCTGCCCAAAACTTCTTATTTAAACCTGCATCAAATAATAAACAACGAGCTCTTTCAACAATTGTTCGATTAATCCTTTCACTCATACCGTTTTGTTCTGGGGTATAAACATTAGTTTTTTGGTGAACAATACCTGCGTCTTTAAAATAACTTTCAAAATCATTACTGCAAAACTCTAAGCCATTATCTGTCCTTAATATTTTAATTTTTTGTTGTTGCTGATTTTCTACCATACTTTTAAACTCCTTGAAGTATTTAAAAACTTCACTTTTGGTTTTAAGAAAATAAACAAAGGCCATACGAGTAAAGTCATCAACAAAAATTAGGAAATACCTGGACCCACCGATTGAAGTAGACTCCATTGGTCCGCAAACATCAGCATGGATTACATTCAGTGGCTCGCTACTCCTTGTACCAGTGTGACCAAATGGCAAGCGCGACTGCTTCCCCTCACAACACACTGTACATGTATTTTTGTTGATCATTGACTTATCTGTGTATGATATTCCTGTGACTGCTCCACTCTCCATTTTATTCTGGTTGTTTATATTTAAATGGCCCAATCTCCTATGCCACACTTCACTGCTAACTCTTGAAGGAGATGTAAACAAACATTGTTTACGTTCCATGACCATCTTATAAACACCATCTTCTTGGTTTGCTATAGCCACTAAACAGTTTTCTCTATTGTAAACATAGCAGCACTTTTCCTTGAACTCCACATTGTTTCCATTCTTGATAAGTTGACTAACGGAAATCAAGTTAGTTGTGAGGTTAGGAACACACAAAACATCTTTCAAAGTAACCTCATACTTGCAACTTGGAGTGACCGTTATGATATCCACATCACCTGAACACAACACTGGCTTAACTTTTTGATTTTCTGCCATAATTTCCTTGATTCTCGGTGAATATGATGTATTTTGTAACATGTTTACATCTGTCGTCATGTGAGCACTTGCGCCGCTATCCAAATAAAAGTCCTGTTTACTATAGTTTCCACTCAAGAAAACGGTAGTAAAAACATTAGTTTATTACTTGCTGCTGATCACTTTGCTTACACTGAGATTTATAATGCCCAAATTGTTTGCTACGATAGCATTTTACGTTTGTTTTCTTCGACGAACCTGACATAAACCATCTGCGGCTGTCATTATTTCTGTCATTCTTAGCACTGTCACCAACCTTATTTTGGCGATGGTGCTGCCCTCTGCTCCAAAAAGCGTTTCCTGGCTCGGAATCTTCATTACCAACTAGATCAATTAATTTTGTCTTCACTACATCCGCTGTAATGGCTATTCCCGAATGTTCTATAGCCATTATCATAGGGAAGTATTTTTCAGGTAAACCTGCCAGCATTAAGCACCCAATCCACTCGTCATTCACTGAGAAACCTGTTCCTGATAATTTCTGAGCTGTTTCTATGATTTGAGTAACGTAGTTTGTCATCGAATCGCAGTTGTCGAGACGAATCGATATTAGATCCCGCAACAAAGTTTTTCTTCGAGAGAAACCAGAATCATCGAACATATTCTGTAATTTCGTCCACAAATTCCTTGTGCTCGATGCATCTTTGATGTGAACAAATAGTGCAGAGTCAATCGTTAAAATTAATTTGGCTTTCGCTTTTGCATCTTCTGTGGCTGCTTCTTGAAGACCCTCCTGCTTTATAAAATTAGCTGTGCCCTCCAAAACTAGCAGATTCTCCACGGCAAACGCCCACTCATGATAATTCTCGCGCCCCTTTAACTTTGGCACGTTATTCAAGAATGCGTTAGAAGCCATTGCTATTAATTTAACACTTTTTTAAACACAACACCTGCACTTAAGCTAGCTAAAACTTAAGAATGAGCATGCCTGGGCCCATAACCTATTACAACAACGTGTTTCTTTAGTGGCTAACTATCTAAAACTAAACTTTATTCTCTTCATACGTCATACATATGTTATACCACCTAAATGGGAAATGTAGGGATACCACCTAAAATAGTACCCCAAGACAACAACAGATGTCTCTTGGAAGTTCAGAGTTTATTGATTGAAAATTGATTGAAATTTGCTGACTCCTGCCCGCGCATGTCCTCCTTACACTACCGGTCACCCTTCATAACGTTCTTTGTGCTACACGAAGCCACATGTTTTTAAGTGTGTTTAACCACGTGTTTAACCAAAAAATAATTGTTTGTTAAAATTTTGATTTAAACTAAACGTCGAATATCAGCTTACATCATGGGTAAGAGTAAACAACGGAGCAGAGACAGGGAAGAGGAAAGTACTAGCAAGAGACTGCGGAGGTTGAAAAAAAAGTTGAAGCGTTAGCAGAACAAAACCATAAACAAATCAACAAAAAGTACAGGTATTAGAGATTTTAAGGTTGAATGATATTTTATATCATTTTAATTTATATGACGTCTTTTACTTAGTTTGTGAGTCTGAACTTGTGGTTGCATCTAGCGAAAGTAGCGGTACTACAATGTAATCATCTCTAACGAGACTCTCATATAATTAGAATCGAACTAAACTTAAGGTAAGTTCGTTTGATTATAATTTATTAGTGTGTTCTTCGTGAAGTCGCCTTGCAACTTTTTGAAGTTATTTTTTTCCTATGAGAAGGTAAATCGTATATATTATAACCCGCATCATTGTGCGGTGGTTTAATATGTCCCAGTAGTTCTATAAGTAGAAGTAGTTTTTTTTTTAATTGTAGAATGGATAGAAAGAGAATACAGTAAAACCTGTTTTTGTGCGGTCCTTTTTTGTGAGATTTTGTTTTTGTGCGTTTGGTTTTGTGCGATTTTTTGTGTGCGATTTATTATTATGCGATATATGATTCTTATGCCCGCCATACACGCAATGGTCTACCGGAGAGGTCTACCTTTGCAGGTTTGCCTGCGCAGGTAAACCGGAGCGTGTGTGGGAACAGACTTGTGCAGTTTCTTTATCCGGTAGACCGTAGCGTGTATGGCGGGCATTAGCGGCGTTAGCACCAGATTAATGTTTCCTATCAATGTACATCTACATGTTGTATCTGAAAATTGTACATATTTGTAAATGTACATGTATTCGAGAAATATTGTATTATAATAGAGAGACGGAAAAGGCTCTCGTGTTGTGGGTTAAAGATTTAACTAAAAAACGAATCCCCATTCACAAAGAATAATTCAAGAAACAGATAGACAGTATTTTAACCACCTGAAGGATTTAGAACCAAGTTTGTCGTCCTGTTTACGAAACGTGACATTTTATGTGATAAAGAAATTTCAAAAGCTGTGAGAAACAACGTCAGAAGATTTAATTCGGAGAATATAAATAAGATCATACAGGAAAACAAAGGCCCAAAAGTACTCAAGAAAATATTGTCACAAGGCAAGAAGGGTATCTGCAAGCTGAGGGACAATCAAGGCAATGTGGAAACAAACAGAGATGAGATCCTTAAGATAGTAGAGAGATTTTATGCCGAATTATATAAAAAACAAACAGAAGGAATACCTGGCGACAAAATTATCAAAGTTCTGAACCAAGGGTCGGAAGATATCCCAGAGATCACAGTAAGCGAAACAAATGGATCCCTTTCCGAGATGAAAAACAATAAGGCCCCAGGAGAGGTTGGATTATTCATCGAAGCAATTAAAATGAGAAGGAACAAGCTGCTGCAGGCTATTAAAACTTTTTACTGCATGCCTCTCAAAAGGAACTACGCCCTCTGAATGGAACAATGCAGTTATAATATTATTACACAAAAAGGCGACATAACAAATATCGGAAACTATAGACCCATAAGTCTCCTGTCACACGTATACAAGCTATGTTACAAACTAGATTTGTATCAGACAAGAGAAGAAGCTGGTTTTCGAGCAGGCTGCGGAACGGGTGACCACCTCCAGGTTTCGAAGAACTTTACTGAGACATGTGTGGACTACAATAAACCTCTAGTACTTATCTTCGTAGTTTATGAGAAAACATTCAATTGAGTAGACCAACACGCAATGCTGAAGGCTCTATCAGACTGCAGAATAGATTATCGGTACTCGACAGTTATCAAAAATATGTATGAGAATGCTACTCTGCATGTGTTAGACTCCACGACAACACTGACAAATTCAATATTGATAGAGGCGTACTTCCGGGTGACACCGTCTCACCAAAACTTTTCAATACTGTTCTCCAGTACATGTTCAAACAAACAAACTGGGACAACTTAGGTGTGAATATAAACCGTGAAAGACTAAATCACCTAAGATTTGCCGACGATATAGTCCTCGTAGCGGAAGGATTGGATGACGCCATCTCAATGTTAAGAAACCTAAATCAAAGTCAAAGTGAAAGAAAGTAGGACTTAACTTAAATTAATACTTAAATAAATTACTCCAATCTCATGACAAACCTTGTGCTCAGTGAGGGCACATACATTGACGGTATCAGGGTGGAAGAAACTATATCCTTTAAATACCTCGGACACGAGATTTCCATTGGAAAAGATAATCAGACCCTATAAATTATTCGAAGAATAAGGCTCGAATAATATGGGCTGCATATGGTAATCTCAAATATGTGTTCAAGGCAGAGTTGCCTAAAGGGAAAGGTTTTTGGTGATACCAAATCAGTTTAAAAGGACACCTTCTAGTCCTTATCTACGGAGCGGAAACCCCAGCAGCTGACGAAACGGACAATAAAGAAAATACGAGTTACGCTAAACTAGCGATGGAACGATCAATGCTGGGAATCTCTCAGGGATCACATACCAAATACTGAAATCCGCAGACGATCCGGAGTTGCAGACGCCGTGGAGAGAACTAAAATGGAACTGGGCGGGACACATTGCGAGATCTGTTGATGACAGATGGACAAGACGAATCCTTGATTGGAGCCGTAGATGGGAAGGCTTCAGAAATAGAGAGCGTCCTCCCAACAGATGGACCGATGACTTAAAACGCAGTACCAACTGGATGCAGACATCACAAGACCGAGGACAGTGGAAACTATTGAGAGAGGCTTACGTCCAGCAGTGGACTTCAATAAGCTGATGGCGCACTTCACAATGTGAAGATACAAGGCGAGGCAGCGTCCGCCGAGTAAGTAAGTATTATCGGAAATCATTGATTATGGTGGATATTGCCCAGATCAAGTATTTAATGCAGATAAGACTGCGTTATTCTGGAAAAGATGCCCAGCCGAACATTCATTGCGAAATCGGAGAAAACTGCAAGTGGTTTTAAAGCGGCAAAGGATCGAATAACACTTCTTCTTTGCAGAAATGCCTCTGGTGCAAAGATGTTAACACCACTTATTAAAAATAAAGCTTTACACCCACCTGCGCTAAAAAGCGTAAATTTATCTGAATATCCAGTACACTTCATGGCCAATAAAAAGCATGGGTCATGTCAGCTGTATTTGCAACATGTTTCAACGATTCTTTTGTGCCAGAAGTTGAAAAATACATGGAAGAGATGCGTCTTCCTTTTAAGTGTTGCTAATTGTAGATAATGCACCCGGTCATCCTTGCAGCCTAATGTACAAATAGTGTTTGTACCACCAAATAGGACTAGCCTTATACAACCACTGGATCAGGACATAATCGCAAATTTTAAGAAATATATCAAAATATATATTCTACATATAAAGAAATATATGTAACTTTCAGCAACATTTTGAAAAAGCTAGACAACGATAAATTAAGCCTGACTGAAGTTTGGAAAAAATTCTTAATTTTAGACTGCATAAACCATATTATTGCAGCAATTGGAGAAATCAAACAACACACATTAAATTCGTGCTGGAAAGCGATCTGGCGTGCATGTGTAATTAATCGAAACGTTACCGAAAACGCGTCAACGTTATTATCTGAAATTAGTGCGCTCGTACATAACATCGGCGGAGAAGGCTTTGATTCTTTCGGCGATAATGACCTGGGTGATTGAGGACCAAACTGTCCATGATAGTGACATTATCAATATATGCAGGGTTCCAAATTTCGAAAAAATTGGAAAAGCGTTTTCTGAAAATAGATACCAATGCGGAAAGACGCTTAAAATTCCAAAAAGAGCTGAAATCCATGCATGTTTCACTATCGTGACGTTTACAAGCAATTGGCCAATCGACCGTCGTCTCAAAAACTCATCACTGACTTTATGGTAGCAAAAAACAAATCAATTGAAATCTTATCTTTAACCAATTTATCACAAGAAGATGCGCGTTTTGGATTACGACGAGTAGCAGCAAACTACATATTTAATGTATAATTTGAAAATTTCTCCATGTATATGTACAATGAAGAATTAAATATTTGTACAATTTATTTAGGTCTAATTTAATTATTTAATTTAATTGAAAGCATTCTCTCATCTATTTCATAAATCATTCATGTATTTTCTAAGTCCGACTTTTTTTATGCGGTCCCTATCCACCGCATAAAAAAATTTTTAGGTTGTATATCGTACAAACTTGTTTATTATATGTAAGAATTTCTTAAATTTTCGAATATTTTTTTGTACGATTTCTTTTATGCGGTCCCTATCCACCGCACAAAAACAGGTTTTACTGTACTATACTCAAAAAGAACTTGCCGAAAATATAAATCTACTTTTTGATGATGATCCATATCAATGTTCTACCATACGATGATCCTGACTGGGTTGAAAGTGAATCTGTTAGAGAAGATGAAGGTGATTTGGATTATGACAACAATTCTAATTCAGGTAACGGTAATGCAAAAATTGGAAATTCTAATGCAAGTAATGGTGATGCTGAATGCTGAAATTACAATAAACCAAGATTCTGTTTCCCAAATGCTACATCCAACAGTCTTATGGTCTCCAATTTTACCAAATTATGTTCCACGAATGAAAATTCCAACTATTAGGAATCCTGAAGTGCTTCTGCAAAACGTTATTTCTCAGTCGACTGAGTGCATATATGTTTATATAGTGCATATATGTCCATTGCACAAATGAAAGAATTAAAGTTTTGGAGTTTGGAGTTTTGAGAATTAGAATATGGGAAATGAATAGAGACACCCACTGTTTGTAACCATCCAGGAAACTGGAGACGGTACTCAGTGTACTTCAACTGCAGATTCTGTTGTACGTCTTCCAGATTGGCCAGGTAATAACTCTTTTGCGAGAGTTGGTTACACAATGCCTCTTACGACCAGAATGCAGACAAAATCTCAAGCCTAACTCCCCACCGTGATCTTTCGCTATTGTACTAAACAAGGTCTACCAGGTGATTATTTAGCATACATTGACTGTATGTTTCAAACGCAGGACAACACATACGTTTCTCAACTCTCTGGTTTATCTCAACATTGCCCTATACATAGTCCCTCTACTTCAATGAGTGCTCTGTCATTAGAGGCAGAATGTCCGGAATACACTAGCAACTAACATCAGTTCACCTTTGGCCTTCAGCCCCTGACACATTTGGTCTTGACCGTTTCATGTCACTTGCTTTGACGCAGCGGAACGGCTCACACAGTGCATAGAACTGTGTGCCAAAAGTGACTTAGTTATCGTATCTAATTTTGAGGTATTGTCTACTTTGAAGTAAAAGATTAGTGAATTAAAAAACTTTTTTAATTAACATAATTCCTTCAATACCAACGAAATTTCCCAATTTTGTAATAAAGTTTTGGAGAATAAAACCAAGAAAAAGTTAAAATCAACTGACTATTCTGAGATTATTTTGGTAACTGGTGTTATGATTGTGATGGCTAACAATTCATTAGCAAGTCAAAGCTGCTATTGGTCTCAACATCCATCAATGAGCAATACTACTATAACAAATGCCATATCACGTGATAGATTCAAACTATTGATGTCCAAATTATATTTTAATCTACCAGAGAAACCATAAAACTGCAGCAAAATATATTATATTGAAGAACTTTTGGAATGTTTCAAGCATACGTTTCAAAAAGCTAGGGCAGATGCAGTATTTCAAGCAATTGATGAAAGTATGGCCAAATTTAAAGGGAGGTCAAGCTTGAAACAATATATGCATCTAAAACCTGTGAAACGTAGCATAAAATTGTGGGTCAGAAGCGATTTGCTTGCGAGCTATGTTTATGATCTAAACGTATACAGCGTAAAAGAAATAGAGAAACTCGAAGGGACATTTGGAGAAAGAGTTATATGGAAACTGGCATCTTACATAACTCAAAAAGATGTTCTATGTTTTGATCGTTCTTTACATCAACTTTATTGATGAAATCTTTACCATTTGCATGTGTAGGAACTAGCATATGAACAAGAAAAAACATTCCTCGAGTAAATTCAAATTTGGGCCGCAGACAAGCTGAGTTTCTTTGTACGGATGACGGAATAACATTCACTAGATGACAAGATATTAAACAGGTATTAGCACTGAGCAATTGTGATGGGAATAAAATGACATTTGCTCAGTGAATTTTAAAACAAATATAAGGGTGGAGTGGACCTCACCGATCAATTGGCAGGCCTCTCCGCATTTACCCGGAAATCTCAAAAAATGGCGGAAGAAGGTTTTTTACAAACTTTTGATGATAGCAGCAGAAATTCCTACGTTATTTTCAATGAGACCAGCCGAAAGAATGGAACATTGATAATTTTTTGATAGTTTTGACAGAACAGCTTATTGATAACGGTAGAGAAAACGCAAACGTGAAACGGCGGTAATCCGCGCGAAGGTCATTATAACGACAGCGATCATTTGTTAACCCTTAACCACCTGCCATACGTCTCAGGTGAGAAAATTACTGCGACTTTGGGTCTGAGAGACGTATGTCAGGTGGTTAGGTGTTAATACTGTGGACCATATGCCAGTAGTACAGAATCAACGTAAACGATACTTTAGGTGCTTAAGCTTGAACATTGAGAAACGGACAACAACCATTCGTTCTACATGTCAAGTTGGACATTGTAATAACTGTTTCACGCCTTACCATGCGAAATAACCTCTGTTACTATATATTTAGTGGTATGTTATTATAATAAATTTTGTTTTCTTACCAAGACAGACTGTTTCCATCCAACTCTTAAGTCTATTGGGATATATATATCCCATTATTTAGACTATTGGGGCTGTATATCCCGGTATACTAAAAAGTATGATTACTTTATATTGAAACATTATCGATATACAAAAAACCTTCTTAAATATACCTATATTTACGAATTATAGACAAAAACTATAAAATTCACCATTTTTTGAAAAAATAAAAAAATCGTCTCGAAAGGGTTAAATCACAGGACCGCATTTTGGTTGGTTTGAGCTCACTTTTAAGCGAAAATTGTGAATTAGTGTGTTTGCAACGAAAGTGGTTTCTCAAATCAAATATCGTGTTATCAATTATTTTAAAGATTCAATGCATTGTGAGATCTGCCATTCTTGCGTCAAATTTGATTCCCAAAACATTAATGTACAAGTTTTACAAGCTCCTAAATTAAATGAAGATTAAATGAAGAGTTTTACAAGCTCCTAAATTAAAATGAAGATCTTTCTTTCTGGGTTTCTGCCCACTATTCAAGAAGGAATTAATCTTTATACCCGGTATTCCGAACCTTAACACTATTTTTATTATCTAATAGAATTTTAGTGTTAAACAGAGTGGTATTTCAATGCACGTGTATTTTTTATCCCCGTGTTTCCTTTTTTGTGATCAGGTCGTGTTCCAGGCAACGTTTGTCGTTGTAGCCCCCCATGGGCGCCAAGTTAAAGCGAACTCTGGCTCTCCGCCAATCTCTCTCCAACAAAATACTACAACACAGGACACCTTTTCATTGTACTGGAAAAAAACCAGACCCGTAGGGAACATTAAGACTTGATATAAACAAGCATCTAAACAAGCATTCCGACATATAAAAAAAAATGTCGGAATTTATTATAAGATGCAAATCCAAAACAAGTTTTATTTTAAGATTCGGAACGACAAGATACTAAAAAGGAAAAAAACCCTTTTGTTCCCAAATGTCTAGCCATTTTCCAGTAGGTTTTTTTATGTGATTTTCAATGACATTAATGTGTTTAATAATGTGTTTGTTTTATGTAGTGTGATCTGTAATGTAAAGTTTCTGCTTTTATGTTTTTTATAGGTGGCACGAATTCGCCGCAAAGAACGTGTGCGAAATATATAAAGTGTAATATTAAGATGGATGTCGTATACTTTATCAAATTCGTCAGAAGGTTCGGATGCCGTCTGAATTTATCATGCAATAAAGGAAGGGATTCCTCTCGTGGAGAGAGATTTATATGCTCTTTCTCACTTCATTATTACTTTTACATCACATAAAAATAAAACATTATTGAATAACGGACAGAGAAACAATGTCCTTGCAATAAATAATGTACTTCTACATACGAGCTATAAGCCATAACGGTTCAAATGGGAATTCAACAAATGCTCTTTAAATCTATCAGATACAATTTCGTAATGTTCTTTCCAGTATTTGAAAATATATATTCGTTAAAATGGAATATAAAATTGATTTACTAATTATATATAATAATTGTTACAATCTAATTTAGGACTTCTTTTTCTTTATTTAAAAAATATTTAATCTAATTATTATTTTTTGTGAAAACACAGAAAATTATAAACAGAACGATCATAAATTTAATCAATTTACTGCAAACTCCTTACAAGACAGGTTTGTTTCGCTATAGAGAATATTTTAAATATTCATAATAAATAATTTTGTAGCGGAAATAAGGTCCGATAGTATCAGAGCGCTCCGCTAATACACTCTCTGGGCGCTAGTGGCACCTTGGTGTTGCATCATTCCAACTTAAGCCGGGATTATATTAGAGCCGCGCCGCGTGTCGCAACGCTGTCTGACGCAACGGGCTGGTGATTATGCTACAGTGTCGCGTCGCCGCGCTTGCTGATTTATTTTTGTGTCAGTTCAGTGGCGACCGCCTTAAACATCCGCACCTATTTGTAATGTTCTCTTCCGACTCTTTTATAGCAAATTTTATAAATTCGTTAAAATAATTGTTTAAAATTTCTTAGATTATTCCGGAGCGTAGTTACCATCTACATCAACACAGTTTCAGAGTTCCAGGCAATTCCAGACAAGAGTAGACAAGACCTGAAAAGAGCAATTTATCAGTCGGCGGACATCTTGCGCGCGTATTAAAATGTGATAGACGTTTGCTTGCTTGCTCGTCAACACACTGCGCCGGAATGCGCGTAGCCACGTGGTGGTTATACTAGCGCGGAGCAAGCCAACGCGTTACTTCCGCCAGCAGCGATGCCACGCCGATCGAAATCGAATGGTCTGCGTGGAGTCATCTCGCTCGGCGACACGCTGGACTGAGCTAATGTAACCACGTTCATACCAAATGTATGTAACCGATTGCAATCCCACGCGTTGCGACACGCGGCGTGGCTCTAATATAACCCTGGCTTTAGTTCTAGGCCGCACTCCATTGGTTCACCCCCTACCGGGTACCACCACCCTGACCAGAATCTCCACCTCACGCACGCAACCCTTAAGTATAAAAACCCGTACATCCCTTACGGAAATTAACCCCATATTCAGAGTTCCCCCGTCTACCCAAAACGAAAATGAACCCCTAGTTCAACCCATCACCTCTGACGAGGTTCGCAATGTAATCTCCACCACTCGCAACGGCTCTGCAGCCGGACCCAACCGTATTCCATGGACCGTCCTCAAACACCTACCAGACCCAGCAATTGAATACCTAGTCTGTATATTCAACGCTTGTCTCTAGTCTGGCACCTTCCCGCGGCCCTGGAAATCCGCATACATAGTAATGATCTCCAAACCTCAAAAATACCCGAAACTCGTTGTCTCATATCGCCCAATCTCCCTACTCAGCACGGTAGGTAAAACTTTCGAAAAAATAATCGCCCAACGTCTTCGCTCATTCTACGAAAACCATCAAATCATACCCGACCATCAAAGTGGATTCATGAATCAACGGTCCTCCCAATACTCCATTCTCAACCTGACGTCCAACCTCTCTATCACGCTAAACTCCGGAGACTCTGCCATAGCCCTCTTCCTTGATATCCACCGAGCCTTCGACACTGTGTGGCACGACGGCCTGATAGCTATACTCCACACATTACAGGTCCCACTATCACTAGTCCGTCTAGTAAAGAGTTTTCTCTCGAACCTCTCGTGCCCCGTCAAGGTGTCCAATTCCCTGTCTCTCCCCTTTATGCCCGTAGCGTACGTCCCACAAGGCTCCTCCCTGTCCCAGCTGCTATTCAACATATTTTGTTACGATATTCTGTTACCGACCATTTCTCGGTGCCACATCCAACAATTTTCAGATGACACCGTCATCTGGTCCTGCCACGAGAAACCCCTCAATCTCGGCAACTGTCCTAAACAAATTTATTGCCAAAATAGAAAACTGGATGAATCTCTGGCGCATCCAGACTAATCCCCAAAAATCCCAACTGATCCATTTCCGTCACATAAACCTCACTAAACGTATTGCCGAAAAGCAATTCTTAATAAACCTTTACGGCCAACCCCTGATACCCCAACCGTGAATAACTTATCTTGGCACGATCTTTGCCCAGTCCCTAAGCCCAGTACCCAACATCAGATATTGTCTCCAAAAAATGAGGTCTAGGTTAAATCTTCTCTACTGCATGCGCACCCGAGTAGGGGGTTGTTCAACAAACACCCTACTCTATACCAAACCTATATCTAGGTACCAAACCTTTTTCCGTCCAGTTCTTGACTATCAAATGACAGCCCTTGCCCTCTGAAACATATAAATCATATCAACCCACTCCTCAGTTTCGAAAGAAACTGCCTTCGACGGATATACCGCCTAGACTACAAGTTCCCCACTATATTGCTCGAGGAGCTAAGCAATTTTGATCTATATCATACCCGTCTCCACACTCTTCAGACAAAACTAGCCTCCTGTATCATCTCCCAAGAACCCCTAATTCTCGACATCTTCAAGTCCTCCACTGTTGAAATTCTCCCCGTCCTCTATCTAGTGCTTCTGTCCCGACTGAAAGGTGAACTTCCCCCCAACCTAAAACTAATTCTAGACGCCGTCTCCGATATGTTTAAATAACCCTAGACCCAAGAACTCACCAAGATCCTACACCCCGCCACAACCACAATCTCACCAACTCGAAACCCTATATTGGTGCCACCTCTGTCCCGACCAACACTGCTCGCTCACCTTCTGACGTTACTTTCTTGTGCCGCCTTGGTAGAGTTGACTGACTTGCCGCCCGACTGCTGGTAATTCCTTTCCCCCCTTCCCTGGCGGGGACATTTATTCAAAATGCAATAAGGAAATAAGTTCGTCTAGGCGCTTGCTTGCAGTAACACCTAGATCAGAACTAGACTAACCGCGCTTTACCTAGTAGCCCTGGTAGATTCTCGCCTGAGAACGAACGCCTGCCAACGGAAAACAAAAATTTCACTCACTGCACCACCCGATTCGACGGCACTAGGTCCGCCGAGAAAGTAGAGGAATTTATCACCAAGGCCACCATCTACAAAACAGTAGAGAACATCACGCACCAGAATGCTCTTGTTGGACTCCCGCTCCTACTGGTCGAAGAAGCTATGAACCTAATAAGAAAATCATACGCCCCAGCGAAACTGAATTACCGGCTGTTCCAAGAAATCATGAATCTTTCCCAGCCTAAAGACATGCCAATCGATCGGTATGTTACGATACAAAGGGACCTTTTCGCCAGAGTGTCCGGCGAATTGGCAGAAAACTGGCAATTGGCATAATCTCTTCTATTCGTACAAGCAGTGGACCCCAAGGTACATTTGTGTAGGGGTTTCCTCTGTTGAGCTGCAGAATCTGCATCTTCTTCTAGGCCTAGGGTCTTGAGGTGTTTTCTAAGTCTGCAGCGTCCCATCAGAATTCTAAGCTTGTTCCTGTTTAGTTTCAGGCAAGCTTTTGCTCTCTTTTCTGGTTAAAGCATCTCAGCATCACATTGGATTGTCTTAGCCTTGGAAGTTCTTTCCAGGTTTTCATGCATTGTTTCCTCATTTCTGGATGGTGTTCATATTCATACCACAAGAGGGTTCCAGACCTATAAAGGGGAAAGGGTAAAAAATATTACTACATCCCTTGCTTGCTAGGTGATCGGCTTATTTGTTCTCATCTACACTCGAGTGTATTGGCACCCAGTATAGCGTTACTTTATTTTCTCTGCCAAGCTTGTGCCGAATACGAGGTTGGAGTTGATGGTGTTTGAGCTAATAGACTTGATCTATCTGACAGGATAGCAATCAGTTTTTTTTGCAATAGTTCCTACTTGAAGTATTTGGTGTGAGGTCCAAACACTCTTGCAGCAGTACCTTCTTTCATATTGGAACCATCTGAGTACCAGTGTGATGAGACTACTCGTTATCTCTAATGAATAATAATCTGTAGTGTCTTGTAATTAAGTGTACCAGCTTCACAGAACCTTAGGCAGTAGGAGGAGGCCCAGGTCCAAATGGGACCGTAGCGCCAGGAAGAGAGAGAGAGCTTCACAGAACCTAACTTTTGCAGATTCTGTGAGAAGAATTTCAGTTGTAGATACAGGCCGACGGATAGACCTCTTTAGATGTAACTTGATAGGTGTAATCTAGGAAATGTTGTCATTAAATGTACTAACCTTGAGAAATCTATTCTTTGCAGTTTTTAAGATTTTGAGAAATTAAAGATTAGATCTGATTATTGCAAGTTTTCTAAATGTTTCGAATTTGAGCTCCGATTACAGACAGACGGATAAATACAGTTAAAAGATAAACTACTTAAAGTCTTGTCACAATCCCCATGTCCACCTAGGCTGTATCATCTACTTAAACGAGATCTAGTAACCTGTTTGAAATGCCTGTTTTGAAAAAGGAAACTTTCAACGGGTGAAAGACCTGAAGAATTTTTACTTCAGCGTAACTCTCCTGGACCTTCCCTTGTCAGTAAGTTAACAACGCAAACGAGAATTAAATACACACAGAACGATTGGTATAACAATTATTGTCAGAAAAATCATCCATTTGGAGTTCGTTAACTAAATAAGTAACTAAAAGTCCCGTCCTTAACTAACATGTGTAAGTTGGGCAATCTGTTTGGCAATTTTCTTGCTGAATCGCCTGAAAAGGACGACTAGCGTGCAACAAAATTACGATTGAATAGCCCTAGGGGGGCTTTAGTCCTTCTTGCTTTTACACTTTAAACAAGGAGGTCTTCCTGCTTCAAAGTCTAGGAGGTATTCCAGCTTTAAAGTCCCGGAAGCCTTCCTGTTTCAAGAGGTTTTCCTGGAGGTTTTCCAAGTTCAGGAGGTCTTCCTGGTTTAAAGTTAATGAGGACTTCCTGTTTCAAAGTTTAGGAGGTCTTCTTGCTTTAATGTCGAGAAGGTCTTCCTGGTTTAAAGTTGAAGAGGTCTTCCTAGTTTAAAGACCAGGAGGCCTCCCTGAAATAAAGCTGTGGAGCTCTTCCTGGTTTAAAGTTCAGGGAGTCTTTCTGGTTTAAAGTCCAGGACGTCTTCCTTCTTTAAAGTCCTGGAGGTCTTCCTGGTTTAAAGTCCAAAAGGTCTTCCAGATTTAAAGTTGAAGAGCTCTTCCTGGTTAATAGTTGTGGAGGTCTGCCTGGTTTAAAGATGAGGAGTTCTTTCTGGTTTAAAGTTCAGGAGGTCTTCCTGGTTTAAAGTTAAGGAGTTCTTCCTAGATTAAAGTTCAGGAGGGGAGGGGCAAATTTGACCTAATGAAACCGGTGATCAGAAATGACCTCCAACGGGAAGACATCCCAAATTTTGACGCCCGCTAACACTAGCCCGAGCCATCGAAGACGTCGCATCGGAGAAGACAACAACTACCAAAGTCTAGAACCAGGGTGACAATCAACAAAACAGGAAAACAATACCACGCTGCGACTACTGCCGAATCCTGGGGCACACGGTGGAAGAATGCAGAAGGAAACAAAACAGAAAGCCACCACACCCAATGAGTCGAATCCCAGAAAATAGCGCCAGATGGATAAACAATATCCGGTGCTGTGGATGCAATACGCATGGGGTGTTCCGGCGAAATTGCCCAAAATGCAAAGACACTCCCGGTACCAGAGCCGCTACAAACACCGTGGGATTTTGTGCAATAAGCACAATACAACGACTACGACCCAGACCTTGCACGGCGATAACTGTGGAAATTTCAGGATTACAAGGAACCGCCTTGCTCCACACGGCCGCTTGCGCCAGCATCGCTAGCCTTATCTTATTTGAATACCTGAAACAATCAGGACACGTGATAAGTTAAGAAGTAGTCAACACGACATTCGCAGACGGGAGCGGGAAAACCACCAGTGCTCCAATAGTAACCGCCACGGTGGAATTCCAACACCGGAGAATCACAACTACCTTCCTGTTTTTATCGGACAATACCTCCACAAGAACTCTGCTGGACGCAGACTTCATAGAGGATGCCCGCATCTTATTAAACTTAGCTGGGAAAACGTGCCACTTTCGAGAGCAACCTGTATCCCATTTCCCTTTACCCCCAAGGACGAAATTCCGGAAAAACGCAGCTACCCGCGAAGGATGGACACAGCACGGCCACAGACCCAGACCAATCTTGAAGAAACCTCTAAGTGGATTCCCCTGAAGGGAAGAGAAGGATGCAGCACGCCACCTACACCACCAGACATGGCTCAGCGGACGCCCGATCACTGGCTAGGTGGTCTGAACGCCACTACACTTACACGTGGGCTGACGCCATCGACACCACAGCCCATCTATTTTGCGACGACATGCTGGAAACCGAGCCCGCCCTGCTGGGTGCCGCCGCTGGAACCGGATTTCTCGCAGGAGGAGCGCACCACCTTCATCACCTTGATGAACGAATACCAGAATGCCAGCGCTCACGCTATCGGGGCTGCTCTCCTCCAGGGGGAGGGAGCTGACGAACGCCCGGTAGAATACGTTAGCCGCTTGCTAACCACCTCCGTTAGGAATTATACCACCACAGAGCGCGAAGCCCTAGCTATCGTGTACGCCGTGAATAAATTCCGCGGATACATCGAGAAAACGACCACCGTGGTGATCACGGACAACCAACCGCTGCACTGATTGATGTCCATAAAATCACCTACCACGTTGGGTGGCACGATTGTTATTACAACTTAAGATCCGCCACATACGATCCACAGAGCCCAGGACATGCGGTATGGACAGTTACGGGACCCAGAGTTAAAACGCATATGGTTGTAGTCCACGGACCCAAGGGACCTACTGGATGGATAGTTACGGGACCCAAAGTTAAAACGCATATTGTTGCCTCGACGAGACGGCCCCTACCGGATTAGGTGTCAGAGAGGACCTACCAGCTTTGAGATCGAAACATTGGCCTAGTTTGCCCAGCCAGTAGGAGTCTACCACAGCTCTCAAATCACCCCCTGTAGGAGCATTACGCCCGACGTACCGGCCCCAGTAGTTCCCATTCGCCGCCGAGGACGCCCGCGGAAGCATCCAACTGACCAGGTCCAATAGCGAGACGCTTTTCTTGGACCTTAGGGGGAGGTTGTAGCGGAAATAAGATCCGATAGTACCGGAGCGCTCCGCTTATACGCTCTCTGGGCGCTAGTGGTACCCTGGTGTTGCATCATTCCAACTCTGTTCTAGGCCGCATTGGTTCTCCCCCTCGCGGGTTCCACCACCCTGACCATAATCTCCCCCTCACGCACGCAACCCTTAGGTATAGAAACCCGTACATCAATTTTATCACCGCGTGCCATTTTTCTTAAGTTTCCACATTATGAAATGCTGACGTGCCCAATAACTTTCCATGTGTTACCATATTAGCCTGAATACCGTATCGGCTTGAATACGATATTTGAAAGCATCAAATTCCATCTCGATTTACAAAAATTAAGGGTCACAGCGAGATTCCTTTAACTACACACCAATCTGTATTCATAGCCAATTTTCAAGCATTTTTGCCTCGATTATCAAGTTTCTTGGAAAGTAATAGCATGCCGGCAAACAGTGGAAACGGCTTCTGGAAAAGCAGCTCAACTGATACTGCTCTGTTTAGGAGGTTCTTGCTTTATATTACGACCTAACTAAAGCATTTGACTCTTTTGATCATAAGCTCCTTCCACAAAAAATTGAAGATATTTGTGACGAAAAGAACTGAGTAAAATTTTCTTTGCATCACAGAGGGCGAGCAGTGATAGTAAAAGGTTCAAAATCGTTAAAAAAATAAAGAAGCGGTTGATACCCCAATGCTCTCTATTGGGGCAAACTCTATTCCTTGATATTTGTTATGATCACAAGCTCCTTCCACAAAAAGATGAAGTTATTGGAGTTAGAGCATCGCCAAGAACTGGGTAAAATCTTCCTTGCATCAAAGAGAATGAACTGATCGTAAGCGGTTCAAAATCGGAAAGAAAATTAAAGAAGTGGGTGGTACCCCAAAGCTCTCTAATGGGACAAACTCTATTCTTGATATTTGTTATGATCACAAGCTCCTTCCACAAAAAGATGAAGTTATTGGAGTTAGAAGCATCGCCAAGAACTGGTTAAAATCTTCCTTGCATTAAAGAGGACGAAGTGATGGTAAGCGATTCAAAATAGGAAAGAAAATTAAAGGTGGTACCCCAAGGCTCTCTAATGGACAAACTCTCGATATTTCTTATGATCATGTGATATGATTTGTTGTGATCACAAGTTCCTTCCACAAAAAAATAAAGTTATTGAAGTTAGAAGCGTCGCCAAGAACTGGGTAAAATCTTCCTTGTATCAAAGAGGACGAACAGAGATCGTAAACGGTTCAAAATCGGAAAGAAACTTATGGAAGTGGGAGGTACTCCAAGGCTCTCTAATGGGACAAACTCTATTCTTGATATTTGTTATGATCACAAGCTCCTTCCACAAAAAAATGAAGTTATTGGGGTTAGAGGTGTCGCCAAGAACTGGGTATAATCTTCTTTGCATCAAAGGGAACGAATGCTGATTCTAAGCGGTTCAAAATCGAAAAGAAAATTAAACAAGTGGGTGGTGCCCCAAGGCTCTCTAATGGGACAAGCTCTATTCTTAATATTTGTTATGATCACAAGCTCCTTCCACAATAAAATAAAGTTATTGGAGTTAGAGGCGTCGCCAAGAACTGCGTAAAATCTTCCTTGCATCAATGAAGACGAACAGTGACAACATTTAAAATTGATATTTGTTGTGATCACAAGTTCCTTCCACAAAAAAAATAAAGTTATTGGAGTTAGAAGCGTCGCCAAGAACTGAGTAAAATCTTCCTTGTATCAAAGAGGACGAACAGAGATCGTAAACGGTTCAAAATCGGAAAGAAACTTATGGAAGTGGGAGGTACTCCAAGGCTCTCTAATGGGACAAACTCTATTCTTGATATTTGTTATGATCACAAGCTCCTTCCACAAAAAAATGAAGTTATTGGGGTTAGAGGTGTCGCCAAGAACTGGGTATAATCTTCTTTGCATCAAAGAGAACGAACGCTGATTCTAAGCGGTTCAAAATCGAAAAGAAAATTAAACAAGTGGGTGGTGCCCCAAGGCTCTCTAATGGGACAAGCTCTATTCTTAATATTTGTTATGAGCACAAGCTCCTTCCACAATAAAATAAAGTTATTGGAGTTAGAGGCGTCGCCAAGAACTGCGTAAAATCTTCCTTGCATCAATGAAGACGAACAGTGACAACATTTAAAATTGGAATGGATATGAGTCAATAAAATGTCTAGGGGTAACACTGGATCAACACAAACACACAACACTGGCTAAGGGACTATCATATTGTACTAACATGTTCGACATTGATTCCTATGTGTTATCTGATTCGAAACCTGAGAAAATGTGAAAATGTTGATTCTGCAAATATTTTACGCCATCGTTCAATCTAGCTTGTCATAAGGAATGATATTTTGGGATCGGCAGCAAATATAAATGCGGTATTACGAGCGATGTTTTCAATGTACACCCTCTTTGTGCTTCATCAAGCACAACATTTTAACGCTACCCTCTAATAAAAATTTCCAGCGTGTCAGCTGTGGCACGCGTGCCATTGGATCGCCACCGCTGGTCTAGGCGCTTGCTTGCAGTAACACCTAGATCAGAACTGGGCTTTACCTAGTAACCGCTGGTTAATTCTCGCCTTGTGAAAGTACTCGTGACTTAAGCAAGAAATAAGTGTTTGTAAATACGCCACCTTTTGGTTTAGCGTATTTACAAATATTATTTTACCAAAAAGCAGTAACACTTTACACAGCAGTAACACACTTTATAAGTGAATTTTGTATTCATTCTAAACTATTTATGAAAATTTTAATTATTTACATGGACTAAGGAATATGTAAACTGAATTTATGAGATTAATTTAATTAAAAACAGTAGCGGCAGGTCATTAAAGGCTGCCGGTCCCTTCCCGTACAAACTGAAAATGTTTGTATAATTTTCGTTAATAATTTCACAAATTATTCTAAAAAAAAATTATCTTTCCTTAACTTTCATGTTATACAATAGAATCATTATTTACAATAGATAACTTGTTATACGATCTGACGCTACATTTAATACAAACCCAACCAAATCGCACGACAGATACAGGGAATGTCTGCGTAATGGATATAAAATATTGTGGGTTTTTACAATTTACGTTTTGGCCTGATAGCATTACAGTCCAATATAAATACCAACAGCCTCATACCCACCATGCACATGCGTTAGACACACACGAATGTATGGATAATTCTTATCAATGAGTAATGGGTAAATGCGTTATTCGTTGCTTCTGTACGATTTTTTGTGTAAAGCAAACGCTAGGATTTTTACCCCTAGAGCCGACAAAGTACAAATGTTAACATTTTCCCAGATTTTAACATTCATATTACTTCTGTTGAATATACTTGAGGCAACATTTAAAAATGATTGATGAGTGATTTACGAGACCAAAGTAGGCATGAGTATGACAAATTGTAAAATTCTAATAAGTTGATAAGGTATAAATAATCCGTATTGATTTTTGTACTTGTATGGCCACAGCTTCGCTAGAAATTCCTAGGAGCCATTGAATAGAGCAATAAAACAGTAGGAATTGACTATTTGAAAAAAAAAATCATCGATTTTCTTTCTGTATTTTGAAACTTTATTATAAATAATTTTGATAGTCTATGGGAAAAACTTAAAATGGGAAACTTGAAAAAATGGGAAAAAAAATTGGGAAAAAATATTTTTAAATTAATTATAAACAATTCAAAAGTGAATTTTTTTTTTAAATAATGACGTCACTCCAAACGCGCCATGATTGCTGTGACGTATTTATCATTAGACACGATAGTACAGTGTTGGCGTTTCTATGTATGTGTTGACAAAAATATTCGAATTTTAGTGCAAACGAAATTGTTTTTGACAACTAATTTTGACAAGTGAACAATGTGCGATAAAGGATTTATAAAGGCTAACTCGGATAATATACCCAGTAAAATGAGAAAATTAAATAGAAAATTTTAAAATGAGAAAAATATTAATAAGATAAATGACAGATTATCGTAAATGTACGATAATTATGGTATACTTGGCAACGCTGAATGTATGATAAAGACGTCACAGCCTCGGCTTAGTTCGGCATGTCGTCGGTACCGAGCTCAATTTTTTTTTCAATTTGTTATAACTTTTTAATAACAACGAAAAAAAAACAAAAAATTGTTTTGTTATTAACTTATATATAATCTTTCGATTTATGACAAAAAAAAATTTGATTCAAAAACCCTGAATGAAATGAACTGAATTTTCATTTTGTATCAAAAATATTAATTGTTAAAGTTTAAAATGAGATGTCATGGTTTAAACCAAATTAATAATAGAATTGAAAGTAGGAGATGATCACTACGATATCTTCAAATCTGTTAGTAGATGGAATTACATGGATATCTTCTGTTACTCTTTGGAACACTTACACGGATACAATTACACGCATATCTTCTGTTACTCTTTTCGCATCTAGAGCGAGGTGTGCCAAAGAGTAACAGAAGATATCCGTGTAATTCCAGCTACTGACAGATTTGAAGATATCGTATTGATAATCTCCTACTTTCAATTCTATTATTAATTGTTAAAGTTTGTATAGTGCATTAGATTAAAATGCCGTTGTAATATGTCATTGAGAACTGCGTGCTGGTTAAACAAAGTAAAAAAAGTTAAAAACTATTTCGTGCTTGATGGAATATTTTTGCGGGCGGGTTGAGATATGACGACTGCGATGCGCTTTATGGAAGGCCCGCAACCTGCTGCATGCATGCAGATAAAACCAATTTATTTTGGACGCCACAATTTAATCCGTTTTTCGTTAAAAACATGACGGGATTACCGCAAAATGGCGAATTAAAAATAAATATATATATTGTGCAATTATATATAAACTAAAACTTATAGAACAAATAGCGTTATGTGCGATAAAATGTCATGAATTGATTACAGAAGACAGAGAGCAATGGAAATACATATTTCAACACAAAACAGAAATCCATTTGTATCGCATTATATTATCAGCAACACGATTTGTAAACTAATTTGCAGAAATTGTGGATAGTTTGTAAAGTCCTATATATAATATTGTACGCTTATATGCACAAAATAATGTTCGTGTATGTTATTATAATACGTAATGTAGTTTGTAGTAAATGTAAGCGAACATATTTAGTAATACTAGCTGTAATAAAATTAATAACAGTTAGAGCACTAACATGGACTGCAGTTGATATATGAGCTACTTTTTGCTACTGTGCATCGAATTCAAGGAATGTGTTCAAGGAACGCAACAAGCAAACTTTGCAAGTTACTGAATTGAAAGTAGGATAATTATCTTTACGATATCTTCAAATCTGTCAGTAGCTGGAATTACACTGATATCTTCTGTTACTCTTTAGCACACTTTGCTTAAGATGCGTTGTGTGAGCCGTACGTGACGTCGAAGCAAGTAACGGGAAAGGCCAACTTTTGTCTTGGGCTGAAGACCAACAAATATTATGAAAGCCCTTTCAGACACTGACAAAAGTTGGTCTTGGCCGTTCCCGTTACTTGCTTCGACGTAGCAAACGGCGCATATAACGCATCTTGAGCAAACTCCATCACCTCGCGCAACCAACTTCACATATCATACCATATACGACTAACAAGATGAACAAACAAGCGCACCGAAGCACCGCGAACTAAACGCATGACCCAAAGCTAGCAGGTATAAATATACGCGTCAGATACGACAGATCGCTCAGTATACGTTTAATATGCGGTTACACACGATCCGGCAGGCCTGCCAGTTCGAACTGAACAGTCCGCCTGAAGGCCGGTCACCTGAACGTGAATATATCGTGAACATATTCGGTCGATTTGTCAGTTAAGACTGTTCAGGCAGCCGGAGAAAAATATGTACGACCATCCGCGCCTTTTTTTCAACCAATCTTTACACCACGCCGTTTCTTTTGGGTTCACATTTGATTTTGTAATATGTTCGGATCTTGAAGAGTTGTTATTCCCAAGAATGCTAAAAAATCATTACTATAAACTTTAGAATTTAAAAGCAAGATATGTATTTTGCGATTTGTGACATGAAAGCAATAGAAGCAATGTGTTTGCTTCAATTTTGATCAAACACCTAAGATTGAAAATAGAAAGATCGAATGTAACCAAAATTATTCTATGGAGTGACATCCACCACTCCATATAATAATTTTGGTTACTAGCTACCAGAATCATAATCATCAATTAGACTACTGACTGCTTCCACATCTGTCGGTCTTGCGCTGCCAATTTGTATGGATACGTTTAATATCATCGGACCATTTTGCAGGTGGGCGTCCTGTGCTTCGGAGATCATGTCTCGGATGATCATGCCTTCGGAGATCATTCATGTCTTGGTCTCCATTCCATTATTCGTCTGGTCCATCGATTGTCCTTCATTCTCGCAATGTGCCCTGCCCAGTTCCACTTTCCACTTCAAGGTTGTTATTCGTTTTATTGCATCTGCTACAACCGATCTTCTCCGGATTTCGGTGTTAGGGATTCGGTCTCTAAGGGATAATCCCAACATGGATCTCTCCATTGCATGTTATGTTACCTTGATCTTTTTGATTACCTTCTTTGTTAGTGTTTATGTCTCTGCACCGTATGTTAAGACGGGGAGGACGCATTGATCGAAAACTCTACGTTTCAAACAAGTTGCTAAGTTTAACTTAAATATATGTTTCAGTTTCCCACATGCAGCCCACGCTAATCCTATTCGTCTTGGTACTTCACACGTTTATATATATTTATATGAGGTGGTCTCTTTGACTTCGACTCCATCTACGGTTATACAATCACTCAGTATAAGATAGGTCATCAACTGAGTTTTTGCAAAGTTGATCTTTTGTCCCACTTAGCGTGAGGCTATATTTAGGCGTTGTATCATCATTTTTGCCTTGTCGGATGCTATCCGCTATAAGGACTATGTCGTCTGCAAATCTGAGATGACTGAGCTATTCCGAATTTATGTTAATACCTAGGTGTTGCAGATTAATAGATTTAAACTTGTATTCGAGCAAGTTAGTAAAAAGTCGTGGGGAGATTGTATCACCCTGTCGAACACCTCTGGTTATTTTAAATCTTCCTGTATCGTTGTGGAGTCGGACAGATGCTGTGGCATTTTTGTATATGTGTCTGATGATATTGGTATACCGGTGATCTACACGACAATCAGCTAATGATTTTAGGATTTCGTGTTGGTTCACAGAGTCAAACTCCTTCTCATAATCTACGAATATTAGGACCAGTAGCTTGTTATACTCTATCATTTTCTCTATGAGTTTTTTAGGGCTTGGAGGTGGACGTTTGTGCCAAACCCTGATATATCCGGCTTGTTCTCTTGGTTAGGTTTTTTACCATTTTGGAGGTTCTGTCTTTGAGAGGTTACCCACTTTTAGCAGTGAGTTGGCATTAAATGTTGCGAAGAAGCTTTGCTGTCTGGGTCTGAGTTTACGTCCGCCAAGTGGTCTTGGCGCTTCTTAGTACTTTCACGTTTTGTATTTCCTTTTGAGATTTTTGTGAAATGGCCACATGATCTATCTGGAATTCACCCAGGTGGGTATTAGCTGAAATCCAAGTCTTCTGCTTCCTTAGCAAGTGTTTGAAGGCTGTTGACTTCATGATCAACCCAAAAGTCCTACACAGATCCACCAATCGTTCTCCGTTGCGGTTGATTCGCTTATGTGTCGGATAATTGCCCACTATGTTTCTGTATTTTTGCTCTCTTCCCAATTGAGCATTGAAGTCACCAAGCAGTATAACGGTGTGCCTCTTTGGAAGTTTAGAGATAATATCTTCTAAGTCTTCCCAGAATTTATCAGTTCTGTCTGGATTGCGTCTGTTGTCTTGGGGGCATGGGGGCTTGATTGGGGCATGTACATTGACTATACTGTAGCCCTTATTTTCGCATTTGAGAGAGGATAGATTACACGACTTCTCTGGGAGGTAAAGTCGGTGACTTAATCCAGTATCCTATTATGATTATCTTAAGTAATCCTGAAAATCAGCTTAATCTCAAGTCAATATCAACGACATGTATTCGTTATAAATTTATTCGATGAAATCACTTTTGGTTTAAATCGGTTCATAATACTAGTAGTAGACATCTGTTCATATTGCCAATAAAAAAACTTAAATCTTCTACATTTTCTGTTTTTATCCAATATCTAGATTTACGCTTTCAGACGCAATCACAAATCTCTCCTTTCGGTAACTAAATCTCAATATTATTACAAAATCTTCTCTCTTTCTATTTTCTCATACAACGTCTCGATCCAGCCAATACTCTCCCTTCACCTTTTATTTCAGATCGCCGTTTCCATTCCGCCCAGCTCTCTCGTGTTTGATCTAAAACTCTCTGTAAATATCTCTTTATAATTGCCCTGCACTCTTCCAATTTCATTAATCACAGGGCACAGAATTCTCGTTAAGTAATTCTTTCATTTGCCATTGCTTAAAGAGAATCTCCAGAGATAAAATACAATCGACATCCTGCACAATTGATAAATAACCTTTCCTCTAATCAATTTACTCTTGAAACACTAAAAATATAATTGCAATGTATTGTACATTATATTATGACGGAGATAGAAAATATTATGAAAATATTGACATTATGAACGCTACGAATACAATATCGACACGTTCCACTTTTTCATTGACTTTAAGGCAGCTTAAGATAGCGTTTTAAGACCAAAGTTATACCAAGCTATACATTCCAAAAACCTTAATTGAATTGTCTAAAACGACAATGTCAAAGTTGTGTGCCTCGTAAAAATACAGAATAAAACCTCAGATTCATTCGAAACAACTGTAGGCGTGAGTCAGTCTCCTGTTAAACATAGCACTAGAAAAAGTAGTTGGAGATGCGGAACTGGATAGTAGAGGTACTTACCCCTGCTTATTATTGTTAATGTATTGATTTCTGATGGGAGAAAATTTGGGGCCGAAGAAAGGGATGACTGAGGAAGAGCGATTGGCGCTTGCGGCTAAGCTCGACAAGGACCTCGATGATTTCATTGAGAGCTTGCCGTGGAGGCAACAGCCTGACGCCCCCCCAGACGAGAATTGGCTTGAGGTACAAGAAACTGAGTAAGGTGGTTTAAAGAGGATTGATATTTGACACTTTGCAGGAATTCGAGAGACATCCGTTCTTCATGAAGAAAGCACCCGAGCCCGGGGAACCGATGCATCCCCTCTGTGAAGGTCTCCAACAACTCAAATATGATTCGAACGAAAATTCACCAAAACGTGAATAATAAATGTTATAAGTTTCTGATAGTAACTGTTGATAGTATTTTCTGATAGTAACTGTTGATAATAATGTCAAATTTTTTTATTGTGTTTAGTCAAGGTTTATCAAAGTTTTCTCAATAATGGTCTAATTTTTGATCATATTTATTAACAGTATCTGTCAAAAATCATCTAGTTTTTTTGACAGTAACTGTCAAGAATTATAAACTTGTTTATAGTAACTGTCAAAATTTTATTAGTAACAGTCAGGTATTGTCAAAATTTTAATAATAACTGTCAGGAAATGTCAAAATATTGATAGTAACTGTCAGAAATTGTCAAAAATTTAATAGTAACTGTCATGAATTGTCGAAAATTTAGTAGTAACTCTCAGGAATTGTCAAAAATGTAATAGAAACTGTCAGAAATTGTCAAAATTTTAGTAGTAACTGTCGGAAATTATCAAAAATTTAATAGTTACTATTAGCAAATGTTGAAAATTTTAAATGAAACTGTCAGGAATTATCAAAATTTTAATAATAACATTTGTTTAGTTATTGCGAATGCGAAAATAAAAACCAACATTTAATAATAACTGTCAGGAATTGTCAAAATTTTAATAGTAACTGTCGGGAATTGTCGGTAATTTAATAGTTACTGTCAGGAATTGTCAAAATTTTAATAGTAACAGTCAAG
Source organism: Phosphuga atrata (assembly GCA_944588485.1). NCBI lineage: Eukaryota > Metazoa > Arthropoda > Insecta > Coleoptera > Silphidae > Phosphuga > Phosphuga atrata. Next base: position 77,652,651 of record OX155894.1, read on the forward strand.
AATTGACAAAATTTTAATAATAACTGTCAGGAAATGTCAAAATATTAATAGTAACTGTCAGAAGTTGTCAAAAATTTAGAAGTAACGGTCAGGAATTGTCGAAAATTTAGTAGAAACTGTCAGTTATTGTCAAAATTTTAGTAGTAACTATTGGGAATTGTCAAAAATTTAATAGTAACTGTTAGCAAATGTTGAAAATTTTAATTGAAACTATCAGGAATTATCAAAATTTTAATAATAACATTTGTTTAGTTATTGCGAATGGAAAAATCTAAACCAACAATTAATAATAACTGTCAGGAATTGTCAAAATTTTAATAGTAACTGTCAGGAATTGTTGGAAATTTAATAGTAACTGTCAGGAATTGTCAAAATTTTAATAATAACTGTCAGGAATTGTCAATATGTAATAGTAACTGTCAGGAATTGTGAAAATTTTAATTGAAACTGTCAGGAATTGTCAAAATTTTAATAATAACTGGCGGGAATTGTCCAAATTTTAATAGAAACGGTTAGAAATTGTCAAAATTTTAATAATAACTGTCAGGAATTGTCAATATGTAATAGTAACTGTCAGGAATAGTGAAAATTTTAATATTAACTGTCAGAAATTGTCAAAATTTTAATAGTAATTGTCAGAAATTGTCAAAAATTTTTTAGTAACTGTCAGGAATAGTCAAAAATTTAATAGTAACTGCCAGGAATTATCAAAATTTTATTAGGAACTGTCAAAATTGTAATTGTCAGGAATTGTCGAAAATTTAATAGTAACTGTCAGGTATTGTCAAAATTTGAATAGTAACTGTCAGAATTTGTCGAAAATTTAATTGTAATTTTATTAGTAACTGTCAGGAATTGTGAAATTTTTTATTGTAATTGTCAGGATTTGTCGAAAATTTAATAGAAACTGTCAGAAATTGTTAAAATTTTAATAGTAATTGTCAGAAATTGTCGAAAATTCAATAGTAACTGTTATGAATTGTTAAAACTTTAATGGTTGCTGTCAGGAATTGTTGAAAATTTAATTGTAACTGTCAGGAATTATAAAACTTTAAATAGTATCTGTTAGGAATTGTCAAAATTTTATTAGTAACAGTCAGGAAGTGTCCAAACTTTAATAGTAACTGTCAGAAATTGTCAAAAATTTGTCGGGAATTGTCAAAATTTTAATAATAACTGGCAGGAATTGTCAAAAATGTAATAGTAATTTTCAGGAATTGTTGAAAATTTAATAGTAACTGTCAGGAATAGTCAATAGGGGTAATATTGCATATTAGAATTATTAGTCAGGCAAGGAGACCCCATATCACCAAAGCTGTTTGCGCTCCCTTTAGAAGACGTTTTAAAAACATGCCTTGGGAGAAGAAAGGCATAAGCATAGATGGCAAATATCTAAATCACTTACGTTTCGTGGATGATATTATATTAATAAGCTTAGACATCCAAGAACTTAAAGACATGCTAGACCAACTAAATACAGCTTCACTATCGCCAGGCCTGAAAATGAACTTGGGAAAGACCAAGATCATGACGCTAGAAGTTGGAGCCCAACCGCACCAAATGGAGGGGTAGGAAATCGAACAAGTGACCGAGTACATATACCTAGGACATCAAACAAAACTGGGGAAGGAAAATCAGGCAATAGAAATAACCAGAAGAATAAGACAGAGCTGGGCAAACTCAGACACATACCGCACTGTCTTAAACAAATAGTATACGACATGTGCATATTGCCCGTTACGACGTATGGCCTGGAAACGATGACATGGACAGCAAAGAGCGCAAACAGATTAAAAACCTGCTAACGAGCAATGGAACGGGCTCTGCTCGGCATAAGCTTAAGAGACTTACAAACCAGGAGATCAGACTGCAAACCAAAGACAAAGACGTGATTGAACGAAGCGCAGAACTTAAGTGGAGCTGGCTAGGACATGTAACCAAGGAAAACACCGACAAATGGACCCATAAGATTACTCACTGGAGACCAAGAGCTACGAAACGAAGCACCGCAAAGAATATGGCTCGACGATATCAAGAAAATAGCGGGGAAGGATGGGCATCAAATCACAAAAAGAAGATGACCTGAAGGAGGCCTACGTCCAGCAGTGGACAAACACAAAACATATATTAACAGACTATATGTTGTAATCTAGAAACAAAAGCGTAGATAGATTATAGTAGGGAAAGATCCATCGTTCTAAATCCTCCTCCTCCTGCAACCTCCTCTGACCTTGACCAAGGCACTTCCGGTGTCGACTTCCGGTCCAGTTTCGACTTCCTGTTTTGACTTCCGGTTTTGACTTCCGACCTCCATTTCCGGAGCTTCCAGTTGCGCGGGAAAATTCAAAAAATAGACGCGAGGCGGGAAAATTCAAAATTAGATGTCGGTGGGGCAAATGTGGTGTGTAGTTGGTTGCATATATCAACGAGACTAGATACATGAGACTAGACAGACGAAGCTAAATACATGAGACTAGACAGACGGGGCTAGATACATGAGACTGGATAGACGGGGCTAGCTAGATACAGGAGACTAGACAGACGAAGCTAAATACATGAGACTAGATAAGACTGAACTAAAATACATTAGAGATTGTTTAATTTAACTAAAATATATTTTACTACGTGACGTTAGGATCATTCCTTCCCTGCCGCTTCATTCCTAACCTCACCGAAACCTAACCTAATGCTAACCTAACCTAATGCTAACACAACTAACCCAATGAGATTAAAGCTGTTTAAAATCTGATGAAAGCTGACTAAAAATAGACGTCACACCCTCTTTAACGTGGGGCACCATAGACCTCACACCCTGTTAAGCGTGGGGTTACGTAGACCTCACACTCTATTTAGCGTGGGGTCACATAGACTTCACACCCTGTTTAGATTGGGGTTACATAGACCTCACACCCTGTTTAGCGTGGGGTTACATAGACCTCACACCCCTGTTTATCGTGATGAAAAGTGGATGCAAGTAGATGAAAAGTGGATGCAGTAAATGAAAAGTGGATGCAAGTAGATGAAAAGTGGATGCAGTAAATGAAAAGTGTATGCAAGTAGATTAAAAGTGGACGCAAGTAGATGAAAAGTGGATGCAAGTAGATGAAAAGTGGATGCCAGAAAATTGAACTCTTTGGTATTTATATAAATAAAAAAAATAATACGATCTGGGTCACCGACAAGTTTAAGAAATTTCGCTTAAAAATATGTGGTCTGTATAGTCTTATCCGTTCTTGTTCGACCTTGTTCGGTATTGTCCGACCTCGTCCGGTCTAAAACCAATAATCTCATTTGAATCAATCCGTAATATGTTTGCAATCAATTATGTATGCATACACGATTTTCCGCTACCCACCCGCAACTCATTTTGAATTTTCCCCGCTTGTCTGTCTAATCTAGTCTGTCTAGTCTAGTCCCCTCTATTCTTGCCTGGTGTTAGTAACACTAGACATCCGGTCGCGCCTAATCGATTACCGATAAATCAAAATCTTAATATGTTTATTAAATTAAACGAAAAACAATCCTAAGAAATTGATTAGATCGCACTTTTCTCCACTCACGTGCAGCTGATGAGATAATAGGAAGTTGTTATGACTGCCAAACATCCGGCAACGCTTAACCGACTGCTGATAAATCAAAATCTTAATATGTTTCTTAAATTAAACGCAAAACAATCAAACATATATTTTAGTTAAATTAAACAATCTCATATATTTTAGTTCAGTCTTATCTAGTCTCATGTATTTAGCTTCGTCTGTCTAGTCTCATGTATCTATCCCGGTCTATCTAGTCTCATGTATCTAGCCCCGTCTATCTAGTCTCATGTATCTAGCCCCGTCTGTCTAGTCTCATGTATTTAGTTTTGTCCCAGACATCTAATTTTGAATTTTCCCGCCTCCCGTCTATTTTTTGAATTTTCCCGCGCATTCCGAAAATGGAGGCCGGAAGTAGAAAACCAGAATTCGAAACCGGACGTGTCAGGGTCAGGTCAGGGTCAAAAGTCATCACGCATGCGCATGACAGTGGCGGCGGTGGGATTAGAAGGAACTATCTTTCTCTACTGATTATCTAAATATATTATATTAGACTCCTGTTTATGAGGACTATTATGAAGACTTATATTGTAATGACTATTAATTAAGCTACGTACACACGGTATAGAAAACAAGCGTATAGTCTGGCTATAGTTTGACTAGAGCTGCGTGGCCGCTCTGAAAATATTGCTACAGTTGAACTATACGCAGCGATTACATAGCTATAGTCAAGCTATAACAGAACTATACGCTACTTTTTTATACCGTGTGTTCATAGCTCTCGGTCGAGCTGTCCTGCTTCCTAATTTATTTTATAATTACATCAAATAAAAGTAAATGAAATCACAACTGAGAGCGAACGCAACTGATTCTGTAAATAAAATAATATTTATTACAAAATATTACTTTAGATATTTGCATGTTTGGTGCGATATACGCGCAGGTAATTCCATTTAAATTTTCACAAAACCCCGACATTTCCTTATTATTTTAAATGTTCTGAAATTCCATCTGCGAATTGAGAAATTCCATATGGAAATGAACTCGACCTCAAAGGGTTTCCCGACGTCCTACTGGCGTCCTTCATTAACGAATTCTGTCAGCTTCATTCCAGGAATCGGAATTGAATTAACAGACATCCAGGCTGCGCTCAGGTTGACACTGAACAGTGAAACGGAAACATCTGGCCTAGCTTCCAGATATTTATTATCACATGTTATATACATTCGATTAGGGAAGAAGAGATAAAGAGGATCAAGGGATTTTTTTTCGTAATAAAATTATGTTGTACTTTATGTAATGGATTGTACTGGGTGTTTCAAAATTAACAAGATTGGACAAGATAGAAACAGCCTATACAATAAGATCAGACAAGTGAGACTATACAGAGAAGAATATATAGATAAGTTTATATCTGGTATGCATTGAAGACTTAATAAAGAGAGATGGGTTAACAAAACTAGAGGGGCCAAACCACTCGCAATTTATTACGTAGGTAATTTAGGTCGACACGTTTTGATACATATTAGACGTTGAGTAGAAGTAAGAGACAAAATCGACAAGGCTTGATAGCAAAGCTGGTAGCAGTAATTATTTACGAGCATATTTTTTATTTATTAAAGTTTTAAGTTCCATTCTTAAAATTTTAAAGTGTACGCTACGAAGACGAATTAATAATAATTAAAAATTGAGGTGAAAACTTACTATTTCCGGTTACATTTATATAAACATAATAATACGAAAAATAGCATGAATATATTAATATTCAACCTGTTCGTTAATCTACAAAATTAAGTCTTAGTAGTTGTTAGTCAATATGCCATTTGTCTAAGTCAGTGATTCTCAACGACTGTGCCGCGGCACTTTTATGTGCCGCCAAATTCTTGATGTGTGCCGTCAAATTTTAAAAGTGCAAACAATCAAAATTATTTGGTATGTACTTTGATACAGCATGCTTTTATAGTTTTACTGCAAATCTGGATTAAACCCAAACGGCCGAGTGTTCGGCTAAAACGTAGTTCGATACATGTAAGCCGTGGCAGAAATTATGACTAAAATAAAAAAGACAATATTTCACTGATTTCACGGTTTTAACCTAGGTTAGGTCATAGGTTAGATTGGGTAATATTAGAAGAGATGAATCCCGGTCATATATCACGCGGTTGCGCGACCTCTCGATCCAAAATAAGAAAAAATAATTCAAATAATTTACCTTGAGACTTGGGCGCCCTCCTTACATGCGCTATAATCCGAGTTTTTTATTTATTCAATTTTGCCTCATAAACTCATGTTTAATTCCTTCCATACGGATCAATAAAACAGTGATTTATTCACTAGTGCAATAAAAGTCTCCATGGCAACGCATCAAAATAACTCACGTGCTCCGTAAACATAATCCTAAATGTTCCCTGATGTTCTTTTTTGATGGCCAATAACACAACTTCTTCTTCTTCTTTCGAATAGGCCTACTTTGTACCTTTTCTTCGAGGTTTTTCTTGAAATCCACGGACTTCCTTCAGGGTGCGTCTCACAGACTGTCTGTTTTTGAGATCTGTTATTCCCAGTTCATTAATATCCTTCTCGGTCTCTGTCAACCAAGTGGTACGAAGCTTCTTCTTTTGCCAGAAGGTGAACAGACGGTTGGTTAGTCGGTTTGGAGGCAATCTTGCAACGTGGACATAGAAAGCTACCTTTCTTTTCCTTGCACAGTCAGAGAGCATCTCAATATGTTCGTAGAGCTCAGAGTTATGCCGTCTTCGGAATTCCCCATCTTCCTTTACCGGGCCTAGGATCTTCCTGAGGATTCTCCTCTCTCTGATTTCCAATTTCTCCATTAGACCCCTTCGGTTCAAGGAAAGACACTCCAATGCATACAGCGCTTCTGGTCGTAAGACTGATGTGTAGTGCTTAAGTTTCAGGTTGCGTGACAGGCATTTCTTATTGTAAGTGTTCTTAGTCAGCCGATAGGCTAGTTCTAACTTGCTGACTCTCTTGGATAATGATGCTCTTTCTGATAAGTTGGGTTCAATCCATTCGCCGAGATACTTACATTTCTCAGTCCTCTTGATGTTACCTTGTTCTAGTAACATCTCTCTGTTTGCTTCTCTGATGTTGGTGAAGAATTCTATTTTCTCCAGCGACGCTTGAAGACCCACCTTGGTAGCCTGTTTTCTGAGGCAGTTTACCTGTATTGTTGTCATCTCAAGAGAATCAGCAAACAGTGCCATGTCATCTGCAAAGGCCAGGTAGTCTACAACCAGTCCATCGTTCTTACGTCCCAGGTAGATACCACTCTGAGCACCCAAATTGTTCAGTTCCTTGCGCCATTCTCTCATAACCTTTTCAAGGACACAGTTGAAGAGAAGTGGGGAAAGTTCATCTCCTTGTCCCACTCCAGTTTTTATTTCGAAGCTTTCTGAAATCTCGCCTCTAAATTTAACCTTGGAATGGGTGTTGGTCAAACCTTCTAGGATTAGTCTTCGGGTTTTGTTGGCTAGTGCTAGTTCCTGGAGTACTTTGTTAAACGTTTCTCTATCAATGGAATCGTAGGCTAAAATCAACAAAAGTGACGACCATCTTGCGTTTTCTCATCTTGGAGTATACAAGTACAGTTTTAAGATTGAGGATCTGTTCAACACAGGATCGGGTCTTCCTGAAACCCCCCTGGTATTCTCCCAGTTGACTATCCAACTGATTTTCTGCCCTTGTATGTAACGCCTTCGAGAGAATCTTGTATGTTACCGGGAAGAGAGAAATTCCACGGTAGTTTCTCCCTTTTTGTGAAGCGGATGGATCAGAGCAGATTTCCAATCGGGTGGTAATTTCTCTGTTTCTCAGATGTTCTGGATGATCTCGTTTAGCTTGCGCACGGCATTGTTTCCAGCACCTTTCCACAGTTCAGCAACAATAGAGTCCTCTCCAGCTGCCTTATTATTCTTAAGAAGTTGAATGATCTGGCCAAGTTCTTCCAATGAAGGGGGAAGCGAGTCCGGGTTTGGTGTGGTTTGTTTATAGTCGAAGTCTTCGCTGGGTGGGTCACAGTTGAGTAGATTTTTAAAGTACGGAGGCAAAAGGTGGCAGTTGTCCTTGTCGTTATAAGCCACTTTGCCTTGTGAGTCTCTGAAGTGGAGGCTTGCAATAACACAACTTATTATACCTACATTTTTTTTTGTACAAATCTCATTATTTTTGCCGGTGTAATCTTTCCGCGTCACCATCTATCAATAATTCTTCGGATCTATCCAGTTACGATTAATAAAACACACATAAATTAAACAATAAATAATCTAAGCAAAATTTTGACGCACGAATCAACAATTTTATCGTTGCCATGAGAACACCACAATCATGACCAACTTTTCTTAGAATTGTTTAAACAAAAGGAAAATTGAATAAAAGTTTGTATTTCATAATAAATGACTATTAAACTCATGTTATTGTCAGTGTGCCGCCAAATTTTGATGTTGAAAGTGTACCGCAAAAGAAAAAAGGTTGAGAATCACTGGTCTAAGTCCTAGTAGGAGTTAATTTTTGAGTTAATGAGTTGATTAACGAACAGGTTGAATATTAATATATTCAAGCTTTTTTCGTATTATTATTCGAATTAATAATAATCAAAATTAATAAATCTTTGGGAGGGGGGCACTGAAGGAGCCTCCACGCGTGCATTTTCACCTTTACATGCAAAGCATGCCGGCGCCCCGTGGTAACACTATCCCACCAGGCAGTGGGCAATCCTTGCACCACCGGAAACCACCAAACACGAAAAAGTAAAGTAAATATATCTTTAAACATTTTAGTTTTTTTTCATTTAAAACTCTACGAGATTTTCGTGTATTACATGAAGGAGTATCTTAGCTATTTGTCCAACTAGTTCATGTACGCCTTGCCTGCTTAGTAAATCTTTATCCGATTTAATATCTTTGTATTTATGTTTCTGTCTGGAAACGTTTTAGTTTTGTTGTTTGAAAATCACCTGCAATATGTCTCGTTGAGTGCTTTCTGTCCTTTGAAAGCACGAAAAACAAATAAAAATAAATATTTGCGCAAGAATCGGAAAAAAGCGGTCTGGAAAAGCGTATCGATTGCGGATGTCGGATGTTGCAATTTCGGCGGTGGACATTAATTAATATTGGTATGTCGAAGCCGTGCAGGCTTTCGAATATTTTACTCCTTTGAACGAGTGATAATTCGCCCCGGGTAAATCAATTTCCAAAACATTGTAAACTCGGTAATTGAATAGAAACATACATGATATTTTGAAAACTACTAACTACAAATATACGGGGGCTTTGAATAAATGTCATAGTTCATTTTGGCTAGAAATTTATAATATTCTTGATTAACAGATATTTCACATAATAACGTTATTAGAAGACCAATCGCAACCCGGCAATAATAGTGATATAACTCAAGAATTTAGTATATTCACATTAACTATTTAAAAATACGAATCCATCGAAATAGTATAAACATCTTTAATCCTTCAAAAAAATATTCTTAGTAAGTAAATTCGATTATATATTCTCCTAAACACAACTCCTAAACTCTTAAAGAACTCCTGAACACAAATGATATTAGAATAAGGAACAACATAAAGGTCGGTCCCGACGCTCGGTTTCGCACAACGTTTTGTCTACGCAGTTCAACACGTTGCAGATAAAACGTTGCGTGTAGATAAGAAAAATGCACAGTTTTAAAAACTGCGCGGAGACGGTACAGTTGCAGCGATAACCGAGTTAAAGAGCATAGATATCCACGAACTGTGCAGACAAGTCAGCGCATGTAGACGGTAGCTCCGTTTTGCGATTCATTTTATTCAAAAATGACCAGACTAGTACCTCTTACATGATGATTTCACTAAAACTGTGCGAAATATACAGATATATCGGCACAGTGTAGACGCTCTACAAATTGAGTTTTCATTCCGTCTTAAGACTGCGTAGACAATAGGTTGTGCAAAACAGAGCGTCTGGCCGGCCTTAATAGTTATTATATATCTTAGATATGAAATCATTTTAACCCCTTGACATAAAATGATGTCTCTAAGACGTTGTGCATATGTCACAAGATCACATGTATATGTACACGTCAACGCGCATTTTATTCGTATGTCAAGGGGTTAATGATTTATTAATTTTCAAATATTATTCATCCATAATATATGGTTTTATATTATTAATTAAATAATACAGTTCCTTTTTGAACACTTTAATAGTATATTAAAGAACGAGTTCAATAAGCGCGATCTTTCAGAACGCGTCTATGTTTAGAAGACGATGAGCGTAGCGAGGAGTTTTCTAACGGACAATTGCGAAAGACGCCTTATAAACGAGTTTTTTATTACTATTTTGCTTTCTTTTATGCCATTTCTAAATAACAAAATCGCCGATACATATTCACAAAATTGTATCGCACTCGGCGAGCCATTAACGAACCCATATGACTGGCTTCAATGAGTTCATTATAGACTTAAAATAGAAAATTGTATATTAAAGAATGAGTACAATGAACAAAATATTATATTCCAAGAATGTTTGCAATTACAGATTCCCTTAACCCCAGACTTTATTAAATTACCAAACACCGATCTCTATGCTGGACATTGTTTCTAAAGAAGTAGTGCGACACATTTGGTCAACCATGGTGGAGATTTGTTGACGATAAAAAATCATGGTGGATGGATGTCTTCTGCTGTCGTCAGAAAAGAAAATTGTCACAAATGATTGGGTTTGAGCAAGTAAACATCAACTTACTAAAAAATGCCCATTATTGTACAGTTCGTGGACTATGTAAATACATCATAACACACACGTATGTAACAGTCCGCGATTAATGATAAGTTTTGATTGATAACACACACGTGCGTTTGGTTTACGATTCGTTGATTGGTTGAGAGCTGCTATTATGTGCTCATAAGTTCATACGGGATATTGTGATTACTTCTCTCTTAGTACAAGATATTTCATTGTTTCTTTGTGAATGGTGGATGCTAGGATTTATTCAATATGCACAAAAAGATAAAAGAACTGTGTGGAAGGACTAAAACCCGCCAACTTGATATACTACTAAACAAAAAACGGCAGTCTGATCATAGAACCAACAGAAAAATTAGCAAGTATATATTCAAGAACTATTCAACGATAATCAAACAACATTGACACTACCAGAATCTGAAAATACAGGCCCAAAAATTATAAAGGAAGAACTGGAATGCGCAATCAAAAATTCAAAATCCGGAAAAACAACTAGTCCTTAATTCCTAATATTAGAATATGTTGAATATCATATTTATACGAGACGGGTGTTACCCTAAAAGATTGGATAACCTCAACATTCCTGACACTACCAAAAATGAATGGAGCCAAAGAATATTCAGACCACAGGATTATTGCCCTGATGAGCCACACCGTGAAGATCTTCCTAAAGGTAATACACAACCGAATATACAAAAAAAACTAGAAGAAGACATTAGCGATACGGAGATGGGATTTAGGAAAAATATGGAAAATAGAGAAGCACTCTTTGGATTTAATGTGTTGCGACAAAGATGTCTAGACATGAACCACGAAATGTACATCTGCTACATCGACTGCCAGAAGGCTTTTGACAGGATCCAACATACCAAACAGAGATACTAGAGAGGAAAAACATCGATAGTAGAGATATAAGAATAATCTCTAACCTCTACTGGAACCAATCAGCTAAAGTAAAAGTCGGAAAAGACCTAAGCGAAGAGGTTAAAATATGCCGTGGGGTAAGACAGGGATGTACACTGTCGCCTCTTTGATTCAATGTATATAGTGAATGTATCTTCGCAGATGCATTGGCAGAAAAGATTGGAGAAATTATGATTAATGTAAAGAAGACAATATTTCACTGATTTCACGGTTTTAACCTAGGTTGGGTCATAGGTTAGATTGGGTAATATTAGAACAGATAAATCCAGCTCATATATCACGCGGTAGTGCATGGAGGCATCGTCATAACTGGCGAGACAATTAACAACATACGATATGCAGATGACACTAACATGATAACTGACAATGTAGAAGATCTACAGAGCCTAGTCGATTCAGCAAACACCCACTATAAAAGGTACTATAACGGACTGGACATAAACACAAAGAAGACAAAAGCTATGGCTACTACAAAGTACCCAAACATTAATCATAATATACCATATTTAGTCATTAACAACGAAACTATATCATGGGTATCCTCCCACAAATACCTGGGAACATGGGTAACAGATAATGCAGAGCAAACCAAGGAAATCAACTGCAGAATAGAACTCGTCCGTAGTGCTCTTTCTAAAATAGGGAGAATTCTCTGTAACCACAGCATTAAACTAGAGATTAGAAAGCGAATGCTAAAGTGCTACATCTTTCCTACCCTGCTGTATGGAATGGGGGCCTGGACGTTAAAGGGGGAAGACATCAAAAAAGTGGAGGCTTTCGAAATGTGGTGTTACAGTAGAATTCTCAAAATGTCATGGATTGACAAAATTACCAACGAAGCAGGATGAAACCAGAGAGATCCATACAATCATTAAAAAAGAAAACTTGAGTACCTGGGACACATTCTAAGAGGAGAAAAATACATTTAAGTATTTTCAATAACATCCTCAAACTAATAATCCGGGGTAAAATTAGAGGAAAAAGAACTGTTGGCAGAAGGAAGATATCGTGGCTTCGCAACCTGAGCGAGTGGTTTGAGCGTACGTCTGCCGAGCTGTTCAGGGCAGCTGTCAACAAGATACGTGTCGTTATAATGGTTTTCAATCTCCGACAGGAGGGTACTCAGGGAAGAAGAAGGATCTTTTCTCTGGTTGTTTTCTCGAAATAAGTTGTGGTGTCGGATGTCCTGGGTAGATAAGCTGGATCATCTATTTTCTCACAATTCCCGATTCCCAATATTAATATACAAAATTATTATATTATGTAGTATACTCTATGAAGTATAGTTTATTCCCAATTTGATATTGTTTACTCTCAATTCGATGTTATTTGGTACAAGCTTAAAGTTGGCAAGGTATTAATTGTTCGAGACTAAAACTATATAACTCAACAAGCACGCTCGCAAATGATATGTCAAACATTGAATTAATTTAACTGCAAGGCAGCAATCTAAAATTTAGAATAAAGATTTGCAAATAACAGTACAAAGAGACCGTGATTAACACAAATTAATAACCAAAATAATATTATTAACACTTATTAACATAGTTACAGACATGGGTCAATACAAAATCTTTATTCTAAATAATTAAATAAAACATTCAATTAAATACTAAAACGATTACAAAATTGTTGATTCATATTATTTGACACGCTTTATCCTTTAAATCAAAATATTTTTTCAAGTTTGTTAAACAAATGTTATTTCATTTTATAAATGAATAAAGAGTGGGGCCATAATATGTTTTTTATAATTAATTTGTTTGTATAATTTAAACTATACTTTATATTAATTAATTTAAACTATAATAATAAATTCTAAATAAAATGAAAAGGTAAATTAAAATCAAAACAACCCGCTCAAAATACATTCCTGAAAAAGAGAAACAAGTTGATAAAGCAAGGAGAACAATAATGGGAAATACAATCTAAGAATAATATGAACGCATTGAAAACTAAATCTTTTAGTAATAGTAAGTTAATTTCACTATTTTAGACCAATATTTTGAAAATTTCTAATATATGTTTATTAAATTATAGAACTAAATGTGTTTTTACATATTCGTTTTAATTATTTGATTCTTTTTGAAATTTGTTGACGTGTACTTCAACATATATTTTATATCCCAAGACTATAAAGCAAATTATAATAATACATCTTTAATTAGAAAAACGAAACAACAGCTAATTATGTTTTAATTTGCTATAGTTTTCGTGTTAATTTCTTCTTAGAATCGTTTGCGACATCTACACGAGTTTTCCAGCAACTAATATTGCGCAAGCGTTTACACGAGGAAAATCGATTTCCTCGGAAAAACATTTAGGAAAACCTCAGTTTATCTTAGTACCTTTCGCAGAACGTCCGCAACTCTCTCCACTGTTGCGTAGTACTGGTCCTCTCTGTAAACCACTGCGGAGAACCATGGTAAATACAAAACAACTATTTTAATTATAATTTATTATATTCCAGCTTTATTACACTTTTTCTTAACTTATTGCGCTTTTATTATATTCTTTTTTCTAGTACGGGTTCGTGAATTATGCGCTTGAGTTGTTGGTGGTGAAAAGTTTCGGCGAAGAAACTTGGGAAACTATCAAGTGAGTAAACATTCGAAGCTTTTATCTTTAGCAGCTTTATGAAGATTGATCGATGTTCACTTGTTATGATTGTAAAGACAAATACGAGTATTAAGATAACATTTCTTGCTATTATTTATTTTAGTTTCGAGCTCTTGTTTAAAAATAAGAAAAGAATAGGTTTTAGACAAATTTTAGGTTTAAGTTGTTTTAATATAAAATTCTCCGGCACAACTTCTTTATGCGCGACTTGTGATATGCGCGACGTAACTCCGATCTTTTTTCAATTGGAAATGACGTTGACTAACAGAAATAAAATTAGATTATATCATATCTACATAGACCCTAGCTCTTTATTTTAAGATAATTGAAAAAAAATCATCAAATCTTGCTTGATTTTCGAGTTATTTATTTATTTAGCGTATGACTCATCTCAATATTGATAGTAATACACATACAAATAAATGATGTCAGGATATATTCGATTGCATTGTGGGTTGCGTTTTGAGCTCATGAGGGGTACTCTGTAGAACCTTAGTGAACATTCAGGAATGCTCACTGTCTTGCCCACTTTTCCTACAGCTCCGCAGTTTTTCTCAGACATTGTCATGATCTTAAGCAGGAGATTCATAGGATTGTCTGGTTGCCGGTTGTTGTTAGGTCATTTAGTTCACGTTTTATGAAATAAAACGCTATCCAGGTGCACCACGGGGAGACGAACTAACATTACACCTCCATATTTGTAATTATCAGGAAAAACCCTTTCAGAAATACTTTGAAATAGTTGATAAATAACGATTTTAGCGATATAAATTTTCTCACATTTTCAGAGTTCACGAAGCCATAACTTTTAAACGGGTTATCACAGAGACTTCTAATTTTTACTAACCGTTTCAGCATCCCAAAATTATTTAAAGGACAAATAACGGTTTCCTATAGAGTTTCAAATTTAATAAATCCAGCCATCGATATATTGATGGGCTCGCAGATTTTAGTTGTTTAAACTCGAGAGACTTTCACAAGATTTCCACAAATTTAATCTCAAGAGATACGTAACAGTTGAATTATAAGAGGAAATGGCTCAAAACCTTAAAAATTATAAATCGCCGATATCTTAGTTAATTCGTATCCATCAGCAAAAAACTCGAACTTTTTGTTCAGGTCTTCGATTTGCTTCGGAAAAACTGAAATTTTCCGAAAGAAAATGACAAAAAAAAATCATTGTTTTGGTCAGAAAAATGTTGTCAGTTTTTTACAATCTCCTCAAAAACTACACGAAACTAAGTAAACTTTAAAAATTACAGTTTCAAATAGTAGCAGCGGCCTTACGAATTTGAAACTGTAAAAACTACAAAATGCGTTTGTTAAAATTACAGTTTCCGGTATTATTAGTAAATAAGTTTAAAAAATTACTGTGTGCGACTGAAATCTTTTCAAATTCATATTCGTAATTTTGAACTGTAATTTTTAAAGTGTACTTTTTTCCGTGTAACAATCTCAGCGAAATCTCGGGAACGGTTGCAGATAATTCAAAATGGATTTCAGCATCGTTCTTCAAGTATTCATTAGTTTCCAGGCTCTGCCCGGGCGACAAATTTTCACCAAATTTTAATCCATTTTATCAATTTTATCAAGTCGTATCTCGCTATCGGAAGCAGCTACCAGCATGCATTTTGAATGTTTGTGACCAGCAGAAAAACACTTACAGAACCATTTTGAACATTTTCAATAATTTGATAAACAACTGTTTTAACGAAACAAATTTTCCCCCATTCCCACCGATTTCACCAAGCCATAACTTAAAACCTGCAACAACACACAAAAAAGTTTTACTTCAACTGCGCGTGAAAGCTACACATTCATTTCTTGTTTAATATTTTAGATGAATGTAGAATTATTTGCAAGATTTCTTAAACAAATTATTGTAATCAACAACTCTCCCCATTATTTTATATTTTGTGGAATTATTATTTTTGTAATAGTTTTCCAATTCCGCCTGAGGAATATTCGAAAAATATCTGTCCATATTTCCAAAAGATGTTATTGAATTTTGAATACGTGGTTTACATATACTTGTGGTGGTACACGCAGTAAAATAATGTATCACTCACGGTTTGCATAGGAATGTATTTACATGGACAATATATATGTACAAATGTACAAGAGATACAGACACTGTTGAGGGAATGAGTGGAGCTGGACTCTCTAAACTGGCCTCGACTGGTCTGGTTGACTGACTGCCGGTTGAGTCTGGTTGAATTGGCTGAGTCTGGTTGGACTGAACAGAACTAGTGTCACTCGCTGACCGGGTCCACTGGCTGGAGTGGTGTGTCTGAGTCCACTGGCTGGACTGAACTGGATTCGTTGGTTGGTTGCGCCTTACTGTTGAACTGAACTGAAGTCGACTTGCTGACTGGTTGCGCCTGGCTGTCGGTTGCTTGACCGTCTGTTTATTCGGGGGTCCAAGTATTTATATTATATCCAGGTAACTGGTCCATCATCTCGGGGTGATTATTTTTTTATATTCGGTTATTTGTCGCTTTGGTGATTACTGATTCTCGGGAAAAACATCTTGTCGTAATTTCCACGGGCATTACACCATTGACTCTAATAAAATAATTTCGGAAATTGTCCGAAAATATTTGGGTAATTATTCTAATTCCCTCGTAAACTAAAAAATAATAATGGAACGACTCGTTCACCCCCTTGCCAGTGATAACGCTATGTAGCGTTTGTTGCTGTTGTTGTTCGTTTGTTCATAGACGTCTGATAGACGGTTAAAGTCGTCATTGTTTTCTCTGTTGTTTGTGTTTGTTCGTAGACCTCTGGTAAACGGTTGAAGTCGTTACCGGCATTCTGATAGACGGTTGAATTCGTCATCGTAGTCGCTGTTGCGGTGTTTGTTCGTAGATGTCTGGTAGACGTTTGAAGTCGTTACCGTAGATGTTGTTTGTTATTGCCGGCGTCCAGGTAGACGGATGAATTTGTCATCGTCGTCGCTATTGCGGGGTTTGTTCGTGTACATATGATAGACGGTTGCAGTCATAACCGTGACCGTTGTTTGTTGTTGCAAGTTTGTTGCAAGGCATCCTCGTGGACGTCGTTTGCTGATAGGCGGCTTCCAATTTTCCTATGCAAAACCAGCTTGCACCTATCAGTCGCTGTTGCGTCGTTTGTCCGTAGGCGTTTGGTAGACGATTGAAGTCGTTACCGTAGACGTTGTTTGTTGTTGTCGGCATCCTGTTAGACGGTTGAAGACGTCATCGTAGACGTTCTTTGTTGCCTGCGTCCTCGTAGATGGTTGATTGCGTCATTGTAAACTTCGTTGTTGCAAATTTGTTGCAAGACGTCTTCGTGGACGTCGTTTGCTGATAGGCGGCTTCCAATGCAAAACCAGCTTGCACCTATTAGTATGAGTCGATCCGGAAGGTTAACA
This sequence comes from Phosphuga atrata, assembly GCA_944588485.1. Classification (NCBI taxonomy): domain Eukaryota; kingdom Metazoa; phylum Arthropoda; class Insecta; order Coleoptera; family Silphidae; genus Phosphuga; species Phosphuga atrata. Next base: position 77,669,876 of record OX155894.1, read on the forward strand.
AGTCGATTGCGGCCTCGCAGACGGTAGAAGGCATCGTTGCAGACTTTGTAGTTACCCGCGTCCTCGTGGATTGCTGAAGGCGTCACCGTAGAGGTTGTTGTTGCCAGCGTCCTCGTGGACGGCTAAAGGCGTCATTGTAGACGTCGTTTTTTATTGCAGAGCGGAAGCGGCAGCATGAAGCGTACGAGACGCGGTGTTCGGGCCTTGCAGTTGGTAAGCTGTGTGAGTCCATTTGCTGGACTTTACTAAACTTGATGAACTCGTCTCGCTGACGGGACCTAGAGGCTATGACATAGAGGCTAGAGGCTCTTGTCGATCACCTCGGGGTCACCAATTTGTGGTGTCTGAGACGCCGTGGATAGATATATCACTAACGGTCTGCAGAAGAATTTATTTAGATGGACGATATATATATATATATATATATATATATATATATATATATATATATATATATATATATATATATAAAGTGTGTGTGCGTGTGTTGTTTTCTCGGGGATTCCGCGTTGATGCTGAGGATTGGCTCGGAAAAGAACCGGATTCTCGACGTTTCGGCGAACTAACATTCGCCATTCTCAAGAGATATATGCGTCCGTGCGGGTCAACCGTTAGACGCATACTTAGTATGCGTTTAACGGCTGGAAGTGAAAGTCTAACTGGAAGTCTAACTGGCTGGAGTGAACTAAACTAGTGTCACTCGCTGACCGGGTCCACTGGCTGGACTGGTGTGTCTGAGTCTACTGGCTGGACTGAACTAGACTCGTTGGTTGGTTGCGCCTTACCGTTGAACTGAACTGCAGTCGACTTGCTGACTGTTTGCGCCTGACTGTTGAACTGAACTGGAGTCGACTTGCTGACTGGTTGCGCATGACTGTCAGTTGCTTGACCGTCTGTTTATTCGGGGGTTCAGGTATTTATATTATGTCCAGGTAACTGGTCCCTCATCTGGGGGTGATTATTTTTCTATATTCGGCAATTTGTTGTTTTGGGGATTACCGATTTTCAGGAAAAACATCTTGTCGTAATTTCCGCGGGGATTACACCATTGGCCCTAATAAAATATTTTCGGAAATTGTCCGAAAATATTTGGGTAGTTATTGTAATGCCCTCGTAAACTAAGAAATAAAAATGGAACGGCTCGTTGACGCTACATACTAAAATAGTATCGTACGCCTTTCTTGGAGGGGGCGGAAAAAATACGTCAAATCGGGTTGGGAGAATTAAAACGGACGTTTTGAGTGATTTTCGGAAGAAATATTTCCGGGCAAAAGTGGTAAAATGTTTAGAAAACTCCAGACAATTTTCAAATCTTTGAGATATTGTGGTGCCGCCGAAGGCGGCGGAGGAGCGGTGCGAAAACGAAATTTCTGTTTCTTGGCCGCCGAGCGACCGTATTTGGACCGATTGCGACGTAAGTGGTGCTATTCGGAGCGCCGATTTTTTCCCCACAGAACCCTCATTTCGAATTTTCGAGTATTTGCTGAAAATTTGAAGATAATTGTGAAAAATCGCAAAAAACGATATTCTTTGACGTTCTATTGCAAGCCGACCGCTAAACAAAACAACCTTCCTGTTTACATTATTAGCTAATACATTTTTCTATAGAAATTGACTTTTTGATATCTTCGTGACTGATGGCCGTGACACAGGATTTTTTAAAAAATAACTATATGGAAGTTGAAATTTTTAACTTTTTTTCCTATCCAACTTTCCGAATTCCACCAAATATGCGTTTAACACTGTTCGATAGAGCAGATTTTCATCTAAATGGTCTATAATTTTTATTTTTATTATTATTTCCAGAGCGAACCGTTTTTGCGGAATAAATTTATTTGCAAACCTCTTACCGCGTTCTCCATTTAAAACCATGTAAATTGAGGAACCTCTATGAACACAGCACAACAAGGGTCAGAATAGATCAAACTTACTCAAACAATTTTGACGTTAGAGCAGGGGTTAAACAAGGGTGTATCCTGTCACCAGTCCTATTTAACATATATAGTGAGTACGTCATGCGCAAAGTACTCGATGAATGGTATGGGGGGATTGCAGTGGGAGGAAGGCGCATAAGTAATCTGAGATATGCCGATGATACTCTTATATTGGCGGCAGATCAACTCGAGCTGGAAATGATCATGGCAAGGCTGGGAAATATAAGCAAAGAGTAGGGCTTAAAACTAAATATCAGTAAAACCAAAGTCATGATAGTAGACCAGAAAACGAACAATTCTTCACATATCCAACAGGCAGCCGGTTTCGAAGTAGTGGATAAATTTATTTATCTTGGCTCCCTCATCACCAGCACAGGAGGTAGCGAAGCCGAAATAAAACGACGTCTAGCAATAGCAAGAACGGTCACAAGTAAACTGACACGAATATGGAAGGACACGTCAATTAGTAAAGCTACGAAAATCAGGCTGGTCTCTACTTTAATTGTCCCAATTGCACCATACGCGGCTGAAACGTGGTCGACCAGACAAGCGGACAGAAAGCAAATAGATGGATTTGAAATGTGGACTTACCGACGAATGCTCCGAATATCGTGGACGCAGCACCGCACCAATGTATCGATCCTAGAAGAACTAAAAATCGAGGACAGACTGTCCAAGAGAATAAACCGGAACAAAGTGCGATATTTCGGTGCGGTATTATTTTCTCCAGAAGACCGGATGCATTAGAAAAGCTGGTGGTTCAAGGCAAAGTCGACGGACGAAGGTCACGAGGAAGATTTCCAACCCGATGGGTAGACGGAATCAGAAGATAGACTGTACTCTCTCTGCACGAGGCCACAGAACTAGCCCAGAACAGAGAGGAGTGAAAAATTGCTTTAAAAATGTTAGAAGCATAGTGCCACCAAACCCTTGTGAGGGTAATAGTACCGAGGAGAGAAATTAAGAAACGAAATTCAAAGAAGGGGTACCTATTAAAAAAAAAATGCATTTCGTATTTTTTACTTTTGTAGCTAAACGGAACGGTTTAACTAAATTTTCAAAGAATACTTTTTTGTAGACATCGACGTCTGACATACGGTGATCTGGGTTACAATTTTCTATGTTGAAGCGCTGACGAGGAATTTGCAAAAAACTTTTGAAACAAAAATATTTTATACGAAAAAAAAAAAAAAATAATTAATAATAATTTAAAATAAATAATTTTATATAATTTTTAAATAATTTAAATTAAATAATAATTTCTTACGTCGCGCCCATTGGAGGCGGAGCTCAAATTTGGCCAGAGGGTACTTCATGTGGCCGCCTACATTCAGTAAAAGTTTCACTGAAATCCTTAAAGGGTTAATACATATTTTGTTAATCTCTGAATATTTTGAAATTTTCACATTTGGTCTGGTCTTTGGTTGTAAAGAGCGCTGCTGCAATGGGCGTGGTCAATGAGCAATAGGAAGAATCGTGCGTGACGTGGAAGGATAGCTGGATGCTTTCCCTCCTGATTGAAAGCTGATTGATTGAGACGTCCTCCGACTCGGATGATACCAAGAGAAAATATAGATGCCAAGAGTAGGGCGGCGAGATCCTTAAGGTTAATGCTTCGTAAAGAGCGCTGCTGCGATGAGCGTGGTCAATGAGCAATAGGGAGAATCGTAGGCAAGATGGAACTTGTGTTGAGCTGCTTGATATCAGATGAGAAGTACGCTGCTTGGGTGCCTTTGATCCAAAAGTATTATCGTCAGATAGTATGATACAGACTGGCGAGTCGAGCCCTTTTCGTAATTTACGAGTGAATCTAAAACAAATTGCGGTTAGGCGAAATAGTTTATGGAGAGAGGATACCTGGTGTATGGGGTTCCAGTGATAGTCAGCGGGTGGTGCAGCTACGGTCAGTGAGATGCCTTGTCAAACCTCGTTCGCACAATGTTCGTCTGAGATTGGAGGTTGAGTACATCGATTGAGTTATCCATGGTGGTACGGTCCACCATAGTGTGTAATCTTTGAGATGAGTCGTATTTACACCTCTGGAGGTGCAGTCAGCTGGATTACTAATGCGCTGTCATCTTACTTGTCCTCCAGAACATGTCGCTATGTATCCTCTCTCCATAAACTGTTTCGCGTAAGCGCAATTTGTTTTAGATTCACTCGTATATTACGAAAAGGGCTCGACTCGCCAGTCTGTATCGTACTATCCGATGACATGCAAAAGGCGAAACACCTTTGGATCAAAGCCCCACAAACAGCGTGCTTCTCATCTGAGATCAAGTAGCTCAACACAAGTTCCATCTTGCCTTGCTTTCATTGATAAATTTGGTATCATCCGTGTCGGTAGACGACTGAATCAATCCGCTCTCAACTAGGAGGGAAAGTATCCAGCCATCCTTTCACGTCACGCACGATTCTCCCTATTGCTCATTGACCACGCTCATCGCAGCAGCGCTCTTTACAAAGCATAAAGGCCGATTCTCATATATGCGACATTAAGCTACGCGACGTCACGCGACATCGCCTGCGAAATAATGTTTGCATTGTTTTAAATGGGCACGTTCTCACTATGGCTACGCGACTTATAAGTACGGATTTTGTTAAAAAAAATATTTGAATAAGTTTCACACTACGTGGCATAATAAGATTTTACAATCATGTAGAGAAAGGAATCTATCAAGTCCCCTTGTGAATTTTGCAAAATATATTATATGGCGGCGCCCGTCAGAAATGTGTCCAGAGAGTTTTTCCATTGATAAAACACAAACAAATTGAGAAAAACTGAATTATCGAATAGTTAACTATTAAAGCTTTAATGAACCCAAAAAACAAACCTTGAATACAATTCTCTGTATTGAATGCAAAAATATAATTTTGTTGATAGACTGATAGAAGTAGACGAATAAAATGGTAATAAAATGACTAAATTTAAAATTACTATTATTATTATTTTAATAGACTAATAAAATGGTAATAAAGATACTAATAACATTGATTTAAGCATACTGGGTGTTAATTTGTTAACATTGCTCTGTTTAATTTAAATTTTCTTAGTCTATATAATTGATTTTTACCATAATAATAAAGGCTAAAATTAAATAAATCAAAGCAATTTTAAAGAAAGCTTTTTAGTTTAATGATTTGAAGTCCATTTTATTAAGAATATCAGAATTTAACACAATTTATTTTTGATATGTTAGGAAAAATGCAGAAGTTCAAATGGAAGGTCAATTTCTAGTGCGACAAATCTACGAAGACGAGTTAACCTACAATCTAGTCTCCGCAGCCGTTGACGTGCTCAGTAAATCAGAAAATACCCGCAAGTAAATTAAAAAATAACATCCAACTTAATATTGCAGAGATTCCTGCGGACGCAATATTGGAGCTGTTCGGAAAAGCATTCTTTGAATTCTGCCAAGACTCCGGTTACGATAAAATCCTGCAAGTACTTGGTGCGACTCCAAGAGACTTTTTACAGGTAAGAGATTCACATTTAGATTGAAACCTTATTCCGTATTAGAAAGAAATATTCTCGTTGTTTTTTTTTTAAGTGAAAATTTCTTTAGCCGCGCTGAACGAGTTTTGGGTAGAAGGTAAACACATAGTTTCCCGTCATCGTCAGCGTTAGCCAGGTTCTATGGAAAATGTCTATTACTCTTCTATTATAGGCGATTTATACGCATGTGCGCAAAAGAACACATCTATACGCATATATTTAAAGTTGGATCTGAACGCCATAATCGCCAAACGTCAAACTTAATAGTCAAAGTTTTTTGTATTAATTATAGATTTGAAACAAAAAAACGCATTAAAAATTTTTCTCTAAAATATTATTAGTACTTAGCCTTCAGCTGAATGCAAAAAATAGTGTTCAAAGCACACGTTCCCATGAATAGGAAATGGTTCGTTTGCGGTTTACGTCTCGAAAGAATTGAAATTATAACTTCTTTGTCATAATAAATTAGTTTCCGTGGTCTTAAAACCATTATGCAATAACAGGTGCTAATAGATTTTACGATAGATAATTAGTTCTCAAAGAGAATTGTTTAGAAAGAAACTAAACCGTTTATTGTTTGCCTGATGAAACCGCGCTGTCCCAACTATCTCCAAACAATATTTTTCGCAACAAAACTGCATCAGTTACATTGTTTTGCAAATCGACGGTTGTATACAACAATCATTAAACAAAAACATATTGAATTATCTTCTCATCGTTAGTTAATTGCAATTATTACCGAAACACTTTTGAAATTTGAATTTAGTTTTAATGGAACTAATTTAAATATTAAATGAACGTTTTAAATAATTGTGTAAATTTTGTTTATAACTTTTGTATTTATTTGTATTAACAATTTTATAAATTATTTTGAATGAACGAGAAAAATTGTCGCGATTAGTGGAGTTTCAACATTTCACTGTTACATTCCAAGTCGGTAAAACAAGATGCAGTTATTTCGGACGTGCCGAGAAGACTAATCGTGGAAATGGATTGCACCAACAGACGTTATCGGATATTTGTTTCTCTTTGAGAAAAAAAAACCTTTTCAGAGAAGCGATAAATTCCGAAATGGGTTATTCAAGGTCCACTGGTTTTATAGTAGCCAATGAAGTTTATTACGAAGAAATTTCAAAAGAAATCTAATTTCAAATTTTAAAACCGTTATTACATGTTTATCATCTTCTTTTCATTGATGAATTACATTTTTTAATTAACTATATTAACATCATCTTCGTCTTGAAATAACGTAAAAATTAACTAAAGTTAACTAAACTTATGGGAAACATATTAAGAAACCGATACTTCAAAGTCACTCTTGGACAATCAACTAGCAAGTCATTCACCATTAGAAATGTATTGCCCCAGGGATGAGTGCTAGCCCCAATACTCTTTAACCTTTAAACCAGTGACATGCCGGCAACCAACTCCCAGAAGTTCTGCTATGCTGATGACATCGCTATAGTCACTCAAATCAGGCTCTTTGAGGATGGTGAGGAAACTCTAACGGCGGACTTAGAAAACCTCGGGAGATACTACAAACAGTGGCGACTATGTCCAAATCCAAGCAAAACCGAGGTATGTGCATTTCATCTTAATAAACGCCTTGCAAATAAAGACCTGAATGTCACATTCTGTGGTAAAAGAGTAAAACACAACAGTCACCCCAAATACCTTGGCGTAACATATAAAAGATATTTGCAGATAACTGAACAAAAACTAAATACCAGGAGCAACTTAATTAGAAAATTGGCTGGGACTACTTGGTGAGCAAAAGCAGAAATACTACGAACGGCGGCTCAATCACTTGTTCTTTCAACGGCAGAATACTGTGCACCAGTGTGGTACAAGAGTTCTAATACTAACAAAGCCGATGTGCACCTCAATGACACCATGAGAATCATATCAGGAACCCTAAACTCTACTCCAGTACCTTGGCTCCACGCACCAACGATTTTAGCACCACCAGAGCTGAGAAGACAACAAGATACTGTTCGCGAATGGGACAAACTACACGACCCTAAACACCCTAGAAATCTGCCAATCCACATGATATTGCCTAATGTTCCAGGCCGCCGTCTTAAGTCCCGAAAACCCATCTGGCAAGATGAGGTACTAACCCATCACGAACCATTTCATATCAGAGAAGCTTGGAAATCCAAATGGACATCCAATCATGATTTTGAACATAATGACCATGAGGATCCTACCGTTCCTCTCCGAGGAATGCAAATGTCTAGGAAAGCATGGTGTAGCCTTAACCGCATCAGAACTGGCCACGCCAGATGCAAGTCCATGTTGTACAAGTGGAGACTCTACCCAGAAATGCGAGAAATGTGGAGAGCCAGATCAAACGTAGCTCATATAGCCCACGAGGGTCTAATAAGAAGATTTGTATTTGAGAATGGAACGAGATACTGAATGCCACTCCTGCTGCCGTGAATTGGTTGACCTCGCTAGATATCGATTTATAACCCATAGCCTATATTTCAAATGTATTCGTATAATACATTAGCTCGTGAGCAAACTCTCACCTCACCAAAAAAACTTTCATCTCTTGTTGTAAAATATACTATTTTCTCTTTGTAATGTTCTATTTTCAGAATTTGGACGCTTTGCATGATCATTTGGGCACATTGTATCCCGGAATGAAAGCCCCGTCGTTTCGATGTACCGAAAGACCTGAGGACGGAGCGTTGATACTTCATTACTACTCAGACCGGCCGAGTTTGGAACACATCGTCATTGGAATCGTAAAAGTAAGTGATATATGCTGAAGAAATTTTGTTATATAGTTGGTGAAGAAATAATACATCAAGTTCTACTGTACATTGTGGAACATTGCTCTATTGTAATCAGTACCCGATTAGAATCTTCACAGTTAAATGAAAAACAATAACATTTTACCGATTCAGTTAATTTTCAAAATAAAGAATTTATTTTTGATTTTTCGTTGTCTGTGAAAAAACAACAATTTCTGAAGTGAAAACTAAATAATGATAATAGAACTTTCAGTTGTAAATTTCTCAATGAAACATTCAATGTTTCCGAACAATTTACACATCGATTTGTTCATCTTGGCGGGTAGTTTCTTTTCGTTTCAGTTCTTGGGAAGATTGAGAAAAACCGAAAAAAACTCATTTTTTCGACCAAAATGATCAGAGAAATTTTTTGGAATTTTTTTGGAAATTTTTTTCGTGATTTTTTTTTTGGTTACACGAGGGAAATCTCGGGAAATTTGCTGAAAACGATTTTAAAGTTTATTTCACTCTAAAATTACAAATAATACATTTTTGCGGATTTTTCGTAGATTTCACGATGTAATAACTTTTTAACGACTTATCACAGTAACTTCTAGTTTACACCAATCGATTCAGCATTACAAAATTCCCACCGAACCAGCCATCGATCCGCTGGAGGACTCTTACATTTTAATTCACTGCTTAATTCACAAACGATTTCCACAAATTTGGTCTCGACATATGCGCAAGGAATTCGACTAAATTATTCTGCAGGAAAAACATGCAATGCCTCTAGTTAGAGGAAATTACTAAAATTGGAAAGTAGCCTATTATATGTGCTATCAAAATGTACAAGATCATTTTGAGGATTTGAACGAAATAACTTGCCATCCGCTTCATTTTGAAACGTTGAATATTACGTTAGAAGAGCAATAAATATTGATCAGAATATCTCACATACACATGTTTATTAAGCATTTTTTTGCGTTTTGGAAGAAAATAAATTGAAAGTTAGATTTTTGTAATTAAAATATAGATTCAAAAATAAAAATTAATTTCAAAATTTCAGAACGAAAGTTTGCGATATTCTTAATTTAGGAATTATCAAAATTTAAATATTTACTACTACTCATTAAAGTCTATTGAAGACTCTATATAGAGCTTTTCATCCTTGTTATTATAATCATCGACCCACTTGCAAAAAATGACTGTTTTATTTACAAAACTTGATTCCAAGAAAAATCTTGTAGCTAAAATAAATATAAATAAAAGATGTGTAGCAATTACAAAGCAAATAGTATAAAATATATTACACCATTGCATCAATATATTGAGTTGGTAATATCTGATAATTGCTCTGGTTCGTGCATTCTGAACGATTAAACTAAATCTATTTGAAGAGATAATGACTAGATCGTTGGCAGTGATTTGAATGTTACCATTATTCGTTCAATGCAATTGTAAAGAAATATTGAAAATAGACACGATAATGAATCATTTAAATATAACTACATTTTATTTGAAGATTTTATAAAAATATTGTTAATTATAATTATTTATATTTTAATGTACAAGCTAATTTAATATTAAAATTCACACTCGCACATATGTAGGGTTGCCAACTGGTCTCTTTTAAAGAGAAAATGTCCTCTTTTTTAACAAAATATTTTGGTTCTTACGTATTAACGCCACTGCAGCTTCATATTTGAACAAAATGGATGGTTAGATTAGGTTACAACAGAGCAGATAAATCCAGGCCACATATCGCGCGGTAGCGCGACCTCTCGCTGCGGTGGCGTTAATACAAAAGTACCAATATTTTTTTCTCTTTCTTTTTCTGTTCATACTAAAACTGTTTTTTTTAACCCCCAACACAAGAAGAGGGATAAGTTTGACGTGTCTGTGTGTCTCTCTCTCCATCTGTCCGTATATGTGGCTGTTTGTGGAATCGTAGTTCCTAAACGAATGGACCGATTTTGATGCGGTTTTTAGGGTTCCGTTGTTATCAACAACGAACCCTTATAGTTTCGATATGTCCGTCCGTCCGTCCGTCCGTCCATCCTCAGTTTAGCTCAGAGACTATTAGAAGTAGAAATCTGTAATTTGGCATGGATATACAGATTAGATACGCCGACAAAGTGGTAAAATAAAATCTTGAAAAAAAATTTTTTAGGGTACCTCCTTTACCCTAAAGAAGTGGTTAGGTTTTTTTTCTCGTCTACCCCATGGTGTAGGGTATCGTTGGATAGGTCTTTCAAAAATATTACAGGTTTGTGAAAATAATATTTCGATTAAGAGATCCGTTTGTGAAATATTAAGCTTTAAACTGTTAATTTTTGTTAGAGTCGTGTGACCAAAATAAAATTGTTTGATGCACAAACATTAAAGTTTGTTAATTTATCTTTGAAATTTTTTAGTCAATAGGTAAAAAAAAATGTCGTTAATTAAATTTAGAGGCTTTGATTTTTTAACCTTTTAGCCTTAGAACCCAAAATGAGTAATGTACAAACACAAGGACGTATCCAGCGAGGGGCACAGAAATATCTATAACATTATTAAAACCTCACCCTGACGTCTTCGGGTGCAAAGAGCATGGAGAAGCAGTTCTGAAATTGTACGACATACTTCATTACTTCATTTCATAATGCATAATTCATTTCATAATCCTCGAAACAAATATTAGCTGCCCCCCTAGTTCATATCCTGGGCACGCTCTTGTACAAACAAACTGTTGACAAAAATGGTTGATGATTCGAAATTAGCCATGCAAATATCATCAGGAAAAACAATGAATCAATGAAACAGTGAATCGTGAATAATGTTATATGTAGCTCATATGCAGTGTCATGATAGACATGAAATTCGGTCTATCAGTTTCAAACGATGGAAGTAATCGTGGCTCAATTAAAATGTTCAAAGTCTTCATTCAATTTTTTGAGAAAAATCATGGCTTAATAATCAAAATATTTTGTTTTGCTAAATGAAACAGCTGAGGTTATAATGTGTGCACATGTGTTGTTGAAAAAATACAATATTTTAGAAAAATGTGTCGCTGCTTTTTCACATTTCTATCCGTAAACGTTCTAATTCGTTTTTTCTTAATAATTTGATTATAATTAAAAACAACGTATAGGATCCGCTGACGTAGTAGTTATTTTTTATATGAAATCTTTCCTACAAAAAAAGCCGATTGCAGAACTTTCGGCAGTTTTCTGTTTTGCCCTCCAATATTTGGAAGGAACGAAATTGGAAAATTGGTTTCATTTTCTGGGATTTGGAGAAATTTTCTATTGAATTTGAAAATGCCAATGATGCCAATGGACAACAAATCGGGGGTTTGACACTTACCTTTCCTCCTCTCGCCGACTAATTTAAAGGAAGAAACGGAAAAGAATAAACACAAGAAGGATATTCGGCGGAGATTCCTTGCAACGCAATTCTTCTAGAAGGGGCAGAGTCCCCGAAAAGGTCCCTTCAACAAAATGAGCGTGGTCGGATGCCGGTCGAGACAAAAAATGTGCTAAAACTCTTGCCGGCTAAACGTGATTACTTCTGCCACTCAAATCACACTGACTTATTTTAACTAACTCGCGCAGCTCAGTTTTTTACCCTTATTCTAGCCTAAAACGCTACGCGAATTTTAATTCGATGCGCGCGATCAAAATCGGTTGGAATTAATTTATCGCGCGATGAACAATCGTATGCCCCCATTTGATAGGCTATAAAACCATTAAAAAATGGCCCGAACAGAAATGTTTGGAAATTTTCCTTGGAAAACCCAAAATCTTTGGGTTTGTGGAAAAATTGTTATTTTTCGATTTTCTGGAAAACTGATACTTGGACTTTGGTCAATACTACGGGGAACTGAAGGAGTTTGGAGATTTTCCTTATTTTTCGGAAAAAAATCAAAAATTTCGGTTTGTGTCCAAACCAAACTAACAGTTTGGGTTAGACCATGAGGAACATAAGATTGTCATTATAAAATTTGAAGTTTTCCTTTGGTTTTGGACTTAGTGGCGTTTTTAAAAGATTTTCAGATTATGGACCAAACCTAGGGAAACTGTAAAAGTTGTTAGCAGGTTTGGAGTTTCCCCTAGATTTTCAGGAAAATCGATACTTTGATTTTGGACCAGACATGGGGCTATTGAAATTGTAGGCAAATTAAATCTTGATCGAACGGGACCGAACCTTACAGAGCTGAAGAATTTACCGAAAATTTTCGCAATTCAATTGTTCTTTGGACGGGAAACCGCGAACCATAAACAAAATGGGTTTTGTGCACTGTTGACAGCCGGATTTCAGATTTCGATCTCGACCAAACGAACAGATAATCTCCCGGAAAAACTGTATAAAGACCTTTGGTAAAAGTCGAATTTGAAAAATTTGACATGTTTCTTTTGTATAACTAGCTCTGGCAGTATTTTGAACCGGAAATTTGTCCGATTCTCCTTTTTCATTGGAGAATTCTTTTGTATTTTTCACATTTATATACAAACTTTTATTTATTAATTCATAAGAGAAGGATCGCTCCTGGCGATGTTCACCTATGTAATCGGGCGGACTGTATAGAGTGTATAGTATATAGTAGTATAGTAACTTTATCCGAAGTCGTATTTTTGCTCGCTGCCCATATTTTAAAATCATTTTTTTAAAATGATTTTAGTATAGCCTACTTTGCAGGTTTACCTGATATCCAGGATTTTCGATATCCCTAATGTACCGGCAATGAACATATTTTTAAATAAATGTTCATTCTTTTGTACCAAACCGTTGACATCCCTACACATATGCAAAGAGTCTTTTTCATATACAGTAGACTACGCGGGGGATACCTTCCGCGAGTAGGAAAAGATGTCATGTTCGGGACCCTCCATACTCCTTGCCCCCCACCACTACCCCAACCCTATTTTTAGTCAGCTTTTATCAGCTTTAATCAGCTTTTAAACAGCTTTAATCTCATTGGGTTAGTTAGGTTAGCATTAGGTTAGGTTATCATTAGGTTAGGTTACGGAGGTTAGTAATGAAGCGCGCTTCATTCTATCTCATTGGGTCATCTCAATCTCATTGGGTTTGTTGGGTAAGCTAACCTAATGCTAACTAAAAGCTGATTAAAGCTGATAAAAGCTGACTAAAAATAGACTTCACACCTTGTTTAGCGTGGGGTTACATAGACCTCACACCTTGCTTAGCGTGGGGTTACATAGACCTCACACCCTGTTTAGTATGAGGTTACATAAACCTCGCAACCTCACTTATGCAAAGAACTTTGTACGATATAAATAGGGGTGGATAGCATTTTTAATTCAGTGTTAACGCTGGTGTTTTACTATCAAGACTCGTCATGTGGGTCCTGTAGCGATTCAGTATACTCGATGTCTGCTTCAATGAAATAGCCAATAGGTGAATCGTCACTCATTTTCGTCACGTCAAAGTCTCAAAATTTCAGTCTCCGTCAACCATTTAAAACCGCAGTAAGGCATTAGTTGAGAAAGTGCCCAGCCATACAAATAATTTGCATCCCAGTACGGTAAATATGTACTGGGTTGGTTCGAATTATACTCGGATAAGTATTTGTTATTCGCCTTGGCTTCACCATAACTTTTCATTCACCAACCAAACAAAATGAATAGAAGTAGATATAGCACATTACAAAGCAGGGGGGTTCAATTCGACCTGGATCAAGAGGCGGCATACAACTTAGATGGTTTATTTAAAGTAATAAGTAAATGGTAGTGGTGGGGGGCGAGGAGTGAGGATGGTCCAGAACATGACATCTGTCCCTACTTCCACGTAATAGGAAATCGCGTTATATGGGACATACATTATCCTATTTATGTGAATTCAGGCATGTATCTTAATCATTGCTCAGATATAAAGAACTGTGAAGTGTAGACATTTGCTTTTCTAAACAAAAAAAATTTTTTTACTGAAAGTAAATCATTAAAACTTATTTAGACCACAAATTGTTACGAAATAAATATTTAGTAGTTAGGATATGTTTTAAATATAAATTTTAAAATCATTTATAAATTGAAAATTTCAGTTTTACTAAAATTGTAGGTACTTACGTATTAACGCCACCGCAGCGAGAGGTCGCGGTACCGCTCGATATGTGGTCTGGATTTATCTTCTCTATTATAACCTAATCTAATCCTTATCCAATACTTTTTCTTATTTCGGATAGAGAAGTTGCGGTGCGGCACGATATGGTCTGGATTTATCTGCTCCGTTATAACTTAATCTAACCATCCATATTATTCAAATCTGTAGCTGCGGTGGCGTCAGTACGTAAGTACCAAATTGTATAATTAAAACTGATTTCGATTATTACAAATTTAATATTTAACAGTTACTAAAATTAGTATTAAATAAATGGCACATTCTTGTAAATGAACACACATGTGAATTCACAAGGGATACATTGACAACTGAATTATTTCTTATCGGTTTGATCATTCAACTGAAATAATAATTAGCTAACTATACCTACAATTAGTTAATAATCTATAATTAATCCTTCAGATTATATTGCTTATTATAAACATTTTTTGTTTTGTTTTTAGACGGTTGCTAGTAAACTTCATGGAACCGAGGTAGAAATTGAGATATTAAAGACCAAAGAAGAATGCGACCACGTCCAGTTTTTAATCACGGAACGTTCTGGACCTGGAAAACCACAACTGCCCGAAATCGACGAGATTGAAACTCTTTCATTAGGTACTTATAATCTACTCACTTACAATATTTTTTGTTATAAATAATGTTAGTCGTGTGAACTGTGTCACAAAACCGTTTCGCATGTTAAATCATCTTGCTCTAAATTTACTACATCATTTACTAAATTTACTACAGTAATTTAACACATCCTTTCTTATCCAATTACGCAAACACTGCATACAGCCTAATTAAAACTATTTCAATTTTAAGAGCCGAAGGTGAGCGCCGGGACATTCTGCAGGGTTTTCCCATTCCACATAATGTTCGACAGGGATCTAAAAATAATCCAAACTGGTTCGACGGTCGCGCGGGTCATTCCCAAAGCGACCTCGCCGGACTGCAAGGTCACAGACATTCTGGATCCGGTAACGAGACAGCATAACAAATCTTTCGGTGCATTGACCATAAATATTTCAGGTCCGTCCTCATCTGGAGCTGACGTTCGAGAATATACTTTCACATATAAATACGATTTACGTGCTGAAGACACGGCCGTGCGTGATGCAAGTTAACGCACCGCCGGAGTATCGTTACTTGAGGCTCAAAGGGCAGATGATGTATATACCGGAAACGGATTTCGTCATTTTCTTGTGCTATCCGAGCGTTATGAATCTCGACGACCTTACTAGGTAATAATAGTAATATTTAAGCATCTGCTCTTATATAACACACCGGTGTTCAAGCGATATTTATCTATCGATTCAGCTTTAAAACCAAAGTGCATATAACAGATTTATCAATGTATTCAAGTTATCTTTCCAGTAAGTATTCATTTAGTATGGAATTAAAAAATTAAGATCCTCTTCTTCCTCCAGAAAAATGTGGGCAAAATACACTAGGTCATTAGGTCGCAGTGTTTGAAGGGTTAATATCCGCATCCACATTGGACTAAACTTATAAAAAAAATGGTATTGTCTGGTCTTCTCTCGTCTTGTCTGATCTTGTGTAAACTTGTCTAATCTTGTCTGATTTTCTCTGATCTTGTCTGGTCTTATCTTGTCTGATCTCATCTGCTTTTGTCTGATCTTGTATGTGCTCCTTTCACTTCTTCGTCTTGTTTGAACTTCATAACATAATTTGTTTTTTAATAACTTGCATTTATTTATCACTTAATTAAACATTGATTTCAGACGTGGTTTATATATAAGTGACATCCCATTGCATGATGCGACCAGAGATTTAGTGCTAATGTCAGAGCAATTCGAAGCAGATTACAAGCTGACGAGGAATCTGGAGCTACTAACAGATAAGTTACAACAAACTTATAGAGAATTGGATAGCGAAAAGAAGAAAACCGACAGGTAAATTATTAGTGCATCGACTTTTTATTACGCGACAATTATTAGTATTGTAATGGCGAAAGAAAATCTGCATGAGCAGATGGGATATTTGCATGTAAATTTGTAAAAGTCTGGTGCACTACTTGAAAATGGAGTCTGCATCTGCTTATTGAGATTCCATATGGTTCGGGCTTATGGGTTAACGCTGTGAATTAAAATAAGTTATTTACTTCGTTAGCAGCCTAGATAATTAATTTAAGTATTTATGATTCTGTGTAATATACTCACACATGTAAAAACCGTTTTTAATTTAAAAATTGTTGGATTGGTTGCGGAATGCAGTGCATATCCCTTGTATTGTAACAAATCAACTAAGAAAATAAGTGTTTTATAATTTAAAAATTTCTGAAATAAGGGATCTTTCAATCACGCGGGGCTCGAAAGGGTGCGGAGGGGGTTTGTGTAAAATCACGAAACATCACGAGGCAAAGGGGTTGTGGTAGGGACTTGTAGTGAGGTATCACGTGTATTTATTTTTTCATTCAACGCGCGATTTTTAAACTTAAAAGCGGCGCGCGACTCGCTGCCAGTCCCAGTAGAAGTTTGTAATTTTGACTCCCAATACATGCGTAAATCGTTGCCGCGTATGTTTTGTCTCAAAACAATGTCTAAACTAGGAGACAGAGCTGGATTTACCAGCAGGCTGAGTAGGCTGGAGCCTATGGCGGCAGATTTTAGGGGCGTCAAATTTGGGGTCAACATTTTTTTTGTCGTATAGAAATTAAAAAGATTAATTTTTATATACCTTAATGTAATTTTATTAGGTCCACACAAACAATTCAACATTATATTTTTTCTACAATTTAGCAAATATTTATTTTTTCTACAATTTAGCGTAGTAGTGATTGGTCCGAATCAGGATCGACGGTGCCGAGCTGTTAGAGGCATACGCCGCGTAGTGGCATTGAGTTTGAGAGAGACAGATATAGAGCGGCGATACAAACGAAAAAGCCGCCGAAAAGAAAAGCCGCCTCTGTTGATTGAGGCAATTTCTTATATGTATGAATTTTTCTCCATCGTTGTGTGCTATAGAGGGAAAAATTAAAAGTTCAGTGATCCGAATAACAGAAATTATTGTATGATTTTGGTGAAAAAGTTAAGTAAAGTAAAGAAACCACACGCGATTAATGGACGACCCCTAAACTAATAATTTATGAAATATTTTAATAATTGATTAAGTTGTCTATAGTGGATGACTTTTAAATTTACATTGATTTAAATTTATACACAAGTATAATTTATGGACAGGTAGAACTTGAGTAGACAAATTAGAGCGATATCATGGTTGAAGAATCTAAGAAAAGAGTTTGCAATGACCACAACCTAGCTTTTTCTAGCAGCAGCAAACAAAGTGTGATCGCCAAAATGGTTATCAACGTCCGGAACGGATAAGGAACTTTAAGAAAAAGAAAAAGTAGACAAAACTATTTCAAAATTGAAGAGCTAAGTGGATGAAGGTGCTTCGTCACAATCTGCTAAAATTGTTCCTTTGGTACGTTCTTTCCACAGAAAAGAAACAATGAAGCATGTACGTTAGAAAACCATCTGTTAGAAAAGTATCCGACCTTATTTTTTATTTTGAAAACCTGATGGATTTGTATCAAGCGCGCTTGCATGAGCCTACCTTGAACCTTCGTGCGCATGCGTGAATTTTTTATTGCCTGCACATAGCATCAGTGTCTGTCGAGCAGTGTTCGAGTGTCGTAGTGTGTAAAGTAAAATGACGACAAGTCTGGGGGCGGCGCAAGCGACTGTAGTTGTGGTCATCAGGAAATAGGCGACTCCATCACGACAATGCTCCAGCACGTTCTTCGCACTTTGTTCACAATTTTTTAGCGAGAAACCAGACTCCTCTGGTTCGACAGGCTCCTTACTCTCCTGATATGCCCCCCTGTGACTTTTGGCTATTCCCCAAAGTCAAGAGGGCATTCAAAGGAACGCTATTTCAGACAAGAGAGGACATTATGGCTGCAACCGACAGCCGAGCTAAAGTCGATTCCGAAAGAGGCCTTTACCGAATGCTTCCAACAATGGGGGCACTGCTGGGAGAAGTGTGTGGAGTCCCAAGGAGACTACTTTGAGGGTGATTAGGTTTCCAACGCTGCTGGTATGCCAGTTTTTTTTACCGGCTAAAGGTCGGATACTTTTCTAACAAACCACGTATGTGTACAGCTTCTGCGTAAGGTTTATCGAAAACATAGAAACAAAATATACAGGGTGGGCCATTTAACGTGACCACCCCAAATATCTCCGTTACCTTTAGAGTGACGGGAAAAAACGTACGATAGGTAATTTTATTGATTTAGAAGGGCTGACACAGTGGTTGAAAATACTTTTTTTGTCAAAGTCATAGTTTATGCGTCATCAATGGTTTTTCAAATGGTAGTATGTTATTTTTTTATCAAGAAATTGTAGCCACTATTCACACGAATCCAGCGATCCATAATATCATGACCTTTGACGTTTCTTTGTGCGTGGATTAACACTGCCCGTTTCACGGAATAAATGAATAATGCGATCGAAACATCGACGGAAAGATGATTTCTGTCAGGATAACGTTGTGCATAAAGTTCCTGCGCTCGCACAGAGTTCAATCATATCTGAACCCAAAATGGATGAAAATGCTAAGGGAATTCCAGACTTTTGGTTGACTATATTCAAGAATGTTTCCTTGTTGTCAGAAATGGTCCAAGAACATGATGAATCCATCCTTCAACATTTAGTTGATATCAAAACAATTTTTGAAAAATCACCGATGAGTTTCACTCTTGAATTCCACTTTTCTCCAAATGAATATTTCACGGATACTGTTCTCACCAAAAAATATGATATGAAGTGTGAACCAGAGGCTGGTGATCCTTTCAGTTTTGAAGGTCCTGAGATCTTCAAATGCACAGGTTGCAATATAAACTGGAACCCAGGCAAGAATTTAACTGTCAAGGGTGTAGAGGAGGAATATAAGAACACGAATGTCCTATGTACACTAACTAAAACTGTTCAGAATGATTCTTTCTACAACTTCTTTGCTCCGTCAACCATCCCAGAAGATACAAATGTTGATGACGTTGATGAAGAATTGAGAAATTTGTTGACAACTGATTTCGAAATTGGTCATTACATCAAGGAGAGAATTGTGCCCAGGGCAGTTTTGTACTTTACCGGAGAAGATATCGATGAAGATTTTTTGGATGAGGAGGAAGATGATTCTGATCTAAAAGACACTCTCGATAATAATACCAAAGAGATTTGCAAACAACTGTAAATTATGATTTTTTTTGTATCCTATATCTTTCCAACAATTAAAAATAAAAAAATAAAAAATATCCACTTGACTCTGCTTGACTGTGCAATGACAGTCTGTTTGACTGTGCAATAACATTTTCGGTACGATTATTCAAAGTTATTTACATTTCAAGGTCATGATATCATGCGTCACTGGATTCGTCTGAATAGTGGCTACAACGTCTTGATATAAAAATAACATGTTCCCATTTGAAAAACCATTGACCTTGAGGACACACAAACTGTGACCTTGACAAAAAAAAATTAACCACCGTGTCAGCGCTTCGAAATCAATAAAATTCCCTTTTGACTTTTTTTCGTCACTCTAAAGGTAACGGATAATCTCCAATGGCCCACCCTGTATACAAAGAACTGTGTAACATGTTCTCTTAAACTAACTTAACAACTCCATCCAATTAGCTTTACAATTTTCTGGATACTTACGTATTAACGCCAGCACCGCTATCGCCACCACCGAGTTCGCGCTGCCGCGCGTATGTTGTCTTGATTTATCTGTCCGCTTCGCGGCGGGCAACCCAATCTAACCGGGGTTAAAAAATAAAGTATTTTGAGTTTAAAAATGTTTTAAGTTTAAATAAAATGTTTTAATTTATGATTTATCATAAAAATTTTAGTTGTAGATTAGCGACATTTAAAAACGTAGCGGTGGTGGCGTTAATACGTAAGTACCATTTTATGGATAAAAAAGTTATATAGAGAATTGTGGAGCCACTATGCTAGATTAAGGCAAGTAGATAAATCAAATATGGATATAATGCTACACACACAAGATTAGAACTTAATTGGTAATTACCAATACATTTCTATATGAAGGTAACTAATTAATTAGTTTAATAACTTCGATCAAAGAATTTATAAGAAAAAGAAATCTTGCACAATTTCGCATGGTGAATTTGCGAAATTTCTCTCTAAAAGTTGAACAAGTTTTAATGTCAGTCCGCTTGATAAATAACGCAACATCACTCGCAGCGGTCTTATTAAAAAAGTATATTTCTTATCCTCGAAATAATGTCAAATAAATTAGGAAATATCGTCGTGTGGCGAGTTCACGGTTTCCGCTTGAATTTCTTACTTTTGCAATACGTTCTGTATGGTAAACCGCATATCAAATATTTTGGAATTATTGATAATATTGCAACAATTGGAAACTAGTAGTATTAGTAACTAGTAAGGAGGATTACAAAACGCTTACCAAACGCGAACTTTTCATTGTGATGCAAATGGGGATACAAACTTAAATACCATATATACAAGAATACTTTACATAGATAAAAACTATACATACATAAATACTATACATACATGAATACTATTCATACATAAATATTATACATACATAAATATTAAATAATAAATACATTTTCAATATAATATTGAATTAATGATTTAATAGTATATTTTGTAACTAGGGCGGAAAGTTGACAATTTCACGCGAGAGTTAATTCTGTCGAGAGGGCAATTAACAATACCGCCCGTGTTACAAACAATATTTTTTATTACTCATGCGGGGGGATATGTCCTACAAGTTTGGGGTCATTTCCCCAAAAAATGGAATAAAAAAGGAAGAATTTGCTTTTTCAAATGTCTCCGATGGTGTGGACTCGTCAAGAGCTCTCCTCAGTCTTCGGGATCACCATAGAATTTTCAGTCATTTTAACGTTTATTATTATTTTGTAATGCAAAAAAGTTCTGAGACATTCACGTCACTCAATATCGACTCAATATCGAGGTCTTGATTGTGTTCATTTTATTTGTATGTATTTGTGTAATATTTGCGTGCGTTACCCAGGTAATGTGGAAAGACAATACGAAGTGGCATTTCTCATATTAAAACGTGCGTCAGGAAGTACTTCGCAGGCATGGGTAATAAAAAAAATATTTTTTGCGATATATCGTATTAGGGGGCGTTCAAGTATTAGGTAAGCAGGTTTAGTTGCACATTTAGTTGCTTACAAAGGAGGCAGGGGGATATTATATCTCTTATATAAGATAAAAAAAAAATGCAAAATAATGAAAATATTTAAAAACTAATATTTATAATTTAAATGAATGAGATTTTATGTTATCCAAGTATCTCGAAGAAACAGCATCAATTGTCGTACAGTTTTTTGTTGTGTACTCCGCTGGATGATTATTTATACTCAAATCAAATCTTTCTGATACAAAGGTTGCAAGTTTTTCAAATTTTTCAAAATCATTCAAGTTAAAGTTGAAGTCTCCAGCCAATATGAGCAGTAGTTTATAATAATTTAGATTAGGTAAATTAGAACCTTCCACACTATATTCGAATAGCGATTGATGAAGAAATAATATAATATCCTCAATCTTTTGAGTTGGGGATATATAAATAGCTACAATAACATGCCAACATCGTTTTCCAGCTTACAAACAACTGAACAATTGTCAGCAACTGATGAATGCCTAGTACACACATTACTAATGTTTGTCAAAATCATATTTTCCATACAAATGTGGACAGTATCTTCAGTGTTTTAATATATTGCA